>OX419755.1:8217924-8817924 GCA_948567375.1 Lunularia cruciata | reverse complement strand
GGATAATCCATTTGCCAATCAAGATTGAATACACTACGATCTAAGATCAGATCTGCAAACTGGCCTTATCGAACACGTAGAAGCGTTTGAAATAATCATGTGAGTGTTAGAAAATACAGTCCCAAGGACCTCTCGCAATAGCACATCATAAGGCCCATTAAACATAAATCAGAGGACTAATAGGAAATAACGTGGTTCACTCCCTGTCCCGGAAACTACCTCCACGGCTGAAACAGGCTCACACCAGCCTTCGAACCTTTATTTCCATTGCACATATGTATATATATACAAACACAGGGATAGTCCCTCTGTCATCCGTCTAAACTCAAGATATCTAGTCACTTTAATACTCGACCTTAGAAGTGACTGAATATATATCTAAACAAGTGAATGCCCATCATCCGTATGATACAATAAGGAGTTTCCATCGGTCAAGTTTTGCTCTTGCTCTTGATCAGGCAAGTCACTTATAACAAGCCAAACACAGAGTATGTTCAAAAGGAAGTAGGTCATGCTCATCAGCAGCCGCAGTGTCGATTTCCAGGGTTATTTACATGAGCAAGGAAGACTTGTGCAATTCAGAACAGCTTGTTGAGTACGTATGTTCAGGTACGATTGAGATCTTTAATCTGCGGAACGATCCATGCCCACTTGCATGGAGCTGTAGTGACAGTGGAAGTGTTTTTGGTGGATTTCGTTTCGACTGGTGCTAAAGTTCGTTCATGGCTTTCAAGAACTCATGACAATGGAGTGAGGAACTAACTGCGCTATACGTCGATGACTCAACCTCAATTCCCTTCATGGGTTTCCACTCTCGCATATAAAAGACATGAAGTGTTCGCGGGTGATGATCCTCTCATTTGAGAGAGACGATATAAGACAGCACTCACCAGAATAGAAATTGCCATGCGAAGGTCTCGGAATCAGAAACTTGAAATACAAACGGGAATCGGAGTTCTTCCTATACAGAATACAAAACAAATGTGGCAGCATGTACCGTAATAGAACTTCGGATGCTAAGTTCTCGGGATCGAGAACCCACCGCTCATTACCAGTATTCAGTCGCGCGCTAAACCAGCAAAATTGGTAATCAACTTATTTCTTCTCATGCTTGTCACACATCAAGGAAGGCTCGAACTACTGCAGTTCCTGACGGTTCCCGTAATTTTCTCGTCCTAGTCATTTGAAGCTCTATTAAACTGGATTGTGGTGCTCGGTGTCTGTTTTTGAGTGGCCTCGTCTTACACTTAGTTATAGTCGAGAAGCAGGTTACCAGCGGGTGACAAGATGAGGTGGTCCTGTCACTAACAGTGGACGTCTGTGGTGGTGCCACAGCTCCCTAGTTGCTATCCTCGTGAAGCAGCCAAACATGTACATTCCTGCCAAACATAGTAATCTGCATGTTTCTCCATTCTGGCTTCAAAATTCCGGAGGTAAGAACAAACTACTCTATTCTAGACCAGCGCATGGTGGATTGACATTACTTGACGACCATAGATACATATACAAATGCGATCACAGGAGTCCTTGAGCTCACATGCCATCCTTCCGTTTTTGTCCAACAAAAATCTCATTGTTGAATGAAGTTGGAAATTTGGCTGTGATCTCTGCCTTAAGTTCAGAGGCTCGCCCTTGTGTGCAGATAATCTTCTACAGACAGGGCCATGCAGGTGAATCAAAAACTCAATTTAGAATCATGAGAGTTCTTCAACATCTTTCCTTCTAGAGCGTGTAGGTAGTTTCTGTATCAATCTACAGCCTCAGTTGTTCTAACAAACCTGCTTCCTTTCGAAATTCCGATGACGGCTGCGCGTGACTTCTACGAGAACAAAGCAAAGATGATTGCCATGGCCATCATCTTGGCTTATTTTCTCCAATCGTTCATGCCTAACCCTGGGGCATGGTGTCAACAAATAACCAACCCGACCCAGGAGTTGCAGAACGAAATGGCGGAGTGGATCCAGCTAGTGCATGAGCGCACTGAAAGTTATAACTACAGTATTGCTGATCACAAGAGCATGTCATTCGGTCCGGGCCAGCGCGATAACACAATGAGTGTTGATCTCGGGGCATCGAAGATGAAACCGAAGATAATCGAAGGGACGACTGTTATTTTGGTCGACAAGCTCGGGAGAGGTGCTCACAAAACGGTCCAAGCAGCGGTTGACGCCGTCCCTGACCACAACGACAAGAAGGTCATCATCTTGGTGAAGCCAGGAGTGTACAGAGAGAGGGTTAGAATCTCGAAACACAAGGCATACATCACTCTCATTGGGTCGGGCCGACTGAAAACCAAAATTACCTACAATGTCAATGCGGCTAAGGCTGGTACCACGTACAAGAGCGCAACATTCGCTGCACTTGGAGACTACTTCACTGCTTATAACATTACGTTCGAGAACACAGCTCCTGCACCAAAACCGGGTGATGCCGGCAGACAGGCGGCTGCGTTCCTGATCGAAGGTGACAAAGGGGCCTTGTATAGCTGTGGTTTCATAGGTTATCAAGACACTCTGTACGACAAGGGTGGGAAGCACTTCTTCTACAAGTGCTACATCCAGGGATCGATAGACTTCGTATTCGGTGACGGCCAAAGTTACTACAAAGATTGCCACATGCATTCCGTGGCCACGACCTTTGGGGCAATCACAGCTCAGAAAAGAAGCAGCAATAAAGACGCAGGAGGATTCAGCTTCGTCGACTGCAAAATCACGGGGACTGGCAGAGTTTACCTTGGCAGGGCGTGGGGATCCTACTCGAGAGTTGTTTTCTCTCGTACTTACATTGGTGTCGACGTTACATCTCCCCAGTACTCAGATTGGGGCGATGAGGACAGGCGAGCCACAGTGTTCTACGGACAGTATGACTGCAGTGGACCTGGTGCTCGAGTGGACAAGAAGGAGAAATGGTATCATGAGTTTACCCGTGAGGAAGTGGCACCGTTCTTAACTGTGTCCTTCATTGATGGCAAACATTGGCTGAAGCCGCTGATACATCATCACTCGTCCTCTATTGTTAATGGCATGCAAACTTCTAAGTTCTCCTGAACCATGGCCATTTTTATCAGAGAAATGGAAATCGAACCCATTAACCATCCTTCTTTCTCTACTATGCTCCCGCATATGGACGGTACTGTTCGACATTCAAAACGCATGCCACAGCTTAGTATCGCTCCCGCTATAGTATGCCATATCTCCGAACCAGTGGTTCATCGGGCGGTTGATTATACGCCCTCTGCAGTCCCATAACCATATCCCTGT
The DNA here is from genome assembly GCA_948567375.1 of Lunularia cruciata. Lineage (NCBI taxonomy): Eukaryota > Viridiplantae > Streptophyta > Marchantiopsida > Lunulariales > Lunulariaceae > Lunularia > Lunularia cruciata. The sequence goes on along the minus strand of OX419755.1, from coordinate 8,814,664 downwards.
TGGGTTCTCGTGGAGTCCAGTTCCCTCTTCTATCAGTTCTTTTATATATCATACGACCCGTTCCACATTTAGCAATTTTGACCGTCGTAGTTTTAACATGTACCTTAGCCTTAAGCAGCACACTATATAGTGCATATACTGCACACGCCAGCCCGAGACTGATCAGTTTTCCCGTGCGCATGTTTAACTGTGTCAATAAGGCGTTATCTATCTCCCTGTTAGTTCCATCTCAGGATGCAAACATAATAAATAAGGTCAGAGACCATCGGCTTTGTCATACTTCAGTATCCCCTCGACGGCAACATTAAATTCTACAGGTTTCTTCTGATCATGTGATCGTGAATCATGGCGTCTCGTTGTCTAAATGGATAATTGTGAATATCAAGCTTTCATCTTTCAACCTGTTTTTTGTTGTTATTACCTGTTATCAGTATGCCTTTGATTTGTGTATGACGGACACGGGTGACCGCAATCGATGATTAATAACCGTATAGAAGATCTTCAACTCCCATTTTTATTTCGGGTTTTCCATACCGAGACCTTCTCAGTCAACTCTTATAACGGCACGTGCGGGGTTCCAATGTCCCTCTCGAACACATTCCTCGAATTTCAAATACGTACCATCGAAGTGCGGTGAAACGGTGAAGAGAAAATAGTATTGATAGATATAGAGCGTAGTTTGTTTGACCATGAAGCCCTAGGAGCCTTAACAACGATAGAGTCAAGCGAAAGCGAACCCCCATTCCACTGCAACTACAGATCCATGTCCGTGGCGTGAATCGTTGTTTGTCATTCGTCACGGAAACAAAACTGCAACATAATCGCGGGCTCGGATCCAACTTGGATCCGAGCTAGTCGAAGATCCGTCAATTGCATAAGTTCATAAGTCCCATGCACTTCGCTCAAATCTACACTTGCTGTTATAGTCTGTTCATCTGCAATTTGATCCTTTCTTCCAATGCATGTCTCGCTGTAACCGACCTCTGATCCATATGTCTAGCTCCAGCCTGCAAGCCGGCATGCCTTCTAGATCTTTTCTTATAAGTCAGGCTCTCTGTACTCCACCAACACCACTCATTCCAGGCTTACCAACTTTCATGTCTATAACCCCGTTGGTAAGAATAGAATTTTCAGTTGACTTGGTATGGAACTAACGATCCAGCAGTTTTAAGATTTAAGCTGCAGATTGAGTGGTTTAAACTACATCAAGCGGCTCTGTGTCAAAGAAAGAATGATTAAAGAGTTGGCGAACGCTTCATCCCCACGTTGCTTCCCCCTCAATTTCTACCTCGTTGAATCTAAACGAGCGACAACTCTTCCTAACAGGTGGTACATGTCGATGTGGCGAGTACCACGTAGTTCCGGATCAGCAAGCGTTTCTTCTTATCTCCCTTACGGTACGGCCTTCCCTATACAATGTATCTCACTAAACAAGAAACCACGTATGGATACTGCAAAGTGTGATCTTACTTAAAAAGATACTGGAAGTACGGCATCTGTTTCTTCACACAATCATTATTCTCCGGCAAATGTAAGCATAAATGTTATTGGATTGGGTACAGTTGTGCAGGTTACCATGGTGCTAGAACGAAATGAGCAAGCAAAATTGTCGCTGCTTATGTATCTGCCGAACAACATAAATCTTGAGGAGCGTTAACGTAATTGAAGTAGACAGGATTAGACGGTCTATTTCACATATAAGAACGCGGCACAGACGTTATCAGGAAACGTAATTGATATTCAAATGTGAGATTGTTTGCCACCTGCATCCGATTGAGCATTGTGATTAAATCAGGAGTTGAGGTGCTTGACTGTGTTGAGTTCAGTTGCAATTGCACTTGGGGGATTTTTGCTAGTCCCCGAAGTGCATTCTGCATTTAGGATTCACTTCTCTGGTACCCTTAGGCTCAGAAGTTCGCCATTGTGTACATATCGTCTTCTACAGGTCACATGGCCATCCAGGTGAATGCCAAACAAGTCCAAATTTATCAGGATTCTAAATTCATCGTACATGCATATCGACTTCTGCAAGAATTTCGTATCCGGATACAGGCGTCTGGAAGCTTTCTTGGGCGAATATGTGAGCAGGTGTTGATTATGACCACTAGTGTAATCCCCAGCCTCCGAGAGGCTCGGTAAGGGATCAGGGCCTCGACCTGCAATAGCAAAGAAATGGTCCAGGTGCACAAGACCTTCTATTTTGGCTGGATAAACGCGCCGATGAAGTTCCTGAGCAGTGAGCTGTGGCACTTCCACATACGTCCCTGTCACCTCCAGACCAAATTACCACCAATTCAGCGTAACACCCCGCGTTTAACCCGCCCTTTGTACCCAAGAATGTGAGACATTGCCACTACACCACAGACACCAGCGCTGCAATTGATTAGTCCCACTTACTAGAGCTCCAATGACTAGGCCGAAAAAAACTTTCACAACTGGATTGATTCGCGGTCGAATTGGTGTGTGCCAAGCAGGCAAGCAGCGAAGGAGCGAGAAAGCCGTGTTCTGGCAAGATTCAGTCCAATTAGCAGTATAAATATCGGGCATTACCTCTGTTGTATATCACATACTCATCATCTCGACTTCAATCACCCCAGCATTGCAAGAGATAGATACTGGCCTACAGCTAATCAACCATGGGTCGTTTCATGCTGCGGGGCGCCATCCTAGCGGCGATTCTGCTGCTGTGTCTGCAGGTAGCCGTCAATGTTAATGCGGACGTAGCTCCATCGCCAGCGCCTTTGATGTCTCCGGACGAGGAGCTCATCGTTGCGACAAGTATGTTTCAGCACTTTATATTATCGAGCTCTAGACAATGTCAGTTTCTGACGATTCATGGCGACCAATCTCATTTCCTGCACTTGATGCTTGTCGTTTACTCTTGATATTGCAGTGGCCGTGGAAGAGGCAGCAAAGGAACTTGATCAGTACGAGGAAGAGAAGAAACTTTTACCAAATAAGGAGGTTTCGAAGAAGCAGCCTACAGCCATCACGCACACCCACCATGACACCCATACCTATTACCACAACCATCGCTATAAGGAACCCAAGCACCACGGCCACGGACACAAGCATTACTACCACCACGGCCACGAACACACGCACCATGGCCACGAGGAACACAAGCACCACCACCACCACCACCACCACCACCACGGCCACGAGAAACACGAGCACGGGGACATGAAGAGTAAAACCGACAAGAAGGACGAGAAGGAGAAGAAGGAATACGAAAACAAGGAGGAGTACGACGAGTACGTGAAGAAGAAAGCCGACCAGAATAAGCCTCTCACCAAGACTGAGGAGAAGAAGTACGAAGACAAGGAGAAGAAGGAGATGGAAGAATACGAGAAGCAGAAGAAGGAATACGAAAAGAAGGAGTACGTGAAACACGAGCACGGGGACATGAAGAGTAAAACCGACAAGAAGGACGAGAAGGAGAAGAAGGAAAACGAAAACAAGGAGGAGTACGACGAGTACGTGAAGAAGAAAGCCGACCAGAATAAGCCTCTCACCAAGACTGAGGAGAAGAAGTACGAAGACAAGGAGAAGAAGGAGATGGAGGAATACGAGAAGCAGAAGAAGGAATACGAAAAGAAGGAGTACGTGAAGAAGAAAGCCGAGCAGTATAAGCCTCTCACCAAGACTGAGGAGAAGAAGACCAAGTCCAAGAAGGAATAAGCTTCAGCTGGCTGCCATCAGCTACATCGAAGGATCAGGGGAAGAAATGAGTGAAAACACCCGTTAGACTGAACTGAATCGTTCGAACTATAGAAGCAGTGGCAGATGAGTAAGTAATAAATACACATATAGCCTAATAATTACATATGCATATAGCTAGTAGCTTAGTAATCAATATAGACATAAACGTAAGTTTTGCACAGTTGATATCAGCTTATAATAACTTTAAGTGTTTCAAAGTTAGCATCAGCACAAAATAATAGTACATTTGCTGCTCACGCCAGACTTTTCAGTCACAATGCGCATGCCTAATTCTGCGCCAATAAGGCGTCATCATGTCCTGTCTCAGGATGCAAACATAATAAACAAGGTCATTGACCATCTTACTTCCTGTACTTCCTGCAGTCAGAATCAAGCCCTTCTCAATGAGGAATCTTATAACTATATAATCGTGTCATGATTATTCGTCACCGTTCTTCAAGTCAGACTTATGAAGATTGACAACTGAATCGGGTCGTTGCTTCTTAGATGCTAGAGAACTTGGAGCTTGTGCAAGTGACAAACTCAAGAGTATGCAGGGAATGTCGAAGTAGAGTAGGCTGTTACTTTACATGTAAAAATGCGGCACAGCGTTACGAATAAGTTACATGTTTGCCAACGTTTGCCGTCTGCATCCAATAGATTAATTCTCTCATCTGATACTTGCGTGAAATTTAAGCTGTCAGATATGATCTGAATTCAAAGTTTTAGGTGAGTCCAATTCGAAATTCCTCAAATATGAGAAGATGATGGTCCAAGAGTTCAGTTGCAATTTGAAGTTCTTACATATCCCAGCCTCCAATATGCAAGGCGTATCGACTTGTAATGTACATTTAAGGAGCTAATCAAACCCTTGTGATACTACCGTACAGTTGTAAAATGAATAGTCTTGAATTTATAAATGCACGCCCAAAGAAAAGGGCTCGCTTGTCCAGCATCAAAGATCCTAAACTTGCTGGCTTAGTTCCCTGTCGATCCACCGACTAACAACATAATTCACTACTAGAACTGCATATTTGCAAGATGCACTCACATCTGTGCTGCTTTCAAGCTGTCCACTACGTCAGTAGACACTCCAAACGATTTCTCTAGCACCACATCACATATTCCCGAGTTGAAAAGGTCGGCAGGCAATCGAATGAGTCCGGGATTTGAACTGCTGAATCCAGCAACAGCAACTGCTGTCTGATTGGTGTCCCAGTTAACCTGGAAGTGTACCAAACCCTTGGGGAACACGAACAAATCACCTTGATACAACGTTTGGGTGAACAGCTTGTTGGTGGAGTCAATAACCCCGACGCTCAACGCACCGTCGACAATGTAGAGGAGCTCAGACCCACGGGGATGAATGTGAAGAGCGTTGAGAGTTTGTGGTGGATAAGTGAGCATGGCGAAGGAGACTCCCAATCTTACTAGAGCTGGAAATGCCTTGGAATTCACAGGAGTCACCGGAGCGGAAGTTGCTAGACCTATTGTCACATTTCTGAGGAGAGTGGAAGTAAAGAAGCTTCCATTTAGCGTGGAAGCATACCAAGCGGAACCACAAAGTCGGTGGTGATATCAGGGTCTGCAGCAAGCACCTGATGAAGATGCAATGTGGCAACAAGGAAGATGACCGCCGCTACGAACGAAGCCATTTTACTTAAAAGATGTGAACGGATGGATAGCACCATTCAGCAACAATTGAGGATTCGGTGAGAAGGAATTTAAACGAATGCACATGCAACTATATTGTTCAGCTCAGGCTCTAGATCAAGTACGCAACTCGTTGTGGTATATCGTGGAGCACAAGCGGTATATATAGTGTATGATATTGATATGAGGAGCTGTGGTCAAAGGGCAGGCAGCTAAAACTCCGGACTGTTATTTTGGAACTGATCTTGCTCGCGGATACTGCCAAACTCAAGTTTGTAAGGGTAGTACGGGCAAGTCAATACGCTGAAGAGAGAGAGATGATAAGCACCTCAGCCGGTCTTGAGAGAAAACGTTTGGATGGCATCGCGTCTAGTGTTGTCCTCCATATAATTCGAATTCACTCCACCTCGTGAAGTCTGGCCATTGAGATGTACGAGATAAATTGTCGCAAGTTCCTGGCATGAAGAGGAGACGGTATTTGCAGAGTAAGGCGCTTCCATGAAACGCTAAATTACGGCTTATGACAAGATGGCTGCGTTCGCCATTGTTAAAGGATCCGATGCAACAAAGCTTGATTTAGATGAGCATTCCGCAAGTTGAAGACCTTATCTTGAGTATGTGTCAAGAGGATGACAATGTCAATGAAAATGAAATCTCAAATTCAATAAGCACGCCTTTCCTAACCCCATTTTAGAGAAAAAATGACAATTAACTTTAAGGATCGAAGGGTGTGAGATCTATGCTGGTCGTAAATGAAGCCAGATCGTTATCTTTTCACTGAGCTAGGTAGGCAGTGAAAGAATCAGGCGATGAGTTTTGATTGAATCGATCACCTCTTTTGAATTAAATAGTGTAGTCGAGATACTAGCAATTCAGGTAGAACGGAGATAATAAAATTGAGACTTGGGATCATTGTTGACAAATGTAGTAGAAACGAACGCTTTAAATATAGGTTGTGTCGATACATAAGCGAGCGTGTTTCGCCCGTTTCAAGTGCTATACTGCTACGACCCGAATGCTCAACAAATATCCCGACAATGTAATCGATATCTGAAGATCTGTTCAATCCATGTTGATCTCAATTGGCTTTGCCAAGTAATCAATCGTCTGGTACTGTACATGCCGGATTTGAGGACCCTGTTCGGCGTTCGAATTAGTCCATCCTTCTAGCTGCCCGAACGCACCAAATGGTTTAGTTTCCTAATCAGCCAGCTGAATGGGAATGTGTCCAACCAAGCTTTGAGGAAGGCGAAGAAATTACCTGGAACCAAAGTCTTCGTGATTGGGGGCAGAGTCCGCCAATAAGTCCAACAGTGAGAAGGCTTTGGGTGACAAAGATAATGTAAGAGCCACATGAATAAAGGTTAGGAGCATTCATAGTTTGGGTGAATGTGTGATCTGATTTATTAGGAAGAGTGTTGACTGAATATGAGAGAAATGGACGAGACGGTCGGATGGGTTGATTTGGTACGAAAAATTATATGATGGGTTGATTTGATATGGAAAATGATATGCTTTATAGTAAATCAGTATCCTGAAATCTGAACCCAACATGCTTGAGATAGTAAATATGTACCCTAAAATCTGAACCCAACTATCAGGAGAGTGAGAGACAGCCACCCGCTGAGCTAGCAAGGCAGGAGATTAGTAAAACTGCTAACACTCTTACTTAATGTCTTCGGTCATCCGAGAGCTAGTTTGTGACAAAAACATAAATGCTTGTCCCTAGCTAAGGGCCTCGTCATGATATCTGTTACCATGGTCGAGATGGGAATATATTCTATTATAATTTCTCCACCATTCAATAAGTCTTTGATAAAATGATATCGAGAGCTAGTTTGGGACAAAAATACAATGCTTGTCCCTAGCTAAGAGCCCCGACGAGGTTGGAATATATTCTATTACAATTTCTCCACTATCCGATAAGTCTTCGATGAAATGATATCTGATATCTAAGTGTTTAGATCTTCGTGATTCCTTTGATTGTACTCTCTGTTTATCACAATATAGTGTAGTGGGTCCTATATCAAATTTCAGCTCTTGCACCAAGTTTCTTATCCAGACAGCTTCAGATCAGTACTCGCATTGGATAAAGCCATATATTCTGCTTCTGCTTCTGGTGGACAGAGCAACAGATTTTTGCTTCTTGGATGTCCAGTTGACAATTCCACTAAACAATCTAAAACAGAAGCTTGAAGTAAAACTTCTAGTGTCATGGCATCCAGTCCGTCTAAAAACCCATGTAGCTCATGTGTGTGTCTTCTGTTTTAATGTATTTGAGTCCAATGGCCCGATTACCTTGCAAGTACCAAAAAAATCCTTTTCAAGGCTTTCCAGTGAATGATTCCTGGATTGGACATAATTTGAGACACAGTGCACACAGCATAGGATATGTAAGGTCTGGTACATATCATTGCCCACATTAGACTACCAACTGCTCGCTTGAAAGGGCACAGAATCCATTTCTGCTTTCTCTGCCTCTGTCTCAGGACATTGTGACTTTGATAATTCCAGGCCTGGATTTGTGGATGTATCGATCAGCTTATACTCAGACATGTTGAACTCCTCAAGTTTCTCTTATAAATAGTTTGCTTGAGTCACCCATATTCATCCTCCTACCTGTCTTGATATACTTGCACTCCCAAACATTGATGAACTTTTTCTACATCTTCCATCTCTAACACAACACTTTTGTTTAACAACTCTAACACACAACTTTTGTTTTACAAATTTAATTAGCTCTATAGATGTATTCACCGAGTATATAACCGTCTACGTACAGTACAGTGGTAAATTTAAATCTGCATCAATTCCATCATAGATGTAGATATTATGATCTGCATTTGTCTGGTGAAGCCAATCTGCAGCGAGTAGGTATCAATCCTTTGATTCCACTGTCTGGTGAAGCCAATCTGAAGCGAGTAGGTATCAATCCTTTGATTCCACTGTATGGAACATTGTTTCAGACAATACAAGGATTTGTTCAACATGCACACCAACGATGTATCGGGAGAGTATCGGGAGATGAGTGCAACCTCTCAACCTTTCAGGAAGTTTCATGTAGACTTCCATATCTAGGTAACCGAGAAGAAAAGCAGTTTTCATGTCCATCCGGTGTACTTCCAGGTTGAGTTGTGCAGCCAATGCAAAAAAGACTTGAACAGATGTGATTCTCACCACTAGAGAGTGTCTGTAATGTCAACTCCATATACCTGGGAGTAATCTTTGGCTACCAATCTGGCTTTGTATCGATTTATAGAGCCATCTGAATTGTATTTGATTTAAAAAGTCCATTTACAACCAATCAAATTCTTACCTTTGAGTAATTCAGTCAAGGTCCAAGTGTTGTTCTTCTCCAAAGACAAAAATTCATAGTTCAAAGTCTCTTGTCATCGATCAGCAGCATAACACTCCATAGCCCATTTGAAGGTAGTAGGGATGTGCTTCAAGTACTCTATGTAAGTCAATAGACTTTTGTGTTATCTTCGCTTCTATTCTTCTAACTGGTCAGAAATTTTGACAGTTTTGTGCATGCGTGCTCCCCTTCAAAGGTTAAGGCCAAGTATGGAAGGGGAAGAAAAACCTGGAACATCAACGTGTTGGGGCAGGGCAGGAATAGAGGCATCTGTGCAATAAATGAGCAATAGGTCATGAGGAGAAACTCCTACTGGACTCAATTTCTGCTGCTTGGGACGAGGTATTGCCAGCACCTGTGATGAGCCTTCGTCCGAGGGCCCATTAGGGGCTGGCTGTAGTTGATGATGACCATGGATACAAAGAGTTAACAAGTACAGAGTAAGGGTTTGCTGTGGTTAATGGAGGGCATTGATATAGGGAATAAACTAGGACAGAGGGAGGCAACTGAATAGTTTGTGGTACCAAAGAGGCAAGGAGAGGAGTAAAGGTGGTAGATCTACTCTCAAGGATCTTTTTGTCATTTTTTTGTTGTAGTCGTTACCCTTTGGCTGTTGTGGAGTAGCCAAGGAGAATGCATTCAGTGCTCTCTGGGTCAAGTTTGCCTCGATGGGATTTCTCAATGTGAGCAAATGCTGTACTTGCAAAAACCTGCAGATGAGAGAGACCAGGGTCAATTCCATACCACCAAGAGTAAGGAGTAGTGCTCAGGTAGCTCAGGAAGGAGAATGATTTTGCAGATAGGTAGCAGCATAAATTGCCTCGCCTCAATAGCCATGAGAGAGGCCATCATGTGTAAGCATTGCTACAACGCATTCAAGAAGGGTTCTGTTCTTCCATTTGCTATGCCATTCTGTTCAGTATTATCTACAGTTGTGAATTGTTGTTGAATCCCATGGTGAGTAAACTATGTTGCAAATTCACCAGATTTGTACTCCAATGCATTGTCGGATCAGAGGGTTTTGATTTCTTCCCAAGCTGGTTCTTGACAAGTGCTTGATACTCCTTGAACTTGGCAAATGATGCATATTTTCTTGAGATCAAATACAAGTAAGTGTATCTTGAACGATCAATGAATGTATTGAAATATTTGTGCCCAGAGAAAGTGTTAGTTCTAATGGACCACAAATGTATATGTGGATGACATCAAGAAGATATTTGGCACAGGTGGCATTGTTCATGGGAAATGGTTTCTGTGAAGACTTTGCCTGAGCGCATGCAAAACAGAAAGGCAAACTCTGGAGGGAGCATGGAGGTAGTTGAAGTATGTGAGAGTTTGCTTGTAGTTATGTTGCATCTGAGCCAAACTGATGTCACCAAGTTTCAGGTGCATTAACAAAGCTTGAGAGTCTCTCTCAGTAGTGATAAATTGAGAGGTTCACTGAGAGGAGATTGATGAGTGAGACTCTCTTGGCAGGATAGTAGAGGTCAATGCTCTAGAGGTAAGTGCTCTCAAGGTGATCTCATGCACAAGGATGTCACATTTTGATGACTTGCCAAACTTGAACAAGAGATTGCTGCATGCTGCTTCAGCTGTGATGTCTCTTGCTGCATTCTTCATCACACATGCTTTGGAATATGTAACAAGGCTACCACCTGATTTGATTTACCTAAAGTATTTACTTGCTTGACTGTTATCAACCAAGTAAATACTTTAGTTCACCCCCGATGGTTTGTATTTAATGAAAGTTTGAATGCCATATGATATATGTTGGGTAGCACTGGTATCAACATACCAAATTATCATCAAACTTGTGTAGAGGCTAACTCTTTCACTGTTACAAACAATCATTGAGTGCTTCCAGAGGACTCTTTAAGCTTGTTGTCTGAGAGTCATTTCCTGCGATCTTGTACAAAATATCCTCTTTTCTTGCAATAGGTGCAATGAAACAAGAAACATACCGTGGTATGTTTCTTTGGAAAGAAAGGTTTGGAAGTTGAGCTTTCTTCTACAGTGGGTTGGTAGTTCTCCCTTCTCTTCTCTTGAACTGGCCCACTCTTTCTGGAGGTCTTAGATTCACGCACAATGCAGACAATTATTTTGCTCTCTCTTCTTCTCAAAGGTGCGTCTCCTCCAAAAGGAGATAAGAGATCATAATTTGGTCAATAATTGTGTTTGCAATCTCATGGATCTTGCCAATGTGCTATGTGCATCTAGCAGCCTTAGGAGAAGACATGTATATGCCTCTCCTTCAGATATTGGTTGACCAATAATGTGCTATGTGCATCTAGCAGCCTTAGGAGAAGACATGTATATGCCTCTCCTTCAGATATTGGTTGACCAATTGCATTTGATTGATCCAAAATCTGACAGAAGTTGTTGATGTTTCTTGCCATATTTTCTTGTTGCCATTTTAAACTTGTGCAGAGCATCTCAAATGTGGATCTGTGCTGCAATGTCAGCTGAGGCATATATATCAATTGAGTTTTGCCCAAGCATCAGCTGTACTCTAGATCCTGCTAATAATCCCCATGTGATTGTCCACAATTGAGGTTTTTAGAATGGTAAGTGCATGGTCACTATCACGGGAAGAGTTACACGGTTCTGCTTGGACTTGGAGGTGGAGTGATGGGTCGTTCAACACCAGTGATCAAATCGCTAAGCTTCTCTATTCTGAAGATCAATTCAGTCTTATTTTTCATGCATGAAAGAATTGATAGTGAACTTAGGCAGATCAGGGTTGTAATGGGATTGCCTGGTCCATGATGTTGTAATTCTCTGCAGCTTTGACCCCTTTTGTGTGTGGATCTTCTTAGCAGCCAGCTCTGGTTCTTCTAGGCGTGACTCTTCAGTGTAGCGGTGTATGGATCTCCATTGTAACTCGGGGTCTTTTGTGCGGGGTTGCTCTACTACCATGTTAGGAAGAGTGCTGACTGAAAATTGATGAGATCTGAACCCACGGATGTTCTTTATATTCTAAAATCTGAACCCACCTATCAGGAGAGTGAGAGGTGGGCCGCTGCCGGGATAGCAAGACAAGAGATAGTGAAACTGCTAACACGATCTTTGCGAGTCCTTCAAGTGCAGAAAAGTCTTGGAGTTCACACGGGTCATGATGGCTGCAATGTCTTCATGATCAACAATTTACACATCCTTAAGCCTGAGAAGGAAGGAAGAAGTTAAAAAGTTTCAGTCCATGATGATCTTTTTCCTCAATAGAAATCTTGTAGAAGACAATGTCTCAAGAAGGTCCATCTATATGCTTCCAACAGTGTATATGGTAGAATTAAGTCCTTGTCAGTGAAGTATCTTATAATTATATGAAGATAAATGAAGGCGATTGCACCTTGTTAGTGACTGAAGAAAGACTAATGCAGGATAGTATTCAGTACCATCCTTCAAATCAGAGTTATGAAGAGTGACAACTAAATCTGGTCGTTGCTGACTTAGACTGCTAGAGACCTTGAAGCTTGTGCAAGTGAAAAGCGCAAGCTTATGCATTGAATGCCGAAGTAGAGTAGGCTGTTTACTTTACACCTTAAAATGCGACACATATGTAATAGAGTGTTAGATGTAGTTAATCTCTAGTTTAGTGACTTCTCTACTTTTAAGGCTTTGTTATATTCCTCTAGAAACTTTACTAGATATTTAGGGTAAAGTGAGTTTAGGTAATTAGGGTTGAGTAAAGAAACCCCTTAGGGTTTGCTTATATGTATATAAGAGTACTTGTGCTCTTGTTTTGTTAAGTTCTTCTACATGGGTGACTCCTAGCACCAACCCATAGCATTTTGTGAAGCTTTGAGCTGCCTAACATTATCTCAGGAATGTTTTGTGCTATCTTAGTGTTAGAGGCTATTAGTGTTGCATGAGTGAACTAGTGTGTACTACCTTTGAAGGGTCTAAGAGAGAGTGAGTTGAGTATTGTTGTGTGCAATTAAGAGTGTCTACTTTGGTGAGATTGTGAAAGTTGAGTGCCAGGATGTCTGATACATTAGAATTCAGAATGACTGAGGATAGACCATCTACTCCAAGGACTAGGAAGGAAGATTCTCATTAGGTTATGGGCCCACAATCACCACTAGGGTTGATAGGAGAACTCAAAGAGCTAGAGAAATTAGGAAACATTAACTACAAAGCTTGGGCTTTGGATGTGAAGTGTATCTTAGACAGTTATGATTGTTTAGACTTGGCATTGGAAGCTCATGATATAGATTAGCTTGAGTCCAACAAGGAGGAGAGAATCAAGCACTCTACTACTAAGAGGGTTTTGCTAAGGGCTATGCAAGAGCCATTCAGAGACCTAGTAGACACTTATGCTTGGAGTTGGGAGATCTAGCACAAACTCAAGAATTTCTACTCTAAAATTTTGCAAGGAAGGATGCCCTAGAGTTGTGATCAAGTGTACAAAATTTCAAAGGATTGTAATATACCATTTGAGAGATTTGAGTGACATTGTGAGGATGGGTCAATTCTACAGAGTAGAGATCTCATACGTGAGGAGTGTGAGAGCAACAAAAAGTATGTTTGAGTGTTTAGAATAATCTTGGGAACATGGAACACCAAGAGTGGAAATTAAGGCTATGCAAGGTTCCCCAAGGCTTTGAGATGATTTTAGAGATGGATTTGAGGAAAAAAGAGTTTAGAATAGAATATGAGGAGAGTGTTGAGAGGATCCAAAAACTTATACCACTTGGAGGAAAGGGTGAGTCTAAGTGCTTTCTATATAGAGAGAAGGGACATAAGGCAAGTTCATGTCCATTGAATTTTGAGAGCACAAGATTGAGGGAAAGGAGAGGCTAACTTGACCTGGGTTTGCATGTTGGACCTTCTTCACTAAGATTGGGAGGGAGAAGATCTAAGCTCAAGGAGTTATGTGCGGTTTGTGGAGTGAAAGGACTTCCAAAAGGACATGAGTATAGTGGAGTAAAAGTATTTTGGAGACTTTGGTGAAAGATCTTGGAGACAGTCTTAATACAACTACAAAAATACTATCACCTTGATTAGCTAGTTCTTGAGGTTAATGATGGAGATAATCTTTCATCGTATGGATAAACTATCTATAAGAGTTCAATTAATATGCACTCTAGGATTTGATGTTGCTACATAAATCTTGGAGAAACTGGAACCTTTTGTGTTCCCTAGGGGTGGATTACTCTCAAATGGTATTAGTCATGAATATAATCTATTAGTTATAGAGTGAGAGAAAAGAAAAGAGAAAAAATTGAGAGAAAAGAAAGATAGTGAAGGGTTAAGATGAGGAAACTTTTGGTTTTCTTTAGCAAGGATGGAGAAGATATAGAGGCCTTTGTGAGAGAATTCAAGAGAGCTTGCATAGGAAACAATGAGAGGAGGAAGAATGAGTGGGCCTCATTATTACCATATTTCTTTGAGGATGCAACACTTATATGATATGAGTCAAAATACCAAAAGAGAGAGAGAGAGGAGAGATAGGCAAGAAGAGTCTTGGGAGAGTTTGACTTCAGTTGTCATTAAGAGATTTCTTCTAGATAAGAGTTATGAGAGATTGATGAGTAAGGTTACCTTTCTCAAGCAAGGAGATGAAGAAAAAGTGAGACTCTATGTGAAAAGAGTGGAAAAGTTAGAGTCCAGATTTTGCATAGTGTTAAGGAAGGGTGAGGATGATATGGAGACTACTATGATTGGCATGGGGACCATGCTCACCAAGAATTTAGTGGGATGGTTGAGACCACAAATTAAAAAAAGGTGAGATATGAAAAATCTTATTCTAAGGTTGAAGCTATCAAGATTGCAATTTATATCAAGATCGCAATTTATATGGAGTAGAGTTTAGAAGGAGATGAGAGTGATTTGGTGGTGAAGGAGGTTGTGCATCCTCCTCAAGGCTACAAGTATGGTGGAACTTCTGATACTTTGGTTGCAAGGGTTGCACCACAAGTAGTAGTTACTCTAATTCTTGCACCTCCACCAAAAGATCCACTTCAAACCATCACAAAACAACTTGCAAATCTCAAGATCAATGTGATGCAACTATGGGAGAAGAGAGAGGTGGATCATGATGTGGGTAGATGGCCTAGGAGTTATAGAAGTTATCCATATAGAAGAGGCCAACAACCAACAATTTCAATGAGAGAAATTGTTTTGGTTGTGGAGGAAGAGGCCATATCCAAAAGAATTTCCCAAATTCCACTTACCATGGAGGAAGAGGTTATGAGGGAACCAATAGAGGGAAAGAGAAGGTAATGAAATCCAAGTGGCTCCTAATCCAAACAAAGATAAGGAGATAACATCTATAGATGTGGTTGAAGGTAAGTATGAGAAGGGAGAGTGCTCAAACTCCAAGGGTCTTAATTTGAAGCTTTTGGCACAAGAGAAAAAAATTGTTTGTTTTGCAAAGGATATGCACTCTTCTCAAGGATTTACCCTTAGCAAGGATACTCCCATATCTACTAGGAACACTCGCACCTTAATGCTATCAACAACAAAGACTCCAAGAAAGAAGTTGAAGATAGAAGACTTCTTGATCTCCAAGCAACAATAGAACTACAATGTGTTGGAGGATGTTGGTAGTCACAAGGCTAACATCACACTGGGCCAATTGATTGCTTTGAACCCTACCTTGAGAAATGAGTTTAAAGGTGGTTTGAGTTCTACAAAGAGCAAGAGGAAGAAGAAGGCAAAATTTCAAGTATCAATAGGGGTGGTGGATGCCAAACCAGCACCATGGGAGGCTTGTGAGTATGCTTCCAAGATTGACGTGAGAGTGAATGGTTACAACATCAAGGATGCATTGGTTGATGGAGGATCAACAATGAATGCCACGTGAGAAAGGTTGATGAAGAAGTTGTGTATGATACCCTCTAGACCTCCAACATCTATGGTGAGTATGGCAAACAAGCAACAAGTTTGACCAGTAGGAGTGATGTATAAGGTGGTAGTTTTAGTTATGGGAATCCAAAATCTCATGACTTTCCAAGTTTTGAAGGATTCAAGCTATGACTTACTTCTTAGGAGGCCATGGTTGAGAGCACACACACAATTGATTGATGACACAAAGGGTTCTTGAGGATTGAGACATCAAACCATAGAGTCAAAATTCTTGTGATTAACACCACCAACACTTCACATTCAAATTCTGAAGAAGGAACTTCAGGTGTGGATACAAGCACAAAGGAGGAGATTTCCATGGAGAAGGATGAATCTGAATCTGATTTTGATGTGTATCCTTTGATTACTAAGGATTTTTCACCTGGTTTTGAAGGACCTAGATAAATCACTATTGACACTTGAGGAGACAGAGAGTAGGTTATCTATTCTCAAGTATGGTCCAAATGTTACCAAGGAGGAGAAGGTGAGATTTGAGAATATTTTCTGCAAGTTCATCCGCATGTTTGCTTTTAGTTACAAGGATCTGAAGGAAGTCACCTTGGAGGAGCACAAGATAAAGTGGAGTCACATGCAAGACCAGTTTGCCAAAAGTAATGTCGCATTAGCCCACCAATATCTTTGGTTGTGAAAGAGGAGATTGATAAGCTCAAGGAGACTGGATTTATCTTTGAGGTGGAGAATTCAGAATGGGTCTCTAATTGTGATTGTGAAGAAAAAGAATGGCAAGCTTCACGTATGTGTGGATTACAAAAAACTCAATGCTATTACCAAGAAAGACTACTACCCATTATCATTCATTGATGAGATCTTGGATGAGATCTTAGGTCATGAGAAGTATAGTTTTGGAGATGGTTATAGTGGATATAACCAAATCAAGATTGCACCAGAGCATCAACAACTCACCACGTTCACCACACCTTGGAGAATTTACGCTTTCAAGGTCATGTCTTTTGGGCTTTGCAATGCTCCATCCATATTCCAATGGTTCATAAACAAGGTATTTGAATCATTCATTGGGAAATTTGTGAGTGACTTCATTGATGACTTTTGTGTCTATGGGAGCAAGGAGGAGCACTTTGAGCACCTAATCAAGGTCTTGCAAGACTTGGATGAGGCAAATGCATCACTCAACCTAGAGAAATTAATTTTTGGATGTGAAGAAGGTCTACTTTTGGGGCACATCGTCTCCAAGGATGGAATAGTCTCCAAGGATGGAATAGTAGTTGATCTTGAGAAGGTAATGAAAGTCTCAGACCTTCCATTCCCTTCAAGCTTGACAAAGTTATGATAATTTTTAGGGATGGTTGGGTACTCTAGGAGGTTCATCTTCTCATTTTCCAACAAGGTTTATGCATTGACTATCTACATGAAGAAAGGTGTAGATTACATGGTGATTTTGGAAGACAAGGAGACTCTCAAAGCTTTTGAGGAGTTCAAGCAATCCCTTGTTGTAGCTCCAATTCTTGCTAAACCTGATTGGAGTAAGCCTTTCATCTTCTATAATGATGCTTCTAATGCAATTATAGGATGCACTCTTACTCAATTAGACCAAGATGTGCATGATCATCCAATAGCTTATGCTAGTAGGCATATGGTTTTAGTAAAAAAGAACTACTCTATTATGGAGAGAGAAAGGTTGGCAGTGATCTTTGGTCTCAAGAAGTTTAGACACTACTTGATTGGAGGGAAAACCACCATTGTCACAAATCACAAGGCTTTGAAGTACATCTTCAACAAGCCTAATGTGGAAGGGAGACTAGCAAGATGGATGATACTCTTGTATGAGTATGACTACACCATTGAGGATAGGCCAAAAAAGAAACATGCAAATGCTGAATTGTTATGTAAGGCCTATGATCATGATGGAGATGAGCCAGTGGATGATTTCTTCTTGGATGAGGAGCTCATGAAAATCTCAATCACTCAAGAGGTTACAATGGAGTACAAGGAGATTGTGGATTTTGTGACCAGAGGTAACTATCCAAAAGGGATGCATGCTGGGAGAGGAAGGCCCTTGCAACAAGATCTAAACCTTACACAATGGTGGAGGATATTATTTTTTCACCAAGGAGCAGATGGTCTACTTCAAAGAGTAGTGGGTAAGGAAGAGTCTATGATACTCATAAAGGAGTTTCATGAAGGTTTATTGTGTGGAGGACACTTTGCAAGAAAGATGATTGCTTTCAAGATTCTAGATGTAAGTCACCATCGGAGAGGGATTTTCAAGGATTGTTTTGATTATTGTAAAACTTGTCATGTTTGTCAAGCTTTTGCTAGAAAATCTACGTCCACTCCACCACTTAGATCTATTCCATTGCTAAGACCTTTTGAGAAGTGGGTAGTTGATTTTGTAGATCCTCTCAATAAAGCCCCAAGGAACAATTGATACATTGTGGTAGTTAATAATTACCTTACCAAGTGGATTGAGGTTAGACCATTGAAGGACAAGAATGAAGATGAAGTGGGTAGATTTCCTTATGAACTCATTATCATTAGGTTTAAATGCCCCTTGGAGTTAGTTTCTAATAGAGGAGGAGAGTTTATACAAAGCATCACTACAGCCATGCTATGACATTTCTCTATCATAAATAGAGTAACTACATCCTATAAGCCAAATTCCAATGGTTTGTCAGAGAGAACCAATCAGATCTTGTGCATTATGTTGACAAAAGATGCAAAAATGGAGAGGGCTGAACATCATTAGGATAAGAGGATTCATACAATTTTGTGGAAGTATAGGAAAACCATGAAGACTTCCACTAGATATTCTCCATTTCAATTGGTATGGTATTGAGTCTACCTTAACTCTTCACTTTGATCTTCCTACCTTCCAAAGCATTCATAGGAGATTGAAGAAAGCACAAGGAGGTGATGCCTAGAAGTCAAGGAAGGATCAACTTATGGAATTGGATAAGACAAGAGCAATTGCTATGGTTCAAGTGTAGCAAGCCTAAAGGAAACAAAAGGAGAGCTATGGCAAGAGACAAGGCAAGAAGAAGGTGGAGCCTTCCAAAGAAGATGATTGGGTAATGTTGTTTGATTCCATTTGATTCAAGAGAGTGCAAAAGAAGTTTTTCCTTAGTACTTTGGACCTTTCAATTACACCTATGATCTCAAGGAGTTGTGAGAAGACACTTTGATAGGATTAACCATGATAAGTTGAAGATGTATCATAGAAGGTAGAGAGACTTCACTTTGAGGACAAAGTGAAAACTTAGTCTAGGGGTAAATGTAACACCCATTTGTGCATGTGTGGAGTATTATGATATTTAGCTTGGTATTATAAATACTCAAGAGATATTATTTATATAGAGATAAATGATAGTTCTACATTAGTCATGATTAGCTAAAGTTAGTTATAGCTAAGATAGTGGGGACCTTACTTTAGAGGAAGTGGAAAATATGAGCACCACTATTTTGGATTCTAATTTCTTGACTTGGTATTATTCCTAGGTGTTTGGCTTTAAAGAAAAAATTGAGAATTCTTGGGTCCACAATCCTTTTTGTTTTGGATTCTTCTATAATCCAAGGATAGCCCATGTGAAAGAATCTTTGACCTAGTGGTTGAGTCAAGATAAGATCACATGCTTAGTGGAATATGCCCATGTGGATGGATATTCCTTTATACTTCTTGAATTTACTTGACTTTTAGCCTAGTCACTTGAGATACTCTAGTAATTGGTAACTTTGGTGCATAACCATTTCACAAGTATACAAACTAGGGGTGAGGAGGTACTCATCATCCTTTCATTTGCAACTATCTCTCTCATTGAGTTCTCTAGTGAACAATACCTTGAGTCTTGGTTTGTTAGCCTTGGAGGAGTTGGCTATAGCAGAAGAGAAGAAGTCTCTTTAGACTCATGAAACATGGGTACTAGCTGATGTACCACCAGGTAGGAAAGCAATTGGCTGTAAATGGGTTTTTAGGGTCAAACATAGAGCTGAGAATGAGGTCCTGAAGTACAAGGCAATACTTATTGCAAAGGGCTTCAATCAAAAAGCATCAATAGATTATTCAAAAACTTTTGCACTAGTTGCTAGGTATGGATCTATTTGTATGCTTCTCGCTCTTGTAGCAGAGGGAGATTGAGAGGTGGAGCAGTTAGATGTGAAAATAGCCTTTCTCAATGGAGATTTGAGAGAGACAATCTACATGGATGTTCCAAATGGATATACTGAAGGCAAAGGAAAAGTGTGCTTGCTTAAGAAGGCTTAATATGGTCTTAAGCAAGCTCCTAGAGCCTGGTATGAGAAACTAGACTCATACTTGAGAGAGTAAGATTTCAAATGAGCAGATTTTGACATGAGTGTGTATACTAGAGATGATGTATACATAGTTGTATATGTAGATGATCTATTACTGTTGGGGAACAATGAATCTATCAAAGGAATGATAATTTTCTTGTGCTCTATTTTTTAGATGACTATCCTTGGTCTTGTAAAACTTGTTTTGGAATCAAAGTGAGCAGAGATAGAGAAGTAGGATGGATCCGGATCAGCCAACCATAGTATGTGAGATCCATACTAGCTAAGTATCAGATGACAAAGGCAAATCCTGTCTCTACACCTCTTGATCCGGGATGGAAGCAAAGCAGAATCATAGATGGGGAGGTGAATCTTTATGAAAAAGTGTTGTAGCAAAGTCTTCTTGGTTCTCTAATGTTTATCATGGTTTAAACAAGACCAGATATATTCTATGCAGTGGGAACACCAGCTTGATATACTAGCAACCCCACACAAGTACATTGGAAAGGTATAAAGAGAGTATTCAGGTACTTAAAGGGTACTCAAGATGTATTCTTGGAGTACAAAAGGCAAGGGAACATACTTGCTTCTACTCTTGAAGCATATACCGATGCTAGTTAGGGAGATGATAAAGATAACAACAGATCAACTAGTGGATATGTAATCATGCTTAATGGTGGAGCGATCAGCTAGCATAGTAAACAACAAATATCTATCACAATGTAGACTACTGAGGAAAATTATGGCTGCCTCAAATGCTACTCAAGAAGTCATCTGGAACAGAAGGCTTTCTTAAGGAGCTAGGTTTTGAGCAAGAAGGTCCTACTACATTGTACTATGACAATATAGGAAGTATAGCACTCAACAAAAAACCATCACATCACCCAAGGACTAAGCATATTGAGATTAGAAGAAGGTTTGTAGAGGAGAAAGATGTCATGCATATATACATCGCTACACAACTTACATCGTTGTCTACATCCTATACTATAGACACATAACTCACATATAAGTCATACATAGACTCTAAAGTGCCACAATAATCAATTTGTTTACACTACTTGAATCAAGTCAACTCAAATTAGTACTTGATTTATCACTCTATAAACTACCAACAATTGGGCACTGATTATAATCAAGCCACACCCACTCTAGCTAAGAGAATCTATGTGACACTCATCGGCCTTTATCCAACATAGCTAGGAACTCGAAGGCTCAACATTAGAGAAGTAAGCTCTTTGGAGCTGCACTTCAAAAGTATACCCTTGGACTTGAGCTAGGTCTAAAACTCTAACAATCCCATTGACGACACACCCAACGGTGCAAATGGTGCAAAGTGACGGTGGGCCCCACCATGAAGTCAGTACTCCAAACATGAAATCTGACCATCAGCAAGTAGTCTACAAGTAACTACTAAAATACCTCTAACTACCATCACTACAACTCCAACGTCAGAGCAATCTAGATGCAACACTACAAATGGCATGACAAAGAAAAGGAGAAAGTTGTGAAGTTAGTTTATTGTCCTACACAAGAGATGATAACACATGTGTTTACAAAGGCACTACCTAAAGATAAACACATATAAAATGTGTAGTAGAAATGGGAATTGTCCGAAACTCTCATTAAGTGGGAGTGTTAGATTTAGTTAATCTCTAGGTTAGTGACTTCTATACTTTTAAGGCTTTGTTACATTCCTCTAGAAGCTCTATTAGATATTTAGGGTAAAGTGGGATGCAACCCTGATCAGGGTTGAGCAAAGCAACCCCTAGGGTTTGCTTATGCGTATATACTAGTGCATTTTGCTCTTGTTTTGTTAAGTTCTTCTACATGGGTGATTCCCAGCACCAACCCATAGCCTTTCATGAAGCTCTAGATTGCCTAACATCATCTTAGGAATGTTCTATGCTATCTTAGTATTGGAGGCTATTAGTGCTGTGAATGAACTGGTGTGTACTACCTTTGAAGGCTCTAAGACATAGTGAGTTGAGAATTATTGTATGCAATTAGGAGTATATACTCTGGTGAGATTGTGAAAGTTGAGGGCGAGGATGTCTGATACATCAAAAGTCAGAATGACTAAGGATAGACCATTTACTTCAAAGACTAGGAAGAAAGGTTCTCATCATAAAGAAGTTACCAATCTTTGAATGTGGTTGTATGCATTCAATAGTTTAATATTTTTGTCTTATCTTTATGTGAAATTTAAGGCATCAAGTGTGATAAAAATGCAATTTAGAGTTTTAGGTGAGTTGAATTTGAAATTCTTGAGATATGAGAATATGGTGATCAAATAGTTCAGTAGCACTTTGAAGTTCTTACATATATCAGGCTTGAGTACCAATATGGGACCCAATCATTTGCTCTGGTAATGCACATTTAAGGAGCTAATAATTACTTCCTGTCAAATACCAATCATGCACTACATCCAAGCGATAAAGAGGACAGCCTTGTGGACAAGCAAAACTTGCATAAATTGGAGACTATGAGAGGCTGCTAGGCAGTAATATATTCTAGATGAACTTCACTTGCACGTCCATTCAATCTAGACATTCCAACATGAGATAGCTGGGTCTTGATTGGCATCCATGTCCAAGGTAGCTATGGATAACAATGTGTACACACAATGGGTGATCCTTCAATCAGCTTTTGGCACTAGAATTTTCTCGACACCATCTCCAATTGAAGTTCTTTTTGCTTGAACTTCAGTAGCTTCTTGAACACAATCGCATCCATCCAATAGATGCAATTCAGTCTATGAGAATATATGATTTGTGATCTACATGTCATGTTGGGGATCACTATAGATTCACTATTCTCTTTTTTTAGTCTTCAGCTAGATTTAGCTATATATTGAGATCAACCCACTGCAGAAAGGAAAACCATATTGGAAGGAAAAACATCTCTAGAGAGAAGAATATAAAATAGAAAAAATTACTCAGGAGCATCAATAGGTGCACAAGAATAAGATGGTTCAGAGCCACTTGCTTCTACCTCCACAAGAACACAGATTTGGATTTTACTCACTCTCAATATAGATTACAGAGATCTTTCGGCCTCGACCATCTCTTTTCCGTGTCCAATTTGCTCATGCATTTGTCCTCATCTGCCCCCCTGGTTATCTCCTGCTGCTCTGATTAAAATAGACCTCACATAACCAGCCTCATGCATATCACAATCACCACAAAATTCCACTAAATCTTTTTTAGGTGCACCTACGTTTAACTTGCAAATCGACCTCTCTCAGCATGTTGTAGGGTTTTTCTTCTCTCCTATAGCACACACTCACACACAAATGAGAGATAGCCCTCACCAAGGATCATCTCAATGTTCTAGAATTTGAAACACATAGCTCAGCCTTGGACAAGAAATCTCGTGGATGGTCTAAGCCGTAGATCTTAGCACCTCAAATGGGATAAATCAGAGGGATCAGGCTCCACAACCTAACAACTCTCCCACTTGGAGAATGATACTTCTTGAGTATATATTTTAAAAAGAAAAGATAGTAAACTTCCAATGCTTGATCTACATACTTGGTGCAACCTTACTATCTAGTTATCATTGGAGGCCAATTTATGCTATACATAGCCTTAACTTCTTAGAAGTGACAATCTTTATCAACATATCAGCAAACTTCTTGGCACCTTGAATCTTTTCAAGTGACAAACTGCCATCTTCAAATAACTCTCGGATGAAACTATATCTCAATTGTATGTGTTTTTTTCTAGCATGGGACTTTGGATTCTTTGCTAGGTGAATGGCACTTTGACTGTCTTAGAATAAAACACAACAATTTTTCTCTTTGTCTTGCTCCTTTAGAATTTTTTGTAACCAAATCATCTCCTTACTAGCTTTTGCAATTACAACATATTCTACCTTAGTTGTGGATAAAGCAACAACCTTTTGCAATAGTGAGAACCAAATCATTGCTATCCCATGTATGGTATAAACATACCATGTGGTGCTTCTTCTAGTATCTATATCACCTCCTAGGTCTACATCCAAAAAAACTTGTATAGTATGACTGCCTCTATTGTAACACAAACATATATCTTTGGTACCTTTTAGATATCTCAAAATCCATTTGACATCCTCTCAATGTTATCTTCTTGGATTGGACATGTACCTACTCACAACTCCCAATGCATGTGCACTATTTGGTCTAGTACATGTCATTATTTACATGAGGCTACCTATAGCTAAAGCATATGGTACCATTGACATATCCTTCAGCTCTTCATCATCCTTGGGAAAATATTACTTTGATAGCTTAAAGTAACTTGCCAAAGGTGTATTCACAAGACTCGCATCTGTCATGTTGACCTTTCCATCACCTTTCCAATATAGCTACCTTGAGAGAGCATCAACATTCCAACCACCTTGTCCCTTTCAATCTTCAACCCAAGTATCTACTTTGCTGCACCATGTCCTTCATTGCAAACTCTCTTGATAATTCTTTCTTCCATCTCTCAACCTCTAGTATGTTAGGTTCAACTATTAGCATGTCATCAATACAAAAAATTAAATGATAAAACTATTGTCAAGAGATTTGATTATAATAGCAATGATCCTCCTAACATCTTGTGAATCTATTATTGATCATGAACTTGTCAAATTTCTTATACCATAATCTTGGTGCTTATTTTAGATCATATAGGCTTTTTTGCAACTTGCATACCAAGCTCTCCTTGCCAAGGACTGCAAAGCCAACTTGTTTTTGCATATAAATATCTTCATCAATCTTACCATGTGGAAAAGCAGTAATGATATCTATCTGCTCCAAATATAGGTTTTTTACCACCACTATATTGAGAACCACTCTAATTGTTGAGTTCTTGACCACAAGTGAAAAAATCTAAGTGTAATCAATCCCATCCTTTTGCTATAATCTTTTCATAACTAACCTTGCATTGTATTTTCTATTACCACTGTGTTCCCCTTTGACCTTGTAGACCCACTTGTTATATAATGTGTTCTTGCCTTTTGGTAATAAGCTGAGCTCCCAAGTTTGATTCTTATCCAAGACATCATCTCGTCCTGCATGGCAAGCTCCCACTTCATTGAATCTTCACTTTGCATGGCTTCTTCATAACATTCAGGTTCACCCCCATCTATCAACAAGTAATGTAGAGAGGGGAATACCTTGCTGGTGGTCTTGTGATTCTTGTAGATCTCCTCAACTATGGTGCACATGGTTGAGGTAATGGTAGAGTAGTTTCTGAGCTTTAAGGGTTTCCCTAAACCTGTATGATAACATCATCTTTTGTTATCTCCTACAGCTCAACCTGATTGTTTTCTTTGCTCTGCTTATCTACACAATCAGATCCAAAGTGTTTCTATTCTTGTAAAATAGACACTCATTGAATATTACATCTTTGCTTGTGATGATTTTCTTGCTCTTTACATCCCAAAAGTTATATCCAAAGTCATTTGCACCATATCCAATAAAAAACACTTCTTTAACTTTGCATCTAATTTTTCCCTTTTCTCTATGTTGACATGCACATAAGAGACACACCCAAAGACTCTCAAGTGCGAATCTCAGTGGTTTTCTTGTCCACTCCTCTTTAGGCAATTTATGGTCTAAGGGGATTGATGGATCTTTGTTGATCAAGTATGCTACAATGTTGATTGCTTTAGCCAAAACACCTTGGGCAGACTAGCATGGATCCTCATGCTATTAGCTCTTTCATTTAGAGTTTGATTCATATGCTCAGCCACTCTATTCTACTACGGTGTGATTGGTAAGGTCTTATCCATTCCAATTCCATGTATAACACAAAATTCCTTGAACTCACTATTGTTAAACTCACCGCCATTGTCAGATCTTAGTCTCTTTAGCTTTGTACCACACTCATTTTTGACCAAGCTTTTCCACTTGTTGGAAAGTGGCAAAAAGCTCTGATTTGTGCTTCAAGAAGTATACCTAAACCTTCATGGTTGAGTAATCTATGAAGGTGACGTAATATTGTGACCTTCAAGAGCTGCAACTAGAGAAGGATCCCACACATCTATGTGTACAAGCTCTAGCTTCCCTATCCTAGGTGCTCTTCCACCCTTCAAGAAACTAACCTTTTTTCTGCTTCCCAAATATGCAATCTTCACAAAAGCCTAAATCAACAATTTTCAAATCTGGTAGCTTGTCCTTCTTTATCAGCACCTTCAAGCCTTTTTCACTCATATGCCCAAGCCTACAATGCCAAATATTGCCATTTGATACTATGTCAGTAAGTGCCACTATGTCCTTGGTGTTGTTGGTGATGTAGAGATTCCCCTCCCCAGCTTGTTCCCACATGCAGCCACCATAATGCCTTTGGTGATTTTCATGAACCACCTACAAAGGTTGTGATATATCCTTCATTGTAAAGTTGCCCAATTGATATTAGATTCCTCTTCAAGCCTGGAACATGCCTAACATTCTTCCTTTCCACATAGACTGATCAAGCATTTTAAGATAAACTTCACTCTCCCCACAATATCCAAAGGCTCTTCATCTGCAAGGTAAAATTTGCCAAAATCAAAAGCAATGGAATTCAACATGCACTCCTTTCATGAGGTAGAGTGAAAAGAAGCTCTTGAGTCAAGAATCCATAACTCCATAGGACTGTCTGCACTAAGGATCAAGATATCATTGACTTCCTCTATAGCTACATTCACCGAGTCCTCATTCTACCCCTTGCTTGCATTCTTCTTTAAGAGCCAATATTTCTTTCTTATGTGCCCCTTCTTACCACAATGCCAACATCCATCACCTTTTGACCTGGACTTGCTTCTCCTCTTGGACTTGGACCTACTTCGATTGTCACTACGATACATAGTTCTTCCTCTATTTTCAAGAGTATTTTAGTGCCACTCCAAAGTTTTTGCTCAACTCTCTCCTTCTAATATCTTCACTAAGGATCAAATTTCAAATTTTCTCAGACCTCAATTTGTTTGACCCACAAGAACTGCTTACAGCTATCACAGTTGCACTCCAGCTTTCAGGTAAAGAGGACATGAGAATTAAAGCACACAATTCATCCTCAAAACTGATTTCCACTGAACTTAATTGGCTCATGATCAGGTTGAACTCATTAATATGATTTGTGACAGAGTGACCTTCATTCATCTTCAGGTTGAAAAGATGATGCATCAAGTACACCTTGTTGGAAGCAGATGGTTTTTCATACATATTAGACAAAGCTTTCAGTAGACTTGGTATAGTCTTCTCCTTTAGAACATTGAACGCCACATTTCTGGCTAATGTGAGGCAAACAACTCCCAAAGCTTGTCTATCCATCAAATCCCAATCTTCCTGTAACATGAGCTCTGGTTTCACACCTCTGAGAGGAACATGAAGCTTTTTTTGATACAAGTAGTCCTCTATTTGCATTTTCCAAAAACCAAAGTCCTTACCATCAAATCTATCTATCCTGACCTTTCCTTCCTCTCCTGCCATTGCTCTCACTACTTTTTCTTCAACCTCTTGTTCTGATACCAGATGTTGGGGATTGCTACAGATTCACTATTCTCTTCTGATAGTCTTCAGCTAGATTTAGGTGTATATTGAGATCAACCCAGTGCAAAAAGGAAAACCATATTGGAAGGAAAAACATCTCCGGAGAGAAGAATAGAAAATAGAGAAAAGTACTCACGAGCATCAATAGGTGCACATGAATAAAGGTGGTTCAGAGCCACTTGCTTCTACCTCCACGGGAACACAGATTCTGGATTTTACTCACTCTCAATACAGATTACAGAGATCTTTCGGAAGCCCTTGCCCGACCATCTCTTTTCCATGTCCAATCTGCTCCTGTATTTATCCTGATCTGCCCCCCCTCATGGTTATCTCCTGCTGCTCTGATTAAAATATACCTCACATAACCAGCCTCATGCGAATAATAGTCATCACAAAATTCCACTCAATCTCTCTCAGGTGCACATACGTTCAACTTGCAAATCTACTTCTCTCAGCAGATCGTAGGGTTTTTCTTCTCTCCATTAGCACACACTCACATACAAACTAGAGACAGCCCTCACCAAGTATCATCTTGATGTTCTAAAAGTTGAGACACATGGTTCAGTCTTGGACAAGAAATCTAGTGGATGATCTGAGCCTTTAGATCTAAGCACCTCAGATGGGATAAATCGGACGGATCAGGCTCCATATCCTAACATGTCAGATATGTCACATTTCCACTAAGCATGACGACCATGGTTGCTTCGTATCTCATGCTTGAAGTGAATGAAAGTTAAAGTGAAGTCCCTATACCCCTAAACCCCATCCTCCCAGTTTTCAGTCAATAGCAAACTGAGTCTGTATATATGTGGAGTACAACCTCACACGGGTTCACTTAGATCGGGGAATGATTTGTTCAAGACTGATCCTGATTGCTAACAAGGGTATGGAGCTCCCGTTACAACCAAGCTATCGAGATGGGGTCGCAAATCTCCGGATTAAGCCATGGAACACAATTGACAGTGTTGGCGTTTTTAACGTTTTCTCTTTCATTCACTAACAAGAATCTGATTTCTGTCTTGGGACGCTAGAGTAAGTGACGATAAATATGCCATGTAGTAACGGGTCTAATAAGATTTGTTCTCCCCAATTTAATCTCGAATTGAAAGCTGTAAGTTGAACAATGGGATGGTACATGTGATTCGGCTTATCAAATTGAAATTGACATCAACAACATCCCCTGACAACAAAATCTCAAAACGACGTCCCTATTCACTTGTATTTGAACTGGAAAATAACTGAGAAAATATTTATCAACTAATTTCCAGGTCATCCGTAGTGAGTTGATTTAATTAAGCGGATTCTATCCATAGAGCGTGCACTACTAATGAGCTACCTGAAAGAATTCGGGATCCACTAAAATTAACCAAAATCCTGACAATTTTGAATAAAAATCACTGTCAAAAATCAAATAACAGAACATCATTATGACGTCTGTTATGAGTCGTGTGCCACTACCGTACAGGTGTGAACATCGAATAGTCTTGAGTGTATTAATGCAATCCCAAAGAAAAGGGCTCGCTTTTCCAGCATCAATGACCCTAAACTGGCTAGCTTCGTTCCCTGTGGATCCACCGACTAACAACATTATTCACTACTAGTACTGCATTTGCAAGATGCGCTCACATCTGTGCTACTTTCAAGCTGTATCCACACCTGACACTCCAAACGATTCCTCTAGCACCTCATCACATATTCCTGAGTTGAAAAGGTTGGCTGGCAATCGGGTGATCTGGGATTTGAACTGAGGAATCCAGCAACAGCAACTGATGTCTGATTGGTGTCCCAACTAATCAGGAAGTGTACCAAACCCTTGAGGAACACGAACAAATCACCTTGATACAACGGTTGGGTGAACAGCATGTTGGTGGAGTCACTAACCCCGACGCTCAACTCACCGTCGATAACATACAGGAGCTCAGGACCCCGGGGATGAATGTGAAGAGCGTTGACAATTTGTGGTGGATAAGTGAGCATTGCGGAGGAGGATCCCAATACTACCATAGCTGGAAATGCCTTGGAATTTACAGGATTCACTGTAGCGGAAATCTCTTGACCTATCGTCACATTTCTGATGAGAGTGGAAGTAAAGAAGCTTCCATGTAGCGTGGAAGCATTGATACCAAGCGGAACCACAAAGTCGGTGGTGATATCAGGGTCTGCAGCAAGCACCTGATGAAGATGCAATGTGGCAAAAAGGAAGATGACCGCCGCTACGAACGAAGCCATTTTACTTAAGAAATGTGAACGGATGGATAACGCAGGATTCAGCAACAACTGAGGATTCGGTGAGAAGGAAGTTAAACGGGCCTGAGAATGCACATGCAACTATATTGTTCAGCTCAGGCTCTAAATCAAGGACGCAACTATATGTGGTACATCGTGAGCACAAGCGGTATATATAGTGTATGATATTGATATGAGGAGCTGTGGTCAAAGGGCAGGCAGCTAAAATTCTCGACTAGACCCAAGTTCTGTTATTTTGGAACTCATCTTGCTCGCGGATACTGCCAAACTCTCAAGTTTGTAAGAATAGTACGGGCAAGTCAATACGCTGAAGAGAGAGAGATGATAAGCACCTCGGCCGGTCTTGGGAGAAAACGGTTAGGTGGCATCGCGTCTAGTGTGGTCTTTCATATAATTCGAATTCACTCCACGCCGTCAAGTTCGGCGGTCGAGATGTGGGAGAAAATTTTTCGCAAGTTCCTAGCTTGAAGAGTAGACGGTATTTGCAGAGGAGGCGCTTCCGTGAAACGCTAAACTACGGCTGATGGCAAGATGGGTATGTTCGCCATTGTTACAGGATTTGGTGCAACAAAGCTTGACTTAGATGAGCATTCAGCAAGTTGAAGACCTTATCTTGAGTATCTACCAAGAGGATGATAATCTGAATGAAAATGCAATCTGAACTTCGATAAGCACGCCCTTTCCTAACCCTGTTTTAAGGGAAATGGCAATTAACATGAGAGATCGAAGGATCGATATAAGTGTTGAAAGTAGATTTGAGATCAGATGGTCTTACATATGGCATAGCACGGCTGCATATAAATGTTGAAAGTACTTTTCAAATCGGATAGTAATACATGTGGCATTGATATAGCATGTATCTATACTTTAGGTGTGGGGGTTGTATCTAGCACCAAGCCTTGCAGCATCAGTTAGAATTAGAGTACTTAAATCTTACTTTTGAGAGAGCCTTGTTTCATTCCATTGAGATGTTTGAGACATAGCCAAGAAGCTTGAGCAACAGGATTTGAGAGAGCTGCAGCCTAGAGAAACAAGGCAAGGCAACATAACAAAAATTTTCATTAGCTTAGAATGTGCATACTAGCACACAAATATTCCATTCTGGTATTCCATTCTTCATTTCATCCAACTGCATTTGAAATAAGCATATATATGTAAAAAGGCTTTATCCACCTTTTTGTATCCCTTGTATGTTGTAAATGTTGTGTAGATTTGTACCAATATTGATGATAGATTTTAATAGGTTATATGTTATGTTTCCCATTTTATCAAGAGTAATAGAAGAATATTTTTGATGTAGAAATTCAGAGAGACCAAGAATCTAAAGGAGATCTTTCAGATCTGAGAGTAGATTGGAACTTAATGGGAACAAGGAATGATGTTTCCCACAGCATCAAGCATAATAGAAGATTATTTTTGGAATACAATTGCAGAGAAACTGAGAACCTAGAGGAAATCTTTCATAGTTGAGAGTAAATGGGGACACAATTTGCACAAGGAAAGATGTGAGAGAAATAGCATGTATTAGTTGATTCAATGGGGAGAATTTATTGATTTGGAAATTCTAGATGATTATTTTCTTCAAGTCAAAGAGATACAAGGATCATCAATGGGACAGAGACCATAGAATAATCCATAGAACAATCCATAGTATATGAAGGAGAGACCAATTGGTAATCACCAAGATTTTTTTTTTTTTTGCCACAAGCTTCTTGCCATATAATAGCAGCATGGGATAATGTACTTGAGGAGCAACAAAGCATTGATGGACTTACTATAGGACTACTCAAGGAAAAATCTTGAATAGATATGGAGAGGAGAAAGGTGAGAGTTTAGAGAAGAGAGCCTTTCTTGCTACAGTATATAACCTTTGCATATGTCTGGAACCAGGAGGTTTACTAGCTAGTGTATATCATACACTAAAATAAACAATAACATAGATCAAACTGAAGACATATGTATAAAAATTTGGAATTGCTCAATAAATAGTTTTGTATAGCAATAGAACCCCTAAGAAGACTTGCATTTGCTATGGCTCTGA
This sequence comes from Lunularia cruciata, assembly GCA_948567375.1. Classification (NCBI taxonomy): domain Eukaryota; kingdom Viridiplantae; phylum Streptophyta; class Marchantiopsida; order Lunulariales; family Lunulariaceae; genus Lunularia; species Lunularia cruciata. The sequence continues at coordinate 8,783,056 of OX419755.1, read as the reverse complement.
TGGGTTCCCTTAACCAGGCCACTCCCGATAAGTCACCACCTCATTACCTAGCACATGTATGTTAATGATGTCCAAAAGGTTCCGGTTGCTATAGTGGGAGACATATCAATTTCTTGTAAACTTGGTGAAAGAAGACAAGAAGGAGGTATCTGAGGAGTTTTGTACATTTTAGATTTGAAGAGTTACATGTTCAGCATTTTTCAGGCAGCAGACAAAGTAATCAAACCATCTACACCAAAGAGTGCTGCTACATGGATGAAGATGGAGCAATGTTGATGAAGGGTGTCCATGGTTCAAGGCTTTACCAAATTTAGATCAGAGTTACCAAGATAGGTAACATCTCCCAAGCAAACTCTATTGTTGCAAGCAATGGGGAGAGTGATAATCTAGAAATGCAGTGTTAGAAGTTAGTGTTAGAAGTTAGATATTGCACTTTGGCACCAAAGACTTGGTCATCTCAATCTTGCCTACATTAGGAAGATAGGAAAGAAAGACTAGTAGAAAGTCTATGTTTGAAACAAGAACAGCATGATAGTCAAAAAATTGTCTATTGTGATAGATGTGCCATAGGAAAGTAACATAGATTACGTTTTGCAAAATCCAGCAATAGAAGAAGCAAGTACAAAGTTGGAGAGTTCTTTCATTGTGATATTTGTGGTCCTTTGAGCATGAGCTCAATAGGAGGATCAAGATATTATTTCCTTTTTTAGGGTGATACTAGTGGTTTCAGATTTTTGATTTCATGAAAGGGAAGTAAGAAACTCACTCTTGCTTCAAACAATTTCACGAGTATGAAGAACCTCAATGCGGAGTGAACATCAAGAAATTATGATCTGATAGAGGAGGTGAATACACTGGAAAGTAATCTATTATTTTTGTACAGAGCATTAGATTAGTCCATGAACTTACCACATCTTACACTCTTGAGCAAAATCGTATATCAGAGAGAGATTGTAGAACAAATCGGCAACTTCTCCAACCAAACATACCCTCGGTTTGTTTTCCTCACCTATGTTTGCTACTATATGCATGAACACCAATTCCATAAAAAACAAAAGATGCACATTGGTATATTGATATTGGTGCCACCCATCACCTAGCATACTAGAAAAGTCAATTTCTGGGAACGAGACCAATCTCCACTCTTTAGAATTATCTGATAAACACACTCACATCTACCTTGTGAATATCTTTCATTACTAACTGAACACATTAACAATTCACAAGTTGCTTTATGTACCAAAACTTCATAAAACTCTCTTTTCTGTTGTAGAATGAGATTGGTTTGCTTTTCAGTTTTAGTTTATGCTATAATATGGATAATGCTAAAGCATGGGGTGTGTTTTTAATTGAGGACGGTCCAATGGCAAATGCCATGATACTTGTATTTTAGGCAAAGAGTCCTTGGGGGTTTGCCGTTTTTGTGTGCATTTTCTTTCTATGTGTTGGAGGAATGCAAGTTCTACATTTTTTAGTTGCATATGAAGGAATTCTTACCCTTTGGTTTCTTTTGAAATTGTGCATCCAAGAAGAAAGCAGTGCCTTGCGAGGAAGAAGATTGCATGGAAATCTCTTCTTGAAGTAGAATGATAATTAATTTGTCGATGGTGAAATGATTGTATTGTGGTTTGTGTAATTAGTGGGAAAAAATATTTAATATATTTTATCAATATATTATTGGAGTAAATTGTAGAACAAATCACATGTTTAAGCTATTGCCATGTGAAAATTTATATATGTACAAGGCTAATCATATGGATCATGAGTTTGTACTTTTTGAGTGCTCTGATGTATATAGGCGGTGGAGACTTGATATGCAGGTGTGTATTTTTAGTTTTGGATTCTCTAGCATGAAGAGGAAATTGAAAGTGAGGGTTGTAATAGAATGTGGGTGCTAGAGCATCAGAGGAAGCACTTGAGTAGGAGATATCATGTGCTCCCACTTTACCACTATCAAATCTCTTTTCTAACAGGTTTTAGATTCTACACCATGACTACTTACAAGATTCGATGCTGCCACATTGGATTGGATTGGATTGGATTGGATGGTGCACATTTTGAGGTGGCATTCATGGAGTCAATGATGGAGAACACAAATCTTCTCATCCTTTTGATGTTTACTTATGAGCAGAATTTCTACTTATGAGAAAACTTTAATCTCATTCAAGAGTTTCAATGTAGAGTAGTGGGGTCCATTTTTCAAAAAGTGAAAAAAGCTAAATGATAAAATTCCAAGTGCTTGGGTCCAACAAGGTAAGTCTAAAGTTCTTTGATGATCAAGGAAGTTGTAAAAGAGCGTTTGGAAAAGGAAGACCACAATTGGAAAAGAATCTAACATGATATGAATTGGTGACAAAACTTGAATGATTTGAGGAGACTTTTAGTGGGATATGGTTAATTGAATCAAAGAGTGTTAAATTCATACCTAGATGCACAAATTAGAAAATTACTACAGTCTCATGGTACATGTTTTTATCTATTAATGAAGCTGGAGAGTAGATATATTTTTATGGTGCTAAGCTCAAGAAATTTTGTGTTGAAGCAAACCTCAAATTAGATCATATTGATTAAAGTTGGAACTTTGGAAATCAAGGTGTTGAGAAGGAGATGATTATCACTTTTGGGGTTTTGGTTACTTCTCAAGTTATTGTTTAAATCAACTCATGCAAATCTTTTGCAACTAGATCTTGCACTTCAATGCAAAGTTTCATACAAATTTATCAAATAAAGAATTCAATGTCTTGAATCAAGTGTACTTAGGTTGGTAGAGCTCACAAGTTAGCTCTAGGGATTGGAGTTGGGTTAAGCCTTCAAACTTCACAAAAATTTATATAGAGCACAACCAACTATTGTGTAAGTTTTAATTGGCTTAGGGTTTATAGAGAATTTGAACCTATGCAACAAATTATATTGAAAAACTCATCATAAGTGTCATAAAGTAATTCCACTTCCAATTGAAATTGAATGTTTAAATTATGTGGAAGTATTGTAGCTTCTTAAATGTTCCTTACTTTTAAAATGTATCTCTGAGCAAAAATTGGCCAAAACTTGTTCAAGAATAAAAAATTGAGCACTACTTAGGATTTCAAAATTAGTGTTAGAATTACAAAAATTTGCCAATGTATGATACCTTGTCAAAAGAGATATATTTTTTGAATTGAGCTGTATTTTATGTCACTGGAAAGGTATCTCATAGAATTTCTATTAAAGTAAAATCATCAGAATCAAAGCCATAGAATTTCTATTGAAGTAAAATCATCAGAATCAAAGCTATAGAGAAAGACATATTTTCATCTAAACCTCATAGAGGTTTTCCCATTAAAAAAAGCTTAGAATTTCATTACTTGAAAAAAGATTTGATGTAAAATTGGAGGAGAGACTCTATAAAACTTGGAGTAAAGATTGAAATCAATTTTTGTTTAGAGCAAGAAAGCTATGAAGGTCATTTCCACCACAAGCATGGAGAGTTGCTATTAGAAATTGTGTTTGGATACTCTTTAGGTTTGCGTGCTTGATTGTACACCCATTTAGCTTGGATGGGTGTTTATGCATTATACTTAAGTTCTTCTTTTTCTAGATGTGATCTGTATGTCTCTTTGGTAACATTAGAAATGATGACCGATGGATTAGAAGTACGTGTTATGATAAATCTCATGTTGCCTGTTATTTCCTTTCCTTGTAGAAAGAATTCTAGACACAAGAGTAGAAAATACCAAGGTTTGGGCAAACAGGTGAGCTCAGGTTAGTAGTGAAAAATCTATATACAACCTTTGATAGGTAAGCTTCACAACTAAACACTCAATTTGTTCAGTGAGAAAAAGGAAAGAAAGGAAACGTACGACAACATTACCATATGTCTTGAATTGTAGCATTACATTTTTGTATTTGGGGGGCATGGAACCCATTAGGGTTCAGGTTCAACTTTGTGCTTGAAAGCTGTGCAAGTGTTGGGGTAAGAGATTCTTGAGGCTTCATTTTCAGTCCAATGAATTTGCCCCGACGGTAATGTTGCTATAGTAACTCCTATTGTGTGCATTCCCTCGCTTATTTTCTTATTAGTATTGTGTGTTCTTTCACTTGGTGCAGAACAATCTTTGATTTGATTGCTACTAAAGCTTTTTTATCATTTCTTTTCCAAGTATTGATATGTGCCTAGTTGGTAATGTCGATAGGATTTGTAGGGTCAGGAGAGTTGGAAATGTCGGTAGAATTTGTAGGGTCGGGAGTTTGCATTAGACAGACGGACTGGCCACTTACCAAGTCCCACACGCCTTCCAAGTCAAGTTTATCTTCCATGTCTTTTCGCCACTTTTCGCCAATTTCGCCAATTTCCATGTCTTTTCGCCCGACACAGCATGCAAATTTGGTCCACCCTGGGGTGTTGATCATGTTTCAGGAACTCGTCATTGTCACTTACTGGAAGGAAAAGGGGTTTTCTTCTTTTTCTGCTCTCCGTTTCTCCTAGAGATATGAGTATTTCGAAATTGTTCGGTGTGCAGAATCATAATCATAGAGAATTGAAACTATTATTCTTCGGGCTATAGGCAGATTTTTGAGAGAGAAATTTTGAAATTTTGTGAAGTGTTCCATCTCCGGATTAAGCCATGAAACACAAATAACAGTCTTTCATTCACTAACAAGAATCTGATTTCTGTCTTGGGACGCTAAAGTTACGATTAATATGTCATGTAGTGACGTGTGTAATAAGATTTGTTCTCCCCAATTTAATCTGGAATTGAAAGCTGTCAGTTAAACAATGTGATGGTATGTGTGATTCGGCTTATCAAATTGAAGTTGACATCAACAATATGTATTTCTGTATTTGTATGTACTGAGAAAATATTTCTCAACTAATCTCCAGGTCATGCGTAGTTAGCTAATTTAATTAAGCGGATTTTATCCATAGAGCGTGCGGTACTGACGAGGCAGTTGAAACGATTCCGGATCCACTTAAATGAACAAAAAATCCTGACAATTTTGACAAAAAATCATTGTCAAAAATCAAAAGATTCAATTGGCAAAAAATCACTATGACGTCTGTTATAAGACTTGTGATACTACCGTACAGTTGTAAAAATGAATAGTCTTGAGTTTATAAATGCACTCCCAAAGAAAAGGGCTCGGTTTTCCAGCATCAATGATCCTAAACTTGCTGGCTTAGTTCCTTGTCGATCCACCGACTAACAATATAATTCACTACTAGAACTGCATAATTGCAAGATGCGATCACATCTGTGCTGCTTTCAAGCTGTCCACTACGTCACTAGACACTCCAAACGATTTCTCTAGCACCACATCACATATTCCTGAGTTGAAAAGGTTGGCAGGCAATCGAATGAGTCCGGGATTTGAACTGCTGAATCCAGCCACAGCAACTGCTGTCTGATTGGTGTCCCAGTTAACCTGGAAGTGTACCAAACCCTTGGGGAACACGAACAAATCACCTTGATACAACGTTTGGGTGAACAGCTTGTTGGTGGAGTCAATAACCCCGACGCTCAACGCACCGTCGACAACGTAGAGGAGCTCAGAACCACGGGGATGAATGTGAAGAGCGTTGAGAGTTTGTGGTGGATAAGTGAGCATTGCGAAGGAGACTCCCAATCCTACCAGAGCTGGAAATGCCTTGGAATTCACAGGGGTCACCGTAGCGGAAGTTGCTTGACCTATCGTCACATTTCTGAGGAGAGTGGAAGTAAAGAAGCTTCCATTTAGCGTGGAAGCATTGATACCAAGCGGAACCACAAAGTCGGTGGTTATATCAGGGTCTGCGGCAAGCACCTGATGAAGATGCAATGTGGCAAAAAAGAAGATGACCGCCGCTACGAACGAAGCCATTTTACTCAAAAAATGTGAACGGATGGATAGCGCAGGATTCAGCAACAAATGAGGATTCGGTGGGAAGGAAGTTAAACGGGCCTGAGAATGCACATGCAACTATATTGTTCAGCTCAGGTTCTAGATCAAGGACGCAACTACTTGTGGTACATCGCGGAGCACAAGCGGTATATATATAGTGTATGATATTGATATGAGGAGCTGTGGTCAAAGGGCAGGCAGCTAGAACTCTCGACTTGTTAACCCCAGTTCTGTTATTTTGCAATTCATCTTGCTCGCGGATACTGCCAAACTCTCAAGTTTGGAACAGCAGTACGGGCAAGTCAATACGCTGAAGAGAGAGATGATAAACACCTCGGCCGGTCTTGGGAAAAAACGTTTGGATGGTATCGCATCTACTGCTGTCCTCCATATAATTCGTATTCACTCCACCTCGTGAAGTCCGGCCGTTGAGATGTGGGAGATAATTTGTCGCAAGTTCCTAGCTTGAAGAGGAGACGGTATTTGCAGAGAAAGGCGCTTCCATGAAACGCTAAATTGCGGCTGATGGCAAGATGGCTCCGTTTGCCATTGTTACGGGATCCGATGCAACAAAGCTTGATTTAGATGGCATTCAGCAAGTTGAAGACCTTATCTTGAGGATGTACCAAGAAGATGACAATGTCAATGAAAATGCAATCTCAACTTCGGTAAGCACGCCTTTCCTAACCTATTCTAGAGAAAAATGTCAATTAACATCAGGGATCGAAGGGTGTGAAAGCTATCCTTGTTGTAAGCAAATCCATATCCATATCATTTCGTTTAGCTAGTTAGGCAGTGGAGTTTTGATTAAAATCACTCACTCCTTTTGAATCGGATAGTGTAGTCGAGATACCAGCAATTCAGGTGGAACGGAGATAGTAAAATTGCTCACCTGGATCATTGTTGATAAAAGTAGTAAAAACAAACGCTTTTAATATCTGTTGTGGCGATACGTAAGGGAGCTTGTTTCGCTGTTTCAAGTGCAAAGCTTGATGTAGATGAGCATTCAGCCAGTTGAAGACCTTATCTTGAGGACGTATCAGGGGGACGACGATGAAAATGAAATCTCAACTTCGATAAGCAATGTTAGAGACATTTTTCTCTAAAAAAAGGGGTTAAGTTGTTAGAAAAAAATGTCAATTAGGGTGTGAGAGCTATCCCGGTTGTAAACAACGCTGGATCGATATAATTGTTGAAAGTACATTTCAGATCAGATGGTAAAACATGTGGCATGGATATAGCATGTAGCTATATTTTAGGTGTTGGGGTTGTACACGGCATCGAGGCCCCAGCATTAGTTAGAGTATTTAGGTCTTCCTTTTGAGAGAGCCATGGTTCATTACATCAAGAGGACGGCGGATAGTCAAGAAGCTTGAGAGAGGTGTAGCCTAGAGAAGCAAGGCCACAGAATATGACAAAATTTTCATTAACTTTCAACGCGCATATTAGCCTGTAGGTATTCTATTATGGTATTCCATTCATGGCTTCATCCAAGTAGATTTGCAATAAGAAGCAATATGTAAAAGTGCTTTATATACCTTTTTGTATTCCTTGTAAGTTGTAAATGGTGTGCAGATTTGCATTAATATTTATGATAATTTTCAATAAATGGTCCATGTTTCCCAACTCATCAAGAGTACTATAATATTCTTTTTGGTGTAGAATTTCATAGAGACAGAGAATATAGAAGAGATCTTTCAGATCTTAGAGTAGATTGGGACATAATGGGAACAAGGAATGATGCTTCCTGGCGCATCAAGCATAACAGAAGATTATTCTTGGTGTAAAATTTCAGAGAGATGATAATGTAGAGAAAGTCTTTCAGATTTGAGAGTAAATTGGGACACAATGGGGACAAGAAACAGTGTGTGAAGTATAGCACATATTAGTTGATTCAATCGGTATAATTTCTTGATTTGGAAATTCTAGGTGATCTTCTTCAAGTCAAAGAGATTTACAAGGTTCATTAATGGTACAAAGACTATAAAAAATCCATACCAGATGGAGGAGATACCAACTGGTAGAGCAAGAATGATACTGCAAAAATGTACATTTGTGCAGCCATAGAACCAAAGTATTTACAAAGATGAATCAATTTTACAACCACAAACCAAATCTCAACTAGATTAATATCATCACATGAGCAATGTGCTTCATAGAACAAGCAAGTTCTCTAGTGGAGATTCTTTCTATTACAAATGAAACCGGTAGAAGAGGTAGTGGGTTTTATTAGCCAAGTAGAAACTCTTGCTAGTCAGTTGAATAACATTGGTGTTAGAACAGACTATTCCTCAATAATCACCAAGATTATTTATAGTTTACCGCAAGCTTATTTCCACATAATAGTAGTATGGGATAATGTAGCTGAGAAGCAACAAACCATCAAGAGACTCACTCCAAGACACTCAAGGAAAAATTCTTGAATAGATTTGGAGAGGAGAAAGGTGAGAGTTTATAGGAGAGAGACTTTCTTGCTACCAATAGGAGAAGCAAAATAGGTAGCAATTATTGGGGGACTCAATAGAAGACCAACATATTTATTTGAACTGAAGAAGAGAACAAGCTGCAAAAAATGCAAGAAGAAGGGCACTAAGCAAGAGAATGTACAGGTCAGCAGCACCTCCACAGAAGAAATCCTCACAATGAGGCTAATCCTAAAAGCCACACCAATACTCTAATGAGACATAGTATTGCATTTGCTGTTCTTTTAGCACTACCACAAGTATTGATCATCTCGACAATGATGTTTGGTATGCTAATGGAGGAGCTTCAGAGCACATGACTGATATACTAGAGTTGTTCCAAGATTTCAAGGAGATTGAAGAAGGAACTTGGCCCATGTATATTGCTGACTATTGGGTTAATAGAGTGTGAGACATCCCAATTTCTTGTAAGAATGGTGCAAGAAGACAAGAAGGAGCTATCTGAGGAGTTTTCTACGTTCTGGAGTTGAAGTGGAACGTATTCAGCATTGGTCAAGCAGCAGACAAAGGCATCCAAACAACCTACACCAAAGAGGGCTACATGGATGAAGATGGGACAATGGTGATGAAGGATGTCTATTATTCAAAGTTTTACATACTTTAGATCACTGTGACCAAGATACTTAACATTTCCTACGCAAACTGTATTCTTGCAAGCAATGGGGAGAGTGAGAAGTAGGAAAGCTGTAGGAAAGCAACATAGCTTACCTTTTGCAAAATCTAGGGATAGTAGAAGCAATTACAGACTTGGAGAGTTCTTTCAAAGTGACATTTGTGGTCTTTTGAGCATGAGCTCAATAGGAGGATCAAGATATTATCACTTGTTTAAGAATGATACTAGTGGTTTCAGATTTTTATTTTTCATGATAGGGAAGTAGAAACTCTATCTTGCTTTAAACTCAATAAAGCATGAAGATCAAGAAAGTATGATCTGATAGAGGAAATCAATACAATCAAAAAGGAATTTGCTGTTTTTGGACAAAGTGTTAGATTAGTCCATGAACTTACTGTGTCTTACACTCTTGAGCCAAATAGTATATTACAGAGAGATCATACAACAGTAGGCAACTTGTCTGACCAAGCATACATTGAGTTTGTTTTCCTTGCTTGTGTATGTTGCTCTGCACAAGCCCTAATTCTAGATGAGGCAAAAAATGCACATTGGTATATTGATATCGGTGCCTCCCATCACCAAGCACACAAGAAAATTCAATTTCTAGAAATGACACCAATCTACACTCTTTAGAACCAGTGGATAGACACTTGTATCTACCTTGGTGACAAGTCATCATTACCAATCTGCAGTGTTGGTACAATCACCATCCGATTACCCAATTGAACACATTAACAATTCACAACTTGCTTTATGTACCAAGACTCCATTTAAGAATCTCTTCTTTGTTGTGGAATGCCATCGGATGTGCTTTTCAGTTTTCCTTTATGCTTTGATTCTGATGATGTTGCAGCATGGGCTGCAGTTTTTAATTGAAAGCAGTCATGATGCCAATGGCCGTGCTACGTGCAGTTTGGGCAAGAAGTCCTTGGGCGTTTTCCTTTTCTGAGTGCATCTTCTTTTTGCATGCCAGAGGGATGCAAGTTCTGAATTTTTTTGTTGCATGTGAAGGAATTCTTACCCCTCTGTTTCTTTTGAAACTGTGCACTGAAGAAAACATGCCTTTAGAGGAAGCAGACTGCATGGCAATCTTTTCTTGAAGTAGAATGGTAGTTAGGTTGTTAGTGGTCAAGTTACCATGTGTCTTGAGTTGATGCATGACATTTTAGTATTTGGAGTGCATGGAATCCATTAGGGTCAAGACTTCATTTTGATCCATGATGCTTATGCTGGTGGCAGTACATTATTGCATTAGTGCTTAAAATTTGTGCAAGTGTTGGGGTATAATATTATTGAGGCTTTATTTTCAGTCCAAGAAATTTGCACCAAAGGTAATGTTGATGTAATAAGTTTGTTGTGGAGGAGAAAATTCTTATTATATGCATTGCCTCACTTTTTTTCTTATTGGTAAAGTTTATTGTTACATGGTGCACAAAAATCTTTGATTGCTACTGAAGCTTTGCTATCATTTCTTTTCCAAGCACTAATATCTACCTGGTTGGTAATGTTGGTAGGATTTGTAGGGTTAGGAGTTGGCATTGGACAGAGGGACTGGCCAATGGCCACTTACCAAGTCCCAAGTACTTGTAGCTTACTTGTAGGATGTTTAGCACTCTGAGTGATGTAGGATAATCTTGAATGTTGACAAGAAGAATGAGTTTGGAGACCACATGAGCTATAGGGCCACTGTATCAAGGTGGCAATCAAAGTTGTGTCACGAAGGAAACAAGAAGCACTTGGAGAAGTGTAGAATGACCCCAAGTTTGTGAGAATGGAATAGCACTTGGACTGTTGAGGGACCATTCAAAGTGCTTGCAGGATATGAAACACTCAAAGTGCTGGTAGGTGAGATGTATGGGCTGAGTGCCACCATTTGCACTAAGTAGAAAGTACCACCATAATTTGAACTTGCCACCAATGGCAATTACCAATTACCTCTAATGTATTGGAGAAAGTGGGTGGCAAATGGATTTCCAGCAGGTGGGAGAGTGACTTTCCTTGAGGATGACATGCAAAGGCCTTTACCTGCATAACAGCAAGTGCCTACCTACTTTGCAACTACTCAAGTGCTACAGAATGACCAAGGTTTGGGTGTATGAATTGAAGTGCATGGCTTGTAGTGGCACTTTTCACAAATCAATCCATTTGCCTACTTGATTGAGTAATGTCTTGCAAATTCTTCTGAAGAAGTGAGAACTTAGAGTTTTTTCTTAGAGTGGCACTTGGTGTGATCTGAAGAACTCAGTGTCAAGTTCGGCATTTGGCATAGTACATAAGTAGCTAGTAGCATGTTTGCAGGAATCATGGTAGTCACTCTTAAGACTTATAGGAAGGCTCCCAAGGCCATCCTTAGATCCTTGCTATGGAAAAATATGGAGTGTACTATTATAAGATGGATGTTATTAGAAGTTGCACTTGGGATTCCTACTCTAGATTTCGGAGTTATCAAACTTTCATATGATTCATGAGATGAGAGGCAAGAGAGAAAGGACTTTAGGGGGAATGTCCGGTAATCTATTGAATTGGACTAAGGACCATTGGCAAATGGTACTCAGCCCAAATGCTCAGGTTGCAAAAGAAATGAAAACGGATACAAAATTTGCAAATAAAGGAGCTAACCCTAAAGGTCAAGAGCCACTTTAACAATAAGCACTCCAAGAACAATGGATGGCATGTAGCTAGTTAGAAGGACCCTGCAAAAAGAGCCATTGTAGAACCAAGTATGAAGCTCTTCAAATAGCAATGAATCACCTACTTAACCAATGGCTAGGCATTGTTCTCTAATTATATGTATGCAAGAGAGCTTTTACACTAGGCCAAAATGTTTGACAAATATTATAAGCTCTTGCACCAAGATTTGAAGATGAATGGGGAGCCACTTACATTGCTCCTTTTGCAGTGCCCTACTACTACAAGGAAGAAAGGAAGAGTTTGATAGCCTAGTGTTTGATATACTTGCAATATTGCTGGTACGAATAGGTCATTCCTACAAGGATATGGTTTAGAATCAGCTAGGATTGAAGGGAAAGTGTCACTTTGTCACAAGTTGGCTACTGTTACATATTTAACCTCTTGATCAGGACAATTCCTAGAAGAGGGTAGAGTACCCATTTGTGGCACACTATGACAAAAATAAAAGCACTCAATCATATGCACAAATGACATCTCACTACATGAGCTCTTGAAGGGTATGATTCAGTCACCTAAACAATGCACACCACAATGCCAATGAGAGCATTCTACCACTTTGAGAAGGCACTCCTCACTACTAAACTGTAGGTTGGCAATGCACTATGCTTTTTGTTACATATGATACTTTATGACACTCACAACCATCATAGCTCTCAACATGTCACCCCAACTCTTCAAAATTCACAAGTTTGACTGCCCTCCCGCACCTCAACACTTAGTGTGCCTACTTTAAGTTTATCACTACTACTCAACTGAGTGATCATGAAGCATACACCATATTGACATTGACACACTCAAGATCTAACAAGTCCTCAAGCATCATCCTCACAATAGAGTCAACTTTGCAAACACACAAGCAAGGTGATTGCACATTTATGAGTTTGAACAGACAAGTATGAAACTGAATTCCAATCTGTGCTGACTAAAATTGTATTAAGTTGGGGTGACTTCCCTTATACTCTCCACTATAATAAGATGGGGTGCATCCATGGCTATGTGATGTCACAATTCCATAACTATGAATTAAGACTACCCTATTTTACCTAATTGGTTGTTACAAATGAAATGCTATGGCGGTGCCACCTGCAAAGATACACTTATTGTTCACTCTACCAATACTATGAATCTAGCTTCACATCAAGAGAATGGTCTTGACATTCAGATATTTACAAAAGAATCAATTTAATGTATAGATCCTTAATTGCTCAAAGAGTTCCTATACATGTCATTGCATGGAGACATCTCATTGCGGTGAAGTCCTCAACCCAATTGTGCTCCCAGAACACTAAAGTCCCTAACTTGATGGTACTGTCATCATGATAAAGTACGCTCTAGAATTACACAAGAATTGTACACTAAAATCTACTTACCTGACCCTCCTTCTCCTTTACACCTCTAAATCAGCTCCTCAACATGCTCATTATACTCTTCCAATTTGTAGTGGCTATTGCTTAAGACACTCTCAAACTTAGCATCATCATGCTTGTGCAACTTCTCGGCCAAGCTTGCTTAACTATTCAATAGTGTAGGGCTTGGCTTCTAAGGCATATATTTTTTACATCCACTTTTGTTGCTTAGCCAAGTGAGCTTGGGTTGTAACAACCAATTCCACTTGATTCTTCAACCTACTATTAGTGTCTTCCAAAACTATAAGAACTCTTGTTTGTTCCTCATCTAGAGTATCATGGATGGATTGCAACTCCATCTTCGCCACTTGTCTGACTTGCACTTAGAGAATGTGGGCCCTATCTTCATGGTCCACCATGATTGTGGACAACTCCTTGATGCACATCTTGGCTACTTCCAAGGTGACATCACAAGATTCTCCTCTATGGCTCTCTCCTTCCTTAGATTCTCCAACTCCTTCTTTAGAGACATCACCTCCTTGTCCATAGCATCCAACTCCTTGGCATGCTTCTTCTTCATCTCCTCCATTCATCACTTGGATTTACTTTTGACAATTGTCAAATTGGAGTCCTATTGGATAATACATTGCCTCAAGCTTGTTATCTCTTCCTTCATCTTGAAGATCTCCCAATCCTTCTCCCACAAACTCTATTCTTGTGCAATCTTGTAATCCACAAAGTCCTTCTCTTATTGAGCAAACCCTGCCTTCATCACTACAAGGTCAGCCTTGACGCTCCATAATTCCTCCTTATGCTTCATTAGTATGGTTACTATCATGCTTCCAAGCCTTGATGTTGTTGGATAGCACAATGAACTTACCTTGCTCCATCTTCCAAAGTGTTCAATACTGGTCTAATATGTAACAATATGGAGTTTATAGACAAGTTAGTTGAGACTAACATAATAAAAAATAGACCAAATTAGTAAGAATATTCTAGAAGCATCTAGGAAGCTACTTGGTAGCTTCCAAATATTGAGTAATGTGCATGCTAAGTGGTGACTTCTAGGAGGAAACCTCTTGGGAAGCTTCCCAACTAGCTTAGCTTGCATGTTAAGTAAGCATCTTTTAGAATGAAACTTTTCAAGAAGCTTCTTAGTTAGCTTGGCTTGCACTCTAAGAAGGCAGTTTTTAGGAAGCTTCCAAAGAAGATTCTCAAGAACCTTGTATGTTTCCTATATATACCAAAGCCCAAGCTCATGCTAGGTATTTCTCATTCAAGAGTCCTAATGTGATATTTCATTCCGATCTTCCATTCTCTTATTTCTCTCCTTAATCTCTTACATTGGTATAGGGCTTGAATGAGATGGATGGATGGAACTTATGGGCCACCAAATCCGTTTCTGCCAAACCATTGGAATTTTTGTATCCATGGGATTTTTGTACCCAAGCATCCTTTCACATAGTTCATCATTTGATGCTTTGGGCAAAATTTTTTGATTTTGTAATCACCTTGTCTAATGAACCCTTGGTACTTCTGATTGTAACTTATGGAGAACAGTCAATGTGTTACATCTAGATGTTAACTTAGAGAATTATAGGAAATTTGATAGAGTAGTGGCAATGGAAATAATATCCAAAGTTATCATTGTTATGCAGCAATAAATCAAACACCTTACTTGATTGTTGGAAGAACAAGAACATCAACAACAAGAACATGTAGAGAGTGCACTGTTTTGAGAAATAGAAGAGCAAATTGGATTTCCAAAGCCCAAGGTATTTGAAGACAAGATTCTCTCAAGTGTAGTGGAGAGTTTTGTGTTTGATTGCAAATGTTATTTTTGAAACTATAAATCTTCAAAATGAATGGAGATAGATTCTCTTGGCTTCCAGCCAATTGGATGGAATGACATAGCTGTGGTGGTGATTTTGAGTGGAGTGAGTTGAAAAGTAGTTTGTTACGCCAATCTTGACATGGAAAGAATTCAAGAGTGCAATAATTGGGTAATATCAAACTATAAATGCTAAAAAGCTATACAGGATAGATAAGTATAATTGAAGCATATTGGTTCTATAAGAAGCTACATCACTCAATTCAAAAACATTATAATACAAATTTCAAATATACTAGAAAGTGAAGCTCTAGATTGATTTGTGAGGGGTTTAAAGTCACACATCAAATTGGAGGTGATCATGTGGGAGCCCAAACACTTGGAGGAAGACATGCAATAGGTTGAGTACTTTGATTTCTTGGTTGCAAAAACTTGGTCTTGACCTTGACCTTCATAGAACTTGCCAACACCTTACACATGGGTGGAGGAACTGATACCGATGGAGATTGATACCATCCAATAAAGATCACTTGGCACTATAGATAGGGAATGATTGTGACAAAATGGTGGTTGCTTTATTGTTGCAAAATTAGACATCACATTGCTAAATGTCCAGTCAAGAATAGAAAACCCCATCAAATTGCTCAAAATAGAGTTCATGGAGTGTAATGATCAAGGAAACAAAAAATCCAATAGGAGAATTTAAGCCATCTATTGGGAACTTGATTAGCTGTAATGGGATTGAAGGTTCAACCTATGCAAGTTTACTTCACTTGCAAGATATAATCACAAATGTATGATTTTGGTTGATTTTGGAAGTTCAAATAATTACATGTCCGTAATTAGCAAAGGAATTAAGTTTCCCTATCAAGCTAATAATTGGAAGTAGATTGATGATGAAGGATGACAAAAAGGGTTTTGCATTCCATACCTTACATCTTGTTATATTCAAGGTTGGGAAAGAGTATTTAGCATGTATGAGGTTTGTAGTGACACCTCTATACTATGATATCATTCTAGTTTAGCCTTGGCTTGAATATCATAAGGCTCAATTTGATTGGATCCAATGATAAATTCAAGTACAACATCAGGGCATGAATTGTTGATTAGGTTGTTTGGCACCTTTGAGAAAGACACTTAACAATAGTTAGTCCAAAGATGGGAAACTTTATCAATGAAGCAACCATAGAGCAAGCTTTTGAGGAAGATATTTTTACTTTTGCAATGTGGATCAAGCCAATGGTGCATGGAGAATCTGATGAGGGCCAGGAGTCTCATCAAGCAATGGTTGATCAAAGAGTTCAAGACTTTGTAGATGTGTTTCTATGTGATCTACCAAAGAGATTACCCTTTGATCATGGTAATAAGTAAGATTTGAAATCTCTCCTTATAATCTTGAAATTGTTCATTCTTCCTTTGCTCAAGGTTATTGAGAGTAGAGAAGACATTGGCCTCATAGTCCAATTCATGGAACCAATCTAGGAATAGTTCTTGAACCACTGGCCATTTTCATGTTCCTTGGATCCAGGCTAACATGGGTAAACTTGTGCACTATTTTCCATAGTAGACTCAAGAAAATTTGAAGTTGGTGAGCATCATCTTCTCCTTTATTGGCTATCAATATAGCTTCAAACTCCTAAAAGTATATGGATCTTCTTCAACATCCTTACCTTTGAACTTTTGAAAGTTTTGGTGCATGAAGGGGGCATAATTCCCCATGCTAAAGGACGGTTCACTCTTCCAATTAGTTGGTTAAGAAGGTATCACCCATGTCCCAAGTAGGTGCACTATCATGAGAATCATGTTCTTCCTGTTCCTCCGCAAGTACCTTGCGGCTCTTGCTAACAAGTTGATGATTAGGTCTAATGGTTTTGACAATGTTACACCTAAAGAAGAGATGGAAGTCAATCTTTGGGACAAGTAAGTGTCACTTTGTCACAAGTCGGCTATGGTTATGAATTTAACCTCTTGGGTAGGAAAATTCCCAAAAGAGGTTAGAGTACCCATTTGTAGCACACTATAGCAAAAATAAAACCTCTCAATCACATTCATGAATGATATCTCATTGCATGAGCTCCTAAAGGTGATGTTTCAATCTATTGTGTTGGTCACTGGCCCAAAGGTCTTTCCCTCATAATTACTTATACAATGCATACCATAGTGCCAATGGGAGCATTCTACCCTTCTCAGAAGGCATTCTTGATTGCTATACTATAGGTCTGCAATACGCTGAGCTTTTCATTATATATGATACTTTACGACACTCACAACCATCATGACTCTCAATGCATCACCCCAAATCTTCAAAACTCACAAGCCTGACTAGCCTCCTGCACCTTAGCACTTGCATTCCTACTTTGAGTTTCTCACTACTACTTGACTCAAAAATCACAAAACATACACCATACTAACATTGATACAATTAGGATCTAAGTGGTCCTCAAGCATCATCCCCACAATAGAGTCAACTTGGCAAAAATAAAGAGCAAAGTGATTGCTCATTCATGAGTTTGAACAGATAGGTATGAGATGGAATTTCAATGTGTGCTAATTGAACCTATATTTAGTCAGGTTACTCCCCTTATACTCTCCATTACAATAAGATGGGGGGCATCCATGGCGATGTTATGTCACAACTCCATGACAATGAATTAAGACTAACCTTAATCTATCTAATTGGTTGTTACAAATTAAAGGCTATGGTGGCACCACCTATAGAGAGGCACTTATTTTTCACTCAAACAATAATATGAATCCAGTTTCACATTGGTTGAATGGTCCTAACAATCAGATATTTACAAAAGAATCAATTTAATGTACAAAGTCTTAATTGCTCAAAAGAATTCCTATACATGTCATCACATGGAGACATCCTATCATGATGAAGTCCCCAATCCGATGGTGTTCCCATCATGTTGAAGTCCCCAACATAGTGGTGTTCTCTATCACAATGAAGTCCCATCATGATGAAGTCCTCTCTACACTTATACAAGTATGTACACCATAATCTACTTCCTTGACCATCCTTCTCCCTTACACCTAAAATCAGCTCCTTGATGTGTTTTTTATAGTCTTCTAGTTCATGGTGGATATTGCTTAAGACACTCTCAAAATTAGCATCACCATGCTTGTGTAACTTCTCTAACAGCTTGCTTAATTGTTTAGTGGAGTAGGTTTTGGCTTCTAAGGTATGTATTTCTGACTTCAGCTCCCGCAACTTAGCTAGGTAAGATTGGGTTGTAATAGCCAATTCCACTTGGGTCTTCAACCTATTAGCAATGTCTTTGATAACTATAAGAACTTGCATTCCTCATCATTCTTCATCTAGAGTATCACAAATGGATTGCAACTCCATCTCCACCTCTTATTTGACTTGCACTTGGAGAATGTGGACCTTGTCTTCATGGTCCACTATGATTGTGGACAATTCCTTGATGTGCACCTTGGCTACTTACAAGGTGGCATCATGAGATTGCTCCTTTATGGCCTTCTCCTTCCATAGACCATCCAACTCCTTCTTTAGGGACATTACCTCCTTGTTCTTAGCATCCAACTCCTTGGCATACTTCTTCTTCATCTTCTTTGCTTGTTGCTTGGATGTACCCTTGACAATTGTCAAATTGGAGTCCAATTGGGTAATCTGCTGCCTCAAGCTTGTTATCTCCTCCTTCATATTGGAGATCTCCCAATCCTTCTCCCACAAACTCTCTTCTTGTGCAGTCTTGTAATCCACAAAGGCCTTCTCTTGTTTAGTAGACCCTACTCTACCTTCATTACCAAAAGGTCAGCCTTGATGCTCCATAATTCCTCCTTGTGCTTCATTAGCATAGTATCAATATCATGCTTCCAAGCCTTGTAGTTGTTGGATACCACAATGAACTCACCCTACTTGATCTTCAAGGAGGCTTCTCTATTTTTTTGAGCAGCTTCAAGGTGACAAATTTGTGTTGAGAAACTGATGAGCATTACAATGATATCCACACACCTTGTATACTAGTAGATTCACATATTACATAGAAGTATGTGAATCACCTCTATGTGAGGCTATGTCCACAAGAATGTTTCATGAATCTCTTTTACTACCGCTGTTGCAGGGATTGTTGGTCTCAAGTGTGCACTGGGCACCTGGCTGCTTGTGCTTAGATGGTCCTATTTAACAATAGCTCACACTTTGGTATTCAGGCTCCTATTCTTTTACTCTTGCCTGGACGACGGTCCCCTCTTTATGGTTTCATGAGCTGGGTTTGTTCAAAAATGCTTGTTCATCAAGGTCCACTAACTAATCTTCAAGTTAGTTAGTGTTGGGTTTATACTTAACGGGGCGGTGAATTTTTCTGACAAGTCATAACCCCTATGCCCAGTTTCGGATTACCATGACCAGCCAATGGGGAGGATCTGCCTATGTAACATGACTAGGAGCTCCTAGAATAGAGTCATCCCTTAACACTTTCACAGATCAAAATATTCACATTTAACCATGGAGAACCACAATGCATCACAACACCAAGCTTTTCAATTTACAATCTTGGGAAGAAATAATCAACTCCAGACTGAACATTGATCACACCAAGGTTCCAACTGTCCAACCATAACAGAAGAACAGAATCAACCAAGTTCTGATCCCTATCTTTTATAGTTTGTTCTCTTCCTGTTTTGTCACAGCTGTCTCATGTGTCACCCTGGGTCCTCTCTATGTCCGGCAGATTCTCCCCGAGACTTCACCCTCCTGACTTCCTCCCTTCCTCTCACACTCTTTGGCAACATTCAAGCAAAAGTCTCTTCATTGTCCAGCCTTCCCAACTCCTACATCCACATTGTTCCTTCCTGCAAAATTCTCTCTCCTTCTCTGGTTCTATTCTCAGCCAAAGACCCTCTCATGGAACATCCTTAAACCCTCCTGGTCACTCAAACATTTCCCAAACCCCTTAACTGTCTAGTCACGGCAAAAGATTCCTTTGAAGCTTTCTCTCAACATTCTTGGTCACTTGAATCATTTTCCAAACCCCTTTCATCTTCCAGAAACCCTGTCACTATTACTCCTTCTTCTCCCAATCTTAGTCACATTTCCTTCAAGAATTCACTCTCCTTCTCTTCTTGTCACCTTACTACCTTTTGCTTCCATTGAATCTTAATGTCTTCTTCTCTTCTCTATCATTCTCCCAAAAACATCTCTGTCCTTCTCTGTCCTTCTTCTGCTCTCCAGCGTTGTTCTTCTCTTAAAATCCTCACATTCTTCTCCAAACGCATTACTGGTCTTCACATTCTTTCCCCTAAATGATTTCACATTCTCTTCCAAAAGCATAACTGGTCTTCACATTCTTTTCTCTGAATAATAACAATCTCTTGAAAATTTCTCTTCTCCCAAAACCCTCACATCCTTCTCCAAATGAAGTACTGGTCTTCACATTCTTTCCTCTGAACGATTTCACATTCTCTTCCAAAAGCACAACTGGTCTTCACATTCTCTTCAAAACCCTTGCACTCTTTCCCAACGCAATTCACTTCCTGCCCTTCTCCAAAAAGCACTCACGCTCTTGTCCTTCATGTTTTCATTCTCTCCAAATAGCTTCACTCCTCTCAAGAATTCTCACTACTGCCAGACCCTTCAAGATTTTCTCCTTTCGTTCATGAATTTCTTGTCCATCCGACTCTTTCTCTCCCGACCTATTTTGTTACTCCTCAAGAAACCCCCAATCCTTCCTTTGTGTCCTCTCCTCCTGTCCAAACTCTGACTTTTTGATTCTTTTCTCTTGTTTTCTCAGTTCCTCCTTCGAGAAATCAATGTCCTTCCAAGCCCCTAAAATCCTCCTGCCCAGCCAAAACTTCCCTTTGATGCTTCACTGTCCTGCCAGTTCTCTTGATGCATCACTCCTACGGAAGTCTCCCAAAAAAAATCTCTTCTTCCTGCATACCTTCGAGCTCTCACCCTTTGGCCCCAAACCCTTCGATGATTCCTTCCCCCCCCCTCAGGGCTCTCCTCTCAAACATTTCTCATTAAAACCCCACTGCCCTATTTTCCGTCCCAATTCTTCCTATTCTCCTTGTTCCTCTTTTCTCTTCTCCCCCAATCACTAACTCCTTCGATATTTTTCTCCTTCTCAAAATCCTTTTTCCTTCTTACTCCACACTCTTTTCAATACTCTCCTCCTTCTCTTTCCCTTCTGCAGACCTGTTCAGGCTTTTCTCTTGAAGCCTCAAACCCCTTTCTACGGCCATTAACTAAAATACTCTTGAGACCCCAGTAACATAAACAAACTCCCGCGCTTAAGTGACATACAAATAAGCCCCGAGCTTATGTAATATAAAAGAAAATCCTTGAGCTTACATGAACACAAAACAACTTCCGGTTTCACCATAACATGAAACTCCCGAGTGCACTATAGCATGAAAAAAGAAAGAAGAAGATTCACACCAAATGGCACCAATGGTACCAGTATATTACTTTCCCTATGACACCGCCATATCCAAGCATTCATTGCAAGAGTTCTCACACTCTCTCTAAGTTCATTCCAACCATCAACTAAAAAAAAACTGCTTATAGTGTAACCCTAAGGCATAAGCATAAATCTTAAAAAACTCCTCCTTGACCCTTATCTTGGGGTTAGTAACCTTGCTAAACAATTTATCACTTGATGGGAAGTTCTAGACAGATAGCCAATTGCTTGACCCTCCTTTAAACTAGGATAAACTTGAACTTATAACCATAGCCCATATAGAGATAGAGTAACCAAATAGCCAAGGTCACCTCCAATGCTAAGTCACCCTATTCATGCTCCACTTTCACAACTTGCATGGTTGCACTATGCCTAGAGAAACTTTCTAAAGGTATGACTTTGGTAAAGGCATAAGCCAAGTTGAGCTTACCATCAATCTTGACTAGCTCAAACTTTTTCTCAAATACAACTTGCCTAAGAAAGTGGTACCTGATGTCTATGTGCTTAACCATACTGTCCATCACCTAATTTTCAGCTAGCTGTATAGCACTTTGACTATCACAATGAAGCATTACATAACCATGCAATAGTGTAATATCAATAGCTAGACATATTAACTAGAGATGAAAATTGACTTAGTAATATTTGGAAGGATGTTATATATGATGGACTAAGTATATCAGATAGAGGTATCACCAAAATATTATTTCTACTAATAGGGAAGGAGCCAAAAATAGCCTGAAAATTTTGAGGTCAATTTTGAAGACCTAAACTGATGAATTAGGCCTAAAAATTGTGCAGATTTTTTCCCAAGGAGAAATTAGGCTGGTCTTCCCTCCTCCTTGTTTGTCTCATTGAGGCTTTCTAATGGTTTCTCACCCATGTGATTTTGAGGTTCCTACAAGAATATTCCTAAAGATTCCCTTATGTCAAAGCTTGTTTGACCAACTAGATAGGATCAAAACCAACATGTCCATGCATGTAAATAATCTGAGGGTCAAGCTTGCTGACATGCCACCAATCCATGTAGTGATCCAAGGATGGAGCTTCCTTTGAGGGGATCCTCTTTGCTATATAATAAAGACAAGGTGCTCCTTTGAGGCATAGGAGTCTTGAGTGTAATTTGTGTTTCTTCTTTTGGGTTTTCTCTTGGGGGTTCTCCTATATTCAAAACATTACAAATAGCCCCATCTCAACAACAAGTCTATCCAACCAAATCACCTCCTTTGCTGTTTTTGGTGCTACCACATACTCCGCTTCTATAGTGGACTATGCAACTGTGGTGCCCACATGTTTTTTTTTTTTGATTATTAGCGTTTGAGAGAAGAAGTAAGCAAAGAAAGCTGAATTGTGAAAGAAGGAATGGACGGGAGTGTCTTTGGAGGAAATCCAAAGAAGTCAACTTTGGATCCGATGATGGAAGTACTTAGGAGAGGAGTACAAAGAAAGAAGTCCGAGGAGCATCATCTTCGGATCGGGAAGCAAAGGCCAATACAAAGACCGTCTAACAACCTTGGTATGTGGCAAGAAAGTACACTTCAAGAAATGGCGGAGGCAGAAGAAGCATGT
Source organism: Lunularia cruciata (assembly GCA_948567375.1). Classification (NCBI taxonomy): domain Eukaryota; kingdom Viridiplantae; phylum Streptophyta; class Marchantiopsida; order Lunulariales; family Lunulariaceae; genus Lunularia; species Lunularia cruciata. Next base: position 8,760,230 of record OX419755.1, on the reverse strand, counting down.
CTTGACAGTGACAGGACAACAACATGCAGAAGAAGGGGAAGTTGATTTTGAAATTGACTGAAGAATGACTGCAATTTGGGGTAATATAAAATTGCAATTGCATAGGGACAAGTTGAATATGTCAAGTAGATTTCCAATCCCTTTGAGTAGTCGTCCTGCAGTAATGTGTGTCAGGAAGCCAATTGAGAGTGAGATTTTTGGAAATCCAAAAGGGGTTAAAGTGTCTTGTCCAGGAGAAGGAATAGTTTTCCAGTGCCAAAAAACAAGAGAGCAAATCATGGCAAAGAAGGTCACAAATGCTCTGGCAGTGCAAACTTTTGCAATTCGTAGGTTGGACGCCGTAGCTAGAATCAAAGTCTTGAATAGACTTTGTATTAGTTTCTTAGCATGAAATAGGAATTTTAGTTTCCCAGGAGTCATGGCAGAGATAGCTGCCAGTAACTATGAGGAAGGCCCTGAAGTCAAGGGGAAGAGAGGAAATCCGGCTCGATGGACTGAGTCAAATTGGAGGTTAGTGTTGGAGAAGGAAGCAAGAGAACCGACGGGGATCACCTTCTATCGGAAGTGTGATGCTACAAAGGAAATGGCAGAGATCCAAAATTTGTTCTTTGCTCTTTTTACAACAAACAGTTACAAGGTAGAGTCCTATCAGGACCCAATTAAACAAAGTATCATGGGGACAATAATGGCCATGTTCAAACCAAAATGAACTACTTACATGAACATGCAGCAGGCGGTCTTTTTCCACCAGATGTTTGCAGGAGTGAAGGTGAACTGAGCAAAGTGTTTTCACCAATGAACAAGGCATATGGTGGTCAATTGGAGGACAGGTTCACCTCCACATTATTTTTCACCGTTTGCAACACACTTCTACTTTGGGTTGAACTTGCTGACAACATAGGAGAGGCGTGGCATGGTGTCACATTTCCATCCTGATTTGAGACAAGAAGCGGATGAAGAAGAGCAACAACATATGGCACACCTGTGAGCCAGTGATGATCACTTCTTGGGTATTGGACAATGGAAGATGGAAGAAGTCACAAGCCTGAAGAAGAAGAAGCGCGGTAAACCCAAAGATGCAAAATTGCCTACAGCAGAAAGGAAGACCCAAAGACTGGTTCTGTAGAGTAAGAAGATTGTGAAAGAAGCACCATCGGAAACCAAGTCTGAAGGGGAGACAGACTCTCAAGGAGAGGACTTAGAAGAAGACAAACTAACTTTACAAAGTGAGGAATCCGGAAGTGAGAGTGAGGGGGAACATGAGGTTCAACAATCAATTGGAGTGGATGAAGCTTGTCATGCAATGATTGACAATATACCAAGAAAGATGAATCATTGTGTAGCCCTGGTTGTGGAAGAGAAGGAGGCTGAAAGACGGAAGGAGTACCTTGAGGAGCCAAGTTTAGTAGGTAAGGAAGAAGGAAGCTCAAAAGCAGTGTCTCTAAAGATACAAAGATCACAACTTTGGCAGAAGGAGCAGATGGAAGAGGTGAACTACGAAGATGGGTCCAAAGATGAAGATAAGTTGTATCTATCAAAGGTTGTCACTCCATTGTTGGAACTGTTGAAGGAGCACCGGAAGGTAATTCCCCAAAATCATATGATGGTGACAAATGAGTTGTAGGTGGTGAAGTATCTGCTGGTTGAAGTGAAGGATTTGCAAGAGCGTGTAGTCAGAAGAGACGAGGAAGTTGAAGAACTTCAGGTGGATGCAGTCTTGAAGAAGAAGACTTTCAAGAAGTTGCAAGAGAGTTTTGAGTCAAGAGGTAAGGAAATGCAGAAGCAAGCCAAAGAATTGAAAGAGCAGGCAATGTTGCTGACCAAGATGAAAGAGGAGGTCAATGATGTGCACATCAAGAGTATTCATGTGAAGGCAATGGCCGCAATAATGGAGCAGGAGTTGGAAAGCTTGAGGAAGAGTGCAGCCGGGAAGGATCAAGCATGGCAGAGAGAGTTGGCAGTCAGACATCGAGAAGAAGAAAGATTGCACGAGCTGGTACAAAGTGCTAAGTTACAAAGTTCACAGTATGTGGAGGAGAAGAAGATGCTCGCTGCTGAGTACAAAGATGAGTTGAAGATGTACCACAAAGAGTTGAAGGCATAGCAATCTTGAGGTTATGAGTCAAAATCAGTAAGAGAAGTTGTAGGAAAGTTGCGAGCAATCTTGAGCACAGAGGCTGAAGGGAGATTGGAAGAAGCACGTCTACATGAGTTAAAGTTGCTTATGCAGGAAACTCGGAAGAGGAAAGCCAAAGATGTGGATATGAACACTTTACTGATCCGATTAAGGGAGCAAGTAGATCGGAAGATGTTAGAAGTAGGAGACAATGTCAGTCTCAGAATAGATTTAGTCAAGTCAGAGTTAGAGCTAATTAGGAGTAGTGTGACATAGGAGAGGAAGTATGATGTTGCAGAAGTAGGAATTTAGGTGTCTTTGGACTTGTTATTTGACACATTAGAGAAGAAAGGGTTGCAAGATAAAGAAGTAGATGGATTACCCAGGACCTCAATTTTAGATTGTAGAGAAGAGATAGTAGAAATATGAAGGATTTAGTAGTGGTAGATATACCCAAAGAGAGAGAAGTAATAGGAAGATCATCGGGTTTGAAAGCTGATGACGAGGTAGACATCGGATAGGGGTAGGAATAGATTTGAGATTTGAAGAGGCAGATATGAACGGTTGCATTGTCAATTTGGATCTACAGGTAGGAAGAGTTGTTATAGAATGATATTTTTGTTAGAACAGTCGTTTGCTTCACTATTTAAAGGTGGCATTTGTAGTGTTATGTTGTTCAGTATTCATATTTCTGAAGATAGATAAAGTGAAGTGTTGTTTTTAGTGCTTGTCGCTTGAGCTTAATTCCAAGTATCAACTTTTTGTGTGTGTTTGTGAGTGTGTGGAGAATTCTCAAGTGCAAGTCAGTGTGCTTGTTGGATGTTGGATTCCATAGCCTTGATCTTCATTTTGTGTGTGTGATAAGTGAAGTGCAATCAGAGCAATGCCTTGACAGATCTGAGAGGAATTGTAGTGTTGGTAGTATTCTGCATTTGTGAGTGCCGCGTGAAGTTGATGTGAAGCAATTTTGATCAAGGAAGATGTGCCTTCAGTGGAGGGGTGGAACACAATTTTGAGGCATAGTCGTTTTATAGTGAAGTGCTGTCTTTGGGAGAATCTGAATCATCACAATCAAGATTTGTTTGGATAAAATTTGCTATGTTGTTATTAAAGAGTGTGTATTCATGACAAGTTGTTGAGATTATGAGCTTATTACTCTCTTCTGGATGTGGTTTCTACTTGGGAGATTAAAGACACAACCAAGAAGAACTGAAATTGTTACTTTGCTTTGTGTTTGACCAATTCTGACCAGTATCTCTACGGGAACAAACTTTACTTACCCAATTACCACAAAAGTGATATTTTGGTCACATGATTTTTGGTGCCGCTGCCGGGGATACAAAACTCAAAAGTGGAAGAATACAAAGCAAATCTTGAAACTAGGCTTCAAAGCAATATGAATGTCTGCATTGAGAGAACAACATGAAGAGAGAGTTCAAAGATGAACGTTGCATCGTGAAGAAGAAGAAGATCCAATCTACTTTTGAAAAAACCAAACGAGAGGCGTTGGACTTTCAACTTCTTGAGGAAGTTCAAGAAGCTTTGCGAGAACTCAAACAAAAGAAATGTGAAGGAAGGTAGCAAGGCTACTTTTTGTCCCCCTCTTCCAAGAAGAAGAAAGACTCAAGCGGCCAGGCATATTCATTACGATCCAGTACACTGACTTCCCCTAAAGCTATAAATGAAGTTGAATTCATTAAGAAGTTTGTTTGCAAAAAGACAACACGAACACTTACGGAAGAAGAGTGTCAACATCTTTTACGCACAATTCCTTGGTTATCTCAAAGGAATTTCAAAGATTTGGGTTGAAGTTGACACAACCAGAGAAGAAGAAATTGTCAAAGAAGACCTCACTTTGAACTTGACTAATTGGAACCCTTGGGCCGACAACACGGCGTCCATACCAAGCAGCTCTTTGGTTCCCTCAAGTTCAAACTTACCATAGCTGATTCCGCCAAACCAAAAGATGACTTCATTACCTCTGACCCAACACGCCTATCAGAAGTATAAGGGGACAGAACAAGACGGAGATCTTGATGAATTTATCAAAATATTTGAAGTCATTTCCTTTGCCAACAAGGAACATGACTCTATGGATCGTCTGTGGATTTAGTCTACTCTAAAAGAAAGCTTGGAGCTAGTATACCCATGTAACTCAGAAGGGGTTCACACCAGCCGACTGGGCAAACTTAAGAGATGGCTTCCTAGAACAATTCCGGGAAGTGGATTATGATACAAGTGTCTTTGCGGCACTTAATGATTTGGACCGAGGTAAGAAGGAAAGTTTGAGAGATTACTCCAAGCAGTTCATGGCCGTATTGAACCGAGTTCCAAAACAATCCGGTGTGGTGGGTTACTCCAATGTCCAAGCTATTACCTGGTTCCTTGGTGGACTTTCACCGGCGATTCGTATCTTTGCCAAGGAAAGGAATGTAACTTCCCTGGACAAAGTCCTCAAACATATCACCCAATATGAGGTGGCTCACTCCCACTCGTCCAGCAACCAAAGAAATTGGGAGAAGAAAGGCAAGAAGCCTAGAAGGAGAGCTTCTTGTAGCACATCCCCTTCTTTGGAGGAATCCTCCACATCTTTGAGTTCTTCTTTGGAATCCAAAGAAGAAACAAAGACGTGAAGAATATGAAGATGTGGAGGAAAGAAACCAGTAACACCGGCAGCAAAGAATGTACCTAAGGTGGATCAGAAGCTGGAGACTCTTATAAAAGAATTTGCTGATGTCAAGATCCAGATGATTGGGGCTAAGGACCAAAGAAAGCCTCCGTCATTTGGTCAACCAAATGTATGGTGCACTACATGTGGTAAATCCGGCCATGCTAATATGGAGTGTTTGACCCGCACTGCATTTCCAGTGCAACAAATTGATTGGGTTCCCGGTTGGGACCAAAGTGAGGAAGAAGAGAAGGTGTACCAAACCCAAGAGGTATAGCCTCAGGCGAGCACATCATATCAAGGTCCAAGGTATGGACCAAGGGACTACAACAATAACGCTCCTCCACGAAGACCACCGATGGGTGGCCATAATAGACCTCAAAATGTTGCACTGCGTGCTTGCTACAATTGTGGCTTGATGGGACATTGGTCTCCAAATTGTCCGGAGCCAAGACGGCAAATTGGGTACATTCCCCTTTGCTGAAATTGTAAAGGATTGGGGCATATGGGAAATTAGTGCCCGCAACCACCAAACTCAAAGCTGCATGTAAAGTATGTATAGACCCCCGCTGACTGTTCTACACTCCAAGAAAAAGGGGATACAAATGTAAAGTGTACAACTCTTGAGGAAGAGAGACCTCAAGAAGGGAGTCCCGCTTCAGAAGGAGAATGGCCAGACCTCAAAATTTTGAAGGTAGAGACACGCATGGGGAAGAAGAAATGAGATCCCAAAGAAGTGAGTACTACTTCTTTGTCTTCACAAAAGACAAAGAAGCTACGCCCAAAAGCTATCCTTTCTGCTAAGGAGGAAAAGATTCTAGCAAAAGCTAAAGCAAAAGCCTTGCAGAAAGAAATCAAGGAAGCAGTACTCCCCACGCGGGAGATGAGTTTGGAAGAGAACACAAAGACACAACCTCCAGTTTTTCCGGCGGATATCAAGTCCTAAGTAAAAGACTTGATCCAAGCCAAACTTGGTCAACCCGAAGATCATTGGATCAAGGCCATACGTACTCAGATTACCTCTCTAAAACACCCCAAAGTCTGATTTGAACAAGGACGGACTTCGGACCCAAAGACAAAGGCAAAGAATGTGAAATTGGGAGGAGTTCCACAGTCCAATATTGTGGCTAATATGGCATCTACGAGTGCTAATATCACATTTAAGCAAATGTGGGAGGACAACAAGCTGTACTGTAACACCCATTTGTGCATGTATGTGGTATTATGATATTTAGCTTGGTATTACAAGTACTTGAGAGATATTATTTATATAGAGATAAAGGATGGTTATACATTAGTCATGATTAGCTAAAGTTAGTCATAGCTAAGATAGTGGGGACCTTACTTTAGAGGAAGTGGAAAAGATGAGCACCACTATTTTGGATTCTAGTGTGTTGACTTGGTATTATTCCTAGGTGTTTGGCTTTGAGGAAAGAGTTGAAAACTCTTGGGCCCGCAAATCTTTTTGTTTTGGATTCTTCTATAGTCCAAGGATAGCCCATGTGAAGGAATCCTTGACTTAGTGGTTGGGTCAAGATAAGACCACATGCTTAGGGGAATATGCCCATGTGAATGGATATTCCTTTCTACTTTTTGACTTAACTTGACTTTTAGCCTAGTAACTTGAGTTACTCCAGTAATTAGTAACTTTGGTGCGTAACTATTTCACAAGTATATAAACAAGGGATGAAGAAGTACTCATCATCCTTTCATTTGCAACTATCTCTCTCTCATTGAGTTTTTTAGTGAGCAATGTCTTGAGTCTTGGAGTGTTAGCCTTGGAGGAGTATGATGGAGTTCGGGTTCCTTGTCATCTTAGTCCATGGTGTGCTACCATAATAGCCATGAGAGGTTCATCCTGAGTGAGAGACAGGCCGGCTCACATTTTTGGTTCCGTTGCCGGGACCTCTCTAGAAGGCAAGATAATGTTTCGCGTTCAATTCTACATTAGGTAGAAGAAGGCTATGAGAGCTCACTTGGAGAGAACATTAGGAGAGGAGAGGGCTGAACTTATGTAAGAGAACCAATATCCATTTGTATACCTTGTAGTTCATAATGATGTCTTTGAGGTGATTTTGTACATCTTGCACACATGAGAGGAATTGGAGAGATTGTGTGAGGTGGATTGCAGATTTTGGGGATTAAGGTGATTTTGGGTAAAATATCAAGTTTGAGATCTAGACTTGAAATTTCTACACATGATAGCTTGGGTTATCTTTTAGTTATAACACTTAAAATTATTGTGAGAGCTACTATGTGCACTGGGCTAGAATTTTTAAAAGTTGATAGGGTAAAGTGCTCCCGCAACTGCATGCTCTCTGGAAAATTGTACAGAGTCTGCCATTTCTTCAATTTTTAGTGAATTGTCCTAATAATTTCCAAAACAATTAAGTGCATTGTATCTTACCTGCTGTCACAAAAAGTAGAGAGAGATCGGTCTTGTGCATGGAGTAATGAGTTTTTGAAGTGAGTGGGGTGGTTTTCAGACCAAATCTGAAATATGTGTGCTGAATAGAAACGTAGTCACACCAAATGGCTTGATGAAAAGATGTGAAATTGTGCAGGGAGAGACACCCTAAAGTTGTGATCAATTGTGCAAAATTTGAGAGGACTGTGATATAGTGGTTGGGAGATTTGAGTGACATTGTGAGGAAGGGTCAATTCTATAGAGTGGAGATCTCATGCGTGAGGAGTTTGAGATCAACAAAAAGCATGTTTGAGTGTTTAGATTCATCTTGTGAACATGGAGTGTCATCAAGAGTGGAAATTGAGATTATGCAAGGTTCCCCAAGGGTTTGAGATGATTGTAAGGGTGGATTTGAGGAAAAGAGAGTTTACAATAGAATTTGAAGAGAGTGTTGAGAGGATCCAAACACCTACACCTCTTGGAGGAAAGAGTGAGTCTAAGTGCTTTCTGTGTGGAGAGAAGGGACATAAGGCAAGTTCATGTCCATTGACCTTTGAGAGCAAGAGATTGAGGGAAAAGAGAGGCTTACTTGACTTGGGTTTGCATGTTGGACCTTCTTCACCAAGATTGGGAGGGAGAAGATCCAAGACCAAGGAGTTGTGTGAGGTTTGTGGAGTTGAAGGACTTCCAAAAGGACATGAGTGTAGTGGAGTAAAATCACTTTTGGAGACTTTGGTGACGGATCTTGGAGAGAGCGACAGAAATACTACCACCTTCATGAGCTAGTTCTCAAGATTAGTGATGGAGATAATCTTTCAACTTATGGATAAACTATCCATGAGGGTTTGATTAATATGCACCTTAGAATTTCATGTTGCTATAGAAATCTTAGAGTAACCTGAACCTTTTGTGTTCCCTAAGGTGGATTACTCTCAAATGGTGTTAGTCATGTATTATGACAACCCGGCAAATATCACTTTTGCGGTAATCGGGTAAGTAAAGTTCGTTCCCGCAGAGATTCGAGTCAGAAATATCCAAATACGAAGCAAAGTAACAATTTCAGTTCTTCTTGAGTTCTTCTTTAGTCTCTCAGGTAGAAACCACACCCAGAAGAGAGTAACAAGCACTGACTTGCAGTCTTGTCACAAATTCACACTCCTTAATCACAACTCCATCAATTATTTCCAAACAATCTTGATTGTGATGATTCAGGCTCTCCCAAAAACGGCACTTCACTACAAAACGACTTCACCTCAGAATTGTGTTCCACCCTTCCACTGAAGGCACAACTTCCTCGATCAAAATTGCTTCACATCAACTTCGCCCTACACTCACAAAATTCCTCTCAGATCTGTCAAGGCATTGCTTCGATTGCACTTCACTCAGGATCAAACACACAAAATGAAGATCAAGGCTGTGGAATCCAACATCCAACAAGCACTCTGACTTGCACTTCAAATTTCTCCAAACATTCACAAACACAAATACAAAGTTGATACTCGGAATCAAGCTCAAGCGACGAGCACTGCTTCACAGCACTTTGCTTTATCTATTCTCAAAAATAATGAGCACTGAACAACAATTTCCTATGAATGCCACTCTTAAATAGTGAAGCAATCGACAGTTCTAACAACTATACCATTCTACAACAACTGTTCTAACCTGCAGATCCAAAATGACAATGCAACCTTTCATATCTGCCCCTTCAAATCTCAAATCTGTTACTAATCCGATCCGATGTCTACTTATTCCTCGGCTTTCAAACCCGAACCCAAAGTAATCTTACTTCCTACTATTCTATCCTCGGGTTTCACAACTCCTAATTCCTCCACTAATTCTAACATTTCTCCTTCCTAATATGAAATTCCTATCATAGTTAAGCCTTCTAAATCTCTATCTCCCGACCCACTCTTCTCTAAAGTGTCAAATGTCAAATCCAAAGACACCTGCACTTCTATCTCTCTTACTTCGGGTCTAACTACTATCAATTCTTTTACTAATTCTACTGTGTCATTGTCAAGAATTGTAATTGAAAGCATGGGTACACTATCTACACCTTCAATTTGTAACCCACTTTCCCCTAATCACTCATGTTACTAACCCGAAGACACTTACAGTCTGATCCTGCACTTCGGGTTTATTCACTACTGCTACTTCTCCTTCAATTCAGGTTCCATTTTCAATTAGAACTGAAATTGAAGTCATGTGTATCCTAACTATCTTCTTTCTCTACTCTAACTTCCTCTGATCCCTCTGGCAAAACTCCCCAAGTCACCTTCACTGCACTCCGAGGTCCGGCTACCTCTGATTTAGTCATCTTCATCTTGAGGCAAAGTCTTATGACCCGAAGTCATGTAAACCCGAAGTCCAAAGTACGAAATCCGAAGTCACATTGACCCGAAGACACTTTGACTCGAAGTACACTTACTCCAAAAACTTCAAATGCTTGTAACTTCTTCTACAGACCTCCAAACTTTGCGATTTTGGTGGCAATGGAAAGCACTGAACAAGACGCTTCCAACGAGGTATAACACGCTTGATTTGGAGTTTAGTGGTTACTAAGATATGGTCCCCGCAAGAATCCTGACCTGCCACTTTTATTTCTCTTTCGAAGTCTGATCCGAGTTTTTCCCTCCTCTGACACGAAGTAAGCTTCTTCGGGTCTGATCCAAACCGAGCCCTTCTTCCTCTTACATGAAATTGACTTCCTCGGGTCTGATCAAAACACAAGTTTGCACTCATTTCTTCTCCATTTGGTTTCAATTTGGTTTCAGCAAGGCACTTCTTCTTCAAAACTCGTCCAAAATGAAAAATGTGGGTACCACATGTATATACTCTATTAGTTATATAGTGAGAGAAAAGAAAAAAGAAAAAGAAAAATTGAGAGAAAAGAAAGATAGTGAGAGGTTAAGATGGGGAAACTTCCGGTTTTCTTTGGCAAGGATGGAGAAGATGTGGAGGCCTTTGTGAGAGACTTCAAGAGAGCTTGCATAGGAAACAATGAGAGGAGGAAGAATGAGTAGGCCTCATTATTACCAGATTTCTTTGAGGATGCAGCACTTACATGGTATGAGTCAGAATACCAAAAGAAAGAGAGGAGAGATGGGGAAGAGGAGTCTTGGGAGACTTTGACTTCAGCACTCATTGAGAACTTTCTTCCTGATGAAAGTTATGAGAGAATGATAAGTGAGGTTACATTTCTCAAGCAAGGAGATGGAGAGAAAGTGAGAGTCTATGTGGAAAGAGTGGAAAAGTTAGAGTCCAGATTTCGCAAAGTGTTGAGGAAGGGTGGGGATGATGTGGAGACTACTATGATTGGCATAGGGGCTAGGCTCACCAAGAATTTTGTGGGAGGGTTGAGACCACAAATTAGAAGCAAAGTGAGATATGAGAAACCTTCTTCCAAGGTTGAAGCTATCAAGATCGCAATTTGTATGGAGTAGAGTTTGGAAGGGGATGAGAGTGATTTGGTGGTGAAGGAGGTTGTGCATACTCCTCAAGGCTACAAGTATGGTGGAACTTCTGATACTTTGGTGACAAGGGTTGCACCACAAGTAGTAGTTGCTCCAATTCTTGCACCTCCACCAAAGGATCCACTTCAAACCATCACAAAACAACTTGCGGATCTCAAGATCAATGAGGTGCAACTATGGGAGAAGAGAGAGGTGGATCAGAATGTAGGGAGAGGGCCTAGGAGTTATGGAAAATATCCATATAGAGGAGTTCAACCAGCCAACAATTTCAATGATAGAAATTGTTTTGGTTGTGGAGGAAGAGGCCATATCCAAAGGAATTGCCCAAATTCCACTTACCATGGAGGAAGGGGTTATGAGGGAGCCAATAGAGGGAAAGAGGGTGGTAGTGAAACCCAAGTGGCTCCTAATCCAAACAAAGGTAAGGGGGTAACATCCATAGATGTGGTGGAGAGCAAGTATGAGAAGGGAGAGTGCTCAAACTCCAAGAGTCTTAATTTGGAGCTTTTGGCACAAGAGAAGAAGAGAGCTTGTTTTGCAGAGGATGTTCACTCTTTTCAAGGATTTACTCCAAGCAAGGATACTCCTATGTCTACTAGGAGCACTTGCACCTCAACACTATCAACAACAAATACTCCAAGGAAGAAGTTGAGGATGGAGGATTTCTTGATTTCAAAGCAACAATGGAACTACAATGTGTTGGAGGATGTTGGTAGTCACAAGGCTAACATCACAATGGGCCAATTGATTGCTTTGAACCCTACCTTGAGAAAGGAGCTTAGAGGTGGTTTGAGTTCTACAAGGAGCAAGAGGAAGAAGAAGGCAAAATTTCCAATATCAATAAGGATGGTAGATGCCAAGCCGACACCATGGGAGGCTTGTGAATATGCCTCCAAGATTGATGTGATAGTGAATGGTCACAACATCAAGGATGCATTGGTTGATGGAGGATCAGTAATAAATGCCATGTCAGAAAGGTTGATGAAGAAGTTGGGTATGATACTCTCAAGACCTTCAACATTTGTGGTGAGCATGGCAAACAAGCAACAAGTTCGACCAGTAGGGGTGATGGATAAAGTGGTAATTTCAGTTATGGGAGTTCAAAATCTCATGACTTTCCAAGTCTTAAGGATTCAAGCTATGACTTACTTCTTGGGAGGCCATGGTTGAGAGCAGCATGCACAACTGATTGATGGCACAAAGGGTACTTGAGGATTGGGCTATCAAACCATAGAGTCATAGTTCCTATGACAAACACCACCAACAATTCACATTCAGATACACCATCTCCTGATTATTGGGAATTAGATTCTGAATAAGGAGCTTCAGGTGTGGACACAAGCATGGAAGAGGAGACTTCCACGGAGGAGGATGAATCTGAATTTGATTCAGATGTGTATCCTTTGTGTGCTATGGATTTTGCACCTAAGAAAGAGGTTTTGAAGGACCCAGATAAATCACCATTGACACTTGAGGAGGTAGAGAGAAGGTTATCTACCCTCAAGTATGGTCCAAATGTTACCAAGGAGGAGAAGGTGAGATTTGAGGAGATTTTATGCAAGTTCATCCATGTGTTTGCTTTTAGTTACAGAGATTTGAAGGAAGTCACCTTGGAGGAGCACAAGATAGAGGTGGAGTCACATGCAAGACCAATCTGCCAAAAGCAACGTCGCATTAGCCCACCAATATCTTTGGTTGTGAAGGAGGAGATTGATAAGCTCAAGGAGGCTGGATTTATCTTTGAGGTGGAGAATTCAGAATGGGTGTCTCCAATTTTCATTGTGAAGAAAAAGAATGGCAAGCTTTGGGTATATGTGGATTACAAGAAGCTCAATGTTGTTACCAAGAAGGACTACTACCCATTGCCATTCATTGATGAGATCTTGGAGGAGGTTGCAAGTCATGAGAGGTACAATTTTGGAGATGGTTATAGTGGATATAACCAAATCAAGATTGCACCAGAGCATCAACAACTCACCACATTCACCACACCTTGGGGAACTTATGCTTTTAAGGTCATGCCTCTTGGGCTTTGCAATGCTCTAGCCACATTCCAACAGTTCATGAACAAGGTATTTGAAACTTTCATTAGGAAATTTGTGAGAGACTTCATTGATGACTTTTGTGTCTATGGGAGCGAGGAGGAGCACTTTGAGCACCTAATCAAAGTCTTGCAATGCTTGGATGAGGCAAATGCATCACTCAACTCAGAGAAGTGCATTTTTGGATGTGAAGGAGGTCTACTTTTGGGGCACATCATCTCCAAGGATGGAATAGCAATTGATCCTAAGAAGGTGAGAAAAATCTCAGACCTTCCATTCCCTTCAAGCTTGACAAAAATATGCCAATTCTTGGGATGGTTGGATACTATAGGAGGTTCATCTTCTCATTTTCAACAAGGCTTATGCATTGACCATCTACATGAAGAAGGGTGTAGATTACATGGTGATTTTGGAGGACAAGGAGGCTCTCAAAGCTTTTGAGAAGCTCAAGCAATCCCTTGTTGTAGCTCCAATTCTTGCTAAACCTGATTAGAGTAAGCCTTTCATCCTCTACATTGATGCTTCTAGTGTAGCTATAGGATGCACTCTTAGTCAATTAGACCAAGATAGGCATGATCATCTAATAGCTTATGCTAGTAGGCAGATGGTTTTAGCAGAGAAGAACTACTCTGTCACGGAGAGAGAAGGGTTGGCAGTGATCTTTGGTCTCAAGAAGTTTAGACACTACTTGATTGGAGGGAAAGCCACCATTGTCACGGGTCACAAGGCTTTGAGGTACATCTTCAACAAGCCTAATGTTGAAGGGAGACTAGCAAGGTGGATGATACTCTTGTCTGAGTATGACTACATCATTGAGGATAGGCCAGGAAAGAAACATGCAAATGCTGATTTGTTATCTAGAGCCTATGATCATGATGGAGATGAGCCAATGGATGATTCCTTCTCATATGAGGAGCTCATGATAATCTCAGTCACTCAAGAGGTTCCAATGGAGTACAAGGAGATTGTGGATTTTGTGACAAGAGGTAACTATCTAGAAGGGATGCATGCTAGGGAGAGGAAGGCCCTTGCAGCAAGATCTAGACCTTACACAATGGTGGAGGATATTCTTTTTTCACCAAGGAGCAGATGGTCTACTTTGAAGAGCAGTGGGTAAGGAAGAGTCTATCCTACTCATAAAGGAGTTTCATGAAGGTTTAGTATGTGGTGGACACTTTGCAGGAAAGGTGACTGTTTCAAGATTCTAGATGCAGGTTTCCATTGGAGAGGAATTTTCAAGGATTTTCTTGATTATTGCAAAACTTGTCATGTTTGTCAAGCTTTTGCTAGGAATTCTACATCCTCTCCACCACTTAGATCAATTCCATTGCTAGGACCTTTTGAGAAGTGGGGAATTGATTTTGTAGGACCTCTCAATAGAACCCCAAGGAACAATCGGTACATTATGGTAGTTACTGATTACCTTACCAAGTGGGTTGAGGCTAGACCATTGAGGGACAAGAATGAAGATGAAGTGGGTAGATTTCTTTATGAACACATTATCACTAGGTTTGGATGCCCTTTGGAGTTGGTTTCTGATAGAGGAGGAGAGTTTACAAGAAGCATTACTACAGCTATGCTACAACATTTCTCTATCACACATAGAGTAACTACATCCTATAAGCCAAATTCCAATGGCTTGGCAGAGAGAACCAATCAGACCTTGTGCATGATGTTGGCCAAAGATGCAGAAATGGAGGGGGCTAAACATCATTGGGACAAGAGGATTCATGCAATTTTGTGGGAGTATAGGACAACCATGAAGACTTCCACTGGATATTATCCATTTCAATTGGTGTATGGTATTGAGTCTACCTTACCTATTCAATTTGATCTTCCTACCTTGCAAAGCATTCATAGGAGATTGAAGAAAGCACAAGGAGGTGATGCAGAGAAGTCAAGGAAGGATCAACTCATGGAGTTGGAAGAGGCAAGAGCAGTTGCTATGGTTTGAGTGGAGCAAGCCCAAAGGAAACAAAGGGAGAGGTATGACAAGAAGCAAGGCAAGAAGAAGGTGGAGCCTTTCAAAGAAGTTGATTGGGTAATGTTGTTTGATTCCATTCAATTCAAGAGAGTGCAAAAGAAGTTTTTGCCTAAGTACTTTGGACCTTTCATAGTGGAGAAGGTGTGGGGCAATTACACCTATGATCTCAAAGAGTTGGGAGGAAGACACTTTGATAGGATGAACCATAATAAGTTGAAGATATATCATAGAACGTAGAGAGACCTTCACTTTGAGGACAAAGTGAAAACTTAGTCCGGGGGTAAATGTAACACCCATTTGTGCATGTGTGTGGTATTGTGATATTTAGCTTGGTATTACAAGTACTTGAGAGATATTATTTATATAGAGATAAAGGATGGTTCTACATCAGTCATGATTATCTAAAGTTAGTCATAGCTAAGATAGTGGGGACCTTAATTTAGAGGAAGTGGAAAAGATGAGCACTACTATTTTGGATTCTAGTGTGTTGACTTGGTACTATTCCTAGGTGTTTGACTTTGAGGAAAGAGTTGAGAACTCTTGGGCCCGCAAGCCTTTTTGTTTTGGATTCTTCTATAGTCCAAGGATAGCCCATGTGAAGGAATCCTTGACTTAGTGGTTGGGTCAAGATAAGACCACATGCTTAGGGGAATATGCCCATGTGAATGGATATTCCTTTCTAATTTTTGACTTTACTTGACTTTTAGCGTAATAACTTGAGTTACTCCAGTAATTAGTAACTTTGGTGCGTAACTATTTCACAAGTATATAAACAAGGGATGAGGAGGTACTCATCATCCTTTCATTTGCAACTATCTCTCTCTCATTGAGTTTTCTAGTGAGCAATGTCTTGAGTCTTGGAGTGTTATCCTTGGAGGAGTATGATGGAGTTCGAGATCCTTGCCATCTTAGTCTATGGTGTGCTACCATAATAGCCATGAGAGGTTCATCCTGAGTGAGAGATAGGCCGGCTCACAGTACAAAAAGCAACTGTGTTCAGCCCTCAAGAAAGTAAGGGCGATGACCAAGAAAGACTTGCTCGCAATTAATTGTATTGAATAGGAAGATTTGGGATCTCCTAAAGTGGATGCGGAGATTGCAAGCTACATGATCACATCCATACCCATTGATTTGGGGTGGGGTGTGAATGTCATGATGGAAGACACTGCACATCAACTAGGGTATACAACATTTGAACCAACACCTCAAATTCTAAAATTTGTGGAGCAAACTAGGAGACGGTCCTTGAGCATGCTATCAAATATCACTACAATCATTGGAGGGGTGCCCTTCAAGTTAAAGTACATTGTGTTGCAACCAGTAACCAAAACTAGTTACCCTCTCTTGATCAAAAGACCCTGGTTGTACAGTGCCCAGCTTATTGTGGATTGGCACCAGCAAAAGTTGAGGTTTAAGGACATTTTGTCCAAAGATCAAAAGCTGGTGACCATGAGTTGGACAAAGGTTCTTCACCTTGGGGAAACTACTTCATTGAAAGACAAAGATGAATCCAAAGATTCATTATCTTTGTCTTCCAAAGACTCCAAAGACGAAGTCCAAGTCAATTATATGGAATGCTACGAGGTAAAGGTCAAAGACCAAGACCCATACAACATTGCCTCGAGTGAACATGACTTGGAGGAAGGGGGTTTGATTGCAGTATGTCTCAGATTGAGCCAAGTGATGTCAAAGGCGTCATCAATCCCGATGACTGTCAAGATGTTGTCTTGACTAAAGGAAATTTTTTGAAAATTTCAAAGAGAGTCACTCCGGAGGAGTTGGCAGGATACACTGCCCTGTTTATAGAATTCCAAGAGGTATTTGCCAAGTCTATTGATCAAATGCTGGGCATTCTACAAGAATTTGGAGAACACCGGATTGATGTGGTTGAAGGTGCAGTTCCGGTTTGGCAAAGACAATACCTCTTGAACCCGAAGTACTCCCTCTTGGTGAAAGATGAAATTGATAAGTACTTAGGTGCCGAAATAATCTTTCTTGTCTTGAGCAGTGAGTAGGTTTCCCCCATTGTCATCATTCCAAAGAAGAAGACGTGAAAGATTTGAGTGTGCTAGGACTTTTGCAAGTTGAACGCAATGATGAGGAAGGATCATCATCCTTTGCCTTTTATTGATACAATTTTGGACCAAGTAGCTGGTCACCCTTGTTATAGTTTTCTCGATGGATTTTCAGGGTACAATCAAGTATCCATCCAAGAAGAGGACAAGGATAAAACTACATTCACCACCGAATGGGGCACTTTTGCTTACATCAAATGCCCTTTGGGTTGTGTAATGCTCTCGCTACTTTCCAACGGATGATGAATGCAATCTTCAAGGATTTTTTGTGCAAATTTTGGAAGTCTTCATTGATGATTTTTGTGTGTTTGGGCAAAGAGATGTACATTTGGATTACCTTCGCCAAACTTATGAAAGGTGTTGTTTTGCCGGTTTTCATTACACTCGGAGAAATGCTTCTTTGCAATGAAGGAGGGAATTCTCTTGGGGCATTGGGTGTCAAGCCAAGGTATTGAAGTTGATGTTAAGAAGTTAAAGGAATCTCAGCTTTGGAATCCCCAAAGAATATTTTGGGAGCTAAGAGCCTTCTTAGGACATGTTGGATACTACAGACTCTTTGTGTCAAACTATACGGTGCTTGCTGCACCCCTTACAGAGCTGCTGAAGAAGTCCAAAGACTACTTGTGGGAAGCCGCACAAGAAGATGCTTTCCAAGTATTGAAGCAAAAACAGGTTGAAGCACCAATCATGAGGACCTCAAATTAAAACGTCCCTTTTCATGTGTATATGGACACTTTGTCCATGGCAATCGGAGTTGTCTTAAGTCAAGAGGACAAGAAGAAGAAGGACTATCCAGTTTATTATGCTGACCAACAATTATCAGTCTCAAAAAAGAACTATCCAATGACTGAACGAGAAGCACTCGGAATGGTGTATGCCTGCAAGAAATTTTGCCACTACCTATTGGGATATGAGTTTGTCTTCTATGTTGACCATTACGCATTGCAACATTTGGTCAAGAAGGCAGATTTGTCTGGGCAAATTGCAAGATGGATCTTGTTGTTACAAGAATTCACATACACTATACAAGTAAGGAAAGGATCTTTGCATTCAAATGCGGACTTCTTATCCAGGTTAGAAACTCAAGACCAAGACTTGGAGGTCAATGATCGGTTTCCTAATGAAGAGCTATATCATCTGATGTCTGTTTAAAGTACAAGGTATGCGGCTAAATATCACTATCTGCATATGTGTCATTGTTCTGAGGGGCTGGAACCGGAGTAGAGAGCAGTCTTCCTCTAGAAGATGGGACCGTACCAATTAAAACACAACATTTTGTTTAAGATGGGTGAAGATGAAGTACTTCAAAGATGTTTGGAGGCATACAAAGTTGGAGGAGTCACTGAATCCTTACACTCTGAAGCATTGTGAGGACACTATACCTTGAAAAATACGGTGAAGAAAATCCTTTCAGCAAGGTATTGGTGGCCTACGATGTATAAAGATACTTACGCCCATATTTGAAGTTGTGATGCCTGTTAAAGAACAAGGAAACCGATGGCAACTTCCCAGTGGCCTTTGAAACCAATTTTGGCATTGGCCCCATTTGAAAAATGGGGTATTGATTTTGTGGGTCCCATTCAACCTGTGACTAGAGTCGCAAGGAAGAGATACATCTTGGTATGCACTGATTATGCAACCAAGATGGTAGAAGCGGAGGCAACATGAAGAGATGATGTAGAAACAATTGCAGAATTTTTCTTCTGAAACATCATTTCCCATTACGGATGTCCTCTAGAATTGGTTAGTGATTGGGGAACTCATTTTTTGAACTCAATGGTGGAAGCATTAACTAAGTACTTCCAAATTAAATATTGGAAGACCACGCCTAACAACCCAAAAGCAAATGGACTCATGGAGAAGGCCAATGGATTGTTGCGCAAAATTTTGAATAAGGTGACAGTCAATTATGCCTACAATTGGGACACAAAGTTACCTGCAGCTTTGTGGGCATATAGAACAACTAAAAAGATTACTTCCAAGCAAACTCCTTATTTCCTAACATACGGATTGCATTCCATACTACTAGTTGAATTTGAAGTACCGATATATCAGATTTTTTGCAAAGAACAATTGTCGGAGGAAGAAAGCCAAGATCTTTGGATCCATCAACTGATGTGGTTAGAAGAGAAAAGGGATGATGCAATGCAAACCAAAAAGGAAGTCCAAGAACAGTGGAAGGTCAGCCACGATAAAAGAATCAAGCCTGTGGCTGTTTAGGAAGGGGACTTGGTGTTGTTATATGACAATCACCGCATATTTTTCCCAAGGAAACTTCATTTGGGGTGGATGGGGCCATACCATGTTATGCACATATATGCCAATGGCTCTATTCAACTTGCAGACCTGGATGGAAATCCTTTTACCACTTGAGTAAACGGGTGGAGGGTTAGAAAATATTGGACCACGGACCCAACTTTGTATAAAGAACCGGTTGTCGGTGTTTGCGGGGACGCTCACATGTGAGGGAGGGGGTAGGTGGTGCCCACATTTTTTGTCATTTTTCTGTTTATTAGCATTTGGGAGAAGAAGTAAGCAAAGAAAGCTGAATTGCAAAAGAAGGAATGGATGGGAGTGTCTTCGGAGGAAATCCAAAGAAGTCAACTTTGGATCCAATGATGGAGGTACTCAGGAGAGGAGTACAAAGGAAGAAGTCTGAAGAGCATCATCTTTGGATTGGGAAGCAAAGGCCAATACAAAGACCATCTAACAACCTTGGTACGTGGCAAGAAAGTACACTTCAAGGAATGGTAGAGGCAGAAGAAGCATGTCTTGACAATGACAGGACAATAACATGCAAGAGAAAGGGAAGTCTATTTTGAAATCGATTGAAGAATGACTGCAATTTGTGGTAATATAAAATTGCAATTGCGCAGGGACAAGTTGAATATCTCAAGTAGATTTCCAATCCCTCTAAGCAGTAGTCATGCAGTAATGCATGTCAAGAAGCCAATTGAGAGTGAGATTTTCCAAAATCCAGAAGGGGTTAGAGTGTCTCATCTAGGAGAAGGAATAGTTTTCCAGTGCCAAAGAACAAGAGCGCATATCATGGCAAAGAAGGTCACAAATGCTTTGGCAATGCAAAGTTTTGCAATTTGTAGGTTGGATGTCGTAGCAAGAATCAGAGTCTTGAATAGAATTTGTATTACTTTCTTAGCATGGAATTGGAATTTCAGTTTCCCAAGAGTCATGGCAGAGATAGCTGCCAATAATTGTGAGGATAAAGTTGAGGGGAAGAGAGGAAATCTGGCTCAATGGACTCAGTCGGATTGGAGGTTAGTGTTGGGGAAGGAAGCAAGAGAACCGACACGGATCACCTTTTATTGGAAGTGTGATGATGCAGAGGAGACAGCGGAGATCCAAAATTTGTTCTTTGCTCCGCATACAACAAATGTGAACAAGGTGGAGCCCTATCGGAACCCAATTAAACAAAGTATTGTGGGGACAATAATGGCCATGTTCAAACCAGAACAAATGACTTACATGAACATGCAGCAGGCGGTCTTTTTCCACCAGATGTTTGTAGGAGGGAAGGTGAGTTGGGCAAAGTGCTTTCACCAACGAACGAGGCAGATAGTGGTCAATTGGAGGACAGGTTTGCCTCCACATTATTTTGCACCATTTGTAGCACACTTCTACTTTAGGTTGAACTTGCTGACAGCAAAGGAGAGGCATCGCATGGTGTCACATTTCCATCCTAATTTGAGACGAGAAGTGGATGAAGAAGAGCAACAATATATGGCACACCTGTGAGCCAATGACGATCACTTCTTGAGGATGAGACAATGGAAGATGGAAGAAGTCACAAGCCCAAAGAAGAAGAAGCGCAATAAACCAAAAGGTGCAAAATCACCTCCAGCACAAAGGAAGACCCGAAGACTGGTTTTGTAGAGTAAGAAGATAATGAAAGAAGCACCGTCGGAAACCAAGTCTGAAGGGGAGACATAGTCTCCAGGAGAGGACTCAAAAGAAGACAAACTCACTTTACAAAGTGAGGAATCTGGAAGTGAGAGTGAAGGGGAACACAAGGTTCAGCAATCGGTTGGAGTGGGTGAAGCTTTTCATGCGATGATTGATAGTGTACCAAGAAAGATGAATCATTGCATAGCCTTGGTTGTGGAAGAGAAGGGGGCTGAAAGGCGGAAGGAGTACCCTACGGGGCCGAGTTCAGTAGGTAAGGAAGAAGGAAGTTTGGAAGCGATGTCTTTGGAGATACAAAGATTGTGACTCTGGCAAAAGGAGCCGATGGAAGAGACAAAGTACAAAGATGGGGCCGAAGATGAAGAGAACTTTGGCGGAATATAGTATCTATCAAAGGTTTTCATTCCATTGTTGGAAGTATTGAAGGAGCATCACAAGGTTATTCCCCAAGATCGTATGAAGGTGACAAATGAGTTGCAGGTGGTGAAGTATCTGTTGGTTGAAGTGAAGGGTTTGTAGGAGCGTGTAGTTCGTAGAGACAAGGAAATTGAAGAACTTCGAGTGGATGCAGTCTTGAAGAAGAAGACTTACAAGAAGTTGCAAGAGAGTTTTGAGTCAAGAGGTAAGGAAATGTAGAAGCAAGCCAAAGAATTGAAAGAGCAGGCAATGTTGCTGACCAAGATGAAAGAGGAGGTCAATGATGTGCACATTGAGAGTATTCATGTGAAGGCGATGGCCACAATAATGGAGTAGGAGTTGGAAAGCTTGAGGAGGGGTGCACCAGGGAAGGATCAAGCATGGCAAAGAGAGTTGGCAATCAGGCATTGAGAAGAAGAAAGATTGCACAAGCTGGTACAAAGTGCTGAGTTATAGAGTTCACAGTATGCGGAGGAGAAGAAGATGCTCGTTGTTGAGTACAAAGATGAGTTGAAGATGTATCGCAAAGAGTTGAAGGTAGAGCAATCTTGAGGTTATGAGTCGGAATCAATAAGAGAAGTTGCAGGAAAGTTGCAAGCAATCTTGAGCACAGAGGCTGAAGGGAGATTGGAAGAAGCACGTCTACATGAGTTAAAGTTGCTTGTGCAAGAAACTCGAAAGAGGAAAGCCAAAGAGGTGGATATGAACACTTTACTGATCCGATTTATGGAGCGAGTAGACCGGAAGATGTTAGAAGTAGGAGACAATGTCAGTCTCAGATTAGATATAGTCAAGTCATAGTTAGAGAGAATTAGGGGTAGTGTGTCACGCCATTTGTAGTTCCGCATCTAGCTGCTTGGACACTGGAGTTCCAGTGATTACAGTTAGAGTTATTCTAGTAGTTTCTTAGGGACTACTTTCCGACAGTCTGATTTGGTGTTCAAGGTACTAACTTCACGGTGGAGCCCACCGTCACTTTGCACCATTCGCACCGTCGAGTGTGCCGTCAGCGGGACCGTTAGGGTTCCAGTGCTAGCTCAAGTCCAAGGGAGTATAGTTTCGAAGTGAGCTCCAGAGAGCTCACTTCTCTGATGTTGAGGCTACGAGTTCTTGGCTATGGTGGACAGAGGCTGGCGAGCATCACCTGGATTCTCTATGCTTGAGTGGGTGTGGCTTGACTGTAATCAGTGCCCAGTTGTTGGTAGTTTATAGAGTGACAGATCAAGTACTGATCTGAGTTGAGTTGAGTTGAAAGTGTTAAACAATCTGATTACATCATAGAAGTGAAGTCAAGGAGAAATCGGGTGCAGGAATGTTGAGTGTTGGTGGTATCTCCAAGCTCGGTGGATCATGGTAGCTCGATTCAAGTTCTGTGTTTCCCTAGTGTGCAGAAGCTCGTTCAAGTTGCAGATTTGGCAGTTAGCCAGACGGTGTGCGAAAGCGCTGGCCAAATTTTGAGCAAAGAAGGAGCAATTTTCGAGCATTGTTGTGATTTTGAGCTCAGGAGGTGAAGGCAGGACCAATTTGCTACGAGTTGGGCTCAGAAAGTGATATTAAAGGTGGAGTTGGGAAGCTCTTCTCATGAAATTATGATTAGGAAAAACCCATTTTGTCAATTTGGCTCGAGTGGAAAGTTAGCGGGGGATTTGGCGGACAACCATCTTTAGGGTTTATGTCAGATTTTATGTCAGATTTATGTCAGATTTTGGGCCAGATTTGGAGGACTTTTGCAGATTTGGAGAAGTTTCACCAATTTTGGAGGAGGTTTCAAAGTGGCAACAAGAAAGGCCTCGAAGTGGCAACAAGAAAGGCCTCGAAGTGGCAACAAGAAAGGCCTCATTTGGCTGAATTTTGGCGCTTTGAGGCATAGGGCTGTGGGCTATGAGAGGCTACGAAGGCCTAGAAGGGCCAACAAGCCAGCTTGCTGGCGTGAGGCTAGCTAGTTTAGAGTAGATCTTGGTCATTGGTTGGCAAAATCTGCCTCTCTTGCTAGATTGTGCGCAACAGGGTTAGACCCCTAGATCTCTTGTTCCTAGACTACTGCCCTAGCCAACTGGTCCACCCTCACTTGTTGTCCTAGTGATTGCACCACTGTTATCTATACACATGTAGCTTTGGCTAGGAGAGGCAGTTTGATCCCATTCTTGGTGATCCTGGTAGCTTAGGACTTAGATACAAACACTCTATTATGTCAAATGCCAAATGGTGGTAGAGTCAGGCTCGTGTTGTGTTATGAGATGGAGGGTTTTCGTTTAGATTTCTTGTGATTTGATCCCCTCCATTCTCTACTTCCTGTTTGTGCACCATGTTTGTGTGAGGTGCCCTGACTTTTGAGCGTTGGTGCTCTGGTGTGCTCTCGGTGGTGAGGCTGGAGTGATGACCAGTCAGACTATCTTTGTTTCTCTCCGGTGAGGCAGGAAGTGATGACTTGCAGACCGTGAGAGTGCGTGTTATGATGGCAGGTTACAGGTTGCCTTTCCCCTAGTGTAGTTATCTCGGTTAGAGTTACATTAGTGGGTGGTGTCTAGTTGGTGTTGGCACGTGGTGGTGTTGGCACTGTAACACCCATTTGTGCATGTGTGTGGTATTGTGATATTTAGCTTGGTATTACAAGTACTTAAGAGATATTATTTATAGAGATAAAGGATGGTTCTATATTAGTCATGGTTAGCTAAAGTTAGTCATAGCTAAGATAGAGTGGACCTTACTTTAGAGGAAGTAGAAAAGATGAGCACCACTATTTTGGATTTAAGTGTGTTGACTTGGCATTATTCCTAGGTGTTTGGCTTTGAAGAAAGAGTTGAGAACTCTTGGGCCCGCAAACCTTTTTCTTTTGGATTCTTCTTTATTCCAAGGATAGCCCATGTGAATGAATCCTTGACTTAGTGGTTGGGTCAAGATAAGACCACATGCTTAGAGGAATATGCCCATGTGAATGGATATTCCTTTCTACTTTTTGACTTTACTTGACTTTTAGTGTAGTAACTTGAGTTACTACGGTAATTAGTAACTTTGGTACGTAACTATTTCACAAGTATATAAACAAGGGGTGAGGAGGTACTCATCATCTTTTCATTTGCAACTATCTCTCTCTCATTGAGTTCTCTAGTGAGCAATGTCTTGAGTCTTGGAGTGTTAGCCTTGGAGGAGTATGATGGAGTTGGGGTTCCTTGCCTTCTTAGTCCATGGTGCGCTACCATAATAGCCATCAGAGGTTCATCGTGCGTGAGAGACAGGCCGGCTCACATTTTTGGTTCTGTTGTCGGGACCTCTCTAGAAGGTAAGATAATGTTCCGCGTCCAATTCTACATTAGGTAGAAGGAGGCTATGAGAGCTCACTTGGAGAGGAGAGGGCTGAACTTATGTTAGAGAACCAAGATCCATTTGTATACCTTGTAGTTCATAATGATGTCTTTGAGGTGATTTTGTACATCTTGTACACATGAGAGGAATTGGAGAGATTGTGTGAGGTGGATTGCAGATTTTGGGGATTAAGGTGATTTTGGGCAAAATCTCAAGTTTGAGATCTGGACTTGAGATTTCTACACATGATAGCTTGGGTTATCTTTCAGTTAGCACACTTGAAATTATTGTGAGAGCTTCTATGCGCACTGGGCTAGAATTTTTGAAAGTTGATAGGGTAAAGTGCTCCCGCAACTGCATGCTCTCTGGAAAATTGTACAGAGTCCGCCATTTCTTCAATTTTCAGTGAATTGTCTTGAAACTTTCCAAGAAAATTCAGTGCATTGTATCCTACCTGCTGCCACAAAAATTAGAGAGAGATCGTTCTTGCGTAGAGAGAGATCGTTCTTGCGCAGGGAGAAATGAGTTTTTGAAGTGAGGGGGGTGGTTTTCAGACCAAATCTGAAATATGGATGCTGAATAGAAAGGTGTTTAGGCCAAATGGCTCGATGAAAAGATCTGAAATTTTGCAGGGAGGGACGCCCTGGAGTTGTTATCAAGTGTGAAAAATTTCAAAGGACTGTGACATATTGGTTGGGAGATTTGAGTGACATTGTGACGAAGGGTAAATTCTGCAGAGTGGAGATCTCATGCATGAGAAGTTTAAGATCAACAAAAAGCATGTTTGAGTGTTTAGATTCATCTTCGGGAACATGGAGGGTCATCAAGAGTGGAAATTGAGATTATGCAAGGTTCTCCAAGGGTTTGAGATGATTGTAGGGGTGGATTTGAGGAAAAGAGAGTTTACAATAGAATTTGAAGAGAGTGTTGAGAGGATCCAAAAACCTACACCACTTGGAGGAAAGAGTGAGTCTAAGTGCTTTCTATGTGGAGAGAAGGGACATAAGGCAAGTTCATGTCCATTGAGCTTTGAGAGCAAGAGATTGAGGGAAAGGAGAGGCTTACTTGACTTGGGTTTGCATGTTGGACCTTCTTCACCAAGATTGGGAGGGAGAAGATCTAAGACCAAGGAGTTGTGTGAGGTTTGTGGAGTTGAAGGACTTCCAAAAGGACATGAGTGTAGTGGAGTAAAAGAACTTTTGGAAACTTTGGTGAAGGATCTTGGAAAGAGTCTTAGTACAGCTACAGAAATACTACCACCTTCATCAGCTAGTTCTCAAGATTAGTGATGGAGATAATCTTTCAACTTATGGATAAACTATCCATGAGAGTTAGATTAATATGCACTCTAGGATTTGATGTTGCTATAGAAATCTTGGAGCAACCTGAACCTTTTGTGTTCCCTAGAGTGGATTATTCTTAGATGGTGTTAGTCATGTATATACTCTATTAGTAATAGAGTGAGAGAAAAGAAAAGAGAAAAAAAAATTTTGAGAGAAAAGAAAGATAGTGAGGGGTTAAGATGGGGAAACTTCCGGTTTTCTTTGGCAAGGATGGAGAAGATGTGGAGGCCTTTGTGAGAGACTTCAAGAGAGCTTGCATAGGAAACAATGAGAGGAGGAAGAATGAGTGGGCCTCATTATTACCAGCTTTCTTTGAGGATGCAGCACTTACATGGTATGAGTCAGAATACCAAAAGAGAGAGAGGAGAGAGGGGGAAGAGGAGTCTTGGGAGACTTTGACTTCAGCACTCATTGAGAACTTTCTTCCTGATGAGAGTTATGAGAGATTGATGAGTGAGGTTACATTTCTCAAGCAAGGAGATGGAGAGAAAGTGAGGGTCTATGTGGAAAGAGTGGAAAAGTTGGAGTCCAGATTTCGCATAGTGTTGAGGAAGGGTGGGGATGATGTGGAGACTACAATGATTGGCATAGGGGCCATGCTCACCAAGAATTTTATGGGAGGATTGAGACCACAAATTAGAAGCAAGGTGAGATATGAGAAACCTTCTTCCAAGGTTGAAGCTATCAAGATCGCAATTCGTATGGAGGAGAGTTTGGAAGGGGATGAGAGTGATTTGGTGGTGAAGGAGGTTGTGCATCCTCCTCAAGGCTACAAGTTTGGTGGAACTTCTGATACTTTGGTGACAAGGGTTGCACCACAAGTAGTAGTTGCTCCAGTTCTTGCACCTCCACCAAAAGATCCACTCCAAACCATCACAGAACAACTTGCGGATCTCAAGATCCATGTGGTGCAACTATGGGAGAAGAGAGAGGTGGATCAGAATGTAGGGAGAGGGCCTAGGAGTTATGGAAACTATCCATATAGAGGAGGCCAACCAGCCAAAAATTTCAATGATAGAAATTGTTTTGGTTGTGGAGGAAGAGGCCATATCCAAAGGAATTGCCCAAATTCCACTTACCATGGAGGAAGGTGTTATGAGGGAGCCAATAGAGGGAAAGAGGGAGGTAGTGAAACCCAAGTGGCTCCTAATCCCAACAAAGGTAAGGGGATAGCATCCATAGATGTGGTTGAGAGCAAGTATGAGAAGGGAGAGTGCTCAAACTCCAAGGGTCTTAATTTGGAGCTTTTGGCACAAGAGAAGAAGAGAGCTCGTTTTGCAGAGGATGTTCACTCTTCTCAAGGATTTACTTCAAGCAAGGATACTCCTATGTCAACTAGGAGCACTCGCACCTCAACACCATCAACAACAAAGACTCCAAGGAAGAAGTTGAGGATGGAGGACTTCTTGATCTCAAAGCAACAATGGAACTACAATGTGTTGGAGGATGTTGGTAGTCACAAGGCTAACATCACAGTGTGCCAATTAATTGCTTTGAACCCTACCTTGAGAAAGGAGCTTAGAGGTGGTTTGAGTTCTACAAGGAGCAAGAAGAAGAAGAAGGCAAAAGTTCCAGTATCAATGGGGGTGGTGGATGCCAAGCCAGCACCATGGGAAGCTTGTGAATATGCCTCCAAGATTGATGTGAGAGTGAATGGTCACAACATCAAGGATGCATTGGTTGATGGAGGATCAGCAGTGAATGCCATGTCAGAAAGGTTGATGGAGAAGTTGGGTATGATACCCTCAAGACCTTCAACATTTGTGGTGAGCATGGCAAACAAGCAACAAGTTCGACCAGTAGGGGTGATGGATAAGGTGGTAGTTTCAGTTATGGGAGTTCAAAATCTCATGACTTTCCAAGTCTTGAAGGATTCAAGCTATGACTTACTTCTTGGGAGGCCATGGTTGAGAGCAGCACGCACAACTGATCGATGGCACAAAGGGTACTTGAGGATTGGGCCATCAAACCATAGAGTCACAGTTCTTGTGACTAACACCACCAACAATTCACATTCAGATACACCATCTTTTGATTATTGGGAATCAGATTTTGAAGAAGGAGCTTCAGGTGTGGACACAAGCATGGAAGAGGAGACTTCCACGGAGGAGGATGAATCTGAATCTGATTCAGATGTGTATCCTTTGTGTGCTATGGATTTTGCACCTAAGCCAGAGGATTTTGCACCTAAACCCAAATAAATCACCATTGACACTTGAGGAGGTAGAGAGAAGGTTATCTACCCTCAAGTATGGCCCAAATGTTACCAAGGAGGAGAAGGTGAGATTTGAGGAGATTTTCCGCAAGTTCATCCATGTGTTTGCTTTTAGTTACAAGGATTTGAAGGAAGTCTCCTTGGAGGAGCACAAGATAGAGGTGGAGTCACATGCAAAACCAATCCGCCAAAAGCAACGTCGCATTAGCCCACCAATATCTTTGGTTGTGAAGGAGGAGATTGATAAGCTCAAGGAGGCTGGATTTATCTTTGAGGTGGAGAATTCAGAATGGGTGTCTCCAATTGTCATTGTGAAGAAAAAGAATGGCAAGCTTCGGGTATGTGTGGATTACAAGAAGCTCAATGTTGTTACCAAGAAGGACTACTACCCATTGCCATTCATTAATGGGATCTTGGAGGAGGTTGCAGGTCATGAGAGGTACAGTTTTGGAGATGGTTATAGTGGATATAACCAAATCAAGATTGCACCAGAGCATCAACAACTCACCACATTCACCACACCTTGGGGAACTTACGCTTTTAAGGTCATGCCTTTTGGGCTTTGCAATGCTCCAGCCACATTCCAACGGTTCATGAACAAGGTATTTGAACCTTTCATTGGGAAATTTGTGAGAGATTTCATTGATGACTTTTGTGTCTATGGGAGCAAGGAGGAGCACTTTGAGCACCTAATCAAAGTCTTGCAATGCTTGGATGAGGCAAATGCATCACTCAACCCAGAAAAGTGCATTTTTGGATGTGAAGAAGGTCTACTTTTGGGGCATATCATCTCCAAGGATGGAATAGCACTTGATCCTGAGAAGGTGAGGAAAATCTCAGACCTTCCATTCCCTTCAAGCTTGACAAAGTTACGCCAATTCTTGGGGATGGTTGGGTACTATAGGAGGTTCATCTTCTCATTTTCCAACAAGGCTTATGCATTGAACATCTACATGAAGAAGGGTGTAGATTACATGGTGATTTTGGAAGACAAGGAGGCTCTCAAAGCTTTTGAGGAGCTCAAGCAATCCCTTGTTCTAGCTCCAATTCTTGCTAAACCTGATTGGAGTAAACCTTTCATCCTCTACACTGATGCTTCTAATGTAGCTATAGGATGCACTCTTAGTCAATTAGACCAAGATGGGCATGATCATCCAATAGCTTATGCTAGTAGGCAGATGGTTTTAGCAGAGAAGAACTACTCTGTCACGGAGAGAGAAGGGTTGGCAGTGATCTTTGGTCTCAAGAAGTTTAGACACTACTTGATTGGAGGGAAAGCCACCATTGTCATGGATCACAAGGCTTTGAAGTACATCTTCAACAAGCCTAATGTTGAAGGGAGACTAGCAAGGTGGATGATACTCTTGTCTGAGTATGACTACACCATTGAAGATAGGCCAGGAAAGAAACATGCAAATGCTGATTTGTTATCTAGAGCCTATGATCATGATGGAGATGACCCAGTAGATGATTCCTTCCCGGATGAGGAGCTCATGACAATCTCAGTCACTCAAGAGATTCCAATGGACTACAAGGAGATTGTGGATTTTGTGACAAGAGGTAACTATCCAAAAGGGATGCATGCTAGGGAGAGGAAGGCCCTTGCAGCAAGATCTAGACCTTACACAATGGTGGAGGATATTCTTTTTCACCAAGGAGCAGATGGTCTACTTCAAAGAGCAGTGGGTAAGGAAGAGTCTATCCTACTCATAAAGGAGTTTCATGAAGGTTTAGTATGTGGGGACACTTTGTAGGAAAGGTGACTGCTTTCAAGATTCTAGATGCAGGTTACCATTGGAGAGGGATTTTCAAGGATTGTCTTGATTATTGCAAAACTTGTCATGTTTGTCAAGCTTTTGCTAGAAAGTCTACATCCACTCCACCACTTAGATCAATTCCATTGCTAGGACCTTTTGAGAAGTGGGGAATTGATTTTGTAGGACCTCTCAATAGAACCCCAAGGAACAATCGGTACATTGTGGTAGTTACTGATTACCTTACCAAGTGGGTTGAGGCTAGACCATTGAGGGACAAGAATGAAGATGAAGTGGGTAGATTTCTTTTTGAACGTATTATCACTAGGTTTGGATGCCCTTTGGAGTTGGTTTCTGATAGAGGAGGAGAGTTTACAGGAAGCATTACTACAGCCATGCTACGACATTTCTCTATCACACATAGAGTAACTACATCCTATAAGCCAAATTCCAATGGCTTGGCAGAGAGAACCAATCAGACCTTGTGCATGATGTTGGCCAAAGATGCAGAAATGGAGGGGGCTAAACATCATTGGGACAAGAGGATTCATGCAGTTTTGTGGGAGTATAGGACAACCATGAAGACTTCCACTGGATATTCTCCATTCCAATTGGTGTATGGTATTGAGTCTACCTTACCTATTCACTTTGATCTTCCTACCTTCCAAAGCATTCATAGGAGATTGAAGAAAGCACAAGGAAGTGATGCAGAGAAGTCAAGGAAGGATCAACTCATGGAGTTGGAAGAGGCAAGAGCAGTTGCTATGGTTCGAGTGGAGCAAGCCCAAAGGAAACAAAAGGAGAGCTATGACAAGAGGCAAGGCAAGAAGAAGGTGGAGCCTTTCAAAGAAGGTGATTGGGTAATGTTGTTTGATTCCATTCGATTCAAGAGAGTGCAAAAGAAGTTTTTGCCTAAGTACTTTGGACCTTTCATAGTAGAGAAGGTGTGGGGCAATTACACCTATGATCTCAAGGAGTTGGGAGGAAGACACTTTGATAGGATTAACCATGATAAGTTGAAGATGTACCATAGAAGGTAGAGAGACCTTCACTTTGAGGACAAAGTGAAAACTTAGTCCGGGGGTAAATGTAACAATGGCGTGAGGCTAGCTAGTTTAGAGTAGATCTTGGTCATTGGTTGGCAAAATCTGCCTTTCTTGCTAGATTGTGCGCAACAGGGTTAGACCCCTAGATCTCTTGTTCCTAGACTACTGCCCTAGCCAACTGGTCCACCCTCACTTGTTGTCCTAGTGATTGCACCACTGTTATCTATACACATGTAGCTTTGGCTAGGAGAGGCAGTTTGATCCCATTCTTGGTGATCTTGGTAGCTTAGGACTTAGATACAAACACTCTCTTATGTCAAATGCCTAATGGTGGCAGAGTCAGTCCCGTGTTGTGTTATGAGATGGAGGGTTTTTGTTTAGATTTCTTGTGATTGGATCCCCTCCATTCTCTACTTCCTATTTGTGCACCATGTTTGTGTGAGGTGCCCTGACTTTTGAGCGTTGGTGCTCTGGTGTGCTCTTGGTGGTGAGGCTGGAGTGATGACCAGTCAGACTACCTTTGTTTCCCTCTGGTGAGGCAGGAAGTGATGACCTGCAGACCGTGAGAGTGCGTGTTATGATGGCAGGTTACAAGTTGCCTTTCCCCTAGTGTAGTTATCTCGGTTAGAGTTACATTAGTGGGTGGTGTCTAGTTGGTGTTGGCACGTGGTGGTGTTGGCACTGTAACACCCATTTGTGCATGTGTGTGGTATTGTGATATTTAGCTTGGTATTACAAGTACTTAAGAGATATTATTTATAGAGATAAAGGATGGTTCTATATTAGTCATGGTTAGCTAAAGTTAGTCATAGCTAAGATAGAGTGGACCTTACTTTAGAGGAAGTAGAAAAGATGAGCACCACTATTTTGGATTTTAGTGTGTTGACTTGGCATTATTCCTAGGTGTTTGGCTTTGAAGAAAGAGTTGAGAACTCTTGGGCCCGCAAACCTTTTTCTTTTGGATTCTTCTTTATTCCAAGGATAGCCCATGTGAAGGAATCCTTGACTTAGTGGTTGGGTCAAGATAAGACCACATGCTTAGAGGAATATGCCCATGTGAATGGATATTCCTTTCTACTTTTTGACTTTACTTGACTTTTAGTGTAGTAACTTGAGTTACTACGGTAATTAGTAACTTTGGTACGTAACTATTTCACAAGTATATAAACAAGGGGTGAGGAGGTACTCATCATCTTTTCATTTGCAACTATCTCTCTCTCATTGAGTTCTCTAGTGAGCAATGTCTTGAGTCTTGGAGTGTTAGCCTTGGAGGAGTATGATGGAGTTGGGGTTCCTTGCCTTCTTAGTCCATGGTGCGCTACCATAATAGCCATCAGAGGTTCATCGTGAGTGAGAGACAAGCCGGCTCACAGCACTTGGTGGGGCACTTACGGTTGCGACTTGCGGTTGCAGTTGGTGGTTCGGGTTTGTGGTTGCAGTTACATGGTCACAATGGAGTTCTTTGGAGATTCCAAAGGAGTAAGCCCTGCAGTACATAGTGGGTTTACTCGGAGTGGTGCTCGGTATTAGCCTGTATCTTAGGTCCCAGTGCAAGAGGAGATTGACTCTGAGTTGGAGTTCGACACAAGAGCTGATTTAGTTGAGAGTGCACTTGGTGTGTTCGTACCATTGTTGTGGGACATGGACGAGATTTATGGGGCCTCTAAAGGTCCTAGGCGTTACTCTGGTACAGTGGGTACCATTGAGTTGGATGACTTCATCCAGGAGTTTGATTGTTGGTGTGATCTACAGCAGATGCGGAACCCGACTTTGTTCACACCCTTCATGGCATGGAAGGGGTTGTTTCAGCATCTGGAGGGTCAGTCGATGGATGACTACCATGAGTTCAAGAGAGTTCATTTGGAGGAGATCGAGTTATGGAGACAGTATTGGTCTCCATATTATGTCTCTATCACTTCAAGCTTGGTGGCCAGGAGTAGATCGGCTGTACCCATGAGTTCTAGCTCGAGTCGTGTTGGTGGAGCTAGTGGAGGTGCACTAGCCGGAGATAGTGCTACTACGAGTGGAGGCACCGCTGCATGAGGTGGTGTAGTACCGGGGTTTAACCCCATGGTGGAGTTCTTCCTGTGTTTGAGGCAGAACTACCAAGGAGTGCGGATTGATAAGCTGAGGAGCTTGCAGGAGTTCCAGCGGAAGACTGGAGAGAGCCTACGCGAGGCATACACTCGCATGAGGCGGCTGATCAGTTTCACTCAGGGAGTTACTGAGGCCCAGGCAGTCCAGTTTTGGTATGGGATACTGGACAAGGAGTTGCGACGTAGAGTTCGTGATGCTACGTTATTGCAAGCTACTTTGCCCACTTTGGCAGTAGTCTTTGGTTTGGCTGAGCGTATTGAGCTCAATATGGTGGAGGAGAGAGTGGTGACATCTGGATTTGGTAGAGAGACCTCATCCACGGTTGTGACTTCTTCTAGAGTGCAGCAGAGTGCACCATGCCCAGTTGGTTTTCAAGGACAGGGTGGACAGCCCAGATCCTATGGAGCGAGTGGAGGGCCTAGTGGAGTTAGACCCTTATCCTCATTTTCGGGTCAGTAGCAGCCAGTGAGTGGTGGTGTTGCTTGTTGGACTTGTGGTGGACCTCACCATAGGAGAGAGTGTACTCAGGGCAGCGGACCTGATACCTCTGGTGCATCACAGCCAGCACAGAGGCAGTGTGAGCACTGCCACAGATTTGGTCACACTAGTGACCGGTGTTTTGACCTATACCCGGAGTTACGGAGTGGTAGGGCTGCTATGGCAAGTAGTAGAGGAGCTCCAGTTCATGGAGGACGAGGTGGTAGAGGTGGTGGTAGAGGATCTACACCTAGTAGGGGTGCAGTACTGTAACACTCATTTGTGCATGTGTGTGGTATTGTGATATTTAGCTTGGTATTACAAGTACTTAAGAGATATTATTTATATAGAGATAAAGGATGGTTCTATATTAGTCATGGTTAGCTAAAGTTAGTCATAGCTAAGATATATGGGACCTTACTTTAGAGGAAGTAGAAAAGATGAGCACCACTATTTTGGATTTTAGTGTGTTGACTTGGTATTATTCCTAGGTGTTTGACTTTGAGGAAAGAGTTGAGAACTCTTGGGCCCGCAAGCCTTTTTGTTTTGGATTCTTCTTTAGTCAAAGGATAGCCCATGTGAAGGAATCCTTGACTTAGTGGTTGGGTCAAGATAAGACCACATGCTTAGAGGAATATGCCCATGTGAATGGATATTCCTTTCTACTTTTTGACTTTACTTGACTTTTAGTCTAGTAACTTGAGTTACTATGGTAATTAGTAACTTTGGTACGTAACTATTTCACAAGTATATAAACAAGGGGTGAGGAGGTACTCATCATCTTTTCATTTGCAACTATCTCTCTCTCATTGAGTTCTCTAGTGAGCAATGTCTTGAGTCTTGGAGTGTTAGCCTTGAAGGAGTATGATGGAGTTGGGGTTCCTTGCCTTCTTAGTCCATGGTGCGCTACCATAATAGCCATCAGAGGTTCATCGTGAGTGAGAGACAGGCCGGCTCACAGACCCAACCACTAAGTCAAGGATTCCTTCACATAGGCTATCCTTGGACTAAAGAAGAATCCAAAACAAAAAGGCTTGCGGGCCCAAGAGTTCTCAACTCTTTCCTCAAACCCAAACACCTAGGAATAATACCAAGTCAATACATTAAAACCCAAAATAGAGGTGCTCATCTTTTCTACTTCCTCTAAAGTAAAGTCCCCTCTATCTTAACTATGACTAACTTTAGCTAACCATGACTAATATAGAGCCATCCTTTATCTCTATATAAATAATATCTCTTAAGTACTTGTAATACCAAGCTAAATATCACAATACCACACACATGCACAAATGGGTGTTACAGACTATGCTACCAAGATGGTCAAAGCTGAACCAACTCGCAAAGGTGATGCCAAAACTGTGGCAGAATTCTTCTTTCAAAGCATCATCTCCCGATATGGGTGTCCTCTGGAATTGGTCAGTGACTGAGGGACACATTTTTTGAACTCTGTAATGGAGGCATTAACCAAGTACATTCAGATTAAACATTGGAAGATGACTCTTTATAACCCAAAAGCAAATGGCTTAATGTAAAAGGCGAATGGGTTTCTTTGCAAAATTTTGAATAAGGTGACTGTGAATTATGCTTTTGATTGGGATACGAAATTGTCAGCCACGTTGTGGGCATATCAAACAACAAAAAAGATTACAACCAAACAAACTCCATACTTCTTGACATATGGCTTCCATCCCATACTACCAATTGAATTTGAAGTACCGACATATAGGCCGGCTCATAGTACCTGCCCTTACTTCTGACCCAACTATGGCTACTCGGATTGAGTAGTTGGAGCAGAGATTGGCTAGTATGGCTATTGCTCAGAGGAGATCAGATTTGGGTGCTGAGGCTTCCACCTCATATGCTGGTGATAGAGATGCTTTGGACTTCATGTGCGGAGCAGCACAGGTGGATGCATCTGCAGCAGTGACTAGGAGTGCAGTACGTGCTCCAGAGCCTAGAGGAGCATCAGTGGAGTTGGACCCACAGAGAGGAGAGGTTGGGAGACAGGTCAGACTACCCTACTAGAGCAGAGGTGGTTGGTAGTGGAGCTGACTTGGTTGAGGAGCATGAGATCCGTTCAGCGACCAGTGGTTTATGGCAAGCAGCAGCAGCTAGACTGGAGGAGTTGCCAGCTAGACCGGCCTTTGAGAGAGCGTGGTTTACACCTGGTGTTGTCCTATTGGATAACCAGAGTGGGAATTTTTGTTTGGTGGGACCTTCAGGGAAGGTCTATACAACACAGAGAGTCTTGTTAGACTCAGGTGCGCAACCCCTTATGTTGGGGAAGGCTGCAGTTGTTGGTCTGGAGTTACGGAAGACCGATGTGGAGAGGTGTCCATTTCAGATCCAGACATCTCTTGGTGGTGGTTCGATATAGTACATCACACGTGGAGAGCTTGTTGTCCAGGTTCAGCCTGGTCATTTGACTAATAGCTCGGTGGTGAGAGCTCAGGCTATTGCGACGATAGCTGAGTCATATGATGTGCTAGTTGGGGGAGCAGTGTTATACTCTATGGGTTTAAGCATTGACTATTGGGAGGAGACAACCTCTTATAGATCTGGTTGGCAGTCTGGTGAGGGATGGGTATGTCGCCTACCAGTACGCTTTAGTAGTGGCAGTCTTGGCTCACTACAATCCGGGACCATGGCAGCATCAGTTTTAGCTTTCAGCGGTGCAGTTACTTGGCCTAGTGACTTGTTGGAGGGGAACGCCCATGCAGAGGATACTCCAATACCATAGGAGATCACTTGGCTTTGGAGTACGAGTGGGATTGTTCCATCCACCTTGGATGTTCCATTGTGGAGTTCAGAGGAAGCATTGCAGCAGCATGTAGATCAGTTGGTGCAGCATGCTTGGAGTGGAGTCTTTGTACCATCAGGGGATGAGTGTGAGGATGAGCCTCTAGAGGCGATTGCTTTGACACCTCTAGATACCACACTCATTGCTTGGCAGTATCTAGTAGAGGGGATATGTCTATTGGAGTTGTTTTGTGGGATCAGCACCGGACTAGCTACGGTGTTACAAACGGGTATCCAAGTATAGAGGTACTTGTATGTAGAGAGGGATGAGACTGCTAGGTGAGTCTCTCTACATCATGTGGCACACTTGGCTTATCAGTATCCAAAGTTATTACCGATGTCAACAGTCAAAGGTTACCAGAAGGCCTTACCAGGAGATATTTCCTTACTGGGGGCGCATGACCTAGAGAGACATGGGCCTATTCACTTGGTGATTTTTGGATGGCCATGTCAGGGACATACACGTGCGGGCTGCGGTTTGGGTCTTCAGGATCCTCGTTCTGGTGTGTTTTGGGAGATGTTACGGATACTACGACATCTCCAGGTTCATCAATCTGTTTCTCCAGCTTACCTTTTGGAGAACGTTCCATTGATGGGTGATTCTCGCACTAGAGTGGTGGCGAGTACACATCAGGTCCATTCTTGGATGGGACCTGCTATATTGTTAGATGCAGCCAGAGTGGGATCACGGGCTCATCGTCTTCATCTTTGGTGGATGAACTTCTTACCCAGAGAGGTTCTACAACGTAGTTATGATGGGATTCAGCAACTAGACCACATTCTTGTTGAGGATATCTTGGATGCTGGACATTAGTCTCAAACAGTGGTAGTGGCTGATAGGTCACCTATGGCAGTGGTGAACCTAGTTGCACAGCCTAGAGTTGCATTTCCCACACTCATGAGTTTCCCAGGTTCTCATGCTTTTCGAGAGGGAGGACCTGGACTTGTTTGGGACTCACAGTTATAGTAGTTGGTGGAGCCCAACGCTGATGAGAGAGAGCGGGCAATGGGTTTTTGCACCGGTATTACCGCTATTCCAGCAATGTCAGAGGCATCTAGGCGTCAGGTGTTAGGTCAGGCTATGGACCTAAACTGTTTGACCTGGATTGTGAGCCTTGGCTTGGCAGAGTAGGGTAGGATGCGCTTGATAGGCATCACCACTCGGACACTTGTGAGCCCTGTGCCTATCGAGACGATTCAGGCACATGTTGGGGGCAATGGACCGAGTGGACATGGTATTCTTGGGACACATCCAGTAGCTACTAGGGAGAGTGGTCTACTTGGAGTCCATCCAGATGAGCGTGGGCTACTTGGATTACACCCTTGGTCCACATGGGATGTAGCTAGAGGATGTGTGGAGCTTGCAGCCAGAGTGGAGGGAGTTTTTCACACAGAGGTTGGGACCTCTAGTGGTCGGGAGCATGACATTGTTGCTCCCAAGGGCCCAGTGTAGCAGCCAATCAGTACGTCTTCCACTCTTACTATAGTTACAGAGGATACTTGGGAGCCAGATCTTGGACCCAAGCTTACTAGAGAGGAAAGACGGAGGGTTTGGAGGTTCCTGAGGAGTCACACGAGTTGTTTTGCCTTCAGTATGAAGGATTTGGGTGCTCTAAAGGGACCTGGTATACGGATCAAACTGACTAGCAACACACCTATTTTCCGACTTCCTTATCAATATAGTGAGATGGAGAGGACATTGATTCAGAGCCGGAGTAGTGACCTTTTTGAGGCTGGTTTGGTGGAGATTTCACATGGAGAGCATGCATCGGCGACATTGATGCCAGCCAAGAAGGATATGCATGGCAACTATACAGATAGGCAAATGTGTGGAGATTACCGTCCTATCAACCGACAGACCAGGGCTGATCGGTATGCCATGCCTACACCGGAGGAGATTTTTGATGCGATTGGGCATGCAAAGGTCTTCAGTACTTTGGATCTTCGAGCGGGATATCATCAGTTGCCAATTAGGGAGGAGGATAAGTCCAAGACAACATTTTGGGCTATTGATCCTCACGGCAAGGATGTGTTATATCAGTGGAGCTTCTTACCATTTGGGTTGAAGAACGCTCCCGCTGAGTTCTAGAGGGTCATGGATAGGATCCTAGTTGGATTGGATTTTGCTCGGTGCTATATTGATGACATTTTGGTCTATAGCACTATTGTGGAGGAGCATGAGAGATAGTTGTTGGAGGTGTTTGAGAGGTTGAGATCTCATGGACTCAAATTACATCCTGGGAACTGTAGGTTCTTCCACGAGCAGGTTGAGTATTTGGGTCACACTATCTACCCCAGAGGACTTGGTGTTCAGTAGACCAAGGTGGAGGCTATTGCCCGTATTCCTTGGCCTACGGATGTGAGCAGAGTGTGAGCATTCCTTGGGTTGGCAAACTTCTATCGCCGCTATGTTAGAGGATTTAGTGCCATTGCCAAGGCCTTGATGAAGCTGACCAAGCTTACACAAGAGTGGTGTTAGGGAGATGAGCAGGAGAGAGCTTTTGTAGAGCTCAAGGAGAGGTTGACATCTACTCCTATTTTGAGGAGACCGATCAGGGGATGACCATTTTAGGTTCATACTGATTGGAGTATGTTGGGGCTTGGAGCGGTGCTCACCCAGCATGATGATGAGGAGGAGTTTGTGGTGGCCTATGTTAGTCGCTCCAACAATTCAGCGGAGGCAAAGTATAGTTCATATGAGGGAGAGTGCTTGGCAGCAGTTTGGGCAGTAGCACATTTCCGATGTTACCTATTTGGTAACCCCTTCACCCTCATCACTGATCATCAGCCACTAAAGTGGTTGATGGAGTCCGACAAGCTTTCAGGGAAGCTTGCACGATGGGCTCTGATTTTACAGGAGTATGATTTCACGGTTGTTCACAGACCTGGAGTGGTGAATCGTGATGCAGATGGGTTGAGTAGAAACCCATGTCCCAGCGAGCAGGATCAGACCGGAGCACATTGGCATGGTGAGATAGATGAGGAGATGGTGCCAGGTTGGCATGCATTGGCCTTTCTGTGTATATTTGCATAGACTTTGGTGGTATCTCTCTCAGCGCATATAAGAGGAGTTATTGAGGTCACAGATCCAAAGAGTGAAGATATTGGTACAGTTCAGCAAGACATTCATGATGATGTCTTAGTGATGGACTATCTTTGCACTGGTGTTGTGGGTGGCACAGTTGGGGCCAAGGAGAGAGACCATGTTCTTCAGCGAGCTAGACGGTTCAGATTGGAGGGTAGATACCTTTTGCATGTATGGGAGGATGGTGGAGTACGAGTAGTACCACTTCCATCACAAAGACCACAGTTGGTCTGTGACAACCTGG
Source organism: Lunularia cruciata (assembly GCA_948567375.1). Classification (NCBI taxonomy): domain Eukaryota; kingdom Viridiplantae; phylum Streptophyta; class Marchantiopsida; order Lunulariales; family Lunulariaceae; genus Lunularia; species Lunularia cruciata. The sequence goes on along the minus strand of OX419755.1, from coordinate 8,720,764 downwards.
AAAATATCACTTTTGCGGTAATCGGGTAAGTAAAGTTCGTTCCCGTAGAGATACGAGTCAGAAATGTCCAAATACAAAGCAAAGTAACAATTTCAGTTCTTCTTGAGTTCTTCTTTAGTCTCTCAGGTAGAAACCACACCCAGAAGAGAGTAACAAGCACTGACTCGCAGTCTTGTCACAAATTAACACTCCATAATCACAACTCCATCAATTATTTCCAAACAATCTTGATTTGTGATGATTCAGGCTCTCCCGAAAATGGCACTTCACTGCAAAACGACTTTGCTTCAAAATTGTGTTCTACCCCTCCATTGAAGGCACAACTTCCTCGATCAAAATTGCTTCACATCAACTTTGCACTACACTCACAAATGCAGAATACTACCAACACTACAATTCCTCTCAGATCTGTCAAGGCATTGCTTCGATTGCACTTCACTCAAGATCAAACACACAGAATGAAGATCAAAGCTGTGAATCCAACATCCAACAAGCACTCTGACTGCACTTTGACTTTCTCCAAACATTCACAAACACAATTGCAAAGTTGATACTCGGAATCAAGCTCAAGCAACGAGCACTGCTTCACAGCACTTCGCTTTATCTATTCTCAGAAATAATGAGATCTGAACAACAATTTCTTGCGAATGCCACTTTTAAATAGTGAAGCAATCGATAGTTCTAACAACTATACCGTTTCTACATCAACTGTTCTAACCTGCAGATCCGAAATGACAATGCACCTCTTCATATCTGCCCCTTCAAATCTCAAATTGGTTACTAATCCGATCTGATGTCTACTTCTTCCTCGGCTTTCAAACCCGAACCCGAAGTAATCTTACTTCCTACTATTCTGTCCTCGGGTTTCACATCTCCTACTTCCTCCACTAATTCTAACATTTCTCCTTCCTGATATGAAATTCCTATCATAGTTAAGCCTTCTAAATCTCTATCTCCCGACCCATTCTTCTCTAAAGTGTCAAATGTCAAATCCAAAGACACTTGCACTCCTATCTCTCTTACCTCGGGTTTAACTACTATCAATTCCTTTACTAATTCTATTGTGTCATCATCAAGAATTGTAATTGAAACCATGAATATACTATCTACACCTTCAATTTGTAATCCACTTTCTCCTAATCACTCATGTCACTAACCCGAAGACACTTACAGTCTGATCTTGCACTTTGGGTTTATTCACTACTGCTACTTCTCCTTCAATTCAGGTTCCATCTTCAATTAGAACTGAAATTGAAGTCATGTGTATCCTAACTATCTTCTTTCTCTACTCTAACTTCCTCTGATCCCTCTGACAAAACTCCCAAAAACACCTTCACTGCACTCCGAGGTTCGGCTACCTCTGATTTAGTCATCTTCATCTTGAGGCGAAGTCATGTAAACCCGAAGTACGAAGTACTAAATCCGAAGTCACCCTAAACCCTAGACACTTTGACCCGAAGTACACTTACTCCAGAAACTTCAAATGCTTGTAACTTCTTCTACAGACCTCTAAACTTTGCGATTTTGGTGGCAATGGAAAGCCCTGAACGAGACGTTTCCAACTAGATATATCACGCTTGATTTGGACTTGTGTGCATTGAGATATGGCCCCCGCAAAAATCCTGACTTGTAACTTCTATTTCTCCTTCGGGTTTGCCCTCCTTAACGTTTGATCCGAGTTTTTCCCTTCTCTGACACGAAGTAAGCTTCTTCGGGTTGGATCCAGTCCAAATCCTTCTTCCTCTTACTTGAAGTCGACTTCCTCGGGTCTGATCAAATCATAGGTTTGCACTCATTTCTTCTCCATTTGGTTTCAATTTGGTTTCAGCAAGGCATTTCTTCTTCTAAACTTGTCCAAAATGAAAAATGTGGGTACCACATGGTCCGTCATGCTCATGAGGAGCTAGGACATTTTGGAGTAAAGCGTACATATAGCTTACTTCAGAGTCATTATTGGTGGTGCGGTATGCAGACCGAGGTGCAGCAGTTTGTTGCCAGATGTGTGGTTTGTGACCGTGTTAGAGCATCATTCAATGCTCTTACACCACAGTTACACCCATTACCTATCATGGGATTGGGTTACCATTGGAGTTTGGACTTTGCCGGACCTTTACCGCTGACTGTGAGACATCATCGGTATGTTTTGGTGATGGTGGAGCACTTCTCCAAATGGATTGAGTTGGTGGCACTTCCTAACAAGTCTAGTGAAGGGACAGCTTACTCGTTCCTGGATCAAGTTCTTAGTCATTTTGATGCACCAGCTGAGGTTTTGACTGATCAGGGTATAGAGTTCTTGGGGGAGTTTCAGGTCTTGTGTGACAAGGCTTTGATTGATCATCGTACTACATCCCGAGATCACCCTAAGGCAGATGGCTTGGCAGAGAGAGTGGTTCAGACGGTGAAGAGAGGATTGCAAAAGTATGGTTTGCAGAGAGGCCACTTGGGAGATTGGGATCTCCAGTTACCTTGGTTGGCCATGGGGTATCGGTTCAGCCGGCAAGCCTCCTTAGCATCCTTCTCTCCATACTTTCTACTCTATGGACGAGATCCAAATTTACCTGCAGCCATTTGTCGAGATGCTACTGTAGTTTTGGACTTGGATGACCCCGATGTATGGATGAGTGCATGTTCTCAGCGGGCAGAGATCTTTCGGAGAGTCATGCCGATGGCCTTTGAGAACTTGGCGATTGCTCAGCATAGAGATACTTTACGCTATGCTACCATTCAAGGAGGAGGTTATAGACCCTCGATCCGTTGATTTCATCCAAGCGACTATGTATATCTACAGCAGACAGCACCGACGACACTTGATGTTTCTACAGGCCGCACTATCTTGAGAGTGCACGAGGTTTTGCCATCTGGAGTCCTTGTGTTAGAGTTATTCTAGTAGTTTCTCAAGGACTACTTTCCGATAGTCTGATTTGGTGTTTGGGGTACTGACTTCACGGTGGGGCCCACCGTCACTTTGCACCGTTCGCACTGTCGAGTGTGCCATCAGTAGGACCGTTAGGGTTCCAGTGCTAGCTCGAGTCCAAGGAGGTATAGTTTCAAAGTGAGCTCCAGAGAGCTCACTTCTCTGATGTTGAGCCTTCGAGTTCTTGGCTATGGTGGATAGAGGCCGGCGAGCGTCACCTGGATTCTTTATGCTTGAGTGGGTGTGGCTTGACTGTAATTAGTGCCCTATTGTTGGCAATTTATAGAGTGACAGATCAAGTACTGATCTGAGTTGAGTTGAGTTGAAAGTGTTAAGCAATCTGATTATTGTGGCACTTTAGAGTCTATGTATGACTTATGTGTGAGTTGTGCTTCTATAGTGTATGATGTTGACAGCGATGGATGTTGTGTAGCGATGTATATACGCACGACAAGTGTGATAGAGGAGAGGAAGTCCGATGTTGTAGAAGTAGGAATTCAAATGTCTTTGGACTTGGTATTTGACACATTAGAGAAGAGTGGGTTGCAAGATAAAGAAGTAGATGGATTACCCATGACCTCAATTATAGATTGTAATAAGAGATAGTAGAAATATTGAAGGATTTAGTGGTAGATATACCCAAAGAAGGAGAAGTAATAGGAAGATCATCGGGTTTGAAAGCCGATGACAAGGTAGACATTGGATCGGGGTAGAAACGGATTTGGGATTTGAAGAGGCAGATATGAAGGGTTGCATTGTCAGTTTGGATCTGCAGGTAGGAAGAGTTGTTATAGAATGGTATTCTTGTTAGAATTGTTGTTTGCTTCACTATTTAAAGGTGACATTTGTAGTGTTATGTTGTTCAATTGTCATATTTATGAAGATAGATAAAGTGAAGTGTTGTTTTCAGTGCTTGTCGCTTGAGCTTAATTCCGAGTCCGTATCAACTTTTTGTGTGTGTTTGTGAGTGTGTAGAGAATTTTGAAGTGCAAGGTAGTGTGCTTGTTGGATGTTGGATTCCGCAGTCTTGATCTTCATTTTGTGTGTGTGATCTTGAGTGAAGTGCAATAGGAGCAATGCCTTGACAGACCTGAGAGGAATTGTAGTGTTGGCAGTATTCTGCATTTGTCAATGCAGCATGAAGTTGATGTGAAGCAATTTTGATCGAGGAAGTTGTGCATTTAGTGGAGGAGTGGAACACAATTTTGAGGCAAAGTTGTTTTAAAGTGCCGTCTTTGGGAGAATCTAATTCATCATAATCAAGATTTGTTTGGACAAAATTTGCTGTGTTGTGATTAAAGAGTGAGTATGCATGACAAGTTGTCAAGTTTATGAGCTTGTTACTCTCTTCAGGATGTGGTTTCTACCTGAGAGATTAAAGATGCAACCAAGAAGAACTGAAATTGTTACTTTGCTTTGTATTTGACCAATTCTGACTAGTATCTCTGTGGGAACAAACTTTACTTACCCAATTACCGCAAAAGTGATATTTGTCGGGTTGTTACAACAACACACTTCTGCAAGGTGGATCTCCAACTAATGCACCCACCACCAAGTGTGAATACATATCTCCCATTGTTGACTTCCTCTTTTCCATATCTTGTCTATAGTCAGCATCTACATAGCCATCTAGTGATGTGGCATTCATTGATCTTCTATCAGATAAGAGCCCATAGTCTAGTGTACGTACATCTCAAATACTTTGGAATCCACTTAATTGCTCCCCAATGTGTCCTTCTTGGAATTGATATATACCTACACACTTTACACATTTCAAGGGCAAGGCCAAGTGTAGTGAAAGTCATAAAGTACATGAGATTTGCCTTCTCATAAGGAATGTTAGCCATTAAACCCTTCTCCATGACATTTGTATGACAACATGCCATTGAAATCTTGAAATGAAGGCTAGAGGAGTACTTATCGGTTTATAGTTCTACATGCTAAACATGTTATAGAAAGTACCTTCCTAGCATACTTACACTGTGTCAACCCCAACTGACCAATTCCCAACTTCCTCTTGATCTCCATGCCTAATATCCTTGTCGCCAACCCTAGATCCTTCATCCTAAACTCCAAACTCAAGAGCACCTTTGAGCTTGTTCACCTCATATATATCCTACTGTTCCATTACCATTGGATGCATCAGATTTTCTATGAAGAACTAAAGAAGAACCAAGGTTGAGGAAGGTGGAGAATATCGGACATTCTTTTATTAAGGTGACCTTGGCAGAACTTAAGGGGATGGCTTTCTCACGGAGGTTGAGCGCCAAGAATTCAACGAGATGATTGGTAAGTGTTGAAAAGCTTTTGCTTTCAAGATTGGGGAGATTAGGTGTGTGAATCCACAAGAAATCACACTGATGATTATATTCATGTTTCCACATGTCCCATGGGATTTGAGACTAATATCGGTGCCAAAGGTAGTTTTGCCTCAACTAACAGAGTTGTTGAAAGAAAAGGTCAGAGCCAAGATTCTGAACCATCAAAAGCACCATATTCCAACCACTAGTTCATGGTCAAAAAGAAAAATGGCAAGCTGCGGTTCATATAGGATATCCAACCACCAAACAAGGTAACAATACAAAATTCTGATGTAGGACCTATGAGCCGGCCTATCTCTCACTCAGGATGAACCTCTGATGGCTATTGTGGTAGCGCACCATGGACTTAGAAGGAAAAGAACCCCAACTCCACCATACTCCTCCAAGGCTAACACTCCAAGACTCAAGACATTGCTCACTAGAGAACTCAATGAGAGAAAGATAGTTGAAAATGAAAGGATGATGAGTACCTCCTCATCCTTTGTTTATATACTTGTGAAATAATTACACACTAAAGTTACTATTTACCTAGTAACTCTAGTTACTAGGCTAAAAGTCAAGTAAATTCAAAAAGTATGAAGGAATATCCATCCACATGGGCATATTCCACTAAGCATGTGATCTTATCTTGACCCAACAACTAAGTCAAGGATTTTTTCACATGGGCTATCCTTGGACTATAGAAGAATCTTAAACAAAAAAGCTTGCAGACCCAAGAGTTCTCAACTCTTTCCTCAAAGCCAAACATCTAAGAATAATACCAAGTCAACACACTAGAATCCACAATAGTGGTGCTTATCTTTTCCACTTCCTCTAAAGTAAGGTCCCCTCTATCTTAGCTATGACTAACTTTAGCTAATCATGACTATTGTAGAACCATCCTTTATCTATATAAATAATATCTCTCAAGTACTTATTATACTAAGCTAAATATCACAATACCACACACATGCACAAATGGGTGTTACAAACCAGCACTGGATGATTTTGCTGAGAAATTTGCATGAAGGGCCATTTACCCTATTGGAGATCCGTACCCAGGGTATGATGAGTTTCAGCTTGTTGAAGGAAGCTGAGACTTAACCACCATGTGAAACCCACTAGGCTTGATATGTATGTGCACTCTCTTGATGGAAGTTACCAACTTGATGGCACATATGCAAAGTGCTATGAATTGAATTTTGCAACCTTTCATTCCTAAAAGGACCCATCCATTCCTTGATGATATATCTATTAAGGGTTGCACAATGGGTGAGAAGGACAAAACCTTGGTGGATGGTAGTATAAGGAGGTTTGTCATGGATCACATTTGAGATGTGGAAGCTATCCTAGATTGGTTGATAGAGGCAGGAGTGACTCTTTCTGGGGAGAATTCAGCATTTAGACTTGAAGAAATATTGGTGGTAGGGCATATGTGTGGTTCTTACGGGTGGAGATCAAATCTAGGGAAGGTGGACATTATAGGGAAGATCAAATATTGTTCCTTGGTTTAGGAGGTAAGGCAATTCTTAGGAGCGTGTATTTTCTATCATATTTGGATACCTCATTTTGCTCATGTTGTAGAGCTTCTTTACCAACTCTTGAGGAAGAGAATCAAGTTTATCTAGAGACCAAAGCATTCCATTGCTATGAAGAGGCTAAAGGAAGCGTTGCAAAACTTGCCAGTTCTTTGTTTGCTTGACTACGGTTGTGGCCGACCAATCATAGTAATAGTAGATTTGAGTCCTTATGCTGTTAGATGGGCTATGGGCCAAGAAGATGAGAATGGCAGCAGATATGTAGCAAGGTTTGGAGCAAGAATCTTTCACTAAGCAACAGCGATGGTACCCTCAAATCAAGCAAGAGTTGTGGGGTGCCAAGATAATATTAAGGCAGGATAGGAATTGCTTGATTGGTGCTTATGTCATTCTAGAGACAGATTATTTACCACTGTTGAGGATGATCACCAATTGTGATACTCCAGATATTGTGATGTTGCGTTGGATAACTTTCATCCAAATGTTTAATCTAGAGATAAGACATATAGTTGGAAAGGACAACCCAGTGGCTAGTATGCTCTCTAGAGCATGTTATGATGAAAATCAAAATGGCTGTAGACTAGATGCACATGAGATAGACCAAACCTACCCTTTAGAGAAGAGTTACACTCGGATGATCATCTTGTTGCTGGGAAGTATCTTAGTTCTTTAGAGAAAAACTCAAAGTGGACAAGAGAGGAGTTTGAGAAGATTAGAAGAAAGTCAGGCAAGTTCTTGTTGGTGGAAGGTTATCTTTGGCAAAGGCCTAAGAATTGTGATGGAATTCCATTGAGAGTGGTGGGATATGAAGAGACAAAGAAGAAGATCCTACAAGAATCACATGATGTATAGGCTATAGGTCATCGTGGAGTTCAGGGTACATATGAGCGCATTTGAAGATTGTATTGGTGGCTTGGAATTTATACAAATGCAAGGAGCTACGTGGAGACCTGTGAGACTTGCCAAGTCTACTCCAAGGTACGGCACAGGGGTGGATTGAAGCCTACTTATCCATTGAACCTTCATTTTCAATGGGTTTTGGACTTAGTTCATATGCCTTCAAGAATTTGAAGAGCAAAGTATTTGGTTCTGGCCAAGGAGGATCTGTCTAACCATGTGGAAGGGAGGATGTTGACATCAACAAATACCCAACATGTTTGTCGGTTCATCTTGGAAGATATTATTGATAGGCATGGTTGCTTCTACCGAATGAGGGCAGATTGAAAGGAGTTGGATGCAAAAGAAGCCACAGATTTCTTTGCTAAGTTCAACATCAAGCTAAACCTAACAACTACATACAATCAGAAGCCAATGGTAAGCGTGAGCAAGGTCATCCATTGATAGTAAATGCTTTGGTGAAGGCCTACCAAGGTGAGACACATAAGTGGCCTAATTTGTTGCCATTGGCGCTTATGGCGGATAGGTTGACTTGTAGCTTAGTGATTGGAATGCCACTTGCTAAATTAGTATCTAGACATTTGCCTATTATGCATGTGGAAAAGGACATTGCAAGCTGGAGGACTGTTTAGTAGGAGGATAACATGTCTATAGAGGAGTTGATCTTGTGCCGGATCAAGCACTTTGACCTTACACCGCAGAAAATACAAGTGGCAAGAGATTAGGTGAAGGAAGCGTGGTTGAAGAATAAGGTATACTTTGACAAAACTTGCCAGCTACGACCAATGCCTATCAATGAAAGAGATTGGTTGCAAATTTTAGATAATAGCCTAGACATGCATCACTCAACACTCAAGAAGTTTGCTCTTTGTTGGCATGGACCATTTGTAGTCACCAAGGTTCATGAGAATGCAACCTACAGCGTACGAGAGCTAGATGGTACAGAGCATCAGTTGCCATATGTGGGAAAAAGAGTAAAGCTTTTCAAATGACAAGTAGGAACTAGAGAAGGGATAACCAAGAAAGCAGCTTGGAGGAGGTGCCAGATGGTGCTATTGTGACAACCCGGCAAATATCACTTTTGCGGTAATTAGGTAAGTAGAGTTTGCTCTTGTAGAGATACTAGTCAAAATTGGTCAAATACAAAGTCAAACAATAACAATCTCAATTCTTCTTGGTTGTGTCTTTAATCTCTCAAGTAGAAACCACACACAAAAGAGAGTAACAAGCACTGACTTGCAGTCTTGTCACAACAATTTGTCATACTTAATCACAACTCCATCAAATCTTTCCAAATAATCTTCATTGTGATGATTCAGATTCTCTTGAAAATGGCACTTCATTGCAAGACAACTTTACCTCAAAATTGTGTTCCGCCCCTCCATTGAAGGCACAACCTCCTCAATCAAAATTGTTTCACATCAACACTACGCTACACTCACAAATGCAGAATACTACAAACATTACAATTCCTCTTAGATCTGTCAAGGCATTGCTCTGATTGCACTTTACTCAGGATCAGACACACAGAATGAAGATCAAGGCTGCAAAATCCAACATCCAACAAGCACATTGACTTGCACTTTGAAATTCTCCACACACTCACAAGCCCATATACAAAGTTGATACTCAAAATCAAGCTCAAGCAATGAGCATTGAAATCAACACTTTACTTTATCTATTCTCATAATTTATGAATATTGAACAACAACATATTGTGAATGCCACCCTTAAATAGTGAAACAATTGATAGGTACTAAAAACTATACCATTTTACAACAACTTTTTTTACTTGCAAATCCAAAATGACAATGCATTGCTTCACATCTGCCTCTTTAAATCTCAAAACTGTTACTACTCCGATCCGATATCTACTTCTTCCTTGGCTTCCAATCCTGAAGTAACTTCACACACTACTCTATCCCTGGGTTTCACAACTACTAATTCTTCTACCAATTCTAACACTTCTTCTTCTTGTTCTACAATTCCAATCATAGGTAACCTGTCTAAATCTCTATCTCCCGATCCACTATTCTCTAATATCTCCAATGGTAACTCCAAAGACATCTATACTCCTCCTTCATCTACTTTGGGCTTTGCTCTTACATCCTTCCAAAGTTTCTCTATCTCCAACTTCACTAAATCTAATCTAATTGTGATATTATCTTCTACTTCCAATATCTTCATATCTACATGAGTTTTGAGACTAATCAGCAAGGCATTCAAATCTTTATCCTTTGCATTTCTCCTCCTCGTCTCTTGCACCACCAACTTCAACTTGTGCAACCTTGTTTCTTCAATCCTTTTGTTGGCTTTTGTACCCAACATCACATTCATCTTCATGACAATCTCCTTCAATGGCTCAAGTCTCATTCTTCTCTCCCGTTCTTGATCCGCTAGCCAATCTTCCGTGTACATTGCTAGTTCAGCCTCAGATTTGGCCTTCACAGTCTCCTTCTCCTTCTCCTTCTGAACAATCTTTTCTTCCAGATTACAAAGTAACTCCCACAATCTCTCTTCTTCTCTACATCTTGCTGTCAACTCTCTCTGCCAAAGTTGGTTCTTCTCTTCTAAATTTCCCATCACTCTATCAAGCTCTTGCTTCTTCTTTGCTACTCTTGCCATAGCATGAATAATTTCTAATTGTGAATCAGCAAACTACTATTTCAAGATTTCATACTCCGCTAGTTGTCTCTCCCTTGCTATGACATTCTGCTATATTACTCATTCTCTACTTCCCACTTCTTTTTTCAAGTTTTCAATCACTTGGTTCTATACTACTGCATCTACTCATAGTACTTCTCTCTCCTCCTCTCCTTGGGTTATACTCTTCTTCAACTCTGAGTTCTCTTCCTCTAAGTTTGCTAACACTTGCAACACAATCTTCACCTTTGGACACTTTGATTGCATCTCCTTCTTCGTCTACTCCAACTTTGTTAACAGCAGGCACACAACCTCTTGCAAATACTCTACTCCATCATTTTGCTTTACCTCGGCTTGTGGACTTTCCTCCTTCTTTGCTTGACACTCTTCTTCTCAGCCGCAATTGCCTTATTGGGATGGATTCTTTGCTCTCCAAACTTCCACTCTCTACTTCTCTTCTCCTACTTGGTCCCGCTCCATACTTTTCCTTCCTTCTAGAATGGACTCCTCTCTGAATGGTCACCCTCTTCTCCTCCTCTAGAACTTCATCTTCTTGTTTTGAGTTACATTCTTCCTCCATTTCCATCTTCTTGTCTTCCTCCTCGAGTACCAATTGCATCTCTATACCATCTTCATTCTTGCTGCTCGCTTCACCACTCTACAATGTGAATTCAGGTTCTTCTTCCTTCTTTGAGTCTTCTGACTTGTCCTTGGCTTCCCCTTCTGATTCTTTGCCCGATGACGCAATTACCTCTAAGTCTTTTCTCAGGTTCAGCTTCCTGGTCTTTTGAGGTCTTGTTGCCACTTCTTCTTCCTCTTCTTCTTATCTACTCCTCTTCTTTGGCTTTGGAGTGTCCACCTTCATCTGCACACTCTACCCCGTCTACACGTAGTACTCATCGCTGCTTCTTATCTGCAAGATGTATTGCTGCTCCTCTGCATCAGCATCTATTCTCAAATCAAGATGGAAATGTGACACCATCTTGTATCTCTCTGCCGCATTTAGCAAATTCAGTCCCAAGTAGAAGTGGGCTACAAATAGCACAATGTAATGTGGAGGTGACTTGTCCTACAAGTTCCACACTATTTGTCTCGTACGCTAATGAAAGCACTTTGCCCAATTGATTGGCTTCCTTGTAAACATCTTGTGGAAGAACACCGCTTGATGTTTCATCACATAAGTGGTTTGCTCTAGCTTGAAGATAGCCATCATTGCACTTACGATGCCTCTCCTCAAAGGGTCCTTATAACTATTGACTTTATAACCATTCTTTGTGTGCTTTGAAGAGAAGGCATCTCTCACTTCTTGGGTTTCTTCCGCTACCTCTCCTTTCCCCAAGAACATGGCTCCCTGCTCCTCACCCGGTTCTCTTCTGAGAACTAACCTCCAATCCAACTTTGTCTAGTGAGCCGGATTTCCTCTCTTCCCCTCTTCCTTGGGTCCATGGAGACATCTTCTCTCGATGATCTTGGTCATGAAACCTGGAAAGCTAATGTTCCAATTCCACGCCAAGAATGTGTCCAAAGCCTGCTCAAGACTTTGATTCTAGCTCCAAATTGCATAATTCCTCACTGCAAATGCCGAGTTCTTCTTCCCACCTCCCATCTTACTCTCTTCCACTATGGGTTGGTGGCTACTCTTCCGACTGATTTCAGGACTAACTCTCCTACCTTCCCCTCTACACACCAGTGTGTCTTCTACTACAATTCCTTTCACATGATCTCCTACATGACAACTCCTTAAGGGGGATGGAAAATTACTTGTCATCTCTTTGTCTCTCGGCATGCTTCTTCCATCTTTCTTCACTTCAAGTTTCTACCAAGAAATCACACCTCCTTCATGCTCCTATCACTGTCAATTTCCTCCCGCTCATAGGCCAGCCGTTTTTATGCACGGTACCTTCTTGAATATCCAACCCCAAAGGAAAGTTGTTACACTGTCCTTGCCTTGGGTTGAGCTCCCTTGAGTTGTAGTCTCCTTACTTTGGGTTGCATGCTCACAAGGCAAATTCAAGTACTTCATCTTCTGACACAAAGTCACTTTACCTTGGGTTACAACCCGAAGACCCCATTCTTTGCCTTCAGATGTCATACAAGTGCAATACAACTTCATCTGTACACTTCTTCTTTGAAAACAAGGAAAAAAGCCAAAAATAGTCCAAGGATAGCCCATGTGAAGGAATCCTTGACTTAGTGGTTGGGTCAAGATAAGACCACATGCTTAGGGGAATATGCCCATGTGAATGGATATTCCTTTCTACTTTTTGACTTTACTTGACTTTTAGTCTAGTAACTTGAGTTACTACGGTAATTAGTAACTTTGGTGCGTAACTATTTCACAAGTATATAAACAAGGGATGAGGAGGTACTATCATCCTTTCATTTGCAACTATCTCTCTCTCATTGAGTTCTCTAGTGAGCAATGTCTTGAGTCTTGGAGTGTTAGCCTTGGAGGAGTATGATGGAGTTGGGGTCCTTGCCATCTTAGTCCATGGTGCGCTACCATAATAGCCATCAGAGGTTCATCCTGAGTGAGAGACAGGCCGGCTCACAGATCACCTAGAACTTTGATGGTGCAGACTAGAGGTTGCACAAGATTGGCGGGGGTGGATGTCATCAGGAAAATAATCCATGCATACCATTGGTGCTATTCAGTACGAGAGATTTTTTTCTTCTTATGTTACAATGAACTTGGCATTTTATGTTATTGCATCTCCGGAGTATTGTTTGTCATTTGTCAGAGGTTGTTTTATGCTGCTATAAACTTGGGACTTATTTGAGTGTTACATAAGCTCAAGGTGTTTCTCCTATGGTACATAAGCTCAAGTGTTTCTCTTATGTGACATAACCTCAAGAGCTCTTTGGGATGTTGAAAACTCAAGAGTTTATGTGTTACATGAGTTGAAGGCTGAATAGGAGAAGTTTGGGGTCTTCAAGGAGAAGTTTGTAGAGGAATGTGAGAAAAGAGGGTTTAGGATTTAAAGGATGGGCATTGTAGAGGGGAATTTTTCAAGGAGAAAAGAGAAGAGGCCTAGCAGAATTAGAAGGAGATCTTTTTCTCGAAGGAGCAAGGTAGGACAAAAAGGCTGGCTGGAAAAATTCCCAAAGAAAGTGCATGTGGAAAGAGGAAGAGAGGGTTTTTGGGTTTTGAGAGGAAAGCAAACAAATAGCAGGGAGAAAAAGCCTGTTTGGACAAGGAAAGAGGAGTAAGGGGTTTTTATTTATTTATTTTTTGGTTTTCTCAAAGGGAGGTTTAGGTTGGACAGTGGAGGATAGGGAGGAGTTTGAGGGAGAGATATCAAAGGGATGAGATAGGTTGGGAGAGGCAAAGAATTCATGGGAATGAGGAGTAGCTTGGGGCTGCTTGGAGAGAGGGGAGAGCAATCAAATGAGATGGTTTTGAACTGCAGGGGAAGCAAACTAGAGGGAAGGCTGATCTGGTCTGAACAAGAAGGAGAATGATGTCTTATGCTTGGAGTGAAGGCCTGATCTTGTCGGATAGGAAAGAGATTTTGGATTATGAGAGGAGGCCTGAACAGGAGAATGATGTTTATGGTTTGAAGACTGGCCTGTAAAGGGATTTTTGAGAGTGAAGTGTAGTAGGAGAGAACAATCAAAGGAAGGGTTGGCTTGTGTAAGGGTTTTAAAAAGTAGAGTCTGATAGGAGACAAAAGAGAGGGGTTTGGGACATGGCAGGCAAGGGAGATTTTCTTGAAGGAGACACTAAAGGTCTGGACAAGAACATAGAGGGACAGAAGAAATTATCAAAGGAGACGAGGCTCTGCAAGGGAGGAAACCTTCAAGAGAAAGAGGGGTTTGGGAAGGGCCTATGAAGGATGTAATTGGAGAGAGAGAAAGAGGAAGATTTCAAAGTGAAGGGTGTGGTACCCACATTTTTTGTTTTTTTTGAAATAGAGAAGTCGGATTGTGCCTGTATGGCCAAAGAAGGCAAAGAAAAGAGTCTTCGGGATGAAACCCAAGGTAGCATGGCTTTGGGTCATAAGGCAAAGTACTCGGACTTGCCTTGTCAGCATACAACCCGAAGTAAGAAGTCTTCGTATCGGGGGGAGCTCAACCCGAGGCAAAGATAGTGTAACAACTTTTCTTCGGGGTGAGAAATTCAAGAAGGGACCATTCAAAAACCGGCGGTCATATGCGTGAAGTACACTTGACAATGACAGGCGCATGCAAGAGGTGTGATTAGTAGAAACTTGAATTGAAGAGAGACAAAGAAGGCACAAATTTTTAAAAATTGGGCTAACAATGAAGCAATGTTGAGCAATTTTCCTTTGCCATTGAGGAGTCGTCCTGTAGGAGATCGGAAGAAGGGAAGTAGAGTTGAAGATGTGCTAGTGTGTAGAGGATAATTCAAGAGAGTTAACCCAAGAGACAATGAGGAAGCAAGAAAGATGGGAGGAGGAAAGAAGAACTTTGAATTTGCAATGAGAAATCATGCAATTCGGAGGTTAGAAGTTATAGCAAGAATTGAAGTCTTGAGCCGACTTTGGATCACATTCTTGGCGTGGAACTGGAACGTGAGTTTTTGAGGATTCATGACCAAGATAATCAAGAGTAAGTGTCTCGATGGCCCCGAAGAAGAGGAGAAGAGAGGAAATCTGGCTTGCTGGACAGAGTCGGATTGGAGATTGGTACTCGGAAGAGAGGTAGGTGCAGAGCAGGGTGCCACTTCCTTGGAGAAGGGTGAGGTAGCCGAAGAAACCCAAGAAGTGAGGGATGCCTTCTCTTTGAAGAGGATGAAGAATGGGTATAAAGTAGAGAGTAACAAAGATCCGGTCAAGAGGGGGTCATGAGTGCTCTCATGGCAATCCTAAAGCCGGAAAGAATGACTTATGTGATGAAACACCAAGGGGTGTTCTTCCATAAGATGTTTGCAGGAGAACCCATCAATTGGGCGAGGTGCTTCCATGGGAGAACGAGGCACATGGTGTGGAATTTGCGGGATAAGTCACCTCCACACTACATCGTGCAACACATTTCTACCTTGGGTTGAATTTGCTCAATGCGGCGGAGTGCAGCAAAATGATGTCTCACTTTCATCCCAACTTGAGAAAGGAAGTTGACGCGGAGGAGCAACAGTTTATTCTTCAAATCTGAAGTAGTGATGAGTACTACGTGTAGGCGGGGAAGAGTGTGCAGGTAGAAGTAAGTACTCTAAAGTCAAAGAAGCAGAGTCGACAAAGAGAAGGCAAAGCCGTAGAGAAGACGAGACCTCGGAAGACCAGGAGAGGAAACCCAAGGAAAGGTATGGTGGTAATCGCGTCATTGGAAGAAGACTCTGAGGGTAAAGCCGAGTGCAAGTCCAAAGACTCGGAACATGAGGAAGAACCTGAGCTCACGCTACAAAGTGAAGATACTAGTAGGGATAGCGATGAAGGTGGGGAGATGACATCGGTACCTGCAAAAGAAGAAGAAGTTTGGGTGGAGCTCGAGGAAGAGAATAACGCAAAGTTGGAGGACAAGGTACCCGAGCCGGAGGAGAAGAAGATTACGATTCAGAGGGGAGTTTGGTCGAGGCGCTAGGCAAAGTGGGAAGTGGGTCCGAGCAAGGCAAGGGAAGAGGAGAATGCTAGTTTGGGAAGTGAACCGTCTATTCCGATACGACGACTGCAGAGAAGAAGGTGAGTATCGGGAGAAGAGGAGGTAAAGAAGGAGATCACTCCGTAGGTTGAAGTAGTTGCGAGTGATGGAGTGGAGATCCTGCTAGAAGTTGTGTGCCCATTGTTAGTGAAGCTAGAGCACAAGAAGAGGGAGATGCAGTCAAAGTGTCCGGAGGTGAAGACTGTGTTGCAGGTATTAGCAAGATTGGAAGAAGAGAACTCGGAGTTGAAGAAGAGTATAATCCAAGGTGAGGAGGAAAGGGAAGTACTATGAGTAGATGCAGTAGTGCAGAGTCAAGTGATTGAGAACTTGAAGAGGGAAGCAAGGTATCAAGAGAAACTTGTGCAGAAGAGTGACATAGCAAGGGAAAGACAAGTAGTTGAGTATGAAATCTTGAAGCAACAGTTTGCTGGCTAGAAATTATCCATGCTATGGCGAGGGTAGTAGAGAAGGAACAAGAGCTCAATAGAGTGATGGAGAGTGTAGAAGAGAAGAAGCAATTGTGGCAACGGGAGTTGACAGTGAGATATAGGGAAGAAGAGAGATTACAAGAGTTACTTTGTAATCAAGAAGAGAAGGTTGTACAGAAGGAGAAGGAGAAGGAAACGGTGAAAGCCAAGTTTGAGGTAGAATTGGCAATGTACAGGGAAGATTGGCTTGCAGATCAAGAGCGTGAAAGGAAGATGAAATTGGAGCTATTGAAGGAGATCATAATCAGGATGAATGCAATGCTAAGTATAGAGGCCAGTGTTCATATTGAAGAGACAAGGTTGCACGAGTTGAAGGTGTTGGTGCAAGAGACAAGGAGGAGACATGCAAAGGACATAGACTTGAATGCTTTGATAATTAGTCTCAAAACTCGTGTAGATAGGAAAATATTAGAAGTAGAAGATAATATCATGATTAGATTAGATTTGGTAAAGCTGGAGATAGATAAACTTCGGAAAGATGTTAAAGCAAAATCCGAAGTAGATGATGTAGGAGTGCAGATGTCTTTGGAGTTACCATTGGAGACATTAGAGAAGAGTGGATCAGAAGATAAGGAGTGAGAAAGATTACCCACTAGTGAAATGTCAGATCAAGAAAGAGAACTGTTAGATCTGGTAGAAGAGGTAGGAATTGTGAAACCCGAGGACAGAGCAATAGGAAGTAAAGTTACTTTAGGTTTGGGTTTGAAAGACAAAGGAGAAGTAGACATCGGATCGGATTAGTAACCGATTTGAGATTTGAATAGGCAGATATGAAGAGGTGCATTGTCATTTCAGATCTGTAGGTTTGTAGAGTTGTTAGGAAGAGGTGCATTAGGAAGATAACTGTCAATTACTTCACTACTTAAGAGTGGCATTCGAAGTCTTATCTTGTTCAGTGCTCATAATTCTGAGAATAGATAAATTGAAGTGCTGTGAAGTAGTGCTCGTCGCTTGAGCTTGATTCCGAGTATCAACTTTGTGTCTATGTTTGTGAGTGTTGGGAGAATTTCAAAGTGCAAGTATGTGTGCTTGTTGGATGTTGGATTCCACAGCGTTGATCTTCATTCTATGTGTTTGATCCTGAGTGAAGTGCAATCAAAGCAATGCCTTGACAAATCTGAGAGGAATTGTAGTGTTGGTAGTATTCTGCATTTGTGAGTGCAGCGTAGTGTTGATGTGAAGCAATTTTGATCAAGGAAGTTATGCCTTCAGTGGAGGGGTGGAACACAATTTTGAGGCAAAGTCATTTTGCAGTGAAGTGCCATTTTTGGGAGAGCTTGAATCATCACAATCAAGATTGTTTGGAAAGAGTTGAAGAAGTTGTGATTAAGGTGTGTGAATTTGTGACAAGACTGAGAATCAATGCTTGTTACTCTCTTCTGGGTGTGGTTTCTACCTGAGAGATTAAAGACGCAATCAAGAAGAACTACATTGTTACTATTTGACGTTGTATTTGACCAATTTTGACTAGTATCTTTGTGGGAACAAATTTTACTTACCCGATTACCGCAAAAGTGATATTTGCCGGGTTGTCACATGATTTTTGGCACCGCTGTTGGGGATACAAATCTCGGAAGTGGAAGAATACAAAGCCAAATTTGAAAATGGGTATCAAAGCAATATGAATGTCTACATCAAGAGAACAATGGGAAGAGAGAGTTTGAAGACGAGCAATGCAGCGTGAAGAAGACGAACGTCTGAAAGTCCCATCTACTTTTGATGAAACCAAACAAGAGGCGTTGGACTTTCAACTCCTTCACTAAGTGCAAGAAGCCCTGCGAGAACTTGACCACAAGAAATGCGAAGGCGGTTGGCAAGGCTACTTTGCATCCCCCTCTTTGTCCAAAAAGAAGAAAGACTTGAGTGGCCAAACATATGCATTACGGCCTTGTACACCGACTTCCCCTAGAGCTGTAAAGGAAGTCACGTCCTTAAAGAACTTTGTTCGAGAAAAGACAGCACGGACACTCACGGAAGAAGAGTGTCAGCATCTTCTACAAACAATTCCTCGGTTGTCCTGAAGGAATTTTGAAGAACACATCAAAGGTGTTGATCCTAAATCTTCCAATTGGGTTGAAGTAGACACCCTGGTAGCAAAAATTGTCAAAGAAGACCCTACCTTGAATTTGACAAATTGGAATCCTTGGGCTGACAACACGGCATCAATTCCAGCCAATTCCTTGGTTCCGTCAAGTTCAACTCTACCCTAGCCGATCCCAGGCCATCAAATAATGACTTTGTTGCTTGTCACCCAACACGCCTATCAGAAGTATAAGGGGACACAACAAGACAAAGACCCCGATGAATTCATCAAAGAATTCAAAGTCATCTCCTTTGCTAATAAGGAGCATGACTCAGTGGATCGACTGCAAATTTTCCCAAGTCTGCTCCAAAAGAAAGCTCAGAGCTGGTACACCCATGTGACCCATAAGGGGTTTGTACCGGCAGACTGGGCGGACTTGAGAAACAACTTCTTGGAACAATTCCAAGAGGTTGACTATGACATGGGTGTCTTTGCGGCACTCAACGATTTAGACCGAGGCAAGAAGGAGAAGTTGAGAGACTACTCTGAGCGGTTCATGGCACTTTTGAACCAAGTTCCAAAGCAATTGGGGGTGGTGGGTTACTCCGATGCCCAAGCCATTACCTGGTTCTTAGGAGGACTTTCACCAGAGATTCAAATCTTTGCAAGGGAGAGGAATGTAACTTCCCTTGACAAGGTACTCAAACATGTTGCCCGTTACGAGGCGGCCCACTCTCACTCTCCCGGCAACTAGAGAAATTGGGAGAAGAAAGGCAAGAAGCCTAGAAGGAGAGCTTTGCACAATACATCCCCTTCTTTGGAGGAATCCTCCACATCTTTGAGCTCTTCTTCGCAATCTGAAGAAGAATCAAAGCCAAGACAAGTAAGAAGACGTGGAGGTAAAAAACCAGTGACTCCTCCAGCAAAGAGTGTACATAAGTTGGATACCAAGCTCGATGCCCTCATCAAGGAGTTTTTGGATTTTAAGATCTAGATGATTGGGGCTAAAGATAGAAGGAAGGCCCCAGCATTTGGCAGATCAAATGTATGGTGCACCACATGTGGCAAGTCGGGCGATGCAAACACGGAATGCAATACTCATAATGCATTCTCGGTGCAGCAGATTGATTGGGTTTTGGGATGGAACCAAGACGAGGAAGAAGAAGCCGTGTACCAAACACAAGAGGTACAGCCTCAAGCAAGCACATCGTATCAAGGTCCAAGGTTTGGACCAAGGGAGTATAACCCCAATGCTCCTCCACAAAGACCACCAATGAGCAACCAAAATTGACCTCAAAATGTTGCACTTGGAGCCTATTACAATTGTGGCTCAATGGGACATTGGTCTCCAAACTGTCCGGAGCCAAGAAGGCAAATTGGGTACGTTCCCCTATGCAGAAATTGCAAAGGATCGGGCCATACGGGCAACCAATGCCCTCACCCACCAAACCCAAAGCCGCCTGTAAAATATGTATAGACCCCCGCTGAGCTTGCAGCGATTCAGGCAAAGGGGGATACTAATGTAAATTGCATCACGCTTGAGGAGGAGAGACCTTAGGAAGGCAGTCTGGCCTCGGAAGGGGAATGGCCGGACCTTGAAATTTTGAAGGTTGAGACATACGTAAGTAAGAAGAAGCGTGATCCCAAAGAATTGAGTATAACCTTGTCATCTTCCAGAAAGGCAAAAAGACTGCGCCCAAAGGCAATTCTTTCTACCAAGGAGGAAAAGATCCTCTTGAAAGCCAAAGCTAAAGCCTTGCAAAAAGAACTTAAGGAGGTACTACTCAGAACTCGTGAACTGAGTTTGGAGGAGGAGACAAAGACAAAGCCTCCAGATTTTCCGGCAGACATCCGATCTGAAGTAAAGAGTCTAATCCAAGCCAAGGTGGGCCAATCCAAGGAACCTCAGGTTAAGGCCACTAGCAATCCTGTCACCATTTTAAAACGTCCCGAAGTCAAAATGGAACATGGAGAGACTTTGAACTCGAAGCCGAAGGCAAAGATGGTCAAATTGGGAGGAGTACCCCAATATAATATTGTAGCGGATTTGGCAGCCACAAATGCCAACGTTACATTCAAGCAATTGTGGGAAGACAATAAGCTGTACAAGAAGTAGCTAAATTCGGCCCTTAAGAAGGTGAGGTCGATGTCAAAGAAGGACCTGCCCGCTATCTATCGTATTGAACAAGAAAATCTGGGATCTCCCAAGGTTGACGCGGAGATTGCAAGGTGCATGATCACATTGATACCCATTGATTTGGGTTCCGGTGTGAATGTCATGACCAAGGATACTGCAAATTGACTGGGGTATCATACGTTTGAGCCAACACCCCCAGTTTTGAATTTTGTAGACCAAACCAAGAGACGGCCTTTGGGCATGCTATCAAACATAACCACAATCATTGGAGGGTTGCCCTTCAAGTTGAATTACATTGTGTTGCAACCAATGACAAAGACTGGTTACCCTTTGTTGATCAGAAGACCTTGGTTGTACAGTGCCCAAGTTGTGGTGGATTGGCATTAGCAGAAATTACAATTTAAGGACATTTCGTCCAAAGATCAGAAGCTAGTGATTGTGAGTTGGACAAAAGTTCCCCATCTCGGGGAAATGAGTTCGTCAAAAGAGGAGGACGAAACCAAAGACTCGTCATCTTTGTCCTCAGACAAATCCAAAGACAAAGTCCAAGTTAACTACTTGGAATGCTACGAGGTGGATGTCAAAGACAAAGATCCATATGACCTCACCTTAGGTGAACCTGACTTGGAGGATGGGGGTTTGATGGCAGCTCACCTTGGGTTAAGACGAGTAATTCACGTTGAAGGAGTCATCAACCCCGATGACTATCAAGATGTTGTCTTGATTGAAGGGAAAATTTTAAAAATTTTGAAGACAGTCACTTCGGAGGAGTTGGCAGGATACACTACCCTGTTCATAGAATTCCAGGATGTATTTGCCTGGTCTATTGATCAAATGCAGGTATTCCACAAGAATTTGGAGAACACTGGATTAATCTGGTTGAAGGTGGGGTTCTGGTTTGGCAGAGACAATACCGCCTGAACCCAAAGTACTCACTTTTGGTGAAAGATGAAATTGACAAGTACTTAGGGGCCAAAATCATCTTCCTTGTCTTAAGCAGTGAATGGGTCTCCCCCATTGTCATTGTCCCAAAGAAGAAAATAGGGAAGATCCAAGTGCGCCAAGACTTCCATAAGTTGAACACTGTCACAAGGAAGGATCATCATCCCTTGCCTTTTACCGATACAATTCTAGATCAAGTAGCTGGTCACCCTTGTTATAGCTTTCTTGATGGATTTGTAGGGTACAATCAAGTATCCATTCGAGAAGAGGACAAGGATAAAACTACATTCACAACCAATTGGGGCACTTTTGCTTACAATCAAATGCCCTTTGGGTTGTTTAATGCTCCCACTACTTTCCAGCGGATGATGAATTCAATCTTCAAAGATTTCCTGTGCAAATTTATGGAAGTCTTCATTGATGATTTTTGTGTGTTTGGGCAAAGAGATGTACATTTGGATTACCTTCACCAAACTTTTGAAAGGTGTTGTTTTGCCGGCTTGTCATTACACTCGGAGAAATGCTTCTTCACAATGAAGGAGGGGATTCTTCTGGGGCATCGGGTGTCAAGCCGAGGCATTGAAGTTGATGTCGAGAAGGTTAAAGTAATTGCAGCTTTGGAATCCTCAAGGAATATCCGGGAGCTGAGAGCCTTCTTGGGACATGTCAAATACTATAGAGGCTTTGTGTCAAATTATGCGGTGCTTGTTGCACCCCTTACAAAACTTCTAAAGAAATCCGAAGACTATCTGTGGGAAGCAAATCAAGAAGAAGCTTTCTAGGTATTGAAGAAGAAACTGGTTGAAGCACTAGTTATGAGGGCCCAAATTGGGATGTCCCTTTTCATGTATATGTGGACACTTTGTACATGGCCATCGGGGTTGTCTTTAGTCAGAAGGACAAGAAGAAGAAGGACTACCCGGTGTAT
The DNA here is from genome assembly GCA_948567375.1 of Lunularia cruciata. Lineage (NCBI taxonomy): Eukaryota > Viridiplantae > Streptophyta > Marchantiopsida > Lunulariales > Lunulariaceae > Lunularia > Lunularia cruciata. The sequence continues at coordinate 8,698,353 of OX419755.1, read as the reverse complement.
TATGCCAACCGACAACTTTCAATTTCTAAAAAGAACTATTCGGCAACTGAAAGAGAAGCACTCGGGATAGTGTATGCCTGCAAGAAATTTTACCACTACCTGGTGGGATACAAGTTTGTCTTCTATGTTGACCATTACGCATTGCAACATTTGGTCAAGAAGGTAGATTTGTCCTGGTGAATTGCAAGATGGATCTTGTTGTTACAAGAATTCACATATACTGTACAAGTAAGGAAGGAAGCTTTGCATTCAAATGCGGACTTCTTGTCCAGGTTAGAAACTCAAGACCAAGAGTGGGAAATTGACGATCGGTTCCCTGACAAAGAGTAATATCAATTAACAGCAATGCAAAGTACGAGGTATGCAACAAAATATCATTATGTGCATACTCTCCATTGTCCTGAAGGGATGGACCTGGAGCAAAGGGCAGTCTTTCTCAAAATGGGGCTGTACCAGCTCAAACACGGCAGTCTATTCAAGATGGGTGAAGACAAAGTACTTTGGTGATGCTTGGAGTCATACAAAGTAGGAAGAGTGATTGAATCTTTACACTCTGAAGCATCGGGAGGACACTATGCTCTGAAGAATACTGTAAAGAAGATTCCTTTGGCAGGGTATTGGTGGCCTACGATGTACAAAGACACGCATGCTCATATCCGAGGTTGTGATGCTTGTCAAAGAATGGAGAAGCCAATAGCTACTTCTCAATGGCCTTTGAGACCAATTTTGCCTTTGGCCCCATTTGAGAAATGGGGAATTGATTTTGTGGGTCCCATTCAACTAGTGACCCGAGTCACAAGAAAGCGATACATTTTTTTTTCACTGACTTGTGAGCCGGCCTGTCTCTCACTCAGGATGAAACTCTGATGGCTATTATGGTAGCGCACTATGGACTAAGAAGGCGAGGAACCCGAACTCCATCATATTCCTCCAAGGCTAACACTCCAAGACTCAAGATATTGCTCACTAGAGAACTCAATGAGAGAGAGATAGTTGCAAATGAAAGGATGATGAGTACTTCCTCACCCCTTGTTTATATACTTGTAAAATAGTTACATACCAAAGTTACTAATTACCGTAGTAACTCAAGTTACTAGACTAAAAGTCAAGTAAAGTCAAAAAGTAGAAATGAATATCCATTCACATGGGCATATTCCCCTAAGCATGTGGTCTTATCTTGACCCAACCACTAAGTCAAGGATTCCTTCACATGGGCTATCCTTGGACTAAAGAAGAATCCAAAACAAAAAGGCTTGCGGGCCCAAGAGTTCTCAACTCTTTCCTCAAAGCCAAACACCTAGGAATAATACCAAGTCAATACACTAAAATCCAAAATAGTGGTGCTCATCTTTTCTACTTCCTCTAAAGTAAAGTCCCCTCTATCTTAGCTATGACTAACTTTATCAAACCATGACTAATATAGAACCATCCTTTATCTCTATATAAATAATATCTCTTAAGTACTTGTAATACCAAGCTAAATATCACAATACCACACACATGCACAAATGGGTGTTACATTTACCCCCGGACTAAGTTTTCACTTTGTCCTCAAAGTGAAGGTCTCTCTACCTTCTATGGTACATCTTCAACTTATCATGGTTAATCCTATCAAAGTGTCTTCCTCCCAACTCCTTGAGATCATAGGTGTAATTGCCCCACACCTTCTCCACTATGAAAGGTCCAAAGTACTTAGGCAAAAACTTCTTTTGCACTCTCTTGAATCGAATAGAATCAAACAACATTACCCAATCACCTTCTTTGAAAGTCTCCACCTTTTTCTTACCTTGCCTCTTGTCATAGCTCTCCTTTTGCTTACCTTGGGCTTGCTCCACTCGAACCATAGCAATTGCTCTTCCCTCTTCCAACTCCATGAGTTGATCCTTCCTTGACTTCTCTACATCACCTCCTTGTGCTTTCTTCAATCTCCTATGAATGCATTGGAAGGTAGGAAGATCAAAGTGAATAGGTAAGGTAGACTCAATACCATACACAAATTGAAATGGAGAATATCTAGTGGAAGCCTTCATGGTTGTCCTATACTCCCACAAAACTGTATGAATCCTCTTGTCCCAATGATGTTTAGCCCCCTCCATTTCTGCATCTTTGGCCAACATCATGCACAAGGTCTGATTGGTTCTCTGTGCCAAGCCATTGGAATTTGGCTTATAGGATGTAGTTACTCTATGTGTGATAGAGAAATGTCATAGCATGGCTGTAGTAATGCTTCTTGTAAACTCTCCTCCTCTATCATAAACCAACTCCAAAGGGCATCCAAACCTAGTGATAATGCATTCATAAAGAAATCTACCCACTTCATCTTCATTCTTGTCCCTCAATGGTCTAGCCTCAACCCACTTGGCAAGGTAATCAGTAGCTACCACAATGTATCGATTGTTCCTTGGGGTTCTATTGAGAGGACCTACAAAATCAATTCCCCACTTCTCAAAAGGTCCTAGCAATGGAATTGATCTAAGTGGTGGAGTGGATGTAGACTTTCTAGCAAAAGCTTGACAAACATGACAAGTTTTGCAATAATCAAGACAATCCTTGAAAATCCCTCTCCAATCGTAACTTGCATCTAGAATCTTGAAAGCAGTCACCTTTCCTGCAAAGTGTCCTCCACATACTAAACCTTCATGAAACTCCTTTATGAGTAGGATAGACTCTTCCTTACCCACTGCTCTTTGAAGTAGACCATCTGCTCCTTGGTGAAAAAGAATATCCTCCACCATTGTGTAAGGTCTAGATCTTGCTACAAGGGCCTTCCTCTCCCTAGCATGCATCCCTTCTGGATAGTTACCTCTTGTCACAAAATACACAATCTCCTTGTACTCCATTGGAACCTCTTGAGTGACTGAGATTGTCATGAGCTCCTCATCCCGGAAAGAATCATCCACTGGCTCATCTCCATCATGATCATAGGCTCTAGATAAAAAATCAGCATTTGCATGTTTCTTTCCTGGCCTATCCTCAATGGTGTAGTCATACTCAGACAAGAGTATCATCCACCTTGCTAGTCTCCCTTCAACATTAGGCTTGTTGAAGATGTACTTCAAAGCCTTGTGATTTGTGACAATGGTGGCTTTCCCTCCAATCAAGTAGTGTCTAAACTTCTTGAGACCAAATATCACAACCAACCTTTCTCTCTCCGTGACAGAGTAGTTCTTCTCTGCTGAAACCATCTGCCTACTAGCATAAGCTATTGGATGATCATGCCCATCTTGGTCTAATTGACTAAGAGTGCATCCTATAGTTCTATTAGAAGCATCAGTGTAGAGGATGAAAGGCTTACTCCAATCAGGTTTAGCAAGAATTGGAGCTACAACAAGGGATTGCTTGAGCTCCTCAAAAGCTTTGAGAGCCTCCTTGTCCTCCAAAATCACCATGTAATCTACACCCTTCTTCATGTAGATGGTCAATGCATAAGCCTTGTTGGAAAATGAGAAGATGGACCTCCTATAGTATCCAACCATCCCCAAGAATTGGCGTAACTTTGTCAAGCTTGAAGGGAATGGAAGGTCTGAGATTTTCCTCACCTTCTTAGGATCAACTGCTATTCCATCCTTGGAGATGATGTGCCCCAAAAGTAGACCTTCTTCACATCCAAAAATGCACTTTTCTGGGTTGAGTGATGCATTTGCCTCATCCAAGCGTTGCAAGACTTTGATTAGGTGCTCAAAGTGCTCCTCCTTGCTCCCATGGACACAAAAGTCATCAATGAAGTCTCTCACAAATTTCCCAATGAAAGGTTCAAATACCTTGTTCATGAACCGTTGGAATGTGGCTGGAGCATTGCAAAGCCCAAAAGGCATGACCTTGAAAGCATAAGTTCCCCAAGGTGTGGTGAATGTGGTGAGTTGTTGATGCTCTAGTGCAATCTTGATTTGTTTATATCCACTATAACCATCTCCAAAACTGTACCTCTCATGACCTGCAACCTCCTCCAAAATCTCATCAATGAATGGCAATGGGTAGTAGTCCTTCTTGGTAATAGCATTGAGCTTCTTGTAATCCACACATACCCGAAGCTTGCCATTCTTTTTCTTCACAATGACAATTGGAGAGACCCATTCTGAATTCTCTACCTCAAAGATAAATCCAACCTCCTTGAGCTTATCAATCTATTCCTTCACAACCAAAGATATTGGTGGGCTTATGCGACATTGCTTTGGCGGATTGGTCTTGCATGTGACTCCACCTCTATCTTGTGCTCCTCCAAGGTGACTTCCTTCAAATCCTTGTAACTAAAAGCAAACACATGGATGAACTTGCGGAAAATCTCCTCAAATCTCACCTTCTCCTCCTTGGTAACATTTGGACCATACTTGTGGGTAGATAACCTTCTCTCTACCTCCTCAAGTGTCAATGGTGATTTATCTGGGTCCTTCAAAACCTATGGCTTAGGTGCAAAATCCATAGCACACAAGGGATACACATCTGAATCAGATTCAGATTCATCCTCCTTCGTGGAAGTCTCCTCCTCCATGCTTGTGTCCACACCTGAAGCTTCTTCTTCAAAATCTGATTCCCAATAATCAGAAGATGGTGTATCTGAATGTGAAGTGTTGGTGGTGTTAGTCACAAGAACTGTGACTCTATGGTTTGATGGCCCAATCCTCAAGTACCCTTTGTGCCATCCATCAGTTGTGCATTCTGCTCTCAACCATGGCCTCCCAAGAAGTAAGTCATAGCTTGAATTCTTCAAGACTTGGAAAGTCATGAGATTTTGAATTCCCATAACTGAAACTACCACCTTATCCATCACCCCTACTGGTCGAACTTGTTGCTTGTTTGCCATGCTCACCACAAATGTTGAAGGTCTTGAGGGTATCATACCCAACTTCTTCATCAACCTTTCTGACATGGCATTCACTGCTGATCCTCCATCAACCAATGCATCCTTGATGTTGTGACCATTCACTCTCACATCAATCTTGGAGGCATATTCACAAGCCTCACATGGTGTTGGCTTGGCATCCACCACCCCCATTGATACTGGAACTTTTGCCTTCTTCTTCTTGCTCCTTGTAGAACTCAAACCACCTCTAAGCTCCTTTCTCAAGGTAGGGTTCAAAGCAATTAATTGGCCCACTGTGATGTTAGCCTTGTGACTACCAACATCCTCCAACACATTGTAGTTCCATTGTTGCTTTGAGATCAAGAAGTCCTCCATCCCCAACTTCTTCCTTGGAGTCTTTGTTGTTGATGGTGTTGAGGTGCGAGTGCTCCTAGTAGACATAGGAGTATCCTTGCTTGAAGTAAATCCTTGAGAAGAGTGAACATCCTCTGCAAAACAAGCTCTCTTCTTCTCTTGTGCCAAAAGCTCCAAATTAAGACCCTTGGAGTTTGAGCAATCTCCCTTCTCATACTTTCTCTCAACCACATCTATGGATGCTATCCCCTTACCTTTGTTGGGACTAGGAGCCACTTGGGTTTCACTACCTCTCTCTTTCCCTCTATTGGCCCCCTAAATAACCCCTTCCTCCATGGTAAGTGGAATTTGGGCAATTCCTTTGGATATGGCCTCTTCCTCCACAACCAAAACAATTTCTATCATTGAAATTGTTGGTTGGTTGACTTCCTCTATATGGATAGTTTCCATAACTTCTAAGCCCTCTCCCTACATTCTGATCCACCTCTCTCTTCTCCCATAATTGCACCACATTGATCTTGAGATCTGCAAGTTGTTCTGTGATGGTTTGGAGTGGATCTTTTGGTGGAGGTGCAAGAACTGGAGCAACTACTACTTGTGGTGCAGCCCTTGCCACCAAAGTATCAGAAGTTCCACCATACTTGTAGCCTTGAGGAGGATGCACAACCTCCTTCACCACCAAATCACTCTCATCCCCTTCCAAACTCTCATACGAATTGCGATCTTGATAACTTCAACCTTGGAAGAAGGTTTCTCATATCTCACCTTGCTTCTAATTTGTGGTTTCAACCCTCCCACAAAATTCTTGGTGAGCATAGCCCCTATGCCAATCATTGTAGTCTCCACATCTTCCCCACCCTTCCTCAACACTATGCAAAATCTGGACTCCAACTTTTCCACTCTTTCCACATAAACTCTCACTTTCTCTCCATCTCCTTGCTTGAAAAATGTAACCTCACGCATAAATCTCTCATAACTCTCATCAGGAAGAAAGTTCTCAATGAGTGCTGAAGTCAAAGTCTCCCAAGACTCCTCTTCCCCATCTCTCCTCTCTCTCTTTTGGTATTCTAACTCATACCATGTAAGTGTTGCATCCTCAATGAAATTTGGTAATAATGAGGCCCACTCATTCTTCCTCCTCTCATTGTTTCCTATGCAAGCTCTCTTGATGTCTCTCACAAAGGCCTCCACATCTTCTCCATCCTTGCCAAAGAAAACCGGAAGTTTCCCCATCTTAACCCCTCACTATCTTTCTTTTCTCTTGTTGATCTCAAACTTCTCATGCATGAGATCTCCACTCTGCAGAATTGACTCTTCCTCACAATGTCATTTGAATCTCCCAACCAGTGTGTCACAGTCCTCTAAAATTTTTCACACTTGATAAAAACTCTAGGGCGTCCCTCCATGCAAAATTTCAGATCTTTTCATCAAGCCATTTGGCCTAGACACCTTTCTATTCAGCATCCATATTTCAGATTTGGTCTGAAAACCACACCACTCACTTCAAAAACTCATAACTCCTTGCACAAGAACGATCTCTCTCTAATTTTTGTGGCAGCAGGTAGAATACAATGCACTTAATTTTCTTGGAAATTTTCAAGACAATTCACAGAAAATTGAAGAAATGGCAGACTCTGTACAATTTTCCAGAGAGCATGCAATTGCGGGAGCATTTTACCCTATCAACTTTCAAAAATTCTAGCCCAGTGCACATAGTAGCTCTCACAATAATTTTAAGTGTGCTAATTGGAAGATAATCCAAGCTATCATGTGTAGAAATTTCAAGTCTAGATATCAAACTTGAGATTTTGCCCAAAATCACTTTAATCCCCAAAATCTGCAATCCACCTCACACAATCTCTCCAATTCCTCTCATGTGTACAAGATGTACAAAATCACCTCAAAGATATCATAATGAACTACAGGGTATACAAATGGATCTTGATTCTTTAACATAAGTTTAGCCCTCTCCTCTCCTAATGTAGAATTGAACGCGGAACATTATCTTGCCTTCTAGAGAGGTCCCGGCAATAGAACCAAAAACGTGAGCCGGCCTGTCTCTCACTCAGGATGAACCTCTGATGGCTATTATGGTAGCGCACCATGGACTAAGAAGGCAAGGAACCCCAACTCCATCATACTCCTCCAAGGCTAACACTCCAAGACTCAAGACATTGCTCACTAGAGAACTCAATGAGAGAGAGATAGTTGCAAATGAAAGGATGATGAGAACCTCCTCACCCCTTGTTTATATACTTGTGAAATAGTTACGTACCAAAGTTACTAATTACCATAGTAACTCAAGTTACTAGACTAAAAGTCAAGTAAAGTCAAAAAGTAGAAATGAATATCCATTCACATGGGCATATTCCCCTAAGCATGTGGTCTTATCTTGACCTGTAACACCCATTTGTGCATGTGTGTGGTATTGTGATATTTAGCTTGGTATTACAAGTACTTAAGAGATATTATTTATATAGAGATAAAGGATGGTTCTATATTAGTCATGGTTAGCTAAAGTTAGTCATAGCTAAGATAGATGGGACCTTACTTTAGAGGAAGTAGAAAAGATGAGCACCACTATTTTGGATTTTAGTGTGTTGACTTGGTATTATTCCTAGGTGTTTGGCTTTGAGGAAAGAGTTGAGAACTCTTGGGCCCGCAAGCCTTTTTGTTTTGGATTCTTCTTTAGTCCAAGGATAGCCCATGTGAAGGAATCCTTGACTTAGTGGTTGGGTCAAGATAAGACCACATGCTTAGGGGAATATACCCATGTGAATGGATATTCCTTTCTACTTTTTGACTTTACTTGACTTTTAGTCTAGTAACTTGAGTTACTATGGTAATTAGTAACTTTGGTACGTAACTATTTCACAAGTATATAAACAAGGGGTGAGGAGGTACTCATCATCCTTTCATTTGCAACTATCTCTCTCTCATTGAGTTCTCTAGTGAGCAATGTCTTGAGTCTTGGAGTGTTAGCCTTGGAGGAGTATGATGGAGTTGGGGTTCCTTGCCTTCTTAGTCCATGGTGCGCTACCATAATAGCCATCAGAGGTTCATCCTGAGTGAGAGACAGGCCGGCTCACAGACCCAACCACTAAGTCAAGGATTCCTTCACATAGGCTATCCTTGGACTAAAGAAGAATCCAAAACAAAAAGGCTTGCGGGCCCAAGAGTTCTCAACTCTTTCCTCAAACCCAAACACCTAGGAATAATACCAAGTCAATACATTAAAATCCAAAATAGTGGTGCTCATCTTTTCTACTTCCTCTAAAGTAAAGTCCCCTCTATCTTAACTATGACTAACTTTAGCTAACCATGACTAATATAGAGCCATCCTTTATCTCTATATAAATAATATCTCTTAAGTACTTGTAATACCAAGCTAAATATCACAATACCACACACATGCACAAATGGGTGTTACAGACTATGCTATCAAGATGGTCAAAGCTGAACCAACTCGCAAAGATGATACCAAAACTGTGGCAGAATTCTTCTTTCAAAACATCATCTCCCGGTATGGGTGTCCTCTGGAATTGGTCAGTGACTGAGGGACACATTTTTTGAACTATGTAATGGAGGCATTAACCAAGTACATTCAGATTAAACATTGGAAGATGACTCTTTATAACCCAAAAGCAAATGGCTTAATGTAAAAGGCAAATGGGTTTCTTTGCAAAATTTTGAATAAGGTGACTGTGAATTATGCTTTTGATTGGGATACGAAATTGCCATCCACGTTGTGGGCATATCAAACAAAAAAAAAGATTACAACCAAACAAACTCCATACTTCTTGACATATGGCTTCCATCCCATACTACCAATTGAATTTGAAGTACCGACATATAGGATTCTTTGCAAAGAACAACTGTTGGAGGAAGAAAGCCAGGATCTTCAGATCCATCAACTTATGTGGTTAGAGGAGAAAAGAGACAATGCAATGCAAACCGCAAAGGAAGTACAAGCACAAAGGAAAGTCAGGCACGATAAGCATATCAAGCCTGTGGCTGTGTGCGAAGGAGATTTGGTTTGTTATACGACAATCGCCAAATATTTTTTCCAAGCAAGTTGCATTTGAGATGGATGGGACCTTATCAAGTTCTTCATCTTTATGAAAATGGGTCCATGCAGCTTGTAGACCTAGAGGGCAATCCTTTTGCCACTCGAGTAAATAGGTGGAGAGTTTGGAGATTTTGGACCATAGACGCGGAAGCCTCTAAGACACCTGAGGTCTATGTTCATGAAGATGCTCACATTTGAGGGAGGGGGTTTGTGGTACCCACATTTTTTGTTTTTTTCAAAATAGAGAAGAAGAAGTGTATAGAGAAGTCGGATTGCACCTGTATGGCCGAAGAAGGCGAAGAAAAGATTCTTTAGGATGAAGCCCGACATAATGTGGCTTCGGGTCATAAGGCGAAGGACTTGGAATTGCCTTGTCAGCATACAACCCGAAGTAAGAAGTCTTTGTATCGGGGGGAGCTCAACCTAAGGCAAAGAAAATGTAACAACTTTTCTTTGGGGCGAGAAATTCAAGAAGGGACCATTCAAAAACCAGTGGTCATACGTGTGAAGTGCACTTGACAGTGACAAGCACATGCAAGAGGTGTGATTTCTTGGTAGCAACTTGAATTGAAGAGAGACAAAGAAGGCGCAACTCTATAAAAATCGGGCTAACAACAAAGCAATGTTGAGCAATTTTCCTTTGCCGTTGAGGAGTTGTCTTGCAAGAGATTGGAAGAAGGGAAGTCAAGCTGAAGATGCGCTAGTGTGTAGAGGAGAATTCGAGAGAGTTAACCCGAGAGACAGTGAGGAAGCAAGAAAGATGGGAGGAGGAAAGAAAAAATCCAAATTCATAATGAGAAATCATGCAATTTGGAGGTAAGATGTGATCGCAAGAATCAAAGTCTTGAGCCGACTTCAGATCACATTCTTGGCATGGAACTGGAACGTGAGTTTTCAAGGATTCATGACCAAGATAATCAAGAGTAAGTGTCTTGATGGCCCTGAGGAAGAGGGGAAGAGAGGAAATCCGGCTCACTGGACAAAGTTGGATTGGAGATTGGTACCTAGAAGAGAGGCAGGCACGGAGTAGGGTGCCACGTTCTTGGGGAAGGGAGAGGTAGCCTAAGAAACCCAAAAGTGAGGGATGCCTTCTCTTTGAAGAGGACAACGAATGGGTATAAAGTAGAGAGTTACAAAGATCCAGTCAAGAGGGGGATCGTAAGTGCTCTCATGGCAATCCTGAAGCCGGAGAGAATGACTTATGTGATGAAACACCAAGCGGTGTTCTTCCATAAGATGTTTGCAGGAGAACCCATCAACTAGGCGAGGTGGTTCCATGGGAGAATGAGGCAGATGGTGTGGAATTTGTGGGATAAATTGCCTCCACACTACTTTGTGCTGTTTCTTGCACATTTCTACCTCGGGTTGAATTTGCTCAATGCGGCGGAGCACAGCAAAATGATGTCTCACTTTCATCCCGACGTGAGAAAGGAAGTCCACACGGAGGAGCAACAGTATATTCTTCAAATCCAAAAGTAGTGATGAGTACTACACATAGATGGGGAAGAGTGCACAGGTAGAAGTAAGTACTTCAAAGTCAAAGAAGCAGAGTCAACAAGGAGAAGGCAAAGATGTAGATAAAATGAGACCTCGGAAGACTAGGAGAGGAAACCCGAGTAAAGGTGTGGTGGTGATTGTGTCATTGGAAGAAGACTCGGAGGGCGAAGCCAAGTGCAAGTTTGAGGACTCGGAACACGAGGAAGAACCGGAGCTCACGCTACAAAGTGGGGATACGAGTAGTGATAGCAATGAAGGTGGGGAGATGACATCAGTACCTACAGAAGATGAAGAAGTTTGGGTGGAGCTCAAGGAAGAGAATAATGCAAAGTTGGAGGACAAGGTACCCAAGCCGGAGGAGAAGAAGATTATGATTCAGAGGGGAGTTTGGTCGAGGTGCAAGGCAAAATGTGAAGCAAGTCCAAGCAAGGCAAGGGAAGAGGAGAATGCTAGTTCAAGAAGTGAAGCGTCTATTCTAATATGACGACTGCAGAGAAGAAGGCAAGTATCAAGAGAAGAGGAGATAAAGAAGGAAATCACTCCGCAGGTGAAGTAGTTGTGAGTGATGGAGAGGAGTACCTGCAAGAAGTTGTGTGCCCGTTGTTAGTGAAGCTAGAGTACAAGAAGAGGGAGATGCAGTCAAAGTGTCCGGAGGTGAAGACTGTGTTGTAGGTATTAGCAAGACTGGAAGAAGAGAACTCGGAGTTGAAGAAGAGTATAATCCAAGGTGAGGAGGAAAGGGAAGTACTACGAGTGGATGCAGTAGTGTAGAGTCAAGTGATTGAGAACTTGAAGAGAGAAGCGAGGTATCAAGAGGAACTTGTGCAGAAGAGTGACATAGCGAGGGAAAGACAAGTAGCTGAGTATGAAATCTTGAAGCAATAGTTTGCTGATTCAAGACTTGAAATTATCCATGCTATGGCAAGGTAGCAGACAAGGAACAAGAGCTTGATAGAGTGATGGAGAATGTAGAAGAGAAGAAGCAACTGTGGCAATGGGAGTTGACAGTGAGATATAGGGAAGAAGAGAGATTATGAGAGTTACTTCGTAATCAGGAAGAGAAGGTTGTGTAGAAGGAGAAGGAGAAGGAAATGGTGAAAGCCGAGTTTGAGGCAGAATTGGCAATGTACAAGGAAGATTGGCTTGCAGATCTGGAGCGTGAAAGGAAGATGAGATTGGAGCCATTGAAGGAGATCGGAATCAGGATGAATGCGATGCTAAGTACAGAGGCCAATGTTCGTATTGAAGAGACGAGGCTGCACGAGTTGAAGTTGTTGGTGTAGGAGACAAGGAGGAGACATGCAAAAGACACAAACTTGAATGCTCTGTTAATTAGTCTCAAAACTCGTGTAGATAGGAAAATATCAGAAGAAGAAGATAATATCATGATTAGATTACATTTGGTAAAGTTGTAGATAGATAAACTTCGGAAAGATGTTAGAGCAAAACCCAAAGTAGATGAAGTAGGAGTGCAGATGTTTTCGGAGTTACCATTGGAGACATTAGAAAAGAGTGGGTTTGAAGATAAGGAGTTAGATAGATTACCCACTAGTGAAATGCCAGATCATGAAAGAGAACTATTAGATCTGGTAGAAGAGGTAGGAATTGTGAAAACCAAAGATAGAGCAGTAGGAAGTAAAGTTACTTCGGGTTTGGGTTTGAAAGACGAAGGAGAAGTAGACATCGGATTGGATTAGTAACCAATTTGAGATTTGAATAGGTAGATATGAAGAGGTGCATTGTCATTTCAAATCTGTAGGTTTGTAGAGTTGTTAGGAAGAGGTGCATTAGGAAGATAACTATCGATTGTTTCACTACTTAAGAGTGGCATTTGCAGTCTTATGTTGTTTAGTGGTCATAATTCTAAGAATAGATAAAGCAAAGTGCTGTGAAGTAGTACTCGTTGCTTGAGCTTGATTCCGAGTATCAACTTTGTGTCTATGTTTGTGAGTGTTGGGAGAATTTCAAAGTGCAAGTCAGTGTGTTTGTTGGATGTTGGATTCCACAGCCTTGATCTTCATTCTATGTGTTTGATCTTGAGTGAAGTGCAATCTAAGCAATGCGTTGATAGATCTGAGAGGAATTGTAGTGTTGGTAGTATTCTGCATTTGTGAGTGCAGCACAGTGTTGATATGAAGCAACTTTGATCAAGGAAGTTGTGCCTTCAGTGGAGGGGTAGAACACAATTCTGAGGCAAAGTCATTTCGTAGTGAAGTGCCATTTTCGGGAGAGCCTGAATCATCACAATCAAAATTGTTTGGAAAGAGTTGAAGAAGTTGTGATTAAGGTGTGTGAATTTGTGATAAGACTGAGAATCAGTGGTTGTTACTCTCTTCTGGGTGTGGTTTCTACTTGAGAGATTAAAGATGCAATCAAGAAGAACTACATTGTTACTATTTGACTTTGTATTTGACCAATTTTGACTAGTATCTCTACGGGAACAAACTTTACTTACCCGATTACCACAAAAGTGATATTTGTTGAGTTGTCACAAAGGGGCTAGTTGACAGGAGAGGAGAATTTTGAATGGGATTAGGGTTGTGCAAGCTAAAGGACATCTAGAAAGAATAAGCATTGAAGAAGGTTTGGCTAGACAAGGGAACCTTTGAGGAGAAAGTTTGGACTAACCAATAAGGTTAGACAATTAAAATTTATAGGGAAGGGCTTTGTTGTGACAAGAGAGAGTAAGAGAGGAATCAAAGGAAGAATCTAGGCTTGTGCTGTAAGCCAGCCTATTTCTCACTAAGGATGAGCCTCTGATGGCTATTATGGTAATGCACCATGGACTAAGAAGGCAAAGAACCTCAACTCCATCATACTCCTCAAAGGCTAACACTCCAATACTCAAGATTGCTCATTAGAGGACTCAATGAGAGCAAGATAGTTGCAAATGAAAGGATGATGAGTACTTCCTCACCCCTTTTTTATATACTTGTGAAATAGTTATTACCAAAGTTACTAATTACTAGAGTAACTCAAGTTACTAGGCTAAAAGTCAAGTAAAGTCAAAAAGTATAAAGGAATATCCATCCACATGGGCATATTCCAATAAGCATGTGATCTTATCTTCACCCAACAACTAAGTCAAGGATTCCTTCACATGGGCTATCCTTGGACTAGAGAAGAATCCAAAACAAAAAGGCTTGTGGGCCCAAGAGTTCTCAACTCTTTCTTCAAAGCCAAACACCTAGGAATAATACCAAGTCAACACACTAGAATCCAAAATAGTGGTGCTCATCTTTTCCACTTTCTCTAAAGTAAGGTCCCCTCTATCTTAGCTATGACTAAGTTTAGCTAATCATGACTAATGTAGAACTATCCTTTATCTCTATATAAATAATATCTCTCAAGTACTTGTAATACCAAGCTAAAAATCACAATACCACACACATGCACAAATGGGTGTTACAGGATAGTGATAGAAAAAGGGATCGAGAAATTTCAAGAGATGGGCTTCTGCATGGATAGAGTGAGGGGACTTTTTAGAGAAACCTAGACAGGAAGAGGCTTAGCAGAGGAGATAGGAGTTCTTTGAAAGGGTTTTGTAATTGTGTGATAGGAAGAAGAGGGAAAGAATGCTTTGAGAGATTTTGGCTTGCCTATGACAAGGCAAAAGAGTGAGAGAGTGCTTCAAGAGATTTTGCTTTGACTGTGATATGACCACGGAGAAATCATTGGAAGAAGGCATGGAAGGAATTTGGCAAGAAAAATCACTCGGGAGGAAATTTGAGTCAGAGTAAGGTATGGACTTGGTAGAGAAGAGAGAGATTTGAAGGTGGAAGGACTAGATCAAACAAAGAGAGAGCAGTTGAAATTGTTGAAGTGGTCTGGCAATGCAGAAGCAGAGATAGAGGAGACACTTTGAAGTTGAATTTGCCTGGCCACAGAGGAATTTCCTAAAGCTAAGGGTCTGGATAGAAAATTTCAAAGTGGTCTGACTTGAGCAAAAGCAAAGGAAGAGAAGGATTTTGAAGTTGTTCTCATGTGGACTAAACAGAGGGAAAGTGATGTTGAGAAAAGTTTTGAAGTGAAATCCTGAACATGACTAGACACAGAGGTAAGGAAGAGAAGAATCCTTGAAGTTGGTTGATCTGGATTGGGCAGAGTTTAGATCCGGGTTAAAAGAGAGCTTAGGCTTTGACTGTGGCAGAGCTTAGACTTTAATTGTGACTGGAGCTTAGATCTTGACTGCAACAGAGCTTAGACCTTGGTTGTGACAAGAGGAAGATAGGAGTTTGGAGTTGAGTTTGCACTGAGCAGAGACAAAGGAAGAGAGGAGTTTATAGTTAATTAGCACCAAACAGATACAAAGAAGTTTGAAGTTGGTTGCTGACAAGGACATAGGTGAAACCATCAAGAGCCAGATGGGATTGCTAGTGCAGGTGACTTCTCTGAGTAGTGGTTTGGTGGACAGGAAGTTTGTGTTTTGCAAAGTTGCTTAGAGTTTTGCTTTGCTTGGTACTTGTTTTACAGCTTGAGCAGTTGTAGAAACTCCGAGGTGGTCATTGTGTGCTCTGAAACAATTTGGGTTTCAAAAGGTGTTTATAAATTGCAAGAGTTGTCATTGTGATGAATGTTGTGTTATCCTAAGTGATTAAATCTGCCCATTAAATTCCAAGAAGAGTGTTAAGGAAAACAAGGGAACTCCACTTTCAAATCTTCTCGACCAGCTTATGCAATTTGGATCAAATGGCTGATCCAATTGCATCAATCTGAGCTGGCCACATAGACCAGGCCAGGTCTATAAGCCCGGACTAGACCAGTTCTGCAAACCCACCAATCTGGATAACATTAAAACCACAAATAATAGACCCGGAACAAGAGCTAATGCACATGAAGGACAACAATAACTCAAGAAGCCAACCCTGATAGCAATTGAGAGCAATCAAGAAATATCCTCACCTAGGACCAGCCATAGAAAAATTGACCAAAAAAAGGGCTATTGTCATCAAGATCAAAAAATAGAGCTAGCATTAGAAACTCTTAGGTTGCAGACAAAGTAAACAGCCTAAGCGCAAGAAGCCAAGTGTTAGTTGCACTTTTGGGAGCTTACAATCCTTGCAACACCAAAGAAATGCTTCTTCACAATGAGCTTATAATCCTTGCAACACCAAAGAAATGCTTCTAAACAATGCTTTTGGGGCATTGGGTCTCAAGCCGAGGTATTGAAGTAGATGTCCAGAAGGTGAAAGTCATCTCAGCTTTGGAATCCCCTAAAAACAATTGGGAGTTGAAAGTCTTCTTGTAACATGTTGGATACTATAGACACTATGTGTCAAACTATGTGGTGCTTGTTGGACCCCTAACAAAGCTTTTGAAGAAGTTCAAATACTACTTGTGGGAAGCAGAACAAGAAAAAGCTTTCCAAGAATTGAAAAGAAAATTGGTTGAAGCATCAACTATGAGGGCCCTGAATTGGGATGCCCCTTTTCATGTGTATGTGGACACTTTGTCCATGGCAATCGGAGTCTTCTTAAGTCAGTAGGACAAGAAGAAGAAAGACTACCCAATTTACTATGGCAACCGATAGCTTTTATTCGCAAAAAAGTACTACTTGATGATTGAAAGAGAAGCACTCGGAATGGTGTATGCCTACAAGAAGTTTTGCCACTATTTTTTGGGATACAAGTTTGTCTTCTATATGGACCATTATGCACTACAACATTTGGTCAAGAAGGCAAATTTGTTTGGGCAAATTGCAAGATGGATCTTCTTGTTACAAGAATTCACATACACTATATAAGCTTAGAAGGGAGCTTCACATTTGAATACGGACTTCCTATCTAGGTTGGAAAATGAAGACCAAGACTTGGATGTTGATGATCGGTTTCTTGATGAAGAGTTTTATCATTTAATGGTTATGCAAAGCATGAGATATGCAGTAGAATATCATTATCTACATACTTGCCATTGTCTTGAGGGATTGGACCCAAAGCAAAGGGCAGTCTTCCTCAAGAAGATGGGACCATACCAGCTGAAACACAACATTTTATTTAAAATGAGCAAAGATGAAGTACTTTGGAGATGCTTGGAGGCATACAAAGTTGGAGGAGTAATCAAGTCTTTACACTCAAAAGCATCGGGAGGACACTATGCCCTGAAGAATATTGTAAAGAAGATTCTTTTCATTGAGGTATTGGTGGCCTATGATGTATAAGGACACTCACGCCTATATGTGAAGTTGTGATGCTTGTCAACAAACAAGAAAGCTGACAACTACTTCCCAATGGCCTTTGAGACCAATTTTGCCATTGGCTCTATTTGAGAAAAGGGAATAGATTTTGTGGGTGAGATTCAACCGGTGACCTTATTCACAAGGAAGAGATACATCTTGGTGTGCATTGATTATGATACCAAGATGGTTGAAGACGGGGCAACTTAGTGAGATGATGCGCAAACAGTCGCACATTTTTTTCTTCCAAAACATCATTTCATGTAACGGATGTCCTCTGGCATTGGTCAGTGATTAAGGGACCCCTTTCTTGACCTCCATGGTGGAAATTTTAACCAAGTTATTCCAGATTAAATGTCAGAAGACAACTCTTTACAATCCAAAAGCAAATGGACTAACAAAGAAAGCAAACAAATTGTTGTGCAAATTTTTGAATAAAATGACAATCAATTATGCCTACAATTGGGACACAAAGTTACCTATAGCTTTGTGGGCATATAGAATGACTGAAAAGACCAACAACAAAAAACACCTTACTTCTTGATATAAGGCTTGCATCCCATACTACCAATTGAATTTGAAGTACCAACATATTGGATTCTCTATGAGAAATGATTGTCAAATATAGAAAGCTAGGATCCTTGGATCCATCAATTGATGTGGTTAGAAGAGCAAAGAGACAATGCAATGCAAACCACTCAGGAAGTACAAGACCAGTCAAGCACAACAAGTAAATCAAGCCTATTGCTATTTAGCAAGGCAATTTGGTGTTGTTATATGACAATCACCAAATATTTTTTCCAGGCAAGCTGCATCAAAGGTGGATGGGGCCTTACAATGTGATGCACATTTATGACAATGGCTCTATTCAACTTGCAGACCTGGAGAGCAATCCCATTGCCACTCAAGTGAATGGGTGGAGAGTTAGAAAATATTGGACCATGGACTCGGCCTTGTATAAAGAACCCAAAGTGGATGTTCATGAGGAACACTCACACTTGAAGGAAGGAGTATGTGGTACCCATATTTTTTGGTTTTGTTATATTTTGAAGAAGTGTATAGCTAAAGTTGTATTGAACCCAAATGGCATTAAAAGAAGGAGAATTGTGTCTTTGGATTGAACATAAAGTAAGGAAAATTTTCCTCGGAGTGATCAACCCATTGTGAAGATGGCGTAAAAACTGTCCTTTGGGTTATCAACCAAGAAAGTACAAGCAAGAAAACAGCTAAGGCATGAAAAACTTAACTTAATAGTGCTAGGAGGAACTCATGTAGAAGGTGTGATTATCAATGAAGAGTGAGGGAGGAACAACCATGCAGTGAAGAACTATAAAATCAAGACTTTGTTGAGGGGATTTTGGGATTGGAACTTGAGTTTTCTAGGGTTCATGGCAGAAGTAGCTATGAGTGATTGTGAGAAGGGACTTGAGGATGAAGGGAAGAAGGGCAATTTGGCTTGATGGATAAAGTTGGATTGTAGATTGGTTTTGGGGAGAGAGGCTGGTGAGAAAACTAGGCTACATCCCTCAAGAAAGGAGAATCTATGGAGGAGATTGAAGAAATCCACAATTCCTTCATTGCTCTGCGTACAAAGAATGGATATAAGGTCAATACCTATTGAGACCCCATGAGGCAAAGTATTGTTGGGGCAATGATAGTTCTCTTCAAGCCGGATTGAACTATGTACATTATGAAGCACCAAGCAATATTTTTCCACCAGATGTTTGCAAGAGCACCGGTGAATTGGTGAAGTGTTTTTACCAAAAAATGCAGCAAATGGTGTGGTGTTGGAAAGATGGAGCCGCTCCCCACTATTTGGTGCCATTCACCACATATTTCTACTTTGGATTGAACTTGATGAAGGAGGCAAAGCAAAGGAAGATGGTGTCTCACTTTCATCCGGATCTACAAGACAAAGCGGATTAGAAAGAGCAACAATACATCCAACATATCTGAAGTAGTGATGAGCACTATGCAAGAACAGGCCAACACATGAAGGTAGCATTGAATATTCCAAAGATTAAGAATAGAAGTTGTCTTGTGGAGATTGTGTCACCTGTTCAGCCCCGGAAAATGAGAAAGGTGAACCCAAAGCACAACATTATGGTAATCAATGAGTTGTCAAGAGCAAAAGAATCAGAGTGCAAAGCCAAGTATAAGTCAGAAGACGTAGGAGCAGAAGAAGAACCAGAGCTTACAATGCAAAGTGAAGAGTCGAGTAGTGGAAGTGAGGATGAACAAAAGTTCAACAATGGGGAGAGAATGATGCAAAAGACAAAGATCAAGAGTTCCATGCCGCAATTGATCGCATAGGATGAGGAGATATTCTGTGTTTGGAATTGCAGCAGAAGGAGATTGAAGAAGAAGTCAAACCAAAGTTGGGATTCCAAAAAGGGATCAGATTGAAGAGAAGTGCACATACTGAAGTTTTAGAACCAAGTAAGTGAGCCCAGTAGATGAAGAAGGAGAAAGCTTGGATGAGATGCCCCTGAGAGTGAGAAGATTGATACTTTAGAGTAAAGCTCAAGTAGAAGAAGTGAAAGATGCAGGGCCTAAACTAAAGAGGAGCCTTTGATGGGGTATTTTAGTTAGCTTCCTGTTGGAGTGCTCAACCTATTTAAAGGATGCATTCGTAGTGTTGTGATGTTTAGTATTTATATTTTTGAAGTTGATAAAGTAACTCAATGCTCATCATTTCAGCTTAATTCTGAGTATCAATTTTGTGTGTGTGTTTGTGAGTGTTTGAAGAATTTCAAATTGCAAGTCATTGTGCTTGTTGGATATTAGATTCCATAGCATTGATCTTCATTCTATGTTTGATCCTAAGGGAAGTGCAATCAAAGCAATGCCTTGATAGATCCAAGAAGAATTTTAGTGCTGGTAATATTCTGCAATTGTATGCACAATGCGGAGTTGATGCAAAGCAATTCTGATCAAGGAAGTTGTGCCTTTAGTGGAGGGGTGGAATGCAATTCTGAGATGAAGTTGTTTTTGTAGTGAATTAGCCTTCTTGAAGAAAATCTTAATCATCACAATCAAAGGTTGTTTGGAAATATTTTATAGTGTTAATTCATGACAAGATTGTGATCAATGCTTGTTACTCTCTTCTGGGTGTGGTTTCTACTTGAGAGGCTAAAGATGCAACCAAGAAGAACTACATTGTGATTGTTTTACTTTGCATTTGACCATTTCTGACTTGTATCTATGCAAGAATGAACTTTATTTACCTGATTATCACAAAAGTGATACTATATAGGTTGTCACACCCTACCTATTTCATCTTGTAGGTTAGTTTGAAGTGCAACCTGAAGGACCTACACATATCACCAAGTATTGATTGGTAGATGCAAATTTTGCAAAGATAGTCCAATTTGTGCATATAAATGAAGGACTTGCCTTGCCTCAGGCTCCAAAGAGGAAGAACAAAACCTTGGAGAAGAAACCACTTTTTGTAGCCAAGAATTCAAAGGTGAGTGTCCAGATTGTCAAAGTGTCCTCATTGGAAGATGAAGTTGAGGACATTGAGGTGGATGAAGATGAGGATGAGGATGAGGAGGAGTAGGGGTCTTTCACTCTCCAAGGATTAACCTATGCCTGAAGAGACAAATGAAGAAGGAGAAGAAACTTGGGAAGATGCTCAATCTCCTCTCCAAATGCAAGACCAGAACATGGACAAGGGCCTAGCAAATGAAGAAGAGCATGTGGTGGAAGAAGTCAAAGTGCCCAAGTAGGCACCATAGAGTCTAGATGTGTAGGAAGGAAAATTCATAATAGAAGTGCAAGTTTGGACCAAGTGCTTGAAGGACTAGGGATTTTGGCCAAGAAGAGAAGAGGAGGCAGATGATCACATTAAGCAAGAAAATCAACTTACCAACAATGCCAAAGAAGAAGAGTATATTGACATTGCAAGTGATCTTCTTGAGGCTGCCCCTAAAGTGGAGATCAAAGTGCAGGAAGCACCTACAAAGTCCAAATCAATGTAGGTCCAAGAGGGCTCAAATTTCATCATTCGCCCTGTGGGCGCTGCTCTGCAATTAATGGAGGTGTTATTGCCATATTATCAAGCTGAGAGCCCTGATGTGTTGGACTACATCATGTTAATCAAGGCCATGCACAAGCAGGTCTACACTCAAAAGGCCATAGAAGACCTGGTGAAGGACAAGGTAGCAAAGGCAAAAGATTTGTACAAGGTAGAGGATTTGAAGGTAAGTGCCTTGTTGCAAAAGAACAAGGAGCTAAAGAGGAAAAGTGCCATTGCTTAAAGAAAACAAGATCATTAGGCATCTAAGACCAAGAGGTTCAAAGGGGATTGGAAGGCACTCCACCTTGAGTTTGATCAGTTCAAGAAGGAAGCCAAAGACCAACTTTGCAGCAAGTGCTAGGAGGTGGATAGCACTCAAAGTGCTCTAAAGGAGAAGCATGACCAAGTTGTAATGTTGGAGCTATAGATGCAAGAGTATCATAAGGAAGTGATAGTGCAATTAGAATGTCTCACCAAGGAGGAAAATGAAGAAAGAATGAAGCATGCAAAAAGCCTCCAAGTGTTGGAAGAAAAAAATGCCAAATGGTGCAAGTAGTCTAAGCAAAGAGAAGAGGACCAACTAAAGACACTTCACCAACTAGAAAAAGCCAAGCCTTGTTCATGGAGATGCTAAAAGAAGGAATAGTGCGAGCCTTGAGGACCAAACGCCATGAATTGAAGATGCAAGTCTGATGCTTGCAAAATCAGGCCTATGACGAGAAACACATGAACAGCTTATCCTTGCACTTGAAGGAGCATACAGATAAGAAGTTCAATGAAGTATGCCAAACCTTCTTGCTAGAGATCAAGTCCAACAGATTAGCTTATTAGATACCAAAGAGGTGAATAAAGTCCTTCACCCCCAATAGTTTCAATACAAGACACTCCCTACATGAGAAAGTCCTTCAATAAAACATACACTTTTTAGTAAGGATTAGATACTCAAGGTTGTACAAAAGTCAAGCACTTTGAGTAGGCCAGTTGTGTCTGCACTTAGCATTGTATGTATTTTAGACTAGTGCCCTCAAAATTGTCTTGCACTTGGAGTTGTATATACTTGAAGAGGAGTGCCCTCAATTTTGTACAAGCACTTGGGATTGTATACTAAAGATAGAATAGGCAGGGTTTGATATCTCCCCTGACATGTATAGGAGTGTAATCATTCTATAGATGATTATGATAAGATAGGATTAGGATAGTAAAATCAATAATGGACAATTTAGAAGAGAATTTTTTAGGATTCACTAGGGATTCTGATCCCTTTGGCCCAGAGCCAGCATTGCATGTAAGATTGATTGCCACTAGCACTTGTGTTCATTCTTTTGTGGAGTGCTAACTTTGATTACCAAGAAAGAGTGAGCCTACTTCTTTGCAAGTTCTTTGTCTTGAATTTTGTATGTTTTTTCAATGTCTAGGCAAGAGTAGAGATGAGGAATTTCTTAGTAGGTCTTCAATGCTTAGTGCCAAGTAGGTACTTGCTGTTAATCAAGGTGTGCAATAAATGATTTGAAGGAATGACCTTGTGCAATAGATGGATTTGGAAGCTCACCATACAAGAAGTACCACAAAATTGAAAACTTTAGATAAGGAGTAGCAAAAAGTATATTCCTACAAGTTGTGCCTTTTGGGAAGGAATGAACACACTTACAAGCATTATATCTTTGGAATGGAGTGGCACTCAAAGTTGGACAAACCATCACCTTCAAGAGAAATCACAGCTAGATTTTAGAGTGAAAGTGATTACTTTGTGATTTATTTTTGTTGAATTGTGCCACAAAGGATGACACTATGTCTTTTGGGAGTGGTTCTTGTCATAGCTCACCTGATGTTCCCTTAGGTGGATTTTCTTTTATTCTTTTTTTCCCCAAATAAGCACATCATGTTGATGCTTGAAGGTGAAAGTATGTCTTATACCTTAGTTGCCATAAAGTTCCTAAAGAGTCATAAAGGAGAGAAGAGAAGATGTTCAAGAACAAAGGTACCACAAAAATGAGTGTTTGATGACATATCAAGAACCACCATCAGTAGGTAATGCTTCAACTTCTTGTTTAACAAGGAATTGACACATAGGGTGAAGAACTACCAATGGAGCATACTACACATGCCCTTTCAACTATCCTCCATTGTCATCTTGGGTTGTCCACATGTTGGGACTAGTATTGAAGACCTTGGACTACTCCTTGCCTACCAAGAAATTCACCCTACAGTGATGGATCATAAGATATTGATCAATTTCTTGCTCTTTCAAATTTAGATGCCCATATGGGAAAATCAAGCAATATATAGGAAGTTGGTCAAAGCCAACACCTACATTTTGCACCTGGAGGCCCAGTTCACATAAATAAAAGGGTATGGTGTGCACTACAACCACCATTGTGACCCAAGAGAATCTTGTGAGATGGCCTGTGATTGAGAATGGCTGGCATGGGCAAAAGGAAGAGGTAAGTATGATGACCATGGTTGTGGAGCACCACCAAGAGGGATTGGAGCATTATGAAGGGAAGTAAACTCAACTTCCATGGAGGCATGAATTTCTCACCTTGAAGTTGCTCTAGAAAATTGAGAAGCCTCCTTGAAGATGAAGTAGTGTGAGTTCACTATGCTTTCCACCAACTTCAAGGCTTGGAAGCGTGAAAATGACATGATGCTAATAAAGCACAAGGAGGAGCTATGGAGCATCAAGGCAGACCTTGCAGTGATGAAGGCAGATCTACCCAGTGAGAGAGTGCATTTGTGGATTACAAGACCACACAAGAGGAGAGTATGCAAGAAAAGTCTTGGGAAATAGCCAAGATGAAGGATGAAACAATAGACTTGAGGCAATGGATTACCCAGCTGGACTCCAACTTGACAACTATCAAGGGTAGATTTGAGCATTGAATAGAGGAGATGAAGAAGAAGCATGCCAAGGAGTTGGATGCTAGGGACAAGGAGGTGATGTCCCTAAAGAAGGAGCTAGATGGTCAGTGGAAGGAGAAGGCCATAGAGGAGCAATCTCATGATATTGCCTTAGAAGTTGCCAAGATGTGCATTAAGAAGTTTTCCATGATCATGGTTGACCATGAAGACAGAGCCTATATACTTTGAGTACAAGTCAGACAAGAGGTGGAGATGGAGTTGCAATCCATTCATGATACTCTGGAGAAAGAACAAGCGTGAGTTCTTACAATCATGGAAGATATTGCTAAAAGGCTAAAGACCCAAGAGGAATTCTTGTTATGATCCAAGCTCACCAGGCTAAGTGGTAGGACCTGAAGTTGAAAATACATGCCAAAGAACCCAAGACCTACTCCATTGAACAATTAACCAAGCTATAGAGAAGTTGTGCAAGCATGATGATGCCAAGTTCAAAAGTATCTTAAGCAGTATCCACTGTGGTACCCACATTTTTCATTTTGGACAAGTTTTGAAGAAGTGTCTTGCTGAAATCAAATTGAAACCAAATGGAGAAGAAATGAGTGAAAACTTGTGTTTTGATCAAGCTTGAGGAAGTACACTTTGTGTTAGAGGAAGAAAGACTTGGACTGGATCAGACCCAAAGAAGCTTACTTTGTGTAAGAGGAGGGAAAAACTCGGATCAAGATGCCGAAGGAGGGTTTCTTTGCATCGGAATGAAGGTTATAGGTCAAGATTCTTGCGGGGCTATATCTCAATGACCACAAGTCCAAATCAAGCATGTTATATCTCGTTGGAAGCGTTTTATTCAGGACTTTCCATTGCTACCAAAATCACAAAATTTGGAATTTTTAAGAAGAAGTTACAGGCATTTGAAGTTTTGGGAGTAGATGTGAAGAGTAGTTTAGTGTCTCCGGGTCAATATGACTTTGGACTTTGGACTTTGGACTTTAGACTTTGGGTTAACATGACTTTGGGTCATGAGACTTCGGCCTCAAGACAAAAATGACTAAATCTGAGGTAGCCAGACCTCAGAGTGTAGTGAAGATGACTTTGAGAATCTTGCGGGTGGCATTAGAGGAAGTTAGAGTAAGGAAAATAAGTTAATTAGGATACCCATGACTTCAATTTCAGTTCAAATTGAAGATGGAATAGAAATTGAAGGAGAAGTAGCAGTACTGAATAAACCTGAAGTGCAAGATCAGATTGTAAGTGTTTTTGGGTCAGTCACATTAGTGATTAGGGGAAAGTGGGTTACAAATTAAAGGTGTAGATAATGTTCCCCTACTTTCAATTACAATTCTTGATGATGACACAATAGAATTAATAAAGTAATTGATAGTAGTTAGACCCAAAGTTGATGAAATAGGAGTGCAAATGTCTTTGGAGTTACCATTGGAGACATTAGAGAAGAGTGGGTCGGGAGATAAGGAGATAGATTACCCACTAGTGAAATTTTAGATCAGGAAAGAGAATTGTTAGATTTGGTAGAAGATGTAGGAGATATGAAACTTGAGGACAGAGTAATAGGAAGTGAAGTTACTTTGGGTTTGGGTTTGAAAGCTGAGGAAGAAGTAGACATCGGATTGGAGTAGAAACAGATTTGAGATTTGAATAGGCAGATATGAAAAGGTGCATTGTCATTTCAGATCTGCAAGTTTGTAGAGGCATTAGGAAGAGGTGCATTAGGAAGATAATTGTCGATTGTTTCACTATTTAAGAGTGACATTTGCAGTATTATGTTGTCCAGTGCTCATTATTTTTGAGAATAGATAAAGCAAAGTGCTTTGAAGTAGTGCTCGTCGCTTGAGCTTGATTCCGAGTATCAGCTTTGCAATTGTGTTTGTGAGTGTGTGAAGAAATTCGAAGTGCAAGTCAATGTGCTTGTTGGATGTTGGATTCCGTAGCCTTGATCTTCATTCTGTGTGTTTGATCCTGAGTGAAGTGCAATTGAAGCAATGCCTTGACAAATCTGAGAGGAATTGTAGTGGTGGTAGTATTCTGCATTTGTGAGTGCAGTGCAAAGTTGATATGAAGCAATTTTGATCAAGGAAGTTGTGCCTTCAGCGGAAGGGTGGAACATAATTTTGAGGCGAAGTCATTTTACAATGAAGTGCCGTTTTTGGGAGAGCCTGAATCATCACAATCAAGATTGTTTGGAAAGATTCAATAGAGTTGTGATTATGGAGTGTTAATTTGTGACAAGACTGCGAATTAGTGCTTGTTACTCTCTTTTGGGTGTGGTTTCTACCTGAGAGACTAAAGAAGAACTAAAATTGTTACCTTGCTTCGTATTTGACCAATTCTGACTAGTATCTCTACTGGAACAAACTTTACTTACCCGATTACCGCAAAAGTGATATTTGCCGGGTTGTCACATCCACCATGAACTCAAAGAGTACAATGAACTCGTCAAGGAGCTAATTCAGAGGTATAAGGGTGAACAAAGGTCAAGAAAGTAGATCATGGTGTACAATACTTGTATAGTTGTATAGTTTTGGACCATCAGGATGTGGTTGTCATGTCATGACCATCATGTTGCAACTACGTTGTGATGGGGACTTCATCAGGTTGGGGATTTTGTAGTGACATGATGTCTCTACATGATGACATGTATTGTAATTCTTTGAGCAATTAAGGCTATGGACATTAAATTGATTCTTTTGTAAATATTTGATTGTCGGGACCATTCTCCCAATGTGTAGACGTGTAGCTCGAGTCAAAGTATTGGTAGAGTGTACAGTAAGTGCCTCTTTGCAAGTGGTGTCACTGTGGCATTTAATATGTAATAACCAATTAGGTAGAATAGGGTTAGTCTTAATTCATAGTTATGGGGTTGTGACATTGCACAACCGTGGATGCGCCCCATCTTGTTGTAATAGAGAGTGTAAGGGGAGTAACCCTGACTTAATAAAGGTTCAGTTAACACAGATTGGAATTCCATCTCAGATAGGTGTTGAAACTCCTGAATGTGCAATCACTTTGCTTGTGTGTTTTCAAATTTGACTCTGTTGTGGGGACTATGTTTGAGGACCTCTTAGAACCTAAGTGAATCAATGTCAGTATAATGTTTATTTTGTGATCACTGAGACAAGTAGTGGTGAGAACCTTGAAGTAGGAATGCAAGTGCTGAGATGTGGGAGGGCAGTCAGGCTTGGGAATTCTGAAGAGTTGGGGTGACACATTGAGAGCCATGACAGCTGTTAGTGTCTTAAAGTAGTGGTGAGAAATGTGAAGTAGGAATGCAAGTGCTGAGGTACGGGAGGGCAGTCAAGTTTGGGAGTTCTGAAGAGTTGGGGTGACTCATTGAGAGCTGTGACAGCTGTTAGTGTAGTAAAGTATCACATGTAACAAAAAGCTCAAGGTACTGCAAACCTGCAGTAAACCAGTGACAAGTGTCTTCTAGGAAGGGTAGAATGTTCTCATTGCCACTGAGGTATGCATTCTATAGGTAACTGAGAGGGAAAGACCTTCCGGCTGATGACAAACTGAATCATCACCTTCAAGAACTTGTGCAGTGAGATATTATTCGTGAATTTGATTTAGTGGTTTTTTTTTTACTGTAGTGTGTCACAAAAGGGTACTCTACCCTCTTTTGGGAACTGTCTTGCCCAAGAGGTTAACTGCGTAACAGTAGCTAGACTTGTGACAAAGCAACACTTTCCCTTCACTCCTAGCCAATTCTGAAATGTATCCTTGTGAGAGTGACATGTTCTTACCAATTACACTACAAGTACTTAGACACTCGAGGGTCACAATTCATACCGAAGAGGTTATATAGGAAACAATAAATGAATTGAGATTTGGTGACAAGTGTATTTTGCTTCACTCTTGGGTATATCCAACCAGTAGAATCATGGGAATGAACTGTTCTTCTTGACTATACTATAAGTAGGACGACATTGAACTATCACAATGAGTATTTTGAAATGTCTTCATGCAGAGTCATAGAGAATTGAGACTACTGTTCTTTGGGCTATAGGCAGTATTTTGAGAGAGAAATTTTGTGGAAGAGTGTTCCACCAGAGTCCCAATGTGCTGGGCACAGCAAAAAGAAGCTCTCAAAGTGGAAGTTTCTAGTCTAAACTACCTTGTAAAGCCATCGTACCATGGGGTAAAGTCTAGATATTCTCACGAGATAAGAGAAATGGAGAGGGAAGGGTACCATATAGCTACATCTAGATATTCTCACGAGATAAGAGAAATGTGGAATGGGAAGTCAAAACCGTTTTAGTGTGCAGAATATAGAATGAGTGCCCCCATGGGTTTATCCAGGAAGTCACCCCTAGGTCTACGCCCCTTGAGAGAGTGTGACGTAACTGGTTAGAGATGTGGACCCCGCGTAGATAGGGTTATCAGTTAGTGACAGAACTTCTCAGTAAAGTAATGTCTCTGTTCCTACCAAGACATTACTTTCCTGATAAGAGGACGGCCTTGTGGATAAGCAAAACCTGCATAAATTGGAGAAGACTTTGAGAGGCTGCTAGGAGAGATATATATTCTAGGAAAACTCCACGTGCACGTCCGTTCAATCTAGACATTCCAGCATGAAATACCTGGGTCCCGATGGACCTGCATGGCCAGGATAGCTGTGGATCACGATGTGTACTCACAGTGAGCGATCCTACAATCAGCTTCTAAGACTAGTATTTGCTCGACACAATCTCCAGTTAAAATACGCTTGAACTTTAATACCTGCCTTGAACCCCCATGCTCCCAGTTTTCAGTCAATAGCAAACTGAGTCTGTATATATATGGAGTACAACCTCACACAGTGTAACTTAGATGGGGGAATGATTTGTTGAAGACTGATCCTGATTGCTAACAAGGGTGTGGAGCCATAAGAGCTACATATACAACCAACCTATCGAGATGGGGTTCGCAAATCTCCGGATCAAGCCCTGAAACATAAATTACAGCGTTGGCGTTTCCAATGTTTTCTCTTTCATTCACTTACAAGTATCTGATTTCTGTCTTGGGACGATATAGTAAGTTACGATGAATATGCATTGTAGTGACGGGTGTAATAAGATCTGTTCTCCCCAATTTAATCTCGATTTGAAAGCTGTCAGTTAAACAATGTGATGGTATGTGTGATTGGGCTTATCAAATTGAAATTGGCATCAACAACATCCACTGAAGCGAATTCTCAAAAACATGTCCTATTGACTTGTATTTGAACTGGAAAGTAGCTGAGAAAATATTTCTCAACTAATCTCCAGGTCATGCGTAGTTAGTTAATTGAATTAGCCCATTCTATCCATAGAGCGTGCGCTACTGACGAGACTCTTGAAACAATTCGGGATCCACTAAAATTAATAAAAAATCCTGACAATTTTCACAAAAACCATTGTAAAAAATCAAAAGATCAATTGACAAAAATTACTATGACATCTGTTCTAAGACTTGTGACACTACCGTACAGTTGTAAAAATGAACAGTCTTGAGTTTTTAAATGCACGCTCAAAGAAAAGGGCTCGCTTTTCCAGCATCAATGATTCTAAACTTGCTAGCTTACTTCCCTGTCGATCCACCGACTAACAACATAATTCGCTACTAGAACTGCATATGCAAGATGCGCTCACACCTGTGCTGCTTTCAAGCTGTCCACTACGTCACTAGACACTCCAAACGATTTCTCTAGCACCACATCACATATTCCTGAGTTGAAAAGGTTGGCAGGCAATCGAATGAGTCCGGGATTTGAACTGCTGAATCCAGCAACAGCAACTGCTGTCTGATTGGTGTCCCAGTTAATCTGGAAGTGTACCAAACCCTTGGGGAACACGAACAAATCACCTTGATACAACGTTTGGGTGAACAGCTTGTTGGTGGAGTCCATAACCCCGACGCTCAACACACCGTCGACAACGTAGAGGAGCTCAGAACCACGGGGATGAATGTGAAGAGCGTTGAGAGTTTGTGGTGGATAACTGAGCATTGCAAACGAGACTCCCAATCCTACCAGAGCTGGAAATACCTTGGAATTCACAGGGGTCACCGTAGCGGAAGTTGCTTGACCTATGGTCACATTTCTGAGGAGAGTGGAAGTAAAGAAGCTTCCATCTAGCGTGGAAGCATTGATACCAAGCGGAACCACAAAGTCGGTGGTGATATCAGGGTCTGCAGCAAGCACCTGATGAAGATGCAATGTGGCAAAAACGAAGATGACACCCGCTACGAATGAAGCCATTTTACTCAAAAAATGTGAACGGATCGATAGCGCGGATTCAACAACAATTTAGGATTCGGTGAGAAGGATTGGAACAGGGCTGAAAATGCACATGCAACTGTATTCTTCAGCTCTGGCTCTAGATCAAAAGCGCAACTATTTGTGGTACATCGTGGAGCTCAAGCGGTATATATAGTGTATGATATTCACATGAGGAGCTCTGGTCAAAGGGCAGGCAGCTAGAACTCTTGATTAGTTAACCCCAGTTCTGTTATTTTGCAATTCATCTTGCTCGCGGATACTGTCAAACTCTCAAGTTTGTAACAGCAGTACGGTCAAGTCAATACGCTGAAGAGAGAGATGATAAGCACCTCGGCCGGTCTTGGGAGAAAAAGTTTGGATGGTAATGCGTCTAGTGCTGTCTTCCATATAATTCGAATTCACTCCACCTCGTGAAGTCCGGAGATAATTTGTCGCAAAGTTCCTAGCTTGAAGAGGAGACGGTATTTGCAGAGTAAGGCGCTTCCGTGAAACGCTAAATTACGGCTGATGGCAAGATGGCTGCGCTCGCAATTGTTTCAGGATCCGATGCAACAAAGCTTGATTTAGATGAGCATTCAGCAAGTTGAAGACCTTATCTTGAGGATGTACCAAGAGGATGAGAATGTCAATGAAAATGCAATTCCAACTTCGGTAAGCACGCCTTTCCTAACCCTATTCTAGAGAAAAATGTCAATTAACATCAGGGATCGAAGGGTGTGAAAGCTATCCTGGTTGTAAGCAAATCCAGATCCATATCATTTCACTTAGCTAGGTAGGCAGTGAGTTTTGATTGAAATCACTCACTCCTTTTGAATCGGATGGTGTAGTCGAGATACCAGCAGTTCAGGTGGAACGGAGATAGTAAAATTGCACACTTGGGTCATTGTTGACAAGTGTAGTAAAAACAAACGCTTTTAATATCTGTTGTGGCGATACATAAGCGAGCTTGTGTCGCCGTTTCAAGTGCTAAGCTTGATGTAGATGGGCATTCAGCCAGTTGAAGACCTTATCTTGAGGATGTATCAGGGGGATGACAATGTCAATGAAAATGAAATTTCAACTTCAATAAGCACGCCTTTCCTTACCCTTTTCAGAGAAAAATGTCAATTAACATGAGGGATTGAAGGGTGTGAGAGCTATCCCTGTTGTAAACAACGCCGGATAGATATAATTGTTGAAAGTACATTTCAGATCAGATCGTAATATATATATGTGGCATGGATATAGCTATACTTTAGTTGTTAGGGTTAGGGTTGTACATAGCACCAAGGCCGCAATATTAGTTAGAGTATTTAGGTCTTACTTTTGAGAGAGCCATAATTTATTCCATCAAGAGGATGGTGAGGAGTCAAGAAGCTTGAGCAACAGGACTTGAGAGAGGAGCAGCGTAGAGAAGCAAAGCCACACAACATGACCAAATTCACATTAACTTTCAACCAGCATACTAGCCTTTAGGTATTCCATTCTTCACTTCATTGCAATTAGAAAAAATATGTAAAAGTGCTTCATATACCTCTTTGCATCTTTGTAAGTTGTAAATGCTGTGCAACTTTACATCAATATTTGTGATACTTTTCAATAGATTATGGGTCCATGTTTCCCAACTCATCAAGAGTAATAGAATTATATTTTTGGTGTAAAATTTTGTAGAGACTGATAATCTAGAAGAGATCTTTTCAGATCTATGAGACGGAGTGGGACACAATGGGAACAAGGAATGATGTGAGAGGTATAGCTCACATTAGTTGATTCAATGGATAGAATTTATTGATTTAGAAATTCTAGATGTTGTTCTTCAAGTCAAAGAGATGTACAAGGTTCATAATAGCACAAAGACTATAGAAAAATCTATAGAAGATGGAGGAGTTATCAATTTGTAGAGCAAGAATGATACTGCAAAAATGTACATTTGTGCAGCCATAGCAGAGAAGTCTTTACAAAGATTAATCAATTTTACAATCAGAAACCAAATATGAAGTAGATTAATAACATCACATAAACAATGTGCTTCACAAAACAAGAAAATTCTCTAGTGGAGATTCTTTCTATTACAAATGAAACTGGTAGATGAGATAGTGGGTTTTATTAGCCAAGTAGAAACTTGCTAGTCAGTTGAATAACATTGGTGTTAGAATAGAATATTAATCAATACTCACCTTGATTATTTGTAGTTTACCACAAGCTTATTGCCATATAATAGCAGCATGGGATAATGTAGCTAAGAAGCAACAAACAATCAAGCGACTCACTTCAAGATGCTCAAGGAAAAAATGTTGAGTATATATGAAGAGGAGAAAGGCAATTTTTTGAGGAGGAAGCCTTTCTTGCTACCAATAGAAAAAGCAAAAGATGAAGCAATGATGGGGGACTCAAAAGAAGACCAACATATCTGAACTAAAGAAGAGAACAAGTTGAAACAAATGCAAAAAGAAGGGGCACTGGGCAAGAGAATAGAGAGGCAGGCAGCACCTCCAAAGAAGAAAGCCTCACAATGAGGCTAATCCTAGAAGTCACACCAATGCTCTAATGACACATAGTATTGCATTTTCTGCTGATTTTAGCACTACCACAAATATTGATCATCTTGACAATGATGTTTGGTATGCTGATAGAGGAGCTTCAGAGCACATGACAGATATACAAGAATGGTTCCAAGATTTCAAGGATATTGAAGAAGGAACCTAGCCCATGTATGTTGCTGATTATTGGGTTCATAGAGTGGAACACATCCCAATTTCTTGTAAGCATGGTGCAAGAAGACAAGAAGGATTTATCTGAGGATTTTTCTACATTCTAGAGTTGAAGCAGAAGCCATTCAGCTTTGGTCAAGCAGTGGACAAAGGTATCCAAATCACCTCACACCAAAGAGTGCTGCTACATGGATGACGATGGATGGTGATGGATGGTCTCCATTATTCAAAGCTTTACATACTTTAGATCAAAGTGACTAAGATATGTGACATTTCCCAAATGAATCATATTACTACAAGGGATGGGAAGCGTGAGCAGTAGGAAAGCAACATAGCTTACCTTTGCAAAGTCCAGCAATAGTAGAAACAACAAGTACAGAGTGGAGAGTTCATTCACACTGACATTTGTGGTCCTTTGAGCATGAGCTCAATAGGAGGATCAAGATGTTATCTCTTTTCTAAGGATAATACTAGTGGTTTTAGATTTGTATTTTCCTGAAAGGGAAGTAAGAAACTCACTCTTGCTTCAAACTCAATGTAGAATGAAGATCAAGAAAGTATGATCTGATAGAGGAGTTCCATACAATGGAAAAGGAATTTGATGTTTTTGTTCAAAGTGTTAGATTAGTCCATGAACTTATTGCGTCTTACACTCTTGAGACAAATGGCATATTACAAAGAGATCATAGAACAGTCTGCAACTTGTCTGACCAAACATACACTGGGTTTCTTTCCTCGCTTGTGTATGTTGCTCTGCACAAGCACTAATTCTAGATGAGGCAAAAAATGCACATTGGTATATTGCTGTTGGTGCCTCCCATCACCAGGCACACGAGAAAAGTCAATTTCTAGAAATGACACCAATCTACACTCTTTAGAACCAATGGATAGACACTCGCATCTACCTTGGTGACAATTCTTCATTACCAATCTGCAGCGTTGGCACAGTCACCATCCCATTACCCAACTGAACACATTAACAATTCACAACTTGCTTTATGTACCAGGGCTCCATTTAAGAATCTCTTCTTTGTTGTGGAATGCCGTCCAATTTGCTTTTCAGTTTTCCATTATGCTTTGATTTTGACTATGTTGCAGCATGGGCCGTAGTTTTTAATTGAGAGCAGTCTCAATGCCAGTGGCCGTGCTACTTGCAGTTTGGGCAAGAAGTCCTTGGGGGTTTGTTGTTTCTGTGTGCATCTTCGTTTTGTGTGAGGGAGAGATGCAAGTTCTACATTTTTTTGTTGCATGTGAATGAATTCTCACCCTTCTAATTCTTCTGAAATCGTGCACCTGAGAAGAAAGCAGTGCCTTCAGAGAAGGAAGACTGCATGGCAGTCTCTTCTTGAAATAGAATGGTAATTAGGTTGTTTATGGTAAAGTTACCATGTGTCTTGAGTTGTTGCATGACATTTTAGTATTTGGAGTACATGGAACCCATTAGGGTTTAGAGTTCATTTTGGACCATGATGCTTATGCTGGTGCACTATTGCATTAGTGCTCAAAAGTTGTGCAAGTGTTGGGGTATAAGATTCTTGACGTTTCATTTTCAGTCCAATGAATTTGCCCCAAAGGTAATGTTGATGTACAACATTTGTTGTACAGAAGACAATTCTTATTACATGCATTGCCTCACTGTTTCTTATTGGTAATGTATGTTCTTACACTTGGTGCACAACAATCTTTGATTGCTACTAAAGCTTTCTTGTCATTTGTTTTCCAAGCACTAATATCTGTAGAGTCAGGAGTTGGCATTGGACAGAGGGACATGCCACTGGCCACTGGCCAAGTCCCAAACTCCTCTGCAGTCAAGTTTATCTTCCATGTTTTCTTGCCAGTTGATCTAGGCTGAGCAACAAATTTGGTCCACCTTATGGTATTGATCACATTTGAGGAAATCTTCATTTTAAATGACTAGAAAGAAAAGGGGTTTGCTTCTATTTTTTGTTCTTTGTGTCTGTGTGTAGCAGATATATTAGTGTGGTGCTCTCATTGCTTCAAATTTTACTTTTGTTGATCATATCATACTTAAGTGTTAAGAGAACCAAGGAGACTGAGTGAATTATTGGGAGAAGTGCCTCAAATGGAGACGTAATAGCAAACTGAGTCTGTATATATATGGAGTACAACCTCACACACGGTAACTTAGATGGGGGAATGATTTGTTGAAGACTGATCCTGAGTCGCTATAAAGGGTGTGGAGCCATAACAGCTACATATACAACCAACCTATCGAGATGGGGTTCGCAAATCTCCGGATCAAGCCCTGAAACATAAATTACAGCGTTGGCGTTTCTAATGTTTTCTCTTTCATTTACTAACAAGAATCTGATTTCTGTCTTGGGACGATATAATAAGTTACGATAAATATGCCATGTAGTGACGGGTGTAATAAGATTTGTTCTCCCCAATTTGATCTCGATTTGAAAGCTGTCAGTTAAACAATGTGATGGTATGTGTGATTGGGCTTATCAATTGGAATTGACATCAACAACATTCACTGAACCAAAATCCCAAAAAAACGTCCTATTCACTTGTATTTGAACTGGAAAGTAGCGGAGAAAATATTTCTCAACTAATCTCCAGGTCATGCGTAGTTAGTTAATTGAATTAGCCCATTCTATCCACAGAGCGTGCGCTACTGACGAGACTCTTGAAACAATTCGGGATCCAATAAAATTAACAAAAAAATCCTGACAATTTTGACAAAAAACCACTGTCAAAAATCAAAGGATCAATTGACAAAAATTACTATGACATCTGTTATAAGACGTGTGACACTACCGTACAGTTGTAAAAATGAACAGTCTTGAGTTTTTAAATGCACGCTCAAAGAAAAGGGCTCGCTTTTCCAGCATCAATGATTCTAAACTCGCTGGCTTACTTCCCTGTCGATCCACCGACTAACAACATGATTCACTACTAGAACTGCATATGCAAGATGCGCTCACACCTGTGCTGCTTTCAAGCTGTCCACTACGTCACTAGACACTCCAAACGATTTCTCTAGCACCACATCACATATTCCTGAGTTGAAAAGGTTGGCAGGCAATCGAATGAGTCCAGGATTTGAACTGCTGAATCCAGCAACAGCAACTGCTGTCTGATTGGTGTCCCAGTTAATCTGGAAGTGTACCAAACCCTTGGGGAACACGAACAAATCACCTTGATACAACGTTTGGGTGAACAGCTTGTTGGTGGAGTCAATAACCCCGACGCTCAACACACCGTCGACAACGTAGAGGAGCTCAGAACCACGGGGATGAATGTGAAGAGCGTTGAGAGTTTGTGGTGGATAACTGAGCATTGCAAACGAGACTCCCAATCCTACCAGAGCTGGAAATGCCTTGGAATTCACAGGGGTCACTGTAGCGGAAATTCCTTGACCTATGGTCACATTTCTGAGGAGAGTGGAAGTAAAGAAGCTTCCATCTAGCGTGGAAGCATTGATACCAAGCGGAACCACAAAGTCGGTGGTGATATCAGGGTCTGCAGCAAGCACCTGATGAAGATGCAATGTGGCAAAAACGAACATAACCGCAGCAACGAACGAAGCCATTTGACTTAAAAAATGTGAATGGATGGATAGCGCACGATTCAGCAACAATTTAGGATTCGGTGAGAAGGACGTTAAACGGGCCTGAGAATGCACATGCAACTATATTCTTCAGCTCTGGCTCTAGATCACGTACGCAAATATTTGCTGTACATCGTGGAGCACAAGCGGTATATATAGTGTATGAGGAGCTCTGCTCAAAGGGCAGGCAACTAAAACTTTCCACTAGACTCCAGTTCTGTTATTTTGGAACTCATCTTGCATGCGGTTACTGCCAAACTGTCAAGTTAATAACAGTAGCACGGGCAAGTCAGCACGATGAAGATGGATGATAAGCACCGCGGCCTGTCTTACGTGAAGACGTTTTGATGGCATCGAGTGTAGTGTTCTCTTCGATATAAATCGCATTCACTCCACCTCGTGAAGTCCGGCCGCTGAAATGTAGGTGATAACTTGTCGCAAGTTCCTGGCTTGAAGAGGAACGCAATTTGCGGAGCAACGCGCTCCCGTGAAACGCTAAATTACGACATGTGGCAAGATGGCTTGGCGAGATGGCTGTATTCGCCATTGTTACAGGATCCGATGCAACAAAGCATGATTTAGATGAGCATGCACCAACTTGAAGACCTTATCTTCAATGTTCTACCAAGAGGATGACTGTACCTTTAAGGGTTTTATGCTTTGCTAGGTGTTTTGGGGCTATTATTCGGAGGAATCGAGCGACCACGTTAGGTTAAGGGCTTCCATTTGCCAGATTCTTTAGAGTGTGGTGTATCCTGTTACACAATAATCTAATCCTTCTTGTTAAAGTCCATTTTTTTAGTGATCGTTTCAACGTCCAGCAATCAACACATTGAAAGTCTCGATGAGAAGAATTATATTACATATCGTTTTGTGATGAAGTGTTTTTTTGATTGCTTAAACATCACAACGCCCAGATAATGGCAAGTCTGTTCACTACCGAGAGAAATGGGATGCGGAAGCGTTGGATGCACAAACACATATTGTCCTTAATATTAAAGCTTTGCAACATAGTCAAACATGCAAATGTCTTTAATATTAAAGCTTTGCAACATAGTCAAAAATATGCAAATGAAATTCATTGAAAGAGACGGGGGACAAGTTACCAAAAGTACATAAATACATACATGCGTGAGTTATGATTGAGCTTTTCTTGTAAATAATCTTTGCAATCTTTGATATGTTGATGATGAGTAGATGGAAGGGTTTCTTTGCCAGATCTTTGACTTAAGAGATCAATACATAGAGGCTGGAGGGGAGATGAGCGAGCTGAGTATGGCCTTTCATGTATTGAATGCATTACCTCCAAAATCAAGGGATTCTTTGGTCTAGTCATTAGGATCCAAAACATGTGATGAGATCACAGAAGATGTGGTGCAATCCAAACTCTTTAGGAGGAGGAGTCACAAAGAAAGGAGAAATATGATACTCTAATTTTTGCTTTTGCTATGAACAATGTAGGGAAGCAACCTATGACCCAGGTCTTTCCCACAAGGGTACTGTTTGGAATTGGCTAGGACTGAAGTGAAAGTGTCACTTTGTCACAAATAGGCTATTGTCACTAATTTAAACTCCTGAGCAGGACAATTCCCACAAGAGGGTAGACCAAAAAGAAGCGATTTAATGTACATAGCCTTAATTGCTCAAGGAATTCCTATACATGTCATCACGTGGAGACATCCTATCACAATGAAGTCCTCAACCCAATGAAGTCCCCAATTCAATGGTGTTCCAATCATGATGAAGTCCCATCACGCCAAAGTCCCCAACCTGGTGGTGTTCCCCATCACAATGAAGTCCCATCATGATGAAGTCCTCTCTACAATTCCGCAAGTATGTACACCATGATCTACTTCCCTGACCCCCCTTCTCCCTTATACCTTTGAATCAGCTCCTTGATGTGTTTGTTATACTCTTCAAGTTCATGGTGGATACTGCTTAAGACACTCTCAAACTTAGCATCACCATGCTTGCACAGCTTCTTTACCAGTTTGCTTAACTGTTTAGTGGAGTAGGTCTTGGCTTCTAAGGCATCTATTTCAGACATCAGCATCTGCAACTTAGCCTGGTGAGCTTGGGTCATAACAACCAATTCAGTTTGAGTCTTCATCCTATTAGCAATGTCTTCCACAACTGTAAGAACTTGCATTAGTTTGTTCCTTGTCTGGAGTATCACAAATGGATTGCAACTCCATCTCCACTGCTATAGTGGCACCAGCCATAGAGAGGCACTTACTATACACTCTATGACTACTATGAATCTAGCTACACATTAGGAGAATGGTCCCGACAATCAGATATTTACAAATGAATCAATTTAATGTATAGAGCCTTAATTGTTCAAAGAATTCCTATACATGTCATTGCATGGAGACATCCCATCATGATGAAGTTTGTCACGGCATTTGTAGCTTCGCATCTAGATTACTTGGACACTAGAGTAGCATTGGTAGTAGTTAGAGGTATTTTGTCAATTACTTGTAGACTACTTGCCGTCGGTCAGATTTTGTGTTTTGGGTACTGACTA
Source organism: Lunularia cruciata (assembly GCA_948567375.1). Taxonomy (NCBI): domain Eukaryota; kingdom Viridiplantae; phylum Streptophyta; class Marchantiopsida; order Lunulariales; family Lunulariaceae; genus Lunularia; species Lunularia cruciata. The sequence continues at coordinate 8,659,536 of OX419755.1, read as the reverse complement.
CATGGTGGGGCCCACCATCATTTGCACCATTGGGTGTGCCGTCAGTGGGACCATTGGTGTGAGATCAGGAGTATATTCTAGGAGTGCAGTTCCAAGTAGCTCACTTCTTTGTTGTTTAGTCTTTGAGTTCCTGGCTAGAGTGGATAGAAAGCCGGTGAGCGTCACCTGGAGTCATTTAGCTAGAGTGGGTGTGGCTTGACTGTAATCAGACAATTTTTGGTAGATCATTGAGTGATAGATCAAGTACTGATATGATTGAGTGTGATTTGAGTTAATGAAGAACTGATTACAATAGATGAGTAACCAGACTTTGTTCACACCCTTCATGGCATGGAAGGGGTTGTTTCAGCATTTAGAAGGTCCACCGATGGACAATTACCATGAGTTCAAGAGAGCTCACTTGGAGGAGATTGAGTTATGGAGACAATATTGGTCTCCGAACTATATCTCTATCACTTTAGGCTGGGTTGCCAAGAGTAGATAGGTACTAGCCAGCTCTAGCTCGAGTAGCATTGGTGGAGCAAGTGGAGGTACCGCTGCAAGAGGTGGTGTGGTATTGGGGTTTAAACCCATGGTGGAGTTCTTCTAGTGTTTGAGGCAAAACTATTAGGGAGTGCGGGCTGAGAAGTTGAGGAGCTTGTAGGAGTTCTAGCAAAAGGCTAAACAGAGCCTACACGAGGCATACACTCACATGAGGTGGTTGATCGGTTTCACTCAAGGAGTTATTGAGGCCCAGGCAGTCCAGTTTTGGTATGGGATATTGGACATGGAGTTATGACGTAGAATTTGTGATGCTATGTTGTTACCGGCTACTTTGCCCACTTTGGCAATGGTGTTTGGTTTCACTAAGCATATTGAGCTCAACATGGTGGAGGAGAGAGTGTTGACATCTGGATTTGGTAGGGAGACCTCATCCATAATTGTGACTTCTTCTAGAGTGTAGTAGAGTGCACCACGTCCAATTGGTTTTTGAGAATAGGGTGGACAACCTAGATCCTATGGAGCAAGTGGAATGCTTATAATAGTTAGACCGTTACCTTCATTTTTGGATCAGCATTAATTAGTGAGTAATGTTGTTGCTAGTTGGACTTGTAGTGGACCTCATCAAAGGAGAGAGTGCCCCTAGGGCAATGGACTTGAAACCTATGGTGTATCATAGCCAGTGCAGAGGCAGTGTGAGCATTGCCACAGATTTGGTCACAGTAGTGACCAAAGCTTTGGCCTACACCTAGAGTTACAGAGTGGTAGGGTTGCTATGGCAGGTAGTAGAGGAGCTCCAAGTCAAGAGGACGAGGTGGTAGAGGTGGTGGTAGAGGATCCACACCTAGTAGAGGTGCAATACCTACTCTTACTTTTAATAAAGCCATGGCTACTTGCATTGAGCGGTTGGAGCAAAGATTAGCTAGCATGGCTGTAGCTAAGACAAGATCAGATTCTTAATGTGCGGAGAAACACGGGTGGATGCATCTGTGGTAGTGACTAGGACTGTAGTTCATGCTCTAGAGCCTAAAGGAGCATCAATGGAGTTGGAATCCAAAAAGAGGAGAGGTTGGGAGATAGGTCAGACTTCTTCAATCTTACATGCTCTTTGAGGCCCTACAAATGTCATCCATGGCTCCTAAACACCCTGGTGCAGGTGTGGTAGGTTGTGATGGGGTGCATAATAGACTACCTACTAGTCCGCCACTTGCTACTACACAAAATGAGTGTTTACATTGGGAGTTGATCCAACCCCAATGTTTAGATTGGCTACCATGCTTTGTGAGAGAAGGGATGATGTGGTTCCTGCTTCTAGAGTAGAGGTGGTTGATAATGGAGCAGAGTTGGTTGACAAGCATGGGATTCGTTCAATGACTAGTGGTTTATGGTAGGCAACAATGGCTAGATTAGAGGAGTTGCTAGCTAAAACGGCCTTTGAGAGAGTGCAGTTCACACTTGGTGTTGTCCTATTGGAGAACCAAAGCGGGACTTTCTGTTTGGTAGGACCTTCAAGGAAAGTCTATACACCATAGAGAGTCTTATTAGACTCTGGTGCACAGCCCCTTATGTTCAAGAAGGGCTGCAGTTGTCGGTCTATGGTTACAAAAGACCGGTGTGGAGAGGTGTCCATTTCAGATCCAGACATCTTTAGGTGGTGGTTCGTCATAGTATATCACACGTGGAGAGCTTGTTGTCCAAGTTCAGCCTGGTCACTCAATTGATAGCTCGATGGTGAGAGCTCAAGCTATTGCAACAATAGCTAAGTCATATGATGTGCTAGTTGGGGAGCAATGTTATACCCCATGGGTTTTAGTATTGACTATTGGGAGGAGACAACCTCTTATAGACCAAGTTGGCAGTCTGGTGAGGGACAAGTATATTGCCTGTTAGTATGCTTCAGTAGTATAGTGGCAGTCTTGGCTCACTATAGTCCGGGACCATGGTAGCTTTGGTTTTAGCTTTCAATGGTTTTTTTACTTGGCATGGTGAGTTATTTGAGGGGAACGCCCATACAGAGAATGCTCTAGTACCAGAGGAGATCACTCAGATTTGGAGTACGAGTGGGATTTTTTTATCCACCTTGGATGTTCCTTTGTGGAATTCAGAGGAGGCATTGCAACAACATGCAAATTGGTTGGTGTAGCAGGCTTGGAGTGGAGCCTTTGCACCACCAGGAGATGAGTATGAGGATGAGACTCTAGAGTCAATTACCTCAACACCTATGTATACCACACTCATTGCTTGGCAATACCTAGTAGAGGAAGTATGTCTACTGGAGTTGTTTGGTGGGATTAGCATTGGACTAGTTGTGGTATTATAGGAAGGTATATGAGTACAGAGGTTCTTGTATGTAAAGAGAGATGAGACTACTAGGCAAGTCTCTCTCCATCATGTGGTACACTTAGCCTATTGGTATCCTAAGTTATTACCAATATCAATAGTGAGGGGTTTCCAGAAAGCCCTACTAGCAAACATTTCCTTGTTGGGAGCGTATGATATGGAGAGACATGGGCTTGTTCATTTGGTGATTTTTGGAAGGCCATGTTAGGGACATACATGTGTTGGCTGAGGTTTGGGTATTCAAGATCCTTGTTTTGGTGTGTTTTGGGAGATGTTACGGATACTACGACATCTCTAGGTTCATCTGTCTGTTTCTCTTACATATATTTTGGGGAATGTTCCTTTGATGGGTGATTCTTGCACCAGAGTAGTGCCGAGTACACATTAGGTCCATTCTTGGATGGGACCTGCTATACCGTTAGATGCAGCCAGAGTGGGATTACGGGCTCATTGTCTTTGTCTTTGGTGGACAAACTTCTTACCTATAGAGGTTCTATAGTGTGCTTATGATAGGATTCAATGACTAGACCACATCATTGTTGATGACATCTTTGATGTTGAGCATCAGTTTCAGACGATGGTAGTGGTTGATAGGTCACCTATAGCGGTGGTGAACCTAGTTGGATAGCCTAGAGCCACTTTTCCCACACTCATGAGTTTCCCAAGCTCTCATGCTTTTTGAGAAAGAGGTCCTAGATTGGTTTGAGACTCAAAATTATAGCAATTGGTGGAGCCCAATGCTGATGAGAGAGTGAGCAATGGGTTTTTTCATTGGTATAACCGTTGTTCCAGTAGTGTTAGAGGCATCTAGGCATTAGGTTTAAGGTTAGGTTATGGACTTGAATTGTTTGACTTGGATTGTGAGCCTTGGCTTGGCAAAGCTATAACACCCATTTGTGCATGTGTGTGGTATTAAGATATTTAGCTTAGTATTACAAATACTTGAGAGATATTATTTATATAGAGATAAATGACAGTTCTACATTAGTCATGATTAGCTAAAGTTAGTCATAGTTAAGAGAGAAGGGACCTTACTCTAGAGAAAGTGGAAAAGATGAGCATCACTATTTTGGATTCTAGTGTGTTGACTTGGTATTATTCTTAGGTATTTGGCTTTGAGGAAAGACTTGAGAACTCTTGGGCCTGCAAGCCTTTTTGTTTTGGATTCTTCTCTAGTCCAAGGATAGCCCATGTGAAGGAATCCTTGACTTGGTAGTTGTGGTCAAGATAAGTTCACATGCTTAGTGGAATATACCCATGTAGGTGGATATTCCTTTATAATTTTTGACTTTACTTGACTTTTAGCCTAGTTACTTGAGTTACTATGGTAAATAATAACTTTGGTGCATAACTATTTCACAAGTATATAAACTAGGGTGAAGGGGTACTAAGGTGCCCACATTTGTTTTTCTTCTGTTTTGTTAGCGTTTTGAGGAAGAAGTGAGTGAGAAAGCTGAATTACGAAGAAAAGAATGGATGGGTGTGTCTTTGGAGTGAACCCAAAGAAGTCAACTTTGGGTCAGAAAATAGAAGTACTCAAAAGGGAGGTACAAAGAGACAAGTCCAAAGATAATTGTCTTTGGATTGAGCAGCGAGGGGCGATGCAAAGATGGTGTAACAACTTCTCTACGTGGCAAGAAAGTACACTTCAAAAAATGGCGGAGGCAGAAGAAGCATGTCGTGACAAGTTGTCAAGATTGTGAGCTTGTTACTCTCTTTTGGGTGTAGTTGCTACTTGAGAGATTAAAGAAGAACCCAAGAAGAACTACTTATTATTGTTTGACTTTGGATTTGACCAATTCTGAATCATATCTCTGTGGGAACGAGCTTTACTTACCTGATTACCGCAAAAAGTGATATTTGCCAGGTTGTCACATGATTTTTGGCACCACTGTCGGGGATAGAAATCTTGGGAGTGGAAGAATACAAAACCAATTTCAGAACTGGGTGTCCAAGCAATATGAATGTCTGCATTGAGAGAACAATGGGAAGAAAGAGTTTGAAGACGAATATTGCATCGTGAAGCAGAAGAATTCCTGAAGATCCAATCCCCTTTTGACAAAACCAAACGGGAGGCATTGGACTTTCAACTTCTTCATGAAGTGCAAGAAGCTTTGCAATAACTTGAACAAAAGAAACGCAAAGGTGGGTGGCAAGGCTACTTTTGTCTCCATCTTCCAAGAAGAAGAAAGACACAAGCAGGCAAACATACTCATTACGACCCAATACATTGACTTCCCCTAAAGCTATAAAGGAAGTCAAATTTCTAAAGAACTGTGTCCAAGAAAAGACAACATGAATCCTAATGGAAGAAGAGTGTCAACATCTTCTATGTACGATTCCTTGATTGTCTCAAAGGAATTTCAAAGAATACTTTGAAGGTGTTGAACCTCTTGCTTCTACTTGGGTTGAAGTCAACACAAACCTGAGAAGAAGTAATTGTCGAAGAAGACACCACATTGAACTTGACTAATTGGAACCCTTGGACTATCAACACGGCGTCAATACCAGCAAATTCCTTGGTTCCATCAACTACAAACTTACCACAGCCGATCCCTCCGAGTGAACAATAAATTTGATACTTATCACTTGACACGCCTATTAGAAGTAAAAAGGGACAAAACAAGATGAAGATCCTGATGAATTTATTGATGAATTTGAAGTCATCTCCTTTGCCAACAAGGAACATGACTCTGTGGATCATTTGCAAATTTTTTCCAAGTCTGTTGTGAAAGAAAGCTTGGAGTTGGTACACCCATGTAACCCAAAAGGGTTTCACACTAGCTGACTGTGCAGACTTGCAAAATGGCTTCCTAGAACAATTTTGGGAAGTTAATTATGATACAAGTGTCCTTGCAGCACTCAATGATTTGGACCAAGGGAGGAAAGACAAGTTGAGAGACTACACTGAGTGGTTCATGGCCCTATTGAACCAAGTTCCAAAGAAATCCAATGTGATGGGTTACTCAGATGCCCAAGCCATTACCTGGTTCCTTGGTAGACTCTCATTGGAGATTTGTATCTTTTCCAAGGAGAGGAACGTAACTTCCTTGGACAAAGTACTCAGACATGTCGCTTGATATGAGGCAGCCCACTCTCACTCATCCAGCAACCAAAGAAATTGGGAGAAGAAAGGCAAGAAGCCCAAAAGGAGAGCCTCTTGCAGCACATCCCCTTCTTTGGAGGAATCCTCCACGTCTTCTAGTTCTTCTTTGGTATGCAAAGAAGATTCAAAGCCAAGAAGAATACAAAGATACAGAGGAAAGAAACCAGTAGCACCTCCAACAAATAAAGTACATAAGGCGGATCAAAAGCTGGAGACTCTTATTAAAGATTTTGCGGATTTCAAGTTCCAGATGACTGGAGCTAAGGACCAAAGAAAGCCTCCGTCATTTGGCCAACCAACTGTATGGTGCACTACGTGTGGTAAATCTGGCCATGCTAATATGGATTGTTTAACACGCACTCCATTTCCAGTGCAACAAATTGATTGGGTTCCATGTTGGGACCAAAGTGAGGAAGATGAGGTTGTGTACCAAACCCAAGAGGTACAGCCTCAAGCGAGCACATCATATCAAGTTCTGAGGTATGGACCAAGGGAGTATAACAATAATGTGCCCCCACGAAGACCACCAATGGGTGGCCAAAATAAGCGTCAAAATGTTGCACTGGGTGCTTGTTATAATTGTGGTTGGATAAGACATTGGTCTCCAAACTATCTGGAGCCAAGACGGGAAATTGGGTACGTTCCACTATGCGGAAATTGTAAGGAATTAGGGCATACAAGAAACAAGTGCACACAACCATGAAACCCAAAGCCGCTTGTAAATTATGTACAGACCCCCGCTGAGCGAGCTGCACTCCAAGTGAAGGGGGATACTAATGTAAATTGTATAACACTTGAGGAGGAGAGACCTCAAGGAGGGAGTCTGGCTTTAGAAGGAGAATGGCCAGACCTTGAAATTTTGAAAGTTGAGACACGCGCGGTAAAGAGAAGCATGATCCTAAACAAGCGAGTACTACTTCTTCATCTTCACAAAAGGCAAAGATTTGCGCCCAAAAGCTATTCTTTTTGCCAAGGAGGAAAAAATGATAGCAAAAGTTAAAGCTAAAGCCTTGCAGATAGAAATCAAAGAAGCAGTTCTCAGAATGCGGGAGATGAGTTTGGAGGAGGACACAAAGAAGAAGCCTCCTATTTTTCTGATGGATATCCAGTCCAAAGTAAAGGACTTGATCCAACTGCCAATCCACCACAACTTGGGCACTGTACAACCAAGGTTTGCCGATCGACAGAGGGTAACCACTCTTTGTCATCGGTCACAACACGATGTAATTCAACTTGAAGGGCACCCCTCCAATGATCGTAGTAATGTTTGACAGCATGCCCAAAGGCCGTCTCCTGGTTTGGTCTGCAAATTTCAACACTCGGGGTGTTGGTTCAAACGTGTGATACCCGAGTCAATTCGCAGTATCCTCGGTCATGACATTCACACCGGACCCAGAATCAATGGGTATCAATGTGATCATGCACTCGGCAATCTCCGCGTCTACCTCGGGAGATCCCAAATCTTCTTGCTCAATACGATAGATAGCAGACAAATCCTTCTTTGACATCGACCTCACCTTCTTGAGTGCCACATTCAGCTGCCTCTTGTACAACTTGTTATCTTCCCACAATTGCTTGAATGTAACGTTGGCATTTGTGGCTGCCAGATCGGCTACAATATCGTATTGGGGAACTCCTCCCAATTTGACCGTCTTTGCCTTTGGCTTTGGGTCCGAAGTCTCTCCATGTTCCCTCTTGACTTCGGGACGCTTCAAAATGGTGACGGGCTTGCTGATGGCCTTAACCCGAGGTTCCTTGGGTTGGCCCACTTCAGCTTGGATCAGACCCTTTACTTTGGATCGGATGGCCACCGGAAAAACTGGAGACTTCGTCTTCGTCTCCTCTTTCGAACTCAGTTCCCGAGTCCTGAGTAGTGCCTCCTTTAGTTCTTTCTGCAAGGCTTTAGCTTTGGCTTTTGCGAGGATCTTTTCCTCCTTGGCATAAAGAATTGCCTTTGGGCACAGTCTCTTCGCCTTTCTGGAAGACGACGAGGTCGTACTCAGTTCTTTGGGATCATGCTTCTTCTTGCTGGAGCGTGTCTCAACTTTCCAAATTTCAAGGTCCGGCCATTCTCCTTCTGAGGCCGGACTCCCTTCTTGAGGTCTTTCTTCCTCAAGAGTAATGCAATTTACATTAGTATCCCCCTTTGGCTGAAGTGCTACACGCTCAGCGGGGGTCTGTACATACTTTACAAGCGGCTTCGGGTTTGGTGGGTGAGGACATTGGTTGCCCATATGCCCCGATCCTTTACAATTTCTGCATAGGGGAATGTACCCAATTTGCCTTCTTGGCTCGGGATAGTTTGGAGACCAATGTCCCATTGAGCCACAATTATAACAGGCTTTGGGTGCAACATTCTGAGGCCGATTTTGGTTGCTCATTGGTGGTCTTTGTGAAGGAGCATTGGGGTTAAACTCCCTGGGTCCAAACCTTGGACCTTGATACAATGTGCTTGCTTGAGATTGTACTTCTTGCATTTGGTACACAACCTCTTTGTCCTCGTCTTGGTTCCATCCCGGAACCCAATCAATTTGCTACACCGGGAATGCATTACAAGTATTGCATTCTGTGTTTGTGTGGCCTGATTTGCCACATGCGGTGCACCATATATTAGATCTTCCAAACATTAGGGCCTTTCTTCTGTCTTTGGCCCCAATCATCTGGATCTTGAAATTGGAAAACTCCTTGATGAGTGCATCCAGCTTGGTATCCGCCTTATTTTCACTCTTTGCTGGAGGAGTCATTGGTCTCTTGCCTCCACGTTTTCTGACTCATCTTGGCTTTGATTCTTCTTCGGATTCCAAAGAAGAGCTTGAAGACATTGGGGATTCTTCCAAAGAAGGGAATGTGTTGCGTGAAGCTCTCCTTCTGGGCTTCTTGCCTTTCTTCTCCCGATTTCTCTGGTTGCCGGCAGAGTGAGAGTGGGCCACTTCGTAACGAGCGACATGTTTGAGTACTTTGTCTAGGGAAGTTACATTCCTCTCCCTTGCAAAGATTCAATTCTCTGGTGACAGTCCCCTGAGGAACCAGGTAATGGCTTGGGCATCGGAGTAACCTACCACCCCCAATTGCTTGGGAACTCAATTCAATAGTGCCATGAACCGCTCAGAGTAGTCTCTCAACTTCTCCTTCTTGCCTCGGTCCAAATCGTTGAGTGCCACAAAGACACTCGTGTCATAATCAACCTCCCGGAATCGTTCCAGGAAGTTGTTTCGCAAGTCTGCCTAGTCCGCTGGTACAAACCCCTTCTGGGTCACATGGGTGTACCAGCTCCAAGCTTTCTTTTGGAGCAAACTTGGGAAAATTCTTAGTCGATCCGCCGAGTCATGCTCCTTGTTAGCAAAGGAGATAACTTCGAATTCTTTGATGAATTCATTGGGGTCTTTGTCTTGTTTTGTCCCCTTGTACTTTTGATAGGCGTGTCGGGTGACAGGCAGCAAAGTCATTGTTCAATGCACTCGGATCGGCTGAGGTAGTGTTGAACTTGACGGAACTAAAGGATTGGCTGGTATTGACGCCGTGTTGTCAGCCCAGGGATTCCAATTCATCAAATTCAAGGTGGGGTCTTCTTTGACAATTTCTGCTATGAGGGTGTCGACTTCAACCCGAGTGGAAGATTCAAGATCAACACCTTTGATTGGTTCTTCAAAATTCCTTCGGGACAACCGAGGAATCATTCGTAGAAGATGTTGACACTCGTCTTCAGTAAGTGTTTGTTCTGTCTTTTCTTGAACAAAGTTCTTCAAGGATACGACTTCCTTTACAGCTCTACGGGAAGTCGGTGTACTGGGCCACAATGCATATGTTTGGCCGCTCGAGTCTTTCTTCTTCTTGGTCAAAGAGGGAGATGCAAAGTAGCCTTGCCAACCGCCTTCGCGTTTCTTGTGGTCAAGTTCTCGCAGGGCTTCTTGCACTTTGTGAAGGAGTTGAAAGTCCAACGCCTCTCGTTTGGTTTCGTCCACAGTGGATGGGATGTTCTGTAACACCCATTTGTGCATGCGTGTGGTATTGTGATATTTAGCTTGGTATTACAAGTACTTAAGAGATATTCTTTATATAGAGATAAAGGACAGTTCTATATTAGTCATGGTTAGCTAAAGTTAGTCATAGCTAAGATAGAGGGGATCTTACTTTAGAGGTAGTAGAAAAGATGAGCACCACTATTTTGGATTTTAGTGTGTTGACTTGGTATTATTCCTAGGTGTTTGGCTTTGGGGAAAGAGTTGAGAACTCTTGGGCCCGCAAGCCTTTTTGTTTTGGATTCTTCTTTAGTCCAAGGATAGCCCATGTGAAGGAATCCTTGCTTTAGTGGTTGGGTCAAGATAAGACCACATGCTTAGGGGAATATGCCCATGTGAATGGATATTCCTTTCTACTTTTCAACTTTACTTGACTTTTAGTCTAGTAACGTGAGTTACTACGGTAATTAGTAACTTTGGTACATAACGATTTCACAAGTATATAAACAAGGGGTGAGGAGGTACTCATCCTTTCATTTGCAACTATCTCTCTCTCATTGAGTTCTCTAGTGAGCAATGTCTTGAGTCTTGGAGTGTTAGACTTGGAGGAGTATGATGGAGTTTGGGTTCCTTGCCTCTTAAGTCCATGGTGCGCTACCATAATAGCCATCAGAGGTTCATCCTGAGTGAGAGACAGGCCAGCTCACATTTCTGGTTCCGTTGCCGAGACCTCTCTAGAAGGCAAGATAATGTTCCACGTTCAATTCTACATTAGGCAGAAGGAGGCTATGAGAGCTCACTTGGAGAGAACATTAGGAGATGAGAGTGCTGAACTTATGTTAGAGAACCAAGATCCATTTTTTTACCCAGTAGTTCATTATGATGTCTTTGAGGTGATTTTGTACATCTTGTACACATGAGAGGAATTGGAGAGATTGTGTGAGGTGGATTGCAGATTTTGGGGATTAAGGTGATTTTGGGCAAAATTTCAAGTTTCAGATCTGGACTTGAAATTTCTACATATTATAGCTTGGGTTATCTTCTAGTTAGCACACTTAAAATTATTGTGAAAGCTACTATGCGTACTGGGCTAGAATTTTTGAAAGTTGATAGGGTAAACTGCTCCTGCAACTGCATGCTCTCTGGAAGATTGTACAGAGTCTGCCATTTCTTCAATTTTCAATGAATTGTTCTGAAAATTACCAAAACAATTCAGTGCATTGTATCCTACCTGCTGCCACAAAAATTAGAGAGAGATCGTTTTTTCACAGGGAGTTATGAGTTTTTGAAGTGAGGGGGTGGTTTTCAGACCGAATCTGGAATATGGGTGCTGAATAGAAAGTGTCTAGGCCAAATGGCTCAATGAAAATATCTGAAATTTTGCAGGGAGGAATATCCTAGAGTTGTGATGAAGTGTGAAAAATTTCAGAGGACAGTGACATACAGGTTGGGAGATTTGAGTGACATTTTGAGGAAGGGTCAATTCTGCAGAGTGGAGATCTCATGCATGAGGAGTTTGAGATCAACAAAAAGCATGTTTGAGTGTTTAGATTCATCTTGGGAACATGGAGGGTCATCAAGAGTGGAAATTGAGATTATGCAAGGTTCCCCAAGGGTTTGAGTTGATTTTAGGGGTGGATTTGAGGAAAATATAGTTTACAATAGAATTTGAAGAGAGTGTTGAGAGGATCCAAAAACCTACAGCACTTGGAGGAAAGAGTGAGTCTAAGTGCTTTTTGTGTGGAGAGAATGGACATAAGGCAAGTTCATGTCCATGGACCTTTGAGAGCAAGAGATTGAGAGAAAGCAGAAGCTTGCTGGACTTGGGTTTACATGTTGGACCTTCTTCACCAAGATTGGGAGGAAGAAGATCTAAGACCAAGGAGTTGTGTGAGGTTTGTGGAGTTGAAGGACTTCCAAAAGAACATAAGTGTAGTGGAGTAAAAGCACTTTTGGAAACTTTGGTGAAGGATCTTGGAGAGAGCCTTAGTATAGCTACAGAAATACTACCACCTTCATCAGCTAGTTCTCAAGATTAGTGATGGAGATAATCTTTCAACTTATGGATAAACTATCCATGAGAGTTAGATTAATATGCACTCTAGGATTTGATGTTGCTATAGAAATCTTGGAGCAACCTGAACCTTTTGTGTTCCCTAGAGTAGATTATTCTCATATTATGTTAGTCATGTATATACCTTATTAGTAATAGAGTGAGAGAAAAAAAAAGAAAAAAAAATGGAGAGAAAGAAAGATAGTGAGAGGTTAAGATGGGGAAACTTCCGGTTTTCTTTGGCAAGGATGGAGAAGATGTGGAGGCCTTTGTGAGAGACTTCAAGAGAGCTTGCATAGGAAAAAATGAGAGGAGGAAGAATGAGTGGGCCTCATTATTACCAGATTTCTTTGAGGATGCAGCACTTACATGGTATGAGTCAGAATACCAAAACAGAGAGAGGAGAGAGGGGGAAGAGGAGTCTTGGGAGACTTTGACTTCAACACTCATTGAGAACTTTCTTCTTGATGAGAGTTATGAGAGATTGATGAGTGAGGTTACATTTCTCAAGCAAGGAGAAGGAGAGAAAGTGAGAGTCTATGTGGAAAGAGTGGAAAAGTTAGAGTCCAGATTTTGCATAGTGTTGAGGAAGAGTGGGGATGATGTGGAGACTACAATGATTGGCATAGGGGCCATGTTCACCAAGAGTTTTGTGGGAGGGTTGAGACCACAAATTAGAAGCAAGGTGAGATATGAAAAACCTTCTTCCAAGGTTGAAGCTATCAAGATCGCAATTCGTATGGAGGAGAGTTTGGAAGGGGATGAGAGTGATTTGGTGGTGAAGGAGGTTGTGCATCCTCCTCAAGGCTACAAGTATGGTGGAACTTCTGATACTTTGGTGGCAAGGGTTACACCACAAGTAGTAGTTGCTCCAGTTCTTGCACTTCCACCAAAGGATCCACTTCAAACCATCACAGAACAACTTGCAGATCTCAAGATCAATGTGGTGCAACTATGGGAGAAGAGAGAGGTGGATCAAAATGTAGGGAGAGGGCCTAGGAGTTATGGAAACTATCCATATAGAGTAGGCCAACCAGCCAACAATTTCAATGATAGAAATTGTTTTGGTTGTGGAGGAAGAGGCCATATCCAAAGGAATTGCCCAAATTCCACTTACCATGGAGGAAGGGGTTATGAGGGAGCCAATAGAGGGAAAGAGGGAGGTAGTGAACCCCAAGTGGATCCTAATCCAAACAAAGGTAAGGGGATAGCATCCATAGATGTGGTGGAGAGCAAGTATGAGAATGGAGAAAGCTCAAACTCCAAGAGTCTTTACTTGGAGCTTTTGGCACAAGAGAAGAAGAGAGCTCGTTTTGTAGAGGATGTTCACTCTTCTCAAGGATTTACTCCAAGCAAAGATACTCCTATGTCTACTAAGAGCACTTGCACCTCAACACCATCAACAACAAAGAATCCAAGGAAGAAGTTGGGGATGGAGGATTTCTTGATTTCAAAGCAACAATGGAACTACAATGTGTTGGAAGATGTTGGTAGTCACAAGGCTAACATCACAGTGGGCCAATTGATCGCTTTGAACCCTACCTTGAGAAAGGAACTTAGAGGTGGTTTGAGTTCTACAAGGAGCAAGAAGAAGAAGAAGGCAAAAGCTCCAGTATCAATGGGGGTGGTGGATGCCAAGCCAGCACCATGAGAGGCTTGTGAATATGCCTCCAAGATTGATGTGAGAGTGAATGGTCACAACATCAAGGATGCATTGGTTGATGGAGGATCAACAGTAAATGCCATGTCAGAAAGGTTGATGAAGAAGTTGGGTATGATACCCTCAAGACCTTCAACATTTGTGGTGAGCATGGCAAACAAGCAACAAGTTCGACCAGTAGGGGTGATGGATAAGGTGGTAGTTTCAGTTATGGGAGTTCAAAATCTCATGACTTTCCAAGTCTTGAAGGATTCAAGCTATGACTTACTTCTTGGGAGGCCATGGTTGAGAGCAACACGCACAACTGATCAATGGCACAAAGGGTACTTGAGGATTGGGCCATCAAACCATAGAGTCACAGTTCTTGTGACTAACACCACCAACACTTCACACTCAGATACACCATCTTGTGATTATTGGGAATCAGATTCAAAAGAAGGAGCTTCAGGTGTGGACACAAGCATGGAGGAGGAGACTTCCACGGAGGAGGATGAATCTGAATCTGATTCAGATGTGTATCCTTTGTGTGCTATGGATTTTGCACCTAAGCCAAAGGTTTTGAAGGACCCAATTAAATCACCATTGACACTTGAGGAGGTAGAGAGAAGGTTATCTACCCTCAAGTATGGTCCAAATGTTACCAAGGAGGAGAAAGTGAGATTTGAGGAGATTTTCCGCAAGTTCATCCATGTGTTTGCTTTTAGTTATAGGGATTTGGAGGAAGTCACCTTGGAGGAGCATAAGATAGAGGTGGAGTCACATGCAAGACCAATCCGCCAAAAGCAACGTCGCATTAGGCCACCAATATCTTTGGTTGTGAAGGAGGAGATTGATAAGCTCAAGGAGGCTGGATTTATCTTTGAGATGGAGAATTCAGAATGGGTGTCTCCAATTGTCATTGTGAAGAAAAAGAATGGCAAGCTTTGGGTATGTGTGAATTACAAGAAGCTCAATGCTGTTACCAAGAAGGACTACTACCCATTGCCATTCATTGATGAGATCTTGGAGGAGGTTGCAGGTCATGAGAGGTACACTTTTGGAGATGGTTATAGTGGATATAACCAAATCAAGATTGCACCAGAGCATCAACAACTCACCATGTTCACCACACCTTGGGGAACTTACGCTTTCAAGGTCATGCCTTTTGGGCTTTGCAATGCTCCAGCCACATTCCAACGGTTCATGAACAAGGTATTTGAACCTTTCATTGGGAAATTTGTGAGAGACTTCATTGATGAGTTTTGTGTCTATGGGAGCAAGGAGGAGTACTTTGAGCACCTAATCAAAGTCTTGCAATGCTTGGATGATGAAAATGCATCACTCAACCCAGAGAAGTGCATTTTTGGATGTGAAGAAGGTCTACTTTTGGGGCACATCATCTCCAAGGATGGAATACCAGTTGATCCAGAGAAGGTGAGGAAAATCTCAGACCTTCCATTCCATTCAAGCTTGACAAAGTTACGCCAATTCTTGGGGATGGTTGGATACTATAAGAGGTTTATCTTCTCATTTTCCAACGAGGCTTATGCATTGACCATCTACATGAAGAAGGGTGTAGATAACATGGTGATTTTGGAGGACAAGGAGGCTCTCAAAGCTTTTGAGGAGCTCAAGCAATCCCTTGTTGTAGCTCCAATTCTTGCTTAACCTGATTGGAGTAAGCCTTTCATCCTCTGCACTGATGTTTCTAATGTAGCTTTAGGATGCACTCTTTGTCAATTAGACCAAGATGGGCATGATCATCCAATAGCTTATGCTAGTAGGCATATGGTTTCAATAGAGAAGAACTACTCTGTCACGGAGAGAAAAGGGTTGGCAGTGATCTTTGGTCTCAAAAAGTTTAGACACAACTTGATTGAGGGGAAAGCCACCATTGTCACGGATCACAAGGCTTTGAAATACATCTTCAACAAGCCTAATGTTGAAGGGAGACTAGCAAGGTGGATGATACTCTTGTCTGAGTATGACTACACCATTGAGGATAGGCCAGGAAAGAAACATGCAAATGCTGATTTGTTATCTAGAGCCTATGATCATGATGGAGATGAGCCAGTGGATGATTCCTTCCCGGATGAGGAGCTCATGACAATCTCAGTCACTCAAGAGGTTCCAATGGAGTACAAGGAGATTGTGGATTTTGTGACAAGAGGTAACTATCCAGAAGGGATGCATGCTAGGGAGAGGAGGGCCCTTGCAGCAAGATCTAGACCTTATACAATGGTGGAGGATATTCTTTTTCACCAAGGAGCAGATGGTCTACTTCAAAGAGCAGTGGGTAAGGAAGAGTCTATCCTACTCATAAAGGAGTTTCATGAAGGTTTAGTATGTGGAGGACACTTTGCAGGAAAGGTGACTGCTTTCAAGATTCTAGATGCAGGTTACCATTGGAGAGGGATTTTCAAGGATTGTCTTGATTAATGCAAAACTTGTCATGTTTGTCAACCTTTTGCTAGAAATGCTACATCCACTCACCACTTAGATCTATTCCATTGCTAAGACCTTTTGAGAAGTGGGGAATTGATTTTGTAGGTCCTCTCAATAGAACCCCAAGGAACAATCGGTACATTGTGGTAGTTACTGATTACCTTACCAAGTGGGTTGAGGCTAGACCATTGAGGGACAAGAATGAAGATGAAGTAGGAAGATTTCTTTATGAACGCATTATCACTAGGTTTGGATGCCCTTTGGGGTTAGTTTTTGATAGAGGAGGAGAGTTTACAGGAAGCATTACTACAGCCATGCTACACCATTTCTCTATCACACATAGAGTAACTACATTTTTATAAGCCAAATTCCAATGGCTTGGCAGAGAGAACCAATCAGACCTTGTGCATAATGTTGGCCAAAGATGCAGAAATGGAGGAGGCTAAACATCATTGGGACAAGAGGATTCATGCAGTTTTGTAGGAGTATAAGACAACCATGAAGACTTCCACCGGATATTCTCCATTTCAATTGGTATATGGTATTGAGTCTACTTTACCTATTCACTTCGATCTTCCTACCTTCTAAAGCATTCATAGGAGATTGAAGAAAACACAAGGAGGTGATGCAGAGAAGTCAAGGAAGGATCAACTCATGGAGTTGGAAGAGGCAAGAGCAGTTGCTATGGTTCGAGTGGAGCAAGCCCAAAGGAAACAAAAGGAGAGCTATGACAAGAGGCAAGGCAAGAAGAAGGTGGAGACTTTCAAAGAAGGTGATTGGGTAATGTTGTTTGATTCCATTTGATTCAAGAGAGTGCAAAAGAAGTTTTGCCTAAGTTCTTTGGACCTTTCATAGTGGAGAAGGTGTGGGGCAATTACACCTATGATCTCAAGGAGTTGGGAGGAAGATACTTTGATAGGATTAACCATGATAAGTTGAAGATGTACCATAGAAGGTAGAGAGACCTTCACTTTGAGGACAAAGTGAAAACTTAGTCCGGGGGTAAATGTAACACCCATTTGTGCATGTGTGTGGTATTTTGATATTTAGCTTGGTATTACAAGTACTTAAGAGATATTCTTTATATAGAGATAAAGGATGGTTCTATATTAGTCATGGTTAGCTAAAGTTAGTCATAGCTAAGATAGAGGGGATCTTACTTTAGAGGAAGTAGAAAAGATGAGCAC
Source organism: Lunularia cruciata (assembly GCA_948567375.1). NCBI lineage: Eukaryota > Viridiplantae > Streptophyta > Marchantiopsida > Lunulariales > Lunulariaceae > Lunularia > Lunularia cruciata. Next base: position 8,642,327 of record OX419755.1, on the reverse strand, counting down.
CATGATTTTGGATTTTAGTGTGTTGACTTGGTATTATTCCTAGGTGTTTGGCTTTGGGGAAAGAGTTGAGAACTCTTGGGCCCACAAGCCTTTTTGTTTTGGATTCTTCTTTAGTCCAAGGATAGCCCATGTGAAGGAATCCTTGCTTTAGTTGTTGGGTCAAGATAAGACCACATGCTTAGGGGAATATGCCCATGTGAATGGATATTCCTTTCTACTTTTTAACTTTACTTGACTTTGAGTCTAGTAACTTGAGTTACTACGGTAATTAGTAACTTTGGTACGTAACTATCACAAGTATATAAACAAGGGGTGATGAGGTACTCATCATCCTTTCATTTGCAACTATCTCTCTCTCATTGAGTTCTCTAGTGAGCAATGTCTTGAGTCTTGGAGTGTTAGACTTGGAGGAGTATGATGGAGTTTGGGTTCCTTGCCTCTTAGTTCATGGTGCGCGACCATAATAGCCATCAGAGGTTCATCCTAAGTGAGAGACAGGCCGGCTCATAGTTCAGATGTTTGTCTTCTTCGCGTTGAAGTGCTTGTCTTCAAGCTCTCTCTTCCCGTTGTTCTCTCGATGTAGACATTCATATTGCATTGATACCCCGTTTGGAATTTGGCTTTGTATTCTTCCATTTCCGAGATTTGTATCCCCGGAAAAAATGAATGTGACAAATGGCGCCAAAAAAATGGTGCGAAAAATCATGTGACAACCCGGCAAATATCACTTTTGCAGTAATCGGGTAAGTAAAGTTTGTTCCCATAGAGATACGAGTCAGAATTGGTCAAATACAAAGCAAAGTTACAATTTAGTTCTTCTTGAGTTCTTCTTTAGTCTCTCAGGTAGAAACCACACCCAGAAGAGAGTAACAAGCACTGACTCACAATCTTGTCACAAATTCACATTCCTTAATCACAAATCCTTCCATTCTTTCCAAACAATCTTGATTGTGATGATTCAGGCTCTCCCAAAAACGGCACTTCACTGCAAAACGACTTCGCCTCAGAATTGTGTTCCACCCCTCAACTGAAGGCACAACTTCCTTGATCGAAATTGCTTCACATCAACCTCGCACTGCACTCACAAATGCAGAATACTACCAACACTACAATTCCTCTCAGATCTGTCAAGGCATTGCTTTGATTGCACTTCACTCAGGATCAAACACACAAAATGAAGATCAAGGCTGTGGAATCTAACATCCAACAAACACACTGACTTGCACTTCAAATTTCTCCAAACACTCACAAACACAATTGCAAAGTTGATACTCGAAATCAAGCTCAAGCGAAGAGCACTGTTTCACAGCACTTTGCTTTATCTAGTCTCAAAAATAATGAGCACTGAACAACAATTCTTTGCGAATGCCACTCTTAAATAGTAAACAAATTGACAGTTCTAACAACTATACTGTTCTACAACAACTCTTCTAACCTACATATCCAAAATGACAAGGCAACCTTTCAGATCTGCCTCTTCAAATTCAAAATTGTTACTACTCCGATCTGATGTCTACTTCTTCCTCGGCTTTCAAACCCAAACCCAAAGTAACTTTACTTCCTACTACTCTATCCTCGGGTTTCATAACTTCTAATTCTTCCACTAAATTCTAACATTTCTCCTTTCTGATTTGAAATTCTTATCATAGTTAAGCCTTTTTAAATCTCTATCTCCCGACCCTCTCTTCTCTAAAGTGTCAAATGTCAAATCCGAAGACACCTGCACTCCTATCTCTCTTACTTCGGGTCTAACTACTATCAATTCCTTTACTAATTTTACTATGTCATCATCAAGAATTGTAATTGAAACCATGAATACACTATCTACACCTTCAATTTGTAACCCACTTTCTCCTAATCACTCATCTTACTAACCCGAAGACACTTAATGTCTAATCCTGCACTTTGGGTTTATTCACTACTGCTACTTCTCCTTCAATTCATGTTCCATCTTTAATCAAGACTTAAATTGAAGTCATAGGTATCCTAACTATCTTCTTTCACTACTCTAACTTCCTCTGATCTCTTTAGTAAGACTCCCGAAGTCACCTTCACTGCACTTTGAGGTCCGACTACCTTGGATTTAGTCATCTTCATCTTGAGGCAAAGTATTTAGATCCAGAGTCATCTAATCCCAAAGTACGAATAACCTCAACCCGAAGTACATCTACTCCTAAAACTTCAAATGCTTGTAACTTCTTCTACAGACCTCCAAACTTTGCAATTTTGGTGGCAATGGAAAGCCCTGAACGAGACGCTTCCAACAAAATATAGCACGCTTGATTTCAACTTGTGTTCACTAAGATATAGCTCCCGCAAGAATGCTGACCTGCAACCTTCATTCCGATGCGGAAAAACCTTCCTTCGGCGCCTGATCCGAGTTTTTCCCTCCTCTGACACAAAGTAAGCTTCTTTGAGTCTGATCCAAACCGAGCCTTTCTTTCTCTTACACAAAATTGACTTCCTCGGGTCTGATCAAAACACAAGTTTGCACTCACTTCTTCTCCATTTGATTTCAATTTCATTTCAGCAAGGCATTTCTTCTTCTAAACTCGTCCAAAATAAAAAATGTGGGTACCACAATTACTAAGTAGGAGAAGGTGAGATTTGAGGAGATTTTCCGCAAGTTCATCCATGTGTTTGCTTTTAGTTACAGGGATTTGGAGGAAGTCACCTTGGAGGAGCATAAGATAGAGGTTGAGTCACATGCAAGACCAATCCGCCAAAAGCAACGTCACATTAGCCCACCAATATCTTTGGTTGTGAAGGAGGAGATTGATAAGCTCAAGGAAGCTGGATTTATCTTTGAGGTAGAGAATTTAGAATGGGTCTCTCCAATTGTCATTGTGAAGAAAAAGAATGGCAAGCTTCGGGTATGTGTGGATTACAAGAAGCTCAATGATGTTACCAAGAAGGACTACTACCCATTGCCATTCATTGATGAGATCTTGGAGGAGGTTGCAGGTCATGAGAGGTACACTTTTGGAGATGGTTATAGTAGATATACCCAAATCAAGATTGCACCAGAGCATCAACAACTCACCACATTTTCCACACCTTGTGGAACTTATGCTTTCAAGGTCATGCCTTTTGGGCTTTGCAATGCTCCAACCACATTCCAACGGTTCATGAACAAGGTATTTGAACCTTTCATTGGAAAATTTGTGAGAGACTTCATTGATGAGTTTTGTGTCTATGGGAGCAAGGAGGAGCACTTTGAGCACCTAATCAAAGTCTTGCAACGCTTGGATGAGGCAAATGCATCACTCAACCCAGAGAAGTGCATTTTTGGATGTGAAGAAGGTCTACTTTTGGGGCACATCATCTCCAAGGATGGAATAGCAGTTGATCCGGAGAAGGTGAGGAAAATCTCAGACCTTCCATTCCATTCAAGCTTGACAAAGTTACGCCAATTCTTGGGGATGGTTGAATACTATAGGAGGTTCATCTTCTCATTGACCATCTACATGAAGAAGGGTGTAGATAACATGGTGATTTTGGAGGACAAGGAGGCTCTCAAAGCTTTTGAGGAGCTCAAGTAATCCCTTGTTGTAGCTCCAATTCTTGCTAAACCTGATTGGAGTAAGCCTTTCATCCTCTGCACTGATGTTTCTAATGTAGCTTTAGGATGCACTCTTTGTCAATTAGACCAAGATGGGCATGATCATCCAATAGCTTATGCTAGTAGGCATATGGTTTCAACAGAGAAGAACTACTCTGTCACGGAGAGAAAAGGGTTGGCAGTGATCTTTGGTCTCAAAAAGGTTAGACACAACTTGATTGAGGGAAAAGCCACCATTGTCACGGATCACAAGGCTTTGAAATACATCTGCAACAAGCCTAATGTTGAAGGGAGACTAGCAAGGTGGATGATACTCTTGTCTGAGTATGACTACACCATTGAGGATAGGCCAGGAAAGAAACATGCAAATGCTGATTTGTTATCTAGAGCCTATGATCATGATGGAGATGAGCCAGTGGATGATTCCTTCCCGGATGAGGAGCTCATGACAATCTCAGTCACTCAAGAGGTTCCAATGGAGTACAAGGAGATTGTGGATTTTGTGACAAGAGGTAACTATCCAGAAGGGATGCATGCTAGGGAGAGGAGGGCCCTTGCAGCAAGATCTAGACCTTATACAATGGTGGAGGATATTCTTTTTCACCAAGGAGCAGATGGTCTACTTCAAAGAGCAGTGGGTAAGGAAGAGTCTATCCTACTCATAAAGGAGTTTCATGAAGGTTTAGTATGTGGAGGACACTTTGCATGAAAGGTGACTGCTTTCAAGATTCTAGATGCAGGTTACCATTGGAGAGGGATTTTCAAGGATTGTCTTGATTAATGCAAAACTTGTCATGTTTGTCAACCTTTTGCTAGAAAGTCTACATCCACTCACCACTTAGATCATTTCCATTGCTAGGATAAATTTGAGAAGTGGGGAATTGATTTTGTAGGTCTTCTCAATAGAACCCTAAGGAACAATTGGTTCATTGTGGTAGTTACTGATTACCTTACCAAGTGGGTTGAGGCTAGACCATTGAGGGACAAGAATGAAGATGAAGTGGGTAGATTTCTTTATGAACGCATTATCACTAGGTTTAGATGCCCTTTGGAGTTGGTTTCTAATAGAGGAGGAGAGTTTACAGGAAGCATTACTACAGCCATGCTATGACATTTCTCTATCAAACATAGAGTAACTATATCCTATAAGCCAAATTCCAATGGCTTGACAGAGAGAACCAATCAGACCTTGTGCATGATGTTGGCCAAAGATGCAGAAATAGAGGAGGCTAAACATCATTGGGTCAAGAGGATTCATGCAGTTTTGTAGGAGTATAGGACAACCATGAAGACTTCCACCGGATATTCTCCATTTCAATTGGTTTATGGTATTGAGTCTACCTTACCTATTCACTTTGATCTTCCTACCTTCCAAAGCATTCATAGGAGATTGAAGAAAGCACAAGGAGGTGATGCAGAGAAGTCAAGGAAGGATCAACTCATGGAGTTGGAAGAGGCAAGAGCAGTTGCTATGGTTCGAGTGGAGCAAGCCCAAAGGAAACAAAAGGAGAGCTATGACAAGAGGCAAGGCAAGAAGAAGGTGGAGACTTTCAAAGAAGGTGATTGGGTAATGTTGTTTGATTCCATTTGATTCAAGAGAGTGCAAAAGAAGTTTTTGCCTAAGTTCTTTGGACCTTTCATAGTGGAGAAGGTGTGGGGCAATTACACCTATGATCTCAAGGAGTTGGGAGGAAGATACTTTGATAGGATTAACCATGATAAGTTGAAGATGTACCATAGAAGGTAGAGAGACCTTCACTTTGAGGACAAAGTGAAAACTTAGTCCGGGGGTAAATGTAACACCCATTTGTGCATGTGTGTGGTATTTTGATATTTAGCTTGGTATTACAAGTACTTGAAAGATATTATTTATATAGAGATAAAGGATGGTTCTATATTAGTCATGGTTAGCTAAAGTTAGTCATAGCTAAGATAGAGGGGATCTTACTTTAGAGGAAGTAGAAAAGATGAGCACCACTATTTTGGATTCTAGTGTGTTGACTTGGTATTATTCCTAGGTGTTTGGCTTTGAGGAAAGAGTTGAGAACTCTTGGGCCCGCAAACCTTTTTGTTTTGGATTCTTCTTTAGTCCAAGGATAGCCCATGTGAAGGAATCCTTGCTTTAGTGGTTGGGTCAAGATAAGACCACATGCTTAGGGGAATATGCCCATGTGAATGGATATTCCTTTCTACTTTTTGACTTTACTTGACTTTTAGTCTAGTAACTTGAGTTACTACGGTAATTAGTAACTTTCATACGTTACTTTTTCACAAGTATATAAACAAGGGGTGATGAAGTACTCATCATCCTTTCATTTGCAACTATCTCTCTCTCATTGAGTTCTCTAGTGAGCAATGTCTTGAGTCTTGGAGTGTTAGCCTTGGAGGAGTATGATGGAGTTGGGGTTCCTTGTCTTCTTAGTCCATGGTGCGCTACCATAATAGCCATCAGAGGTTTATTCTGAGTGAGAGACAGGCCGGCTCACAGTACACAATCAGTTAGTGTCTTTAGGTTGGTGTCTTTGGGTCTATACGGCTTCAGACTTTGGACTTTGGACTTTGGACTTCGGGTTTACACAACTTTGGGTCTAAAGACTTCACCTCAAGACAAATGTGATTCAACTCAAGGTAGTCAAACATCTGATGTAGGAGTCTTTGGGTCAGATATTTGAAGCGTCTAAAATATTAGGATAGGGAAAAAGATAGTAAGGATACTTATGACTTCAATTTCAATTTTGATTGAAGGTAAGATAGAATTAGAAGAGAAAGTGTAATAGTGAATGAACTCAAAGTGCAAGATCATATAGTAAGTGTGTCTTTGGGTCAATTACATAAGAGATTATGGGAAAGTGGATTACAAATTGAAGGCGTAAAGAGTGTACTCATGTTTTCAATTACAATTCTTGATGATAATTTAGTAGAATTAGCAAAGGAATAGATAATAGTTAGACCCAAAGTTGCAGAAGTAGGAGTGCAAGTATCTTTGGATTTGACATTTGAGACATTAGAGAAGAGTGGGTCAAGAGATAAAGAGATAGAAAGGTTACCCATGACCTCAATTGTAGTTCCTAGTGAAAAAGTAGTAGAAATAGTGAAGGATTTGGTAGAATCAGATATACCTGAAGAAGGAGAAGTAATAGGAAGATCATCGGGTTTGGAAGCCAATGAAGAGATTGATATCATATCGGATGAGAATCAGTTTTGAGATTTGAGGAGGCAGATATGAAGAGGTGCATTGTCATTTTGAATCTGTAGGCTAGAAAAGTTGTTGTAGAACTGTATAGTTATTAGTAACTATTGAGTGCTCTACTATTTAAAGGAGGCATTTGGAGTCATATGTTGTTTAGTGCTCATAGTTTTTGAGAATAGATAAAGCGAAGTGTTGTGAAGTAGTGCTTGTTGTTTGAGCTTAATTCCGAGTATCAATTCCATGCCTATGTTTGTGAGTGTGTGGAGAATTTTGGAGGATGAATCAGAGTGCTTGTTGGATGTTGGATTCCCCAGCCTTGAACTTCATTCTATGTGTTTGATCTTGAGTGAAGTGCAATTGGAGTAATGCCTTGATAGATTTGAGAGGAATTGTACTGTTGGTAATGTTCTGCATTTGTGGGTGCAACACAGAGTTGATGTGAAGCAATTTTGATCAAGGAAGTTGTGCCTTCAGTGGAGTGGTGGAACAAAATTCTAAGGTGAAGTCATTTTGCAATGAAGTGACATTTTTAGAAGGGCCTGAATCATCACAATCAAGATTGTTTGGAAAGATTTGATGGAGTTGTGATTATGGGTGACAAATTGTTGTGACAAGATTGCGAATCAGTGCTTGTTGCTCTCTTTTGGGTGTGGTTTCTACCTAAGAGGAAAGAAGAACCCAAGAAAAACTACTTGTTACTGTTTGACTTTGCATTTGAATCATATCTATGCAGGAATGAACTTTACTTACCTGATTATTGCCAAAGTGATATTTGTCGGGTTGTCACAATGATGGAGTTGGTGTTCTTTGTCTTCTTAGTCCATGGTGCACTATCATAATACCATTAGAGGTTCATCTTGAGTGAGAGACAAGTTAGCTCACAAAGCACCGTAGGATACGCTTGATAGGCATCACCACTCGGAGACTTGTGAGGCTGGTGCCTATTGAGACAATTCAGGCACATGTTGGAGGTGATGGACCGAGTAGACATGATATCCTTGGGACACAACCAATAGCTACTAGGGAGAGTGGTCTACTTGGAATCCATCCAAGTGAGCATAGGTTACTTGGATTACACCCTTGGTCTACTAGGGATGCTGCTAGAGGACATGTGCAGCTTGCATCTAGAGTGGAGCAAGTTTTTCACAAAGAGGTTGGGACTTCTAGTAGTGGGGAGCATGACACTTTTTCTCCCAAGGGCCAGTGTAGCAACCAGTCAATACGTCTTCCACTCTTACAACAATTATATAGGATTCTTGGGAGCCAGATCTTGGACCCAAGCTTATAGGAGAGGAAAAATGGAGGTTCTTGAGGAGCTACACAAGTTGTTTTGCCTTCAATATGAAGGATTTGGGTGCTCTGAAGGGACTTGATATATAGATTGAGCTGACTAGCAATACACCAATTTTTCAATGTCCTTATTGATATAGTGATATGGAGAGTACATTGATTCATAGCAAGAGTAGTGATCTTTTTGAGGCTGGTTTGGTGGAGATTTCACATGGAGAGTATGCATCAAAGATAATGATGCCAGCCAAGAAGGATATGCACGGCAACTACATAGATAGGCAGATGTGTGGAGTTTACCATCCTATCAACCAATAGACTAGGGCTGATTGATATGCCATGCCTACATTGGAGGAGATCTTTGATGCAATTGGGCATGCAAAGGTCTTCAGTACTTTGGACTTTAAGCAAAATATCATCAATTGCAAATCATGGAGAAGGATAAGTCCAAGACAACATTCTAGGCTATTGATCCTCATGGCCAAGACGTGTTATATTAGTGGAGGTTCTTACCATTTGGGTTAAAGAATGCTCCTGTGAGTTCTTGGCAGTCATGGATAGGATCCTAGTTGGATTGGATTTTGCTCAGTGCTATATTGATGACATTTTGGTCATAGCACTACTATGGAGGAGCATGAGAGATAGTTGTTAGAGGTGCTTGAGAGGTTGAGATCTCATGGACTCAAATTACATCTTGGGAAGTGTAGGTTCTTCCATGAGCAAGTTGAGTATTTGGGTCACACTATCTACCTCGGATGACTTGGTGTTCAACAGACCAAGGTGGAGGCTATTGCACGTATTCCTTGACCCACGGATGTGAGCAAAGTGTGAGCATTCCTTGGGTTGGTGAACTTCTATTGCCATTATGTTAGAGGATTTAGTGTCATTGCCAAGGCCTTGACAAAGCTTCCAAAGCTAACACAGGAGTGGTGTTGGGGAGATGAGTAGGAGAGAGCTTTTGTAGAGCTCAAGGAGGGATTGACATCTGCTCTTATTTTGAAGAGACTGATCAAAGGATGACCATTTCAGGTTCACAATAATTGGAGTATATTGGGGCTTGGAGCAGTGCTCACCCAACATGATGATAAGGGGAAGGAATTTATGGTGGCCTATGCTAGTCTCTCCAACAATTCCACGGAAGCAAAGTATAGTTCATATGAAGGAGAGTGCTTGGCAGCGGTTTGGGCAGTAGCACAGTTTTATGTTACCTATTTGGTAACCCCTTTACTCTTATCAGTAATCATCAGCCATTGAAGTGGTTGGTGGAGTCTAACAAGCTTTCAGGAAAGCTTGCACGATAGGCTCTGATTTTACAAGAGTATGATTTCATGGATGTTCATAGATTTAGAGTGGTGAACCGTGATGCAGATGGGTTGAGTAGAAACCCATGTCCCAGCAAGCAAGATCAGACTAAAGCACGTTGTCATTGGGAAAAGAATCTATGCACGTCATTGATGCCGGTTTGGTATGAGAGCTAAGTTCATGCATTACAATGGCTTTGGATTTATTTACATTACTGAGTGTTCAAACATCTTCATGCCCTGGTGAAGTTGGTATTTCCTTTTATGTTTTGTAGGCCAGAGGTTCCTAAAAAGGTGTAAAAACTCTAGAGTCCATTCAAAATTTTAAAATTCTAAATCTTTTGTTCTTTTTCACTTTTTTTTTCCTTTTCATGGGCTTGGGAATTTCAGTGTGTTACAAACACTTGTGGCTAAACTTGTATTACATGGGCCGTGACTAGGTTCATTGGGCCTAGGAGTTACCCTGTTTATGGCCAAACCTGGGACTATCTTGCTTCAAGGAAAGTGCCTAGAAGAACAGGGGAGGTTGAAGAGTTTTCATTTTTTTTAGTATCAGTTCTAACAAGGCATAGGGGTTTGAGAATATTTGGAAGGGTTTAAGGAAGAGTTTGGGGAGAAGATCCTTGGAGAACCGTGTGACGGGAAGTGAAGGAAGAGAGGAAATTTGAGGGCAATAAGGGCTGGACTGGACAGGAGGAAAGGAGAATTTTTGAGTTTTGGCTGGCCTGGTCTGTGACAAGAAGTGAAGGAAGAGAGGAAATTCAAGGGCAATAAAAGCTGGATTGGACAAGAGAGAGGGAGGATTAGGTCTTGGACTGTGAAATAGAGAGAGGAGTATTTTCAAAGTTTGCTGATGCCTTGAACTGGACTGGATGAAAAGTGAAGAGCTGAGGTGAATTTTCAAAGGATTAGGTCTTGGACTATGGAATAGAGAGAGGAGTATTTTTGAATTTTGCTGGTGCCTTGAACTGGACTGGATGAAAAGTGAAGAGCTGAGGGGAATTTTCAAATGATTAGGTCCTGGACTGTGAAATAGAGGGAGGAGTATTTTTGAAGTTTGCTGGTGCCTTGAACTGGACTGGATGAAGAATGAGGAGCTGAGGGGAATTTTCAAAGGATTAGGTATTGGACTGTGAAATAGAGGGAGGAGTATTTTTGAATTTTGCTGGTGCCGTGGTCTGTGATATAAGGAGTGAAATGTAGGAGAGTATTTTCAAAGGTTTTTTTGTGCCTTGGTCTGTGACAGAGGATAGAGAGAAGGAGATGGATTTGAGAGATTGGCCTTTACAACAAGACATTGAGTAGGAAATTTTTTGAAGGATTTGCTTTTGCCTTGGTCTATGACAAAGGATAGAGGGAAGGAGATGAGCTTCAAGAGATTGGCTTGGACAGCAAAACATTGAGAAGGAAATTTTTTGAAGGATTTGCTTTTGCCTTGGTCTGTGATAGAGGACATAGGGAAGGAGATGAGCTTTGAGAGATTGGCTTGGACAGAAAGACATTGAGTAGGCTTTTTTGAAGGTTTTGCTTGTGTCATGGCCTGTGATAGGACATGAAGGAAGGGGAAATTTTGAGGGCCGGCTTTGGCTGTGTAGGAGCAAGGAAAGAAATGTCGAGAGGGTTTGGATTGATCTGAATTGTAAGAAGAGAGTGAAGGGAAATTTTTTGAAGGGCTTGTCATGGCTTATGACAAGACAAGGGAAAAAGAGAAGGTGTTTTGAGGGTTTTTTTGGCCTGGTCTATGATAGGACAGAGGAAGAAGAAAGAAATAATGTGAAAGGTTTTTTGGTAGGACAAGACCAGAGAAAGGTGGAGAGAAATGCTTTGAGAGGCCTTTGGGCAATGACAAGACCAAGGAAAGAGTTGAAAATGCTTCTGGAGGCCTTGGCTAAGAGGGAGAATCAATAAGGTACAAGGGCTTAAGGAGAAATCCTTGAAGGATTTGGCTCAACTTGCTGAGTGACATGAGGAGAGAAAAGAATTTCAAGTTAGGTTTTTCTTTGGCTTGGATAGGAGTCCAAGAGAGAAGGAGAAATTCTGCAGGTTTGTTTCAGCTTGCTGAGTGACAGGAGGAGAGAAAAGAATTTCGAGTTAGGGTTGCTCTAGTTGGACAGGAACTGGAGTGAAGTTTTGGAGAGTTGGCCTGCTGAGGAGAGAGGAGGATCTTTGAGGGCTTTTGACCTGAGTTGTGAGAGGTAAAAGGAGATTTTTGAAGGATTTTTGCACTAAGCAATGAGAGGAACTGGAGTGAAGGTTTGTAGTTGCCTTTGCTGAGGAGAGAGGAGGATCTTTGAGGGCTTTTGCCCTGAGCAGTGAGAGATAAAGGGGGATTTTTGAAGGGTTTTGCTTTTCCCTGAGCACTAATAGGTGACATGAGGGTTTTTAAACTAGGTTTGCCTGGCATTGCACAGGAGTAGGAAGGAGAGAGGTTTTGAGTTTTGGTGTGACAAGTAAGTGACAAGAGGACATGAGAAGAAAATAAAGGTTTCAAGAGAGATGAGAATTGAGATAGGACCAAAGGAATTAGGAAAAAAATTGAGAGAGCTTTGGATGGAGTGCAAGAGAAGGATTTTGAAATAAGAGTGTGTAGGCAGTGAAAGTGGAAGAGAAGGAGAACTTTGAGAGAGTAGGCTTTGGGCAGAAGAACAAGGAAACCAAAAGAGGTTTGGAGAAAGGTTGTACGGAAGAGTCTTTGAGAGAGAAAAAGTTGAACTAGATTGAGTTGGGAAAAGTTATGCTTTGTGAGAGAAAAGGCTGAACTGGTCTGAACTAAGAGAGTCATGCTTCAAGAGGATTGAGAGAGCAGGGGCATTGAAGGGAGAGTTTTCTCTTGAAGGACAATGCAAAATTTCAAAGAGTGAAGGTCTGAATAGAAAGAGAGAAATAGTGGAGGAACATTTGAGAGAGAAAGGACTTTACAAAGGTTGGCTTTTGCTCTGGTCTGTGACAGGGACCAGTGAAAGGTAGACAGATCTTCAAAGGGATAGGTTGGAAAGTCAAAAAGGAGAAAAGCTTGGGAGCAAAAGAAGGATTTTTGTAGGAGGATGTAGGGTTTGCTGAAGAGTTGACATGGAAGAAATCTTGCAAAGGAACACAAGGGAGTGTGAGGGATTTTGAATGTGCTAAAGTGCTACTAAGGAGGAAAATATTGAGGGACTTGAACTGTGATAGGAGGACGAGAAGAAGGAGAAATTCAAGCAAGAATTTGGAATGGGGACTGTGACAAGATCAAGAGAGACATTAGGATTCATGAGATGTTTGGAGAGGATGCTCTGCTGAGGAGGTGACAAGAGAGGAAGGAAGTTTTTGAGAGAAATCTGCTGGGTGAGCATGGCAAGAGAGTGAGGAGAGAAATGCCAGAGGTGACGACAGTACAAATTCACAATGACAAGAGAGGAGAATCACCAAAGGGGATCTGCCAAGCAGCAATCTTGGGGCATTATGCAAAGACATGCAGACAAGAATCTAAATGCGATAAGGGTAGGAGTTAGGACCTAGATGTTTCTTGTTCTGTATATGCTTGATTAGACAATGTCCTTGATGCAAAACTATTCAATCTGAGTTTTGATCATCTTGAAGAATTTATGAATTTTTGGAGAACTCGGTGTGGTGATGGAAGTGACATTCCTTGTAAATGAATGTGTATGTTAAAAGATAAGCAAATAGTGATAAGAAAAGAATAAAACTTTGGCACTCAGTCCGGTCCATGGAAGTGAGTCAGGTCTTTGGATGAAATCCCATGGTAGAATTGGTTGCATGACCTATGGACTAGTCCACAAATCCCACCAAGTCTATGCTTTAGGCCAAGCCTGACTTTCACAACAAAAACCCCACCCACCTAAGAATGACAGAATCAGAAAAGAGTTAGGGAATGACAGATAAGGAATAGTAGCCAGAGAACAAGCAGGAAAATTTAACCTAAAGCTTATGCAAGTATTCATTGACGAGGATTAGCACCCGGAATAGTGACAGACAATCTCCCAAGAGAAGCAGTTGTCATAAATCAAGAGAACAAAACCAATGCCAGACTACGGAAGAACTGCCAAGTCTATGATAAACAAGACAGCATAAGCACATGCAGCTAGGTGCCTAGCGCAATCTCAAGACCTTACAATCCCCGCAACAATGTTGGTTTGATGACTTAGATAAGGAGATGGTGTTAGGTTGGCATGCATCTACCTTTCTATGTATATTTTTTGAGGCTTTGGTGGTATCTCTCTCAACACATATAGGAGGAGTTATTGAGGTCAAAGATCCAACAAGTGAAGATATTGGTATAGTTCAGCAAGACATTCATGATGGTGTCTTAGTTATGGACTATCTTTGCACAAGTGTTTTGGGTGGCATAGTTGGGGCCAAGGAGAGAGACCATGTTCTTCAGCAAGCCAAAAACTTCAGATTGGAGGGCAAACACCTTTTGCATGTATGGGAGGATAGTAGAGTGCGAGTAGTACCACTTCCATCTCAGAGACCACAATTGGTACGTCACACTCACAAGGAGCTAGGACATTTTGGAGTAAAATGTACCTATAGCTTACTCCAAAGTCATTATTGGTGGTGTTGTATGCAGACCAAGGTACAACAATTTGCTGCCAGATGTGTGGTTTGTGACCAAGTTAGAGCATCATTCAATGCTCCTATGCCATAGTTACACCCATTACCTATTATGATATTGGGTTATTGTTGGAGTTTGGACTGTGAGCCGGCCTGTCTCTCACTTAGGATGAACCTTTGATGGCTATTATGGTAGCGCACCATGGACTAAGAAGGCAAGGAGCCCCAACTCCATCATACTCCTCCAAGGCTAACACTCCAAGACTCAAGACATTGCTCACTAGAGAACTCCATGAGAGAGATAGTTGCAAATGAAAGGATAATAAGTAACTCCTCACCCCTCATTTATATACTTGTGAAATAGTTACGCACCAAAGTTACTAATTACCATAGTAACTCAAGTTACCGGACTTAAAGTCAAGTAAAGTCAAAAATTATAAAGGAATATCCATTCACATGGGTATATTCCACTAGCATGTGATCTTATCTTGAACCAACTACTAAGTCAAGGATTCCTTCACATAGGCTATCCTTGAACTATAGAAGAATCCAAAACAAAAAGGCTTGCGGGCCCAAGAGTTCTCAACTCTTTCCTCAAAGCCAAACACCTAGGAATAATACCAAGTCAACACACTAGAATCCAAAATAGTGGTGCTCATCTTTTCCATTCCTCTAAAGTAAGGTCCCCTCTTTCTTAGCTATGACTAACTCTATCTAATTATGACTAATGTAGAACCATCCTTTATCTCTATATAATAATATCTCTCAAGTACTTGTAATACCAAGCTAAATATCACAATACCACACACATGCACAAATGGGTGTTACAAGACATTAGTGGACCTTTACCATTGACCGTGAGACATCATCAGTATGTTTTGGTGATGGTGGAGCACTTCTCCAAGTGGAATGAGTTGGTGGCACTTCCTAACAAGTCTAGTGAAGGGATGGCTTATTCGTCCTTAGATCGGGTTCTTAGTCATTTTGGTGCACTAGTTGAGGTTCTGACTGATCAGAGTACAAAGTTCTTGGGGGAGTTTCAGGTCTTGTGTGACAAGGCTTTGATTGATCATCATACTACCTCCCAAGATCACCCTAAGGCAGATGGCTTAGCAGAACGAGTGGTTCAAACAATGAAGAGAGGATTGCAAAAGTATGGTTTGCAGAGAGGCCACTTGGGAGATTGGGATCTCTAGTTACCTTGGTTGGCCATGGGCTATTGGTTTAGCTGGCACGCCTCCTTAGCATCCTTCATTCATAACTTTCTACTCTATGAATGAGATCTAGATTTACCTACAGCCATTTGTTGAGATGCTATTGTAGTCTTGGACTTGGATGATCCAGATGTATGGGTGAGTGCATGTTCTCAATGGGCAAAGATCTTTTGAAGAGTGATGCCAATGGCCTTTGCAAACTTGGCAATTGCTTAACATAAGGATAACTTACATTATGCTCCTATTCAAAGAGGAGGTTATAGACCCTTGAGCTGTCGATTTCATCCAAGTGACTATGTATATCTATAGTAGACTGCACCAATGACACTTGATGTTTTGATAGGCTGTAATATCTTAAGAGTGCATTAGATTTTTCCATCTGGATTCCTTGTGTTGGAAGGACATGATGGTGTTGTCTGGAAGGATTGTGTGTGCAATTGTGCACCATCTCACCTCCCAAACATTGATGGTAGTATGGACCCAAGCTTAGCAGGCAGGCTTAGTACAGGCAAGCTTGAGGTCTAAGTTATGTGGCTCTTTTAGTGGAGCTGCTACTATGTTAGTGTGTGATAACTATTCAAGAGGATAACATATGGCATGTATGACTCCTCCCCTTGTGATGGTTCCTCAGTGATAGTGGTTATGTCCTTGATGCACTTGACCTATAGCTATTTCATCCTTTATATGATATAGATTGTAGACAAGCAACTAACAATGGGACTTGATAGCACCCGGTCTTTTGATCTTTGCCCATCATAGGGTGCTCCATATACTTAGAGTAGATGGAGCAACTCCCTAGATGGAGTTAGGGGGACCTAATCGCCAACTAGGGAGTTGATTGTGGTATTTTAGAGTCTATGTATGACTCATGTGTGAGTTGTGTATCTATAGTGTATGATGTTGACAGTGATGTATGTTCTGTAGTGATGTATATATGCATAATAGCTGTCAAGTCATTTGTATCTTTGCATCTAGATTACTTGGATACTAGAGTAGCAGTGATAGTAGTTAGAGGTATTTTGGCAGTTACTCAAAGATTATTTGCATTGGTCAGATTTTGTGTTTTGGGTACTACTACATGGTGGGGCCCATTGTCACTTGCACCATTCGCACTGTCGGGTGTACCGTTAGTGGGACCGTTGGTGTGAGACCTAGGTCAAAATCAGGAGTACAGCTCCAAAGAGCTCACTTCTTTGTTGTTGAGTCTTTGAATTCCTGGCTAGAGTGGACAAAAAGTTGGTGAGCGTCATCTGGGGTCTCTTAGTTAGAGTGGGTATGGCTCGACTATTATCAGTGCCCAATTGTTGGTAGATCATTGAGTGATAGATCAAGTACTGATCTGATTGAGCTTGATTTGAGTTGATGAAGAACTGAGTGATTGTGGCACTTTAGAGTCTATCTATGACTCATGTTTGAGTTATGTGTCTATAATGTATGATGTTGACAGCAATGTGTGTTGTGTAGCAATGTATATATGCATGACAAGTCCTCAACCCAATGGTGTTCCCATCATGATTAAAATGCTATGGTGGTGCCACATGAAAAGAGGCATTGACTATACACTCTACCAATACCATGAATCCAGCTACATTGGGAGAATAGTCCCAAAAATCTGGTATTCACATTAAAATCAATTTAATGTATAGAGCCATAATTTCTCAAAGAATTCATATACATGTCATTGCACAAAGATAACTCATCATGATGAAGTCCTCAAACCAATGAAGTTTGCAACCTGATGGTATTCCTTTCACAATGAATTCACATCATGATGAAGTCCCAAACCCGATGATTCAAAACTACAATTACAAAAGTATTGTACAACACAAGACTTGTTCACCACCATCCCCTTGAATCTAACACTCTTAAAAGGGACTGAATTCTACAATAATTTGGTCTAGGTCCAAGGACACCCATCTTCCTTGTCCTTTTCCCTTCTCTTCACTCAAAATGTCCTTCCACTCATCCAAGATTGTGACGGTAGAACAGTCTCAAACATTAGTTTTTGAGGTGGAATTACCACTTGATGAGAGTATCTTCTTGAGGGACAAACACTTCTCAACAGTGAGGTCTCCGCACTCCACTTCTCTACAACTACTAACTCCTACTAGGTCCAACAATGGCTCCTTGTACACTTCTCTTCTGGCAGCTCTTGGACACACCAAGACTTTTGCTTCTTCCTTTCCATGTCCTCACTTAATGGTGGATACCTCCGGACTGGTCTTCTCTTCATCCACAATTCTTCCTCTTGCTTGTTGAACTTCCACCTTGCCTTCAATACCACTACCTGACTCTTCACTTTGCAGTGTGAACTCTTCTTCTCCTCCCAAAGCTTCTCCCTTTGAATTGGTTTCTTCTTTTGACTCCTCCTCCTCCGGAGTTGATTCCTTGACTTTCACCAATGCTGCCTTTGGATTAGGCTTTTTCATCTTTGGCGGCTGCAATGATGCAATTTGTCCTTTGGACTTATCTCTCTTTCTTGGCCTGGGGATGTCAATTGCTATGATTCTCTCCTTTTCACTCTTCTTGTAATACTCATCCCCTTCTTGCACCCACTGCATGTAATATGATTCATCTGAATCCACCTCCTTGTGCAAATCTGGATGAAAGTGCAACCACATTCTATTTCTCTCCTCCAAGGTCAGCAAATTCAGCCCAAAGTAGAAGTAAGCTGCAAAGGGTTCAAAGTAATGGGGTCGGATATCCATTCTTCACCCTATAATCATCTGCTTCACTCGCTAATGCAAACACTTCACCCAATCTAATGCTTCTCCTGCAAACATATGATGAAAGAACAATGCCTCTTGCATCATGACATTGGTGGTTTGCTTTGGCTTGAACATTGCCATCATTATACTCATGACCCTCTCCACAATGGGTCTCTGTAGCTATACACCTTCTACCTGTTCTTGATGCAAGGTAGATTGAGAGAATTTCTCACCTTTGCAGTCTCTTTTGAGGCATCACGCTTTTGATAGAAGGTGATACCTCCTACCTCTCTTGCTTCTCTCCCCAAGACTAATCTCCAATCCATCTCAGTCCATCAAGCTGGATTCCCTCTCTTCCCTTTGTGCTTTGGCCCATCCTTGCAATCACTCATGGCAATTTTTGCCATGAAACCTAGAAAACTATAATTCCAATTCCAGGTCACAAACGTGATACAAAGTCTCTATAAGACTTTGATTCTTGCCACCACATCTAATCTGCACATTACCACACCTCACCACACTCTGCTTACTCACTTTTGGGCCATTGTGTGTTTCCTCACTCTCTTCTTGTGAAAGATCATACTTGAGATTCTAACCCACTCTTCCTCTTGTGTATTTTCAATTTTCATTCCTTTGGGTCTGTGAGCCAGCCTATCTCTCACTTAGGATGAAACTATGATGGCTATTATGGTAGCGCACCATGGACTAAGAAGGCAAGGAACCTCAACTCCATCATACTCCTCCAAGGCTAACACTCCAAGACGCAAGACATTCCTCACTACAAAACTCAATGAGAGAGAGATAGTTGCAAATGAAAGGATGATGAAAACCTCCTCACTCCTAGTTTATATACTTGTGAAATAGTTACGCGCCAAAGTTACTAATTAGTGGAGTAACTCAAGTAACTAGGCTAAAAGTCAAGTCAACTCAAAAAGTATAAAGGAATATCCATCCACATGGGCATCTTCCACTAAGCATGTGATCTTATCTTGACCCAACTACAAAGTCAAGGATTCCTTCACATGGGCTATCCTTGGACTATAGAAGAATCCAAAACAAAAAGGCTTGCGGACCCAAGAGTTCTCAACTCTTTCCTCAAAGCCAAACACCTAAGAATAATACCAAGTCAACACACTAGAATCCAAAATAATGGTGCTCATCTTTTCCATCTCCTCTAAAGTAAGGTCCACTCTATCTTAGCTACCCTAAACTTTAGCTAATCATGAGTAATGTATAACTGTCCTTTATCTTTATATAAAATAATATCTCTAAAGTACTAGTTATACCAAACTAAATATTACAATACTACATACATGCACAAATGGGTGTTACATTTACCTCTGGACTAAGTTTTCACTTTGAGGACAAAGTGAAGGTCTCTCTACCTTCTATGAAACATCTTCAACTTATCATATCTAATCCTATCAAAGTGTCTTCTTCCCAACTCCTTGAGATCATAGGTGTAATTGGCCAACAAAACTTAGGCAAAAACTTCTTTTGCACTCTCTTGAATTGAATAGAATTAAATAACATTACCCAATCACCTTCTTTGAAAGGCTCCACCTTCTTCTGGCCTTACCTCTTGTCATAGCTCTCATTTTGTTTCCTTTGGGTTTGCTCCACTTGAACCATAGCAATTGCTCTTGCCTCTTCCAACTCCATGAGTTGATCCTTCCTTGACTTCTCTAAATCACCTCCTTGTGCTTTCTTCAATCTCTTATGAATGCTTTGGAAGGTAGGAAGATCAAAGTTAATAGGTAAGGTAGACTCAATACTATATACCAATTGAAATGGAGAATATCTGGTAGAAGTCTTCATGGTTGTCTATGGTGCCCACATTTTTTGTTTTCTCTATTTTTTAGTGTTTAAGAGAAGAAGTAAGCACTTGAAGCCGAATTGCGGATGAAGAATGGACTGAAGTAATTTTGGAGGACATCCAAAGAAGACAACATCACTTCCAATGATGGAGGTACTCAGAAGAATGGTACGACAAAAAAAGTCCAAAGAGCACCGTCTTTGGATTGGAAGTTGCAAGAGATACAAAGACCGTTTAACAACCTTGGTACGTGGGAAGAAAGTACACTTCAAAAAATGGCGGAGGCAAAAGAAGCATGTCTTGACAGTGACCGGACATCAACACGCAGAAGAAAGGAGGTCAAATTTGAAATCGACTAAAGATTGATTGCAATTTGGGGTAATATAAGATTGCAATTGCATAGGGACAAGTTGAATATGCCAAGTAAATTCCCAATTCCTTTGAGTAGTTGTCCTGCAGTAATGTGTGTCCGCAAGCCAATTGAGAGTGAAATTTTCCGAAATCCCAAAGGAGTTAGAGTGTCTCGTCCAAGAAAGGGCATCATCTTTCAGTGTCGTAAAATGCGAGAACAAATTATGGCGAAGAAGGTGGCAAATGCGCTGGCGGTGCAAAGTTTCACAATTCATAGGTTAGATGTAGTAGCTAGAATTGAAGTCTTGACTAGACTTCGTATTACCTTCTTAGCATGGAATTGGAATTTTAGTTTCTCGGGAGTGATGGCAGAAATAGCTGCCAGTAATTGTGAGGAGGGTCCCGAGGTTGAAGGGAAGAGAGGAAATCCGGCTCAATGGACTGAGTCGGATTGGACATTATTATTGGGGAAGGAAGCAGGAGAGCCGACGGGGATCACCTTCGTATTGGAAGTGTGATGCTGCAGAAGAAATGGCAGAAATTTGCAACTCATTCTTTGCTCCAAGAACTACAAATGGCTACAAGGTGGAGTCCTATTGGGATCTGATTAGGAGAAGTATCGTGGGGGCAATGATGGCCATGTTCAAGCCAGAATGAACGACATATGTGAACATGCAGCAACCAGTCTTCTTCCACCAGATGTTTGCAGGGATTCCGGTGAATTGGGCAAAGTGCTTTTAACATCGAATGAGGCAGATGGTGATCAATTGGCCAACAAGTTCTCTGCTGCATTATTTTGCACCATTTGCAGCGCACTTCTACTTCAGGTTGAACCTGCTAACAGTAGAGGAGCGGCATTGCATGGTGTCCCATTTCCATCCTAACTTAAGACAGGAAGTGGATGAAGAAGAGCGACAATATATGATACACTTGTGAGACAACGATGATCATTTCTTGAAGACCGGACAGTGGAAGGTCGAAGAAGTCACAAGTCTGAAGACGAAGAAGTGTGGTAAACCCAAAGAAGCAAAGTCACCTCCCGCTCAAAGGAAGACTCAAAGACTGGTTATGCAGAATATGAAGATGGTGAGAGAAGCATCATCGGAATCAGAGTCTGAAGAAGAAACCAAGTTGCAAGAGGGGGAATCCAAAGAAGAGGAGCTCACCTTAAAAAGTGAGGAGTCTGGAAGTGAGAGAGAGGGGGAACCTGAAGTTCAGCAATCAATGGCGGTCAATGAAGCTTGTCATGCGATGGTTGACAGAGAACCTGGAACAACAAGTCATTGCATAGCTATGGTGGTGAATAAGCCGAGACCAGAGGAGAAGGAGGAGTATCCAGCGGGGCCAAGTTCAATATGAAAAGAAGAAGAAAGTGCAGATACGGTGTCTCTAAAGATACAAAGATCACAACTTCAGATGAAGGAGCCGATGAAGAAGGTGAAGACTCAAGACAAAGACGGTGACGAAGATGAAGAAAGCTTTGGTGAGATATCTTATCTGATGAAAGTGGTCACCCCGTTGCTGGAGCTACTGAAGGAGCATTGGATAGAAATTCCCCAAGATCGTAGGAAGGGGATGAATGAGTTGCAGGTGGTGACGCATTTGTTGAGTGAAGTGAAGGGGTTGTAGGAGCAACAAGTCCAAAGAAATGAAGAACTTGAAGAACTTCAGAGGGAGGAAGTCTTGAAGAAGAAGACTTTCAAGATGTTACAAGAGAGCTGCTAGGTAAAAGAGAAAGAAGTGCAGAGGCAAGCCGAAGAATTAAAGGAACATGCAATGTGGCTGAGCAAAATGAAGGAGGAAGTGAGTGATGTGCGCATCGAGAATGTTCATTTGAAGGTGATGAAAATTGTAATGGAGCAACAGTTGGACAGTTTGAAGAAGAGTGCAGCGGGGAAGGATCAAGCATGGCAAAGGGAGTTAGCAACCAGGCAGGAAGAAGAAGAACAATTACGAGAGCTAGTCAAAAGTGGTGAGTTATGGAGTACATAGTATGCAGAGGAGAAGAAGATGCTCATTGCAGAGTACAAAGACGAGTTGAAGATGTATCATGAAGAACTGAAGGTAGAGCGCTCTCAAGGATATGCGTCGGAATTAATAGGAGAAGTTGCGGGGAAGTTGAGAGCAATCTTAAGCACGGAGGCTGAAGGGAGATTGGAAGAAGCCCGCCTACATGACTTGAAGTTGCTTGTGCAAGAAACTCGGAAGAGAAAAGCCAAAGATGTGGACATGAACACATTGCTAATTTGGTTGAGGGAGCATGTAGACCAGAAGATGTTAGAAGTAGAAGACAATATTAGTCTCAGATTCAATTTAGTCAATTTGGAGTAAGAGAAAATTTAGAATAGTGTGACAGTGGAGAGGAAACCCGATGTTGCAGAAGTAGGAGTACAAGTGTCATTGGACTTGTTATTTGACACATTAGAGAAGAGTGGGTTAGGAGAGAAAGAGTTAGACAAGTCACTCTTTAGTGCAATTGTAGTTCCTAGTGTAGAAGTAGTAGAATTAGTGAAGGAATAAGTAGAATTAGTGAAGGAATAAGTAGAATTAGCTGTACCCAAAGAAGGAGAAGTACTAGGAAGATCACCTGGTTTGGAAGCCGATGATGTGGTAGACCAATGATGTGGTAGACATCAGATCAGGATAAGTATCAATTTTGAGATAGGAAGAGGCAGATATGAAGAGATGGATTGTCAGTTTGGATCTGCAGGTAGGAAGAGATGTTAGGAAGTGGTGCATAGGTAGGAAGAATTGCCGTTTGCTTCAATATTTAAGGGGAGCATTCGCATTACAATGTTGTTTAGTATTCATATTTTTTATTTTACGATAGATAAAGCAAAGTGCTGTGTTTAGTGCTCGTCGCTTGAGCTTAATTCCGATTGTCAATTCTGTGTTTGTGTTTGTGAGTGTGTGGAGAATTCCAAATTGCAAGTCAGTGTGTCTATGGATGTTGGGTTCTACAGCCTTGGTCTTCATTCTATGTGTTTGATCCTGAGTGAAGTGCATCGAGGCAATGCCTTGACAGATCTGAAAGGAATTGTAGTGTTGGTAGTATTATGCATTTGTGAATGCAGCACAAAGTTGATGTGAAGCAATTTTGATCGAGGCATTTGTGCCTTTAGTGGAGGGGTGGAACACAATTTTGAGGCAAAGTTGTTCTTCACAATGAAGTGCCGTCTTTGGGAGTATCTGAATCATCACAATCAAGAGTTGTTTGGACAGAATTTGCTATGTTGTGATTATGTGTGTGTCTATTTGTGACAAGTTGTCAAGATTGTGAGCTTGTTACTCTCTTTTGGGTGTAGTTTCTACCTGAGAGATTAAAGAAGCAACCAAGAAGAACTACAAGTTACTGTTTGACTTTGTATCTGACTAATTTTGAATCTTATCTTTGCGGGAACAATTTTTACTTACCCAATTACCGTAAGAGTGATATTTGCCGGGTTGTCACATGATTTTTGGCGCCGCTGCCGGGGATACACAACTCAGAAGTGGAAGAATACAAAGCCAAACTCAAAACAGGTCGTCAAAGCAATATGAATGTTTGCATTGAGAGAACAATAAGAAGAGAGAGTCCGAAGACAAACGTTGCATTGTGAAGAAGAAGAATGTCTAAAGATCCAATCTACGTTGGCCAAAACTAAGCGAGAAGCATTGGACGATCAACTCCTTCATGAAGTTCAAGAATCTTTATGAGAACTTGAACAAAAGAGACATGAAGAAGGGTGGCAAGGCTATTTTTCATCCCCATCTTCCAAGAAGAAGATAGACTCGAGCGGGTAGACAAATGCATTATGACCTAATACACCGACTTCCCCTAAAGCTGTAAAGGAAGTCGAATTCATTAAGAAGTTTGTTTGTGAAAAGACAGCACGAACACTTATGGAAGAAGAGTGTCAAAATTTGGTACAAACAATTCCCCGGTTATCTCGAAGAAATTTTGAAGACCAGGTTGAAGGTGTAGAACCTATGATAACCTGGAAAATATCACCTTTGCGGTAATCGGGTAAGTAAAGTTTGTTCCCGTAGAGATACGATTCAGAATTGGTCAAATATGAAGCAAAAAGTAACCATATAGTTCTTTTTGGTTGCGTCTTTAATCTCTCAGGTAAGAACCACACCCAAAAGAGAATAACAAGCACTTACTCGCAGTCTTGTCACAAATTCACACTTCTTAATCACAAATTCATCAATCTTTCCAAACAATCTTGATTGTGATGATTCAGGCTCTCCCAAAAATAGCACTTCACTACAAAACGACTTCGCCTCAGAATTTTGTTCCACCCCTCCACTGAAGGCACAACTTTCTCAATCCAAATTGCTTCACATCAACCTTGCACTGCACTCACAAATATAGAATACTACCAACACTACAATTCCTCTCAGATCTGTCAAGGCATTGCTTTGATTGCACTTCACTCAAGATCAAACACACAAAATGAAGATCAAGGCTGTGGAATCCAACATCCAACAAGCACACTGACTTGCACTTCAAATTTCTCCACACACTCACAAACACAATTGCAAAGTTGATACTCGGACTCAAGCTCAAGCGACGAGCACTCCTTCACAACACTTTGCTTTATCTATCCTCAGAAATAATGAGCACTGAACAACATTTCTCTACGAATGCCACTCTTAAGTAGTGAATCAATCAACAGTTCTAACAACTATACCGTTCTACAACAACTCTTCTAACCTGCAGATCCAAAATGACAATGCACCTCTTCATATCTGCCTCTTCATATCTCAAAACTATTACTAATCCGATCCGATGTCTACTTTGTCCTCGGCTTTCAAACCTAAACCCAAAGTAAATTTACTTTCTACTACTGTATCCTTGGGTTTCACATTTTCTACTTCTTCTACCAATTCCAGCAATTCTCTTTCTTGATCTGAAATTGCACTTGTGGGTAACCCTTCTAAATCTCCATCTCTCGACCCTCTCTTCTCTAATGTCTCCATTGGTAATTCCGAAGACATTTGCACTCCTATGTTATCTACTTCGGGTTTTGCTCTAACATCTTTCCGAAGATTTTCTATCTCAATTTTCACTAAGTCTAATCTAATTGAGATGTTATCTTCTACCTCTAAAATCTTCTTGTCTACACAAGTTCTAAGACTAATTAGTAAGGCATTCAAATTGGTATCTTTTGCTTGTCTTCACCTTGTCTCCTGCACCAACAACTTCAACTCGTGCAACCTCGTCTCCTCAAGCCGAATACTGGCTTCTGTACTTAACATTGTGTTCATCCTGAGGACAATCTCCTTCAATGGCTCCAATCTCATCTTCCTTTCTCGCTCTCTATCTACAAGCTAGCTCTCCCTGTACATCGCCAACTCCACTTTGAACTTGGCTTTCACCGACTCCTTCTCCTTCTCCTTCTGTACAACCTTCTCCTTCTGATTACGAAGTAACTCTCATAATCGGTCTTCTTCTTAGTATTTTGCCACCAACTCTCGTTGCCAAAGTTGCTTCTTCTCCTCAACACTCTCCATTACTCTATCAAGATCCTAATCCTTTGCAGCTACTCTTGCCATAGGATGGATTACTTCTACCCTTGAATCCGCAAACTACTACTTCAAGACCTCATACTCCCGCTACTTGTCTCTCCCTTAGTATGTCACTCGTCTTCACCAGATCCTCTTGATAATTTACTTCTCTCTTCAGGTCTTCAATTACCTGACTTCTTACTACTGCCTCCGCTCGCAATACTTCTCTTTCCTCCTCACCTCGAGTTATACGCTTCTTCAATTTTGAGTTTTCTTCTTCTAATCTGGTCAATACCTGCAATACAGTCTTTACCTCCGGACATGTTGATTGCATTTCCTTCTTCTTGTACTCCATCTTTACCAGTAAGAGACATACCACATCCCGTAGGTACTCCACTCTATCACTCAGGATCACTTCTTCTCGTGTGACCACTTCTCTTCGTACTTCGTGTTCATCCAATACTTGCCTTCTTCTCTGCAGTCTTTGTATCGGAATCGACGCCTCACTTCCCGAGCTTTCAATTACTTCTTCCTTTGCCTTACTCGGCCCTGCTTCACACTTCGCCTTACATCTCAAGCAAACTCCTTGCTGTACTATGATCTTCTTCTCTTTGGGCACAGTTACTTCGTCTTCCAACTGTGTGTTGTCTTTGGCTTCCATCTCGGCTTGCACTCCTTCTTCGTATTTGTTAGCCGGTGGCGCCGATGTCATTTCTCCCCCTTCATTGCTATCACTACTTGTATCCCTACTCTACAGCATTAGCTCAGGCTCGTCTTCGTGTTCCGAGTCTTCAGTTTTGAGCTTGGCATCTCCTTCTGAGTCTTCATCATCCGACTTGATTACCACCATGCCTCGCCTTGGGTTGCCTCTCCTGATCTTCCAAGGTTTCTTCATGTCTTTGGCATCACCTTGCCAACTTCTCTTCTTCATAGTTGGAGTACTCACTTTTACCTCCAAGTTCTTCCCCGTCTTTGCATAGTAATTATCAGTGCTCCTGATCTGCAAGATGTATTGCTGCTCCTTGACGTCGACCTCCTTTCGTAAATCCGGATGGAAATGCGACACCATCCAAGTCCGCTCCGCCGAGTTCAGCAAGTTTAGCCCGAGGTAGAAGTGTGCTGCAAACGGCATGATGTAGTGTGGAGGCGACTTATCCTACAAATTCCACACCATCTACCTTGTTCTCCCGTGAAAACACCTCGCCCAAATGATTGGTTCTCCTGCAAAAAGCTTGTGAAAGAACACCGCTTGGTGCTTCATCACATAAGTGGTTTGCTCCGGCTTCAAGATAGCCATTAGTGCACTCACAATCCCTCTCTTCACAGGATCTTTGTAACTCTCAACCTTATACCCATTCTTTGTCCGCTTTGACGAGAAGGCATCTCTCACTTCTTGGGTTTCTTGAGCTATCTCTCCCTTTCCCAAGAATGTGGCTCCCTACTCCGAGCCTGCTTCCTTCCCGAGTACAAGTCTCCAATCCGACTCTGTCCAGCAAGCCGGATTTCCTCTCTTCCCTTCTTCCTTGGGTCCATCGAGACACTTGCTCTTGATGATTTCTGTCATGAATCCTGGAAAGCTCACATTCCAATTCCATGCTAGAAATGTAATCCAAAGTCGGCTCAAGACTTCAATCCTTGCAACTACATCTAACCTCCAAATTGGGTGATTTTGCACTACAAATTTGGAGTTCTTCTTTCCTCCTCCCATCTCTTCTATCTTCTCACTCTCTCTCAATTTCACTCTCGTGACTTCTCCCTTGTGCACTAACATGAGTCCAACTCTATTTCCCTACCCATGATCACCTGCAAGATGACTTCTCAACAGCAAAGGAAAATTACTCGACATTTCGTCATTGCAAGTTCAATTTTTATAGAGTTGCGCTTCTTTGTCTTTTGTCACTTCAAGTTTCTACCAAGAAATCACACCTCCTGCATGCACCTGTCACTGTCAATCAACCTTTGCGCGTATGGGCCACCGGTTTTGAACAGTCCCTTCTTGAACTTCTTGCCCGAAGAAAGGTTGTTAGACTGTCTTTGCCTCGGGTTGAGCTTCCCCCGAGACGAAGACATTTTACTTTGGGTTGTATGCTGACGGGGCATTTCCGAGTACTTCACCTTATGACCCGAAGTCACTTTACTTTGGGTTTCATCCCAAAGACTCTTTTCTTTGCCCTCTTTGGCCATACAGGCGCAATCCGACTTCTCTATACACTTCTTCTCCTTAATTTTGAAAAAAACAAAAAATGTGGGCACCACATACCCCCTCCCTTAGATGTGAGCGTCCCCGTGAACATAGACCTTGGGTGTCTTAGAAACTTCCGAGTCTTTGGTCCAATATCTCAAAACTCTCCACCCGTTTACTCGAGTGGCAAAAGGATTACCTTCCAAGTCTTCAAGCTGCATGGACCCATTTTCGTAAAGATGAAGAACTTGATAGGGACCCATCCATCTCAAATGCAACTTGCTTGGAAAAAATATTCGGCGATTGTCATATAACAAAACCAAATCCCCTTCATGTACAGCCACAGGCTTGATTCTCTTATCGTGCCTGACTTTCCTCTGTGCTTGTACTTCTTTCGTGGTTTGCATTGCATTGTCTCTTTTCTCTTCTAACCACATCAGTTGATGAATCCGAAGATCTTGACTGTCTTCTTCCGACATTCGTTCTTCGCAAAGAATCCGATATGTCGGCACTTCAAATTCAACTGGCAATATGGGATGCAAGCCATATGTCAAGAAGCATGGAGTTTGTTTCATTGTAATCTTTTCTTTCGTTCGATATGCCCACAACGCGGTTGGTAATTTTGTATCCCAGTCATAGGCATAATTGATAGTCACCTTATTCAAAATTTTGCAAAGTAACCCATTTGCTTTTTCCGTTAAGCCATTTGCTTTTGGGTTATAAGGAGGCGTCTTCTGATGTTTAATCTGAAAGTACTTGGTTAATGCCTCCATTATAGAGTTCAAAAAATGTGTTCCTTGGTCACTGACCAATTCTAGAGGACACCCCTATCGGGAAATGATGTTTCGAAAGAAAAATTCCACCACAGTTTCAGCATCATCTCTACGAGTTGCTTCAGCTTTGACCATCTTGGTAGCATAGTCAGTGCAAACCAAAATGTATAGCTTTCTTGTGACTCGGGTCATTGGTTGAATGGGACTCACAAAATCAATCCCCCATTTCTCAAATGGGGCCAAAGGCAAAATTGGTCTCAAAGGCCATTGAGAAGTTGCCGTCGGCTTCCCCGTTCTTTGACAAGCATCATAGCTTCGGATATGAGCATGCACGTCTTTGTACATTGTAGGCCACCAATACCCTACAGAAAGAATTTTCTTTACAGTATTCTTCAGAGCATAGTGTCCTCCCGATGCTTTGGAGTGTAAAGATTCAATCACTCTGCCTACTTTGTATGTCTCCAAGTATCGCCGAAGTACTTTGTCTTCGCCCATCTTAAATAGAATGTTGTGTTTGAGCTGGTACGGCCCCATTTTCCTGAGAAAGACTGCCCGCTGTTTTGGGTCCATCCCCTCAAGACAATGGAGAGTATGCAAATAATGATATTCAGCTGCATACCTTGTACTTCGCATTGCTGATAAGTGATACAACTCTTCATCAAGGAACCGATCGTCAATTTCCCACTCCTGGTCTTGAGTTTCTAACCTAGACAAGAAGTCCGCATTTGAATGCGAAGCTCCCTTCCTTACTTGTACAGTATACGTGAACTCTTGTAACAACAAGATCTATCTTGCAATTTGCCCAGACAAATCTGCCTTCTTGACCAAATGTTGCAATGCGTAATGGTCAACATAGAAGACAAACTCATACCCCAACAATGCCAAAATTTCTTGCAGGCATATACCGTTCCGAGTGCTTCTCTTTCAATTGTCGAATAGTTCTTTTCAGAAACTGAAAGTTGTTGGCTGGCATAATACACCGGGTAGTCCTTCTTCTTCTCGTCCTTCTGACTTAAGACAACTCCGATGGCTATGGACAAAGTGTCCACATATACATGAAAAGGGACGTCCCAATTTGGGGCCCTCATAACTGGTGCTTCAACTAGCTCCTTCTTCAACACGTGGAAAGCTTCTTCTTGATTTGCTTCCCACAGATAGTCTTTGGATTTCTTTAGAAGCTTTGTAAGTGGTGTAGCAAGCACTGCATAGTTTGACACAAAGCGTCTATAATATCCGATATGTCCCAAGAAGGCTCTCAGCTCCCAGATGCTCTTTGGGGATTCCAATGTTGTGATTATCTTGACCTTCTCAACATCAACTTCAATACCTCGACTTGACACCCAATGCCCCAGAAGAATTCCCTCCTTCATTGCAAAGAAGCATTTCTCGGGGTGTAATGACAAGCTGGCAAAACAACACCTTTCAAAAGTTTGGAGAAGGTTATCTAAATGTACATCTCTTTGTCCAAACACACAAAAGTCATCAATGAAACTTCCACAAATTTGCGCATGAAATCTTTGAATATTGAATTCATCATCCGCTGGAAAGTAGCGGGAGCATTACATAACCTAAAGGGCATTTGATTGTAAGCAAAAAGGCCCCAATCGGTCGTGAATGTAGTTTTATCCTTGTCTTCTTCTCGAATGGATACTTGATTGTACCCTGAAAATCCATCGAGAAAACTATAACAAGGATGCCTAGCTACCTGATCTAAAATTGTATCAGTAAAAGGCAAGGGATGATGATCTTTCCTTGTGACGACGTTCAACTTCCGGAAGTCTTGGCACACTCGGATCTTCCCCGTTTTCTTCTTTGGGACAATGACAATGGGGGAGACCCATTCACTGCTTAAGACAGGGAAGATGATTCTGGCCCCTAAGTACTTATTGATTTCATCTTTCACCAACAGCAAGTACTTCGGGTTCAAGCGGTATTGCCGCTGCCGAACCGGAACTGCACCTTCAACCAAATCAATCCGGTGTTCTCTGAATTCTTGTAGAATACCCGACATTTGATCAATAGACCAGGCGAATACATCCTGGAATTCTATAAATAGGGCAGTGTATCCTGCCAACTCCTCCAAAGTGACTGTCTTCGAGATTTTTAAAAATTTTCCTTCAGTTAATAAAACATCTTGACAGTCATTGGGGTTGATGACTCCTTCAACGTGGCTTAGTCGGCTTAACCCAAGGCGAGCTGCCATCAAACCCCCTTCCTCCAAGTCAGGTTCACCCAAGGCAAGGTCATATGGATCTTCACCTTTGACATCCACCTTGTAGCATTCCAAGTAGTTAACTTGGACTTCGTCTTTGGATTTGTCTGAGGATGAAGACGATGAGTCTTCGGATTCGTCCTCCTCTTCTGACGAAATTGTTTCCCCGAGGTGGGGAACTTTTGTCCAACTCACAATCACCAGCTTCTGATTTTCGGACGAAATGTCCTTGAATCTTAACTTCTGCTGGTGCCAATCCACCACAACTTGGGTATTGTACAACCAGGGTCTGCCGATCAACAAAGGGTAACCAGTCTTTGTTACTAGTCACAACACGATGTAATTCAACTTGAAGGGTACTCCTCCAATGATCGTGGTGATGTTTGACAGCATGCCCAATGGCCGTCTCCTGGTTTGGTCTGCAAACTTCAACACTCGGGGTGTTGGTTCAAACGTGTGATACCCGAGTCGAATCGCAGTATCTTCTGTCATGATATTCACACCGGACCCAGAGTCAATGGGTATCGATGTGATCACGCACCCTGCAATCTCCGCATCTACCTTGGAAGATCCCAAATCTTTTCGCTCAATACGATAGATAGCAGGCAGGTCCTTCTTTGACATCGACCTCACCTTCTTGAGGGCCGAATTCAGCTGCCTCTTGTACAGCTTGTTATCTTCCCACAATTGCTTGAATGTAATGTTGGCATTTGTGGCTGCCAGATCGGCTACAATATTGTATTGGGGAACTCCTCCCAATTTGACCGTCTTCGCCTTTGGCTTTGGGTCTGAAGTTTCTCCATGTTCCCTCTTGACTTTGGGACGCTTCAAAATGGTGACGGGCTTGCCAATGGCCTTAACCTGAGGTTCCTTGGGTTGGCCCACTTTGGCTTGGATCAGACCCTTTACTTTGGATCGGATGTCCGCCGGAAAAACTGGAGACTTCATCTTTGTCTACTCTTCCAAACTCAGTTCCCGAGTCCTGAGTAGTGCCTCCCCGGCAGCGGCGCCAAAAATCATATGACAACCCGGCAAATATCACTTTTGTGGTAATTGGGTAAGTAAAGTTTGTTCCCACAGAGATACGATTCAGAATTGGTCAAATACGAAGCAAACAGTAACCATGTAGTTCTTCTTGGTTGTGTCTTTAATCTCTCAGGTAGAAACCACACCCAGAAGAGAGTAACAAGCACTGACTCGCAACCTTGTCACAAAATAACACTCTTTAATCACAACTCCTTTAATTCTTTCTGCAAGGCTTTAGCTTTAGCTTTTGCGAGGATCTTTTCCTCCTTGGCAGAAAGAATTGCCTTTGGGCGCAATCTCTTTGCCTTTCTGGAAGACGACGAGGTCGTACTCAGTACTTTGGGATCACGCTTCTTCTTGCTGGAGCATGTCTCAACTTTCAAAATTTCAAGGTCCGGCCATTCTGCTTCTGAGGCCGGACTCCCTTCTTGAGGTCTTTCTTCCTCAAGAGTAATGCAATTTACATTTGTATCTCCCTTTGGCTGAAGTGTTGCACACTCAGCGGGGGTCTGTACATACTTTACAAGCGGCTTCGGGTTTGGTGGGTGAGGACATTGGTTGCTTGTATGCCCCGATCCTTTACAATTTCTGCACAGGGGAACGTACCCAATTTGCCTTCTTGGCTCGGGATAGTTTGGAGACCAATGTCCCATCAAGCCACAATTATAATAGGCTCCGAGTGCAACATTCTGAGGGTGATTTTGGTTGCTCATTGGTGGTCTTCGTGAAGGAGCATTGGGGTTATACTCCCTGGGTCCAAACCTCAGACCTTGATACGATATGCTTGCTTGAGGCTATACTTCTTGCGTTTGGTACACAGCCTCTTCGTCCTTGTCTTGGTTCCATCCCGGAACACAATCAATTTGCTGCACCAGGAATGCATTACGAGTATTGCATTTTGTATTGGCATGGCCTGATTTGCCACATGCGGTGCACCATACATTCGATCTTCCAAACGCTGGGGCCTTCCTTTGGTCTTTGGCCCCAATCATCTGGATCTTAAAATCTGAAAACTCCTTGATGAGGGCATCAAGCTTGGTATCCACTTTATTTACACTCTTTGCTCGAGGAGTTACTGGTTTCTTGCCTCCACGTCTTCTGACTTGTCTTGGCTTTGATTCTTCTTTGGATTCCAAAGAAGAGCTTGAAGACGTGGAGGATTCGTCCAAAGAAGGGGAGGTGTTGCGCAAAGCTCTCCTTCTGGGCTTCTTGACTTTCTTCTCCCGATTTCTCCGGTTGCCGGCAGAGTGAGAGTGGGCCGCCTCATAACGAGCGACATGTTTGAGTACCTTGTCAAGGGAAGTTACATTCTCCCTTGCAAAGATTTGTATCTTAGGTGACAGTCCCCTGAGGAACCAGGTAATGGCTTGGGCATTGGAGTAACCCACCACCCTTGATTGCTTGAGAACTCGGTTCAGTAGTGCCATGAACCGCTCAGAGTAGTCTCTCAACTTCTCCTTCTTGCCTTGGTCCAAATCATTGAGTGCCGCAAAGACACTTGTGTTGTAATCAACCTTCCGGAATCATTCCAGGAAGTTGTTTCTGAAGTCTGCCCAGTCCGCTGGTACAAACCTCTTCAGGGTCACATGGGTGTACTAGCTCCGAGCTTTCTTTCGGAGCAGACTTGAAAAAATTCTCAGTCAATCCGCCGAGTCATGCTCCTTGTTAGCAAAGGAGATGACTTCGAATTCTTTGATGAATTCATCAGGGTCTTTGTCTTGTTCTGTCCCCTTGTACTTTTGATAGGCGTGTTGGGTGACAGGCAGTGAAGTCATCGTTCGATGCACTGGGATCGGCTGAGGTAGTGTTGAACTTGATGGAACTGAAGGATTGGCTGGTATCGACGCCGTGTTGTCAGCCCAAGGGTTCCAATTCGTCAAATTCAAGGTAGGGTCTTCTTCAACAATTTCTGCTATGAGGGTGTTGACTTCAACCCAAGTGGAAGATTCAGGATCAACACCTTCTATTTGTTCTTCAAAATTCCTTCAGGACAACCGAGTAATCGTTCAAAGAAGACGCTGACACTCTTCTTTTGTAAGTGTTGTTGCTGTCTTTTCTCGAACAAAGTTCTTCAAGGACACGACTTCCTTTACAACTCTAGGGGAAGTCGGTGTAGTGGGCCGCAATGCATATGTTTGGCCGCTCAAGTCTTTCTTCTTCTTGGACAAAGAGGGAGATGCGAAGTAGCCTTGCCAACGGCCTTCACGTTTCTTGTGGTCAAGTTCTCGCAGGGCTTCTTGCACTTTGTGAAGGAGTTATAGTCCAACGCCTCTTGTTCGGTTTCGTCCATAGTGGATGGGACATTCAAACATTCATCTTCTTCACGCTAAAGTGCTTGCCTTTGAGCTCTCTCTTCCCGTTGTTCTCTTGATGCAAACATTCATATTGCACTGATACCCAGTTTCAAATTTGGCTTTGTATTCTTCCACTTCCAAGATTTGTATCCCCGGCAGCAGTGCCAAAAATCGTGTGACAACCCGGCAAATATCACTTTTGCGGTAATCGGGTAAGTAAAGTTCATTCCCGCAGAGATACAATTCAGAATTGGTCAAATACAAAGCAAACAGTAACCATGTAGTTCTTCTTGGTTGCGTCTTTAATCTCTCAGGTAGAAACCACACCCAGAAGAGAGTAACAAGCACTGACTTGCAGTCTTGTCACAAATTCACACTTCTTAATCACAACTTCATCAAATCTTTCCAAACAATCTTGATTGTGATGATTCAGGCTCTCCCAAAAACGGCACTTCACTGCAAAATGACTTCACCTCAGAATTGTGTTCCATCCCTCCACTGAAGGCATAACTTCCTCAATCCAAATTGCTTCACATCAACCTCGCACTGCACTCACAAATGCAGAATACTACCAACACTACAATTCCTCTCAGATCTATCAAGGCATTGCTTCAATTGCACTTCACTTAGGATCAAACACATAGAATGAAGATCAAGGCTGTGGAATCCAACATCCAACAAGCACACTGACTTGCACTTCAAATTTCTCCACACACTCACAAATACAATTGCAAAGTTGATACTCGGAATTAAGCTCAAGCAACGAGCACTACTTCACAGCACTTTGCTTTATCTATTCTCATAAATAATGAGCACTGAACAATATTTCTCTGCAAATGCCACTCTTAAGTAGTGAATCAATCGACAGTTCTAACAACTATACCATTCTACAACAACTCTTCTAACCTGTAGATCCGGAATGACAATGCACCTCTTCATATCTACCTCTTCATATCTCAAAACTATTACTAATTCGATCCGATGTCTACTTTGTCCTGTGAGCCGGCCTGTCTCTCACTCAGGATGAACCTCTGATGGCTATTATGGTAGCGCACCATGGACTAAGAAGGCAAGGAACCCGAACTCCATCATACTCCTCCAAGGCTAACACTCCAAGACTCAAGACATTGCTCACTAGAGAACTCAATGAGAGAGATAGTTGCAAATGAAAGGATGATGAGTACCTCCTCACCCCTTGTTTATATACTTGTGAAATAGTTACGTACCAAAGTTACTAATTACCGTTGTAACTCAAGTTACTAGACTAAAAGTCAAGTAAAGTCAAAAAGTAGAAAGGAATATCCATTCACATGGGCATATTCCCCTAAGCATGTTGTCTTATCTTGACCCAACCACTAAAGCAAGGATTCCTTCACATGGGCTATCCTTGGACTAAAGAAGAATCCAAAACAAAAAGGCTTGCGGGCCCAAGAGTTCTCAACTCTTTCCCCAAAGCCAAACACCTAGGAATAATACCAAGTCAACACGCTAAAATCCAAAATAGTGGTGCTCATCTTTTCGACTTCCTCCAAAGTAAGGTCCCATCTATCTTAGCTATGACTAACTTTAGCTAACCATGACTAATATAGAACCATCCTTTATCTCTATATAAATAATATCTCTTAAGTACTTGTAATACCAAGCTAAATATCACAATACCACACACATGCACAAATGGGTGTTACAGTCCTCGGCTTTCAAACCTGAACCTTAAGTAATTTACTTCCTACTACTCTATCCTCGGGTTTCACATCTTCTACTTCTTCTACCAATTCCAGCAATTCTCTTTCTTGATCTGAAATTGCACTAGTGGGTAACCCTTCTAAATCTTCATCTCTCCACCCACTCTTCTCTAACGTCTCCATTGGTAATTCTGAAGACATTTGCACTCCTATGTTATCTACTTTGGGTTTTGCTCTAACATCTTTCCGAAGCTTTTCTATCTCAATTTTCACTAAGTCTAATCTAATTGAGATGTTATCTTCTACCTCTAAAATCTTCCTGTCTACACGAGTTCTTAGACTAATTAGTAAGGCATTCAAATTGGTATCTTTTGCTTGTCTTTGCCTTGTCTCATGCACCAACAACTTCAACTCGTGCAACCTCGTCTCCTCAAGTCGAATACTGGCTTCTGTACTTAACATTACGTTCATCTTGAGGACAATCTCCTTCAATGGCTCCAATCTCATCTTCCTTTCTCGCTCTCTATCTGCAAGCCAGTCCTCCTTGTACATCGCCAACTCCGCTTCGAACTCGGCTTTCACCGACTCCTTCTCCTTCTCCTTTTGTACAACCTTCTCCTCCTGATTACAAAGTAACTCTCGTAATTGGTCTTCTTCTTGGTATCGTGCCGCCAACTCTCATTGCCAGAGTTGCTTCTTCTCCTCAACACTCTCCATTACTCTATCGAGATCCTAATCCTTTGCAGCTACTCTCGCCATAGCATGGATTACTTCTACCCTTGAATCAGCAAACTGCTGCTTCAAGATCTCATACTCCGCTACTTGTCTCTCCCTTGGTATGTCACTTGTCTTCACCAGATCCTCTCGATAATTTACTTCTCTCTTTAGGTCTTCAATAACCTGACTTCTTACTATTGCCTCCGCTCACAGTACTTCTCTTTCCTCCTCACCTCGGGTTATACGCTTCTTCAATTCCGAGTTTTCTTCTTCTAATCTGGTCAATACCTGCAATACAATCTTTACCTCCGGACATGTTGACTGCATTTCCTTCTTCTTGTACTCCATCTTTACAAGTAAAGGACATACCACATCCCGCAGGTACTCCACTCCATCACTCAGGATTACTTCTTCTCGTGTGACCACTTCTCTTTGTACTTTGTGTTCATCCAATACTCGCCTTCTTCTCTGCAGTCTTTGTATCGGAATCGACGCCTCACTTCCTGATCTTTCACTTACTTCTTCCTTTGACTTACTTGGCCATGCATCACACTTCGCCTTACGTCTCGAGCAAACTCCTTGCTGTACTGCGATCTTCTTCTCTTTGAGCACAATTACTTTGTCTTCCAACTGTGTGTTGTCTTCGGCTTCCATCTCGGCTTGCACTTCTTCTTTGTATTTGTCAGCCGCTGGCGCTGATATCATTTCTCCCCCTTCATTTCTATTGCTACTTGTATCCCTGCTCTGCAGCGTTAGCTTAGGCTCCTCTTTGTGTTCCGAGTCTTCAGTTTTGAGCTGGGCATCTCCTTCTGAGTCTTCATCGTCCGACTCGATTACCACCATGCCTCACCTTGGATTGCCTCTCCTGATCTTCCGAGGTTTCTTCATGTCTTCGGCGTCACCTTGCTGACTTCTCTTCTTCGTAGTCGGAGTACTCACTGCGACCTCCACATTCTTCCCCGTCTTTGCATAGTAATTGTCAGTGCTCTTGATCTGCAGGATGTATTGCTGCTCCTCGACGTTGACCTCCTTTCGTAAATCCAGATGGAAATGCAACACCATCCAAGTCTGCTCCGCCAAGTTCAGCAAGTTTAGCCTGAGTTAGAAGTGTGCTGCAAATGGCACGATGTAGTGTGGAGGCAACTTATCCCGCAAATTCCACACCATCTGCCTCGTTCTCCCATGAAAATACCTTGCCCAATTGATTGGTTCTCCTGCAAAAAGCTTGTGAAAGAACACCGCTTGGTGCTTCATCACATAAGTGGTTCGCTCCGGCTTTAGGATAGCCATTAGTGCACTCACAATCCCTCTCTTCACATGGTCTTTGTAACTCTCAACCTTATACCCATTCTTTGTTCGCTTTGACGAGAAGGCATCTCTCACTTCCTAGGTTTCTTGAGCTATCTCTCCCTTTCCCAAGAACGTGGCTCCCTGATCCGAGCCTGCTTCCTTCCGGAGTACAAGTCTCCAATCCGACTCTGTCCAGCGAGCCGGATTTCCTCTCTTCCCTTCTTCCTTGGGTCCATCGAGACACTTGCTCTTGATGATTTTTCTCATGAATCCTGGAAAGCTCACATTCCAGTTCCATGCCAGAAATGTATTCCAAAGTTGGCTCAAGACTTTGATCCTCGCAACTACATCTAACCTCCGAATTGCATGATTTTGCATTGCAAATTTGGAGTTCTTCTTTCCTCCTCCCATCTCTTCTATCTTCTCACTCTCTCTCGATTTCACTCTCGCAACTTCTCCCTTGCACACTAACACGAGTCCAACTCTATTTCCCTTCCCATGATCACCTACAAGACGACTTCTCAATGGCAAAGGAAAATTACTTGACATTTTGTCGTTGCAAGTTTGATTTTTATAGATTTGCGCTTCTTCGTCTTTTGTCACTTCATGTTTCTATTGAGAAATCACACCTCCTGCATGCACTTGTCACTGTCAATCAACCTTTGCGCGTACGGGCCGCCGGTTTTGAACAGTCCCTTCTTGAACTCCCTGCCCCGATGAAAGGTTGTTAGACTATCTTTGCCTCGGGTTGAGCTTCCCCCGATACGAAGACATTTTACTTTGGGTTGTATGCTGACAAGGCATTTCCGAGTACTTCGCCTTATGACCCAAAGTCACTTTACTTCAGGTTCCATCCCAAAGACTCTTTCTTTGCCTTCTTTGGCCATACAGGTGCAATCCAACTTCTCTATACACTTCTTCTCCTTAATTTTGAAAAAAACAAAAAATGTGGGCACCACAAACCTCTTACTTCTAATCGGGTTGAAGTAGATACAACCAGAGAAGAAGAAATTGTCGAAGAAAACCCCAATTCGAATGTGATGAATTGGAATCCTTGGGCAGACAACATGACGTCCATACCAAGTAGCTCTTCAGTTCCCATAAGTTCAAACTTACCACAGCCAAATCCGCTGCATCAAACAATGACTTTGTTACCTGTGACCCAACATGCTTATCAGAAGTATAAAGGTACGGAACAAGACAAAGCCCTTGACAAATTTATCGAGGAGTTCAAAGTCATTTCCTTTGCTAACAAGGAACATGACTCCACGGATTGACTGCAGATTTTTCCAAGTCTGCTCCTAAAGAAGGCTCGGAGCTGGTACACCCATGTAACACAGAAAGGATTCACACCAGCAGACTGGGCAGACTTACAAAATGGCTTCCTAGAACGATTTTGGGAAGTGGATTATGATACAAGTGTCTTCGTGGCACTTAATGATTTGGATCAAGGGAAGAAGGAAAAATTGAGAGATTACTTTGAGCGGTTCATGGCCTTATTGAACCAAGTTTTGAAACAATCCGGTGTGGTGGGTTATTTTGATGCCCAAGCCATTACCTGGTTTCTTGGAGGGCTTTCACCGGAGATTCAAATCTTTGCCAGGAAGAGGAATGTAACTTCCCTGGACAAAGTCCTCAAACATGTCACCCAATATGAGGCGGCTCATTCTCACTCGTCCAGCAACCAAAGAAATTGTGAGAAGAAGGGCAAGAAGCTGAGACAAAGAGCTTCTCGCAGCACCTCCCCTTCTTTGGAGGAATCCTCCACATCTTCTAGTTCTTCTTCGGAATCAGATGAAGAACCCAAGCCGCAGAGAATACAAAGACACGGAGGAAAGAAGCCAGTAACGCCGCCAGCAAAGAATGTACCTAAGGCGGATCAGAAGTTGGAAACTCTTCTTAAAGAGTTCACGGATTTCAAGATCTATATGATTGGGGCTAAGGACCGAAGAAAGCCCCCGCCATTTGGTCGACCAAATGTATAGTGCACTGCATGTGGTAAATCCGGCCACGCTAATACGGAGTGTTTGACTCGTATGGCATTTCCAATGCAACAAATTGATTGGGTTCCCGGATGGGACCAGGGTGATGAAGAAGAGTCTGTATACCAAACCCAAGAAATATTGCCTCCAGCAAGCCCATCATATCAAGGTCTCAGGTATCAACCACGAGAGTACAATCCTATTGCTCCCCCACGAAGACCACCAATGGGTGGCCAAAATAGACCTCAAAATGTTGCACCGAGGGCTTGTTACAATTGTGGCTCGATGGGACATTGGTCTCCAAATTGTCCGGAGCCAAGACGACAGATTGGGTACATGCCCTTTTGTGGGAATTGTAAAGGATCGGGGCACATAGGAAATCAGTGCCCGCAACCACCCAATCCAAAGCCCCCTGTCAAGTATGTACAAACACTTGTGGAGCGTGCTGCACTCTAGGCAAAGGGGGATACAAATGTAAATTGCATCACACTTGAGGAAGAGAGGCCTCCAGAAGGAAGTCCCGCTTTAGAAGGAGAGTGGCCGGACCTCAAAATTTTGAAAGTAGAAACTTGCATGGGGAGGAAGAATTGAGCTCCCCAAGAAGCAAGTACTACGTCTTCGTCCTCACGAAAAACAAAGAGACTACAACCAAAAGCTATCCTTTCTGTGAAGGAGGAAAAGGTCCTAGCAAAAGCTAAAGCAAAAGCCTTGCAGAAAGAAATTAAGGAAGTAGTACTACACACGCGGGAGATGAGTTTGGAGGAAAATACGAAGACACAACCTCCAGTTTTTCCGGCGGATATCAGGTCTGAAGTAAAATACTTGATCCAAGCTGAAGTTGGTCAACCCGATGACCATCGGATCAAGAATCTACGCACTCCGATTACCATCCTCAAGCACCCCAAAGTTCATTTTGAACAGGTGCAAAATTTAGATCCAAAGACAAAGACAAAGTAGGTGAAATTGGGAGGAGTTCCACAGGACAATACTGTGGCAGATATGGCGACTACAAGTGCAAACGTCACATTTAAAGAATTGTGGGAGGACAACAAGCTATATAAAAAGTAGCTAAGTTCAGCCCTCAAGAAAGTAAGGGCGATGACCAAGAAAGACTTGCCCGCAATTTATCGTATTGAATAGGTAGATTTGGGATCTCCCGAGGTGGATGCGGAGATAGCAGGCTATATGATCACATCCATACCCATTGATTCGGGGTCGGGTGTGAATGTCATGACAGGAGACACAGCACATCTACTAGGGTACACAACATTTGAACCAACACCCCAAATTCTGAAGTTTGCGGATCAAACCAGGAGACGGCCCTTGGGCATGCTGTCAAATATCACTACAATTATAGGAGGGGTGCCCTTCAAATTAAATTACATTGTGCTACGACCAGTAACCAAAATTGGCTATCCTCTCTCGATCGGAAGACCTTGGTTGTATAGTGCCCAGGTCATGGTGGATTGGCACCAGCAAAAATTAAGATTTAAAGACATCTTGTCCAAAGAGCAAAAGTTGGTGACTGTGAGTTGGACGAAGGTTCCTCACCTTGGGGAAACTACTTTGTCAGAAGACGGAGATGAATCCAAAGATTCATCATTGTTGTCTTCCGAGGACTCCAAAGACAATGTCCAAGTTAATTACCTAGAATGCTACGAGGTAGAGGTCAAAGACAAAGACCCATACGACATCGCCTCGGGTGAACAAGACTTGGAAGAAGAGGGTTTGATAGCAGTACGTCTCAGATTGAGCCGAGTAAGCCACGAGGAAGGTGTCATTAACCCCAATGACTATAAAGATGTGGTCTTGACTGAAGAAAAGATTTTAAAGATTTTGAAGACAATCACCGCAGAGGAGTTAGCATGATACACTGCCCTGTTTATAGAGTTCCAGGATGTATTCACCTGGTCTATTGATCAAATGTCAGGAATTCCACAAGAATTTGGAGAGCACCGGATTGATCTGGTTGAAGGTGTAGTTCCGGTTCGGCATAGACAATACCGCTTGAACCCAAAGTACTCCCTCTTGGTGAAAGATGAAATTGATAAATACTTAGGGGCTGGAATAATTTTCCCTATCCTAAGTAGTGAGTGGGTTTCCCAAATTGTCATCGTTCCAAAGAAGAAGACAGGGAAAATTTGAGTGTGCCAAGATTTTTGCAAATTGAATGCAGTCACACGAAAGGACTATCATCCTTTACCTTTTACTAATACAATTCTGGACCAAGTAGCTGGTCATCCTTGCTATAGTTTTCTTGATGGATTTTCTGGATACAATCAAGTGTCCATTCGAGAAGAGGACAAGGATAAAACTACATTCACCACCAATTGGGGCACCTTTGCGTACAATCAAATGCCCTTTGGGTTGTGTAATGCTCTCGCTACTTTCCAATGGATGATGAATTCAATCTTCAAAGATTTCCTATGCAAATTTGTGGAAGTCTTCATTGATGATTTTTTTGTGTTTGGGTAAAGGGATGTACATTTAGATTACCTTTGCCAAACTTTTGAAAGGTGCCGTTTTGCCGGCTTGTCATTCCACCCGGAGAAATGCTTCTTCGCAATTAAGGAGGGAATTCTTCTGGGGCATCATGTGTCAAGCCAAGGTATTGAAGTCGACATCAAGAAGGTTAAAGTAATCATAGCTTTGGAATCCCCAAAGAACATCTGGGAGCTGAGAGCCTTCTTGGGACATGTCGGATACTACACACGCTTTGTGTCAAATTATGCGGTGCTTGCTGCACCCCTTACAAAGCTTCTAAAGAAATCCAAAGACTATCTGTGGGAAGCAAATCAAGAAGAAGCTTTCTAGGTGTTGAAGAAGAAATTGGTTGAAGCACCAGTTACAAGGGCCCCAAATTGGGATGTCCCTTTTCATGTGTATGTGGACAGTGAGCCGGCCTGTCTCTCACTCAGCATGAACCTCTGATGGCTATTATGGTAGCGCACCATGGACTAAGAAGGCAAGGAACTCCAACCTCCATCATACTCCTCCAAGGCTAACACTCCGAGACTCAAGACATTGCTCACTAGAGAACTCAATGAGAGAGAGATAGTTGCAAATGAAAGGATGATGAGTACCTCCTCACCCCTTGTTTATATACTTGTGAAATAGTTACGTACCAAAGTTACTAATTACTGTAGTAACTCAAGTTACTAGACTAAAAGTCAAGTAAAGTTAAAAAGTAGAAAGGAATATCCATTCACATGGGCATATTCCCCTAAGCATGTGGTCTTATCTTGACCCAACCACTAAAGCAAGGATTCCTTCACATGGGCTATCTTAGGACTTAAGAAGAATCCAAAACAAAAAGGCTTGCGGGCCCAAGAGTTCTCAACTCTTTCCCCAAAGCCAAACACCTAGGAATAATACCAAGTCAACACACAAAAATCCAAAATAGTGGTGCTCATCTTTTCTACTTCCTCTAAAGTAAGATCCCCTCTATCTTAGCTACGACTAACTTTAGCTAACCATGACTAATATAGAACCATCCTTTATCTCTATATAAATAATATCTCTTAAGTACTTGTAATACCAAGCTAAATATCACAATACCACACACATGCACAAATG
This sequence comes from Lunularia cruciata, assembly GCA_948567375.1. Taxonomy (NCBI): domain Eukaryota; kingdom Viridiplantae; phylum Streptophyta; class Marchantiopsida; order Lunulariales; family Lunulariaceae; genus Lunularia; species Lunularia cruciata. Next base: position 8,599,117 of record OX419755.1, on the reverse strand, counting down.
GGTGTTATATTTACCCCCGGACTAAGTTTTCACTTTGTCCTCAAAGCGAAGGTCTCTCTACCTTCTATGGTACATCTTCAACTTATCATGGTTAATCCTATCAAAGTGTCTTCCTCCCAACTCTTTGAGATCATAGGTGTTATTTCCCCACACCTTCTCCATTATGAAAGGTCCAAAGTACTTAGGCTAAAAACTTCTTTTGCACTCTCTTGAATCAAATGGAATCAAACAACATTACCCAATCACCTTCTTTGAAAGTCTCTACCTTCTTCTTCCCTTGCCTCTTGTCATAGCTCTCCTTTTGTTTCCTTTGGGCTTGCTCCACTCAAACCATAGCAACTACTCTTGCCTCTTCCAACTCCATGAGTTGATCCTTCCTTGACTTCTCTGCATCACCTCCTTGTGCTTTCTTCAATCTCCTATGAATGCTTTGGAAGGTAGGAAGATCAAAGTGAATAGGTAGTGTAGACTCAATACCATACACCAATTGAAATGGAAAATATCCGGTGGAAGTCTTCATGGTTGTCCTATACTCCCACAAAATTGCATGAATCCTCTTGTCCCAATGATGTTTAGCCCCCTCCATTTCTGAGTCTTTGGCCAACATCATGCACAAGGTCTGATTGGTTCTCTCTGCCAAGCCATTGGAATTTGGCTTATAGGATATAGTTACTCTATGTGTGATAGAGAAATGTCGTAGCATGGCTGTAGTAATGCTTCCTGTAAACTCTCCTCCTCTATCAAAAACCAACTCCAAAGGGCATCCAAACCTAGTGATAATGCGTTCATAAAGAAATCTACCCACTTCATCTTCATTCTTGTCCCTCAATGGTCTAGCCTCAACCCACTTGGTAAGGTAATCAGTAACTACCACAATGTACCAATTGTTCCTTGGGGTTCTATTGAGAGGACCTACAAAATCAATTCCCCACTTCTCAAAAGGTCCTAGCAATGGAATTGATCTAAGTGGTGGAGTGGATGTAGACTTTCTAGCAAAAGCTTGACAAACATGACAAGTTTTTCAATCATCAAGACAATCCTTGAAAATCCCTCTCCAATGGTAACCTGCATCTAGAATCTTGAAAGCAGTCACCTTTCCTGCAAAGTGTCCTCCACATACTAAACCTTCATGAAACTCCTTTATGAGTAGGATAGACTCTTCCTTACCCACTGCTCTTCGAAGTAGACCATCTGCTCCTTGGTGAAAAAGAATATCCTCCACCATTGTGTAAGGTCTAGATCTTGCTGCAAGGGCCTTCCTCTCCCTAGCATGCATCCCTTCTAGATAGTTACCTCTTGTCACAAAATCCACAATCTCCTTGTACTCCATTGGAACCTCTTGAGTGACTGAGATTGTCATGAGCTCCTCATCCGGGAAGGAATCATCCATTGGCTCATCTCCATCACAATCATAGGCTCTAGATAACAAATCAGCATTTGCATGTTTCTTTCCTGGCCTATCCTCAATGGTGTAGTCATACTCAGACAAGAGTATAATCCACCTTGCTAGTCTCCCTTCAACATTAGGCTTGTTGAAGATGTACTTTCAAAGCCTTGTGATCCGTGACAATGGTGGTTTTCCCTCCAATCAAGTAGTGTCTAAACTTATTGAGACCAAAGATCACTGCCAACCCTTCTCTCTCTATGACAGAGTAGTTCTTCTCTGCTGAAACCATCTGCCTACTAGCATAAGCTATTGGATGATCATGCCCATCTTGGTCTAATTGACTAAGAGTGCATCATATAGCTACATTAGAAGCATGAGTGTAGAGGATGAAAGGCTTACTCCAATCAGGTTTAGCAAGAATTGGAGCTACAACAAGGGATTGCTTGAGCTCCTCAGAAGCTTTGAGAACCTCCTTGTCCTCCAAAATCACCATGTAATCTACACCCTTGTTCATGTAGATGGTCAATGCATAAGCCTTGTTGGAAAATGAGAAGATAAACCTCCTATAGTATCCAACTATCCCCAAGAATTGGCATAACTTTGTCAAGCTTGAAGGGAATGGAAGGTCTGAGATTTTCCTCACCTTCTCACGATCAACTACTATTCCATCCTTGGAGATGATGTGCCCCAAAAGTAGACCTTCTTCACATCCAAAAATGCACTTCTCTGGGTTGAGTGATGCATTTGCCTCATCCAAGCGTTGCAAGACTTTGATTAGGTGCTCAAAGTGCTCCTCCTTGCTTCCATAGACACAAAAGTCATCAATGAAGTCTCTCACAAATTTCCCAATGAAAGGTTCAAATACCTTGTTCATGAACCATTGGAATGTGGCTAGAGCATTCCAAAGCCCAAAAGGCATGACCTTGAAAGCGTAAGTTCCCCAAGGTGTGGTGAATGTGGTGAGTTGTTGATGCTCTGGTGCAATCTTGATTTGGTTATATCCACTATAACCATCTCCAAAACTGTACCTCTCATGACCTGCAACCTCCTCCAAGATCTCATCAATGAATGGCAATGGGTAGTAGTCCTTCTTGGTAACAACATTGAGCTTCTTGTAATCCACACATACCCAAAGCTTGCCATTCTTTTTCTTCACAATGACAATTGGAGACACCCATTCTGAATTCTCTACCTCAAAGATAAATCCAGCCTCCTTGAGCTTATCAATCTCCTCCTTCACAACCAAAGATATTGGTGGGCTAATGCGATGTTGCTTTTGGCGGATTGGTCTTGCATGTGACTCCACCTCTATCTTGTGCTCTTCTAAAATGACTTCCTTCAAATCCCTGTAACTAAAAGCAAACACATGGATGAACTTGCGGAAAATCTCCTCAAATCTCACCTTCTCCTCCTTGGTAACATTTGGGCCATACTTGAGGGTAGCTAACCTTCTCTCTACCTCCTCAAGTGTCAATGGTGATTTGTCTGGGTCCTTCAAAACCTCTGGCTTAGGTGCAAAATCCATAGCACACAAGGGATACACATCTGAATCAGATTCAGATTCATCCTCCTCCGTGGAAGTCTCCTCCTCCATGCTTGTGTCCACACCTAAAGCTCCTTCTTCAGAATCTGATTCCCAATAATCAAAAGATGGTGTATCTAAGTGTGAAGTGTTGGTGGTGTTAGTCATAGGAACTGTGACTCTATGGTTTGATCGCCCAATCCTCAAGTACCCTTTGTGCCATCAATCAGTTGTGCGTGCTGCTCTCAACCATGGCCTCCCAAGAAGTAAGTCATAGCTTGAATCCTTCAAGACTTGGAAAGTCATGAGATTTTGAACTCCCATAACTGAAACTACCACTTTATCCATCACCCCTACTGGTCGAACTTGTTGCTTGTTTGCCATGCTCACCACAAATGTTGAAGGTCTTGAGGGTATCATACCCAACTTCTTCATCAACCTTTCTGACATGGCATTTACTGCTGATCCTCCATCAACCAATGCATCCTTGATGTTGTGACCATTCACTCTCACATCAATCTTGGAGGCATATTCACAAGCCTCCCATGGTGCTGGCTTGGCATCCACCACCCCCATTGATACAAGAATTTTTGCCTTCTTCTTCCTCTTGCTCCTTGTAGAACTCAAACCACCTCTAAGCTCCTTTCTCAAGGTGGGGTTCAAAGCAATTAATTGGCCCACTATGATGTTAGCCTTATGACTACCAACATCCTCCAACACATTGTAGTTCCATTGTTGCTTTGAGATCAAGAAGTCCTCCATCCCCAACTTCTTCCTTGGAGTCTTTGTTGTTGATAGTGTTGAGGTGCGAGTGCTCCTAGTAGACATAGGAGTATCCTTGCTTGAAGTAAATCCTTGAGAAGAGTGAACATCCTCTGCAAAACGAGCTCTCTTCTTCTCTTGTGCCAAAAGCTCCAAATTAAGACCCTTGGAGTTTGAGCACTCTCCCTTCTCATACTTGCTCTCAACCACATCTATGGATGCTATCTCCTTACCTTTGTTGGGATCAGGAGCCACTTGGGTTTCACTACCTCCCTCTTTCCCTCTATTGGCTCCCTCATAACCCCTTCCTCCATGGTAAGTGGAATTTGGGCAATTCCTTTGGATATGGCCTCTTCCTCCACAAACAAAACAATTTCTATCATTGAAATTGTTGGCTGGTTGGCCTCCTCTATATGGATAGTTTCCATAACTCCTAGGCCCTCTCCCTACATTTTGATCCACCTCTCTCTTCTCCCATAGTTGCACCACATTGATCTTGAGATCCGCAAGTTGTTCTATGATGGTTTGAAGTGGATCTTTTGGTAGAGATGCACGAACTAGAGCAACTACTTCTTGTGGTGAAACCTTTGCCACCAAAGTATCAGAAGTTCCACCATACTTGTAGCCTTGAGGAGGACGCACAACCTCCTTCACCACCAAATCACTCTCATCCCCTTCCAAACTCTCCTCCATACGAATTGCGATCTTGATAGCTTCAACCTTGGAAGAAGGTTTCTCATATCTCACCTTGCTTCTAATTTGTGGTCTCAACCCTCCCACAAAATTCTTGGTGAGCATGGCCCCTATGCCAATCATTGTAGTCTCCACATCATCCCCACCCTTCCTCAACACTATGCAAAATCTGGACTCCAACTTTTCCACTCTTTCCACATAGACTCTCACTTTCTCTCCATCTCCTTGCTTGAGAAATGTAACCTCACTCATGAATCTCTCATAACTATCATCAAGAAGAAAGTTCTCAATGAGTTCTGAAGTCAAAGTCTCCCAAGACTCCTCTCCCCCATCTCTCCTCTCTCTCTTTTGGTATTCTTACTCATACCATGTAAGTGCTACATCCTCAAAGAAATTTGGTAATAATGAGGCCCACTCATTCTTCCTCCTCTCATTATTTCCTATGCAAGCTCTCTTGAAGTCTCTCACAAAGGCCTCCACATCTTCTCCATCCTTGCCAAAGAAAACCGGAAGTTTCCCCATCTTAACCTCTCAATATCTTTCTTTCTCTCAATTTTTTTTCTCTTTTCTTTTCTCTCACTCTATTACTAATAAAGTATATACATGAATAACACCATCTGAGAATAATCCACTCTAGGGAACACAAAAGGTTCAGGTTGCTCCAAGATTTCTATAGCAACATCAAATCCTAGAGTTCATATTAATCTAACTCTCATGGATAGTTTATCCATAAGTTGAAAGATTATCTCCATCACTAATCTTGAGAACTAGCTGATGAAGGTGGTAGTATTTCTGTAGTTGTACTAAGGCTCTCTCCAAGATCCTTCACCAAAGTTTCCAAAAGTGCTTTTACTCCACTACACTCATGTCCTTTTGGAAGTCCTTCAACTTCACAAACCTCACACAACTCCTTGGTCTTAGATCTTCTCCCTCCCAATCTTGGTGAAGAAGGTCCAACATGCAAACCCAAGTCAAGTAAGCCTATCCTTTCCCTCAATCTCTTGCTCTCAAAGGTCAATGGACATGAACCTGCCTTATATCCCTACTCTCCACATAGAAAGCACTTAGACTCACTCTTTCCTCCAAGTGGTGTAGGTTTTTGGATCATCTCAATACTCTCTTCAAATTCTATTGTAAACTATCTTTTCCTCAAATCAACCCCTACAATCACCTCAAACCCTTGGGGAACCTTGCATTATCTCAATTTCCACTCTTGATGACCCTCCATGTTCCCAAGATGAATCTAAACACTCAAACATGCTTTTTGTTGATCTCAAACTTCTCATGCATGAGATCTCCACTCTGCAGAATTGACCCTTCCTCACAATGTCACTCAAATCTCCCAACCTGTATGTCACAGTCCTCTAAACTTTTGCACACTTAATCACAACTCTAGGATATCACTCCCTGCAAAATTTCAGATCTTTTCATTGAACCATTTGGCCTAGACACCTTTCTATTCAGCACACAAATTTCAGATTTGGTCTGAAAACCACCCCCTTCACTTCAAAAACTCATCAAGCCCTGCGAAAAAGCAATCTCGCTCTAATTTTTGTGGCAGCAGGTTGGATAAAATGCACTGAATTTTCTTAGAAATTTTGAGGACAATTCAATGAAAATTGAAGAAATGGCAAACTCTGTAAAAGTTTCCAGAGAGCATGCAGTTGCGGGAGTACTTTACCCTATCAACTTTCAAAAATTCTAGCCCATTGCGCATAGTAGCTCTCACAATAATTTCAATTGTGCTAACTGAAAGATAACCCAAGCTATCATGTGTAGAAATCTCAAGTCCAGATCTCAAACTTGAGATTTTGCCCAAAATCACCTTAATCGCCAAAATCTGCAATCCACCTCACACAATCTCTCCAGTTCCTCTCATGTGTACAAGATGTACAAAATCACCTCAAAGACATCATGATGAACTTCAGGGCATAAAAATGGACCTTGGTTCTCTAACATAAGTTCAGCCTCCTCCTGTCCTAATGTTCTCTCCAAGTGAGCTTTATAGTCTCCTTCTGCCTAATGTAGAATTGAACACGGAACATTATCTTGCCTTTTAGAGAGGTCCCAGCAACAGAACCAAAAATGTGAGCCGGCCTGTCTCTCACTCAGCATGAACCTCTGATGGCTATTATGGTAGCGCACCATGGACTAAGAAGGCAAGGAACGCCAACTCCATCATACTCCTCCAAGGCTAACACTCCAAGACTCAAGACATTGCTCACTAGAGAACTCAATGAGAGAGAGATAGTTGCAAATGAAAGGATGATGAGTACCTCCTCACCCCTTGTTTATATACTTGTGAAATAATTACGTACCAAAGTTATTAATTACCGTAACTCAAGTTACTAGACTAAAAGTCAAGTAAAGTTAAAAAGTAGAAAGGAATATCCATTCACATGGGCATATTCCCCTAAGCATGTGGTCTTATCTTGACCCAACCACTAAAGCAAGGATTCCTTCACATGGGCTATCCTTGGACTAAAGAAGAATCCAAAACAAAAAGGCTTGCGGGCCCAAGAGTTCTCAACTCTTTCCTCAAAGCCAAACACATAGGAGTAATACCAAGTCAACACACAAAAATCCAAAATAGTGGTGCTCATCTTTTCTACTTCCTCTAAAGTAATGTCCCCTCTATCTTAGCTATGACTAACTTTAGCTAACCATGACTAATATAGAACCATCCTTTATCTCTATATAATTAATATCTCTTAAGTACTTGTAATACCAAGCTAAATATCACAATACCACACACATGCACAAATGGGTGTTACAAGACACTTTGACCATGACCATCGGTGTCATCTTAAGTCAAAAGGACGAGAAGAAGAAGGACTACCCGGTATATTACACCAGCCGACAATTATCAATCTCAAAAAAGAACTATTCAACGACTGAACGAGAAGCACTCAGAATGATGTATGCTTGCAAGAAATTTCACTACTACCTGTTGGGATACGAATTCATCTTCTGTGTGGACCATTATGCATTACAACACTTGGTCAAGAAGGCAGATTTGTCCGGGTGAATTGGACAATGGATCTTGTTGTGGCAAGAATTCACATACACTGTACAAGTAAGGAAGGGAGCTTCGCATTCAAATGCGGACTTCTTATCCAGGTTAGAAACTCAAGACCAAGATTTGGAAATCAATGATCAATGAAGAGCTATATCATTTAATGGCTGTTCGAAGTACAAGGTATGCGGCAAAATATCACTATTTGCATATGTGCCATTTTCCTAAGGGGCTGGACCCGGAACAAAGGGCAGTCTTTTCCAGAAAATGGGACCGTACCAATTAAAACACAACATTTTGTTTAAAATGAGCAAAGATGAAGTACTTCGGAGATGTTTGGAAGCATACGAAGTTGGAGGAGTTATTGAATCCTTACATACAGAAGCATCACGGGGACATTATGCCCTAAAAAATATGGTGAAGAAAATTCTTTCGGTAGGGTATTGGTGGCCTATGATGTATAAAGATACTCATGCACATATTCGAAGTTGTGATGCATGTCAAAGAATAGGGAAACCAACGGTGACTTCCCAGTGGCCTTTGAAACCAATTTTGCCCCTGGCCCCATTTGAGAAATGGGGTATTGATTTTGTGGGTCCTATTCAACCAATAACTCGTGTCACAAGGAAGAGGTACATCCTAGTATGTACCAATTATGCCACCAAAATGGTAGAAGTAGAGGCAACATGAAGAGATGATGCAGTGACAATGGCAAAATTTTTCTTCCAAAATATCATCTCCCGTTATGGGTGTCCTTTGGAATTGGTCAGTGATCGGGGAACTCATTTTTTGAACTCAATGGTGGAAGCATTAACCAAATACTTCCAAATTAAACATCGGAAGACCATGCCTTATAACCCAAAAGCAAATGGACTCACAAAGAAGGCCAATGGATTGATGTGCAAAATTTTGAATAAGGTGATAGTCAATTATGCCTATTATGGCAAAGAAGGTGGCAAATGCGCTGGCAGTGCAAAGTTTTGCAATTTGTAGGTTAGATATAATAGTGAGAATTGAAGTCTTGACTAGACTTCGTATTACCTTCTTAGCATGGAATTGGAATTTCAGTTTCTCGGGAGTGATGGTAGAAATAGCTGCCAGTAATTGTGAGGAGGGTCCCGAGGTTGAAGGGAAGAGAGGAAAACCGGCTCGATGGACTGAGTCGGATAGGAGTTTAGTATTGAAGAAGTAAGCAGGAGAGCTGACGGGGATCACCTTCTATCGGAAGTGTGATGCTGTAGAACAAATGGCAGGAATTTGCAACTCATTCTTTGCTTTGAGAACTACAAATGGCTACAAGGTGGAGTCCTATCGGGATCCGATTGGGAGAAGTATTGTGGGGGCGATGATGGCCATGTTCAAGCCAAAACGAACAACGTATGTGAACATGCAGCAAGCAGTCTTCTTCCACCAGATGTTTGCAGGGATTCCGGTGAATTGGGCAAAGTGCTTTCACCACCAAACGTGGCAGATGGTGATCAATCGGTGAACAAGTTCTCCGCTGCATTATTTTGCACCGTTTGCAGCGCATTTCTACTTCAGGTTGAACTTGCTGACAATAGAGGAGCGGCATTGCATGGTGTCCTATTTCCATCCTGACTTAAGATAGGAAGTAGACAAAGAAGAGCGACAGTATATGATACACCTACAAGCCAACGATGATCATTTCTTGAAGACCGGACAATGGAAGGTCAAAGAAGTCACAAGTCCTAAGACAAAGAAGCACGGTAAACCCAAAGAAGCAAAGTTGCCTCCCACTCAAAGGAAGACTCAAAGATTGGTTATGCAGAATACAAAGATGGAGAGAGAAGCATCATCGGAATCAGAAGAAGAAACCGAGTCGCAAGAGGGGGAATCCAAAGAAGAAGAGCTCACCTTAAAAAGTGAGGAGTCTAGAAGTGAGAGTGAGGGGGAACCTGAAGTTCAGCAATCGGTGGCGGTCAGTGAAGCTTGCCAGGCGATGGTTGACAGAGGACCTGGAACAACGAGTCATTGCGTAGCTATGGTGGTGAATAAGCCAAGACCAAAGGAGAAGGAGGAGTATCTAGCGGGGCCGCGTTCAATATGTAAAGAAGAAAAAAGTGTAGATATGGTGTCTCTGAAAATACAAAGATTGCAACTTTGGATGAAGGAGCCGATGAAGAAGGGGAAGACTCAAGACAAAGACGGTGACAAAGATGAAGAAAGCTTTCGTGGGATATCCTGTCTGACAAAAGTGGTCACCCCATTGCTGGAGCTACTGAAGGAGCATTGGAAAGAAATTCCCCAAGATTGTAGGAAGGGGATGAATGAGTTGTAGGTGGCGATGCATTTGTTGAGTGAAGTGAAGGGGTTGCAAGAGCAACAAGTCCAAAGAAATGAAGAAATTGAAGAACTTCAGAGGGAGGAAGTCTTGAAGAAGAAGACTTTCAAGATGTTACAAGAGAGCTGCAAGGTAAAAGGGAAAGAATTGCAGAGGCAAACCGGAGAATTAAAGGACCAGGCGATGTGGCTAAGCAAAATGAAGGAGGAAGTGAGTGATGTGCGCATTGAGAATGTTCATTTGAAGGCGATGACAATCATAATGGAGGAGGAGTTAGATAGTTTGAAGAAGAGTGCAGCGGGGAAGGATCAAGCATGGCAGAGGGAGTTAGCAGCCAGGCAAGAAGAAGAAGAACGATTAAGAGAGCTAGTCAGAAGTGCTGAGTTATAGAGTACACAATATGCAAAGGAGAAGAAGATGCTCGTTGCGGAGTACAAAGACGAGATGAAGATATATGATGAAGAACTGAAGGTAGAGCGCTCTCAAGGGTATGCGTTGGAATCAGAAGGAGAAGTTGCGGGGAAGTTGAGAGCAATCTTAAGCACGGAGGCTGAAGGGAGATTGGAAGAAGCCCGCCTACATGACTTGAAGTTGCTTGTGCAAGAAACTGGGAAGAGAAAAGCCAAAGATGTGGACATGAACACATTGCTGATTTGGTTGAGGTAGTGTGAAGACCGGAAGATGTTAGAAGTAGAAGACAATGTTAGTCTCAGATTAGATTTAGTCAATTCGGAGTTAGAGAAAATTCGGAGTAGTGTGACAGCGGAGAGGAAACCCGATGTTGCAAAAGTAGGAGTACAAGTGTCATTGGACTTGTTATTTGACACATTAGAGAAGAGTGGGTTAGGAGATAAAGAGTTAGATAAGTCACTCTTTAGTGCAATTGTAGTTCCTAGTGTAGAAGTAGTAGAATTAGTGAAGGAATTAGTAGAATTAGCTATACCCAAAGAAGGAGAAGTACTAGGAAGATCATCGGGTTTGGAAGCCGATGATGAGGTAGACATTGGATCGGGATAAGTATTGATTTTGAGATAGGAAGAGGCAATATGAAGAGAAGGATTGTCAGTTTGAAGAGGTAGGAAGAGATGTTAGGAAGCGGTGCATAGGTAGGAAGAACTGCCGTTTGCTTCAGTATTTAAGGGGAGCATTTGCAGTACAATGTTGTTTAGTATTCATATTTCTGAAGATAGATAAAGCAAAGTGATATATATAGTGCTCGTCGCTTGAGCTTAATTCCGATTGTCAATTCTGTGTTTTTGTTTGTGAGTGTGTGGAGAATTCCAAATTGCAAGTCAGTGTGTCTGTGGATGTTGGATTCTATAGCCTTGATCTTCATTTTGTGTGTTTGATCTTGAGTGAAGTGCATCGGAGCAATGCCTTGACAGATCTGAGAGGAATTGTAGTGTTGGTAGTATTCTGCATTTGTGAGTGCAGCACAAAGTTGATATGAAGCAATTTTGATCAAGGAAGTTGTGCCTTCAGTGGAAGGGTGGAACACAATTCTGAGGTGAAATCGTTCTTTGCAGTGAAGTGCCATCTTCGGGAGAATCTGAATCATCACAATCAAGAGTTGTTTCGACAAAATTTGCTATGTTGTGATTATGTGTGTGTGTATTCGTGACAAGTTGTCAAGATTGTAAGCTTTTTACTCTCTTTTGGGTGTAGTTTCTACCTGAGAGATTAAAAAAGCAATCAAGAAGAACTACAAGTTACTGTTTGACTTTGTATTTGACCAATTCTGAATCGTTTCTCTACGAGAAGTAACTTTACTTACCCGATTACCGCAAAAGTGATATTTGCCTACATTGTCCTATACTCCCACAAAATTGCATGAATGCTCTTGTCCCAATGATGTTTAGCTCTCTCCATTTTTGCATCTTTGGCCAACATCATGCACAAGGTCTGATTAGTTCTCTTGGCCAAGCCATTGGAATTTGGCTGATAGGATGTAGTTACTCTATGTGTGATAGAGAAATGTCGTAGCATGGTGGTAGTGATGCTTCCTTTTAACTCTCCTCCTCTATTAGAAACCAACTCCAAAGGGCACCCAAACTAGAGTAGTTCTTTTCTACTGAAACCATCTGCCTACTAGCATAAGCTATTGGATGATCATGCCTATCTTGGTCTAATTGACTAAGCGTGCATCCTATAGCTACATTAGAAGCATGAGTGTAGAGGATGAAAGGCTTACTCCAATCAAGTTTAGCAAGAATTGGAGCTACAACAAGGGATTGCTTGAGCTCCTCAAAAGCTTTGAGAGCCTTCTTGTCCTCCAAAATCACCATGTAATCTACACCTTTCTTCATGTAGATGGTCAATGCATAAGCCTTTTTGGAAAATGAGAACATGAACCTCTTAAAGAACCCAACCATCCCCAAGAATTGGCATTACTTTGTCAAGCTTGAAGGGAATGGAAGGTCTGAGATTTTCCTCACCTTCTCAATATCAATTGCTATTTCATCCTTAGAGATGATGTGCCCTAAAGGTAGACCTTCTTCACATCTAAAAATGCACTTCTTTGGTTTGCCTCATCCAAGCATTGTAAGACCTTGATTAGGTGGCCAAGGTGCTCTTCCTTGCTCTCATAGACACAAAAGTCATCAATGAAGTCTCTCACAAATTTACCAATGAAAGGTTCAAATACCTTGTTCATGAACCATTGGAATGTGGCTGGAGCATTGCAAAGCCCACAAGACATGACCTTGAAAGCATAATTCCTCCAAGGTGTGGTGAATGTGGTGAGTTGTTGATGTTCTGGTGAAATCTTTATTTAGTTATATCCACTATAACCATCTCCAAAACTATACTTGTCTTGACCTTCAACCTCCTCCAAGATCTCGTCAATGAATGGCAATGGGTAGTTGTCCTTCTTGGTAACATTGTTGAGCTTCTTGTAATCCATAGATACCCAAAGTCTAGCATTCTTTTTCTTCACAATGAAAATTGGAGACACCCATTCTGAATTCTCCACCTCAAAGGTAAATCTGGCCTCCTTGGGCTTATCAATCTCCTCCTTCACAACCAAAGATACTCAAATCTCACCTTCTCCTCCTTAGTAACATTTGGGCCATACTTGATGGTAGATAACCTCCTCTCTTTCTCCTCAAGTGTCAATGGTGATTTATCAAGGTCCTTCAAAACCTCTAGCCAAGGTGCAAAACCCATAGCACACAAGGGATACACATCTGAATCAGATTCAGATTCATCCTCCTCCATGGAAGTCTCTTCTTCCATGCTTCTGTCCACACCTGAAGCTCCTTCTTCAGAATTTGAGTCCCAATAATCAGAAGATGGTGTATCTAAATGTGAAGTGTTGGTGGTGTTAGTCATAAGAATTGTGACTCTATGGTTTGATGGCCCAATCCTCATGTGCCCTTTGTGTCATTAATCAGTTGTGCTTGCTGCTCTCAACCATGGCATCCCAAGAAGTAAATCATAGCTTGAATCCTTCAAGACTTGGAAACTCATGAGATTTTGAACTCCCATAACTGAAACTACCACCTTATCTATCACTCCTATTAGTGGAACTTGTTGCTTGTTTTCTATGCTCACCACAAATGTTGAAGGTCTAGAGGGTATCATACCCAACTTCTTCATCAAACTTTTGACATGGCATTCACTATTGATCTCCCATCAACCAATGCATCCTTGATGTTATGACCATTCACTCTCACATCAATCTTGGAGGCATATTCACAAGCCTCTCATGGTGTTGGCTTGGCATCCACTACCCCCATTCATGAGCATTTACCTTTTTCTTCCTCTTGCTCCTTGTAAAACTCAAACCACCTCTAAGCTCCTTTCTCAAGGTAGGGTTCAAAGCAATCAATTGGTCCATTGTGATGTTAGCCTTGTGACTACCAACATCCTCCAACACATTGTAGTTCCAATGATACTTTGAAATCAATAAATCCTCTATCCTCACCTTCTTCCTCGGAGCCTTTGTTATTGATGGTGTTGAGGTGCAAGTGCTCCTAGTAGACATAGGAGTATCCTTGCTTGGAGTAAATCTTTGAGAAGAGTGAACATCCTTTGCGAAACAAGCTCTCTTCTTCTCTTGTGCTAAAAGCTCCAAATTATGAGTCTTGGAGTTTGAGCACTCTCCCTTCTCATACTTGCTCTCAACTATATCTTTAGATGCTATCCCATTACCTTTGTTTGGATTAGGAGCCACTTGGGTTTCACTACCTCTTCCCTGTATTGGCTCCCTCATAACCCCTTCCTCCATAGTAAGTGGAATTTGGGCAATTCCTTTGACAAGGCCTCTTCCTCTACAACCAAAACAATTTCTATCATTGAAATTGTTGGCTGGTTGGTCTCCTCTATATGGATAGTTTCTATAACTCCTAGGCTCTCTCCCTACATTCAGATCCACCTCTCTCTTCTCCCATAGTTGCACCATATTAATCTTGAGATCTACAAGTTGTTCTGTGATTGTTTGAAGTGGATCTTTTGGTGGAGGTGCAAGAACTAGAGCAACTACTACTTGTGGTGCAACCCTTGCCACCAGAGTATCAAAAGTTCCACCATAATTCTAGCCTTGAGGAAGATGCATAACTTCCTTCACCACCAAATCACTCTCATCTCCTTCCAAACTCTCCTCCATACAAATTGTGATCTTGATAGTGTCAACCTTGGAAGAAGGTTTCTCATATCTCACCTTGCTTCTAATTTGTGGTCTCAACCCTCCCACAAAATTCTTGGTGAGCATAGCTCCTAGGCCAATCATAGTAGTCTCCACATGTGGTACCCACATTTTTTTTCTTCTGTTTTGTTAGCATTTGAAGAAGAAGTAGGTGGTTAGAACCTAAAGAAGGCTAACGTGGGAAGAAATAAGAAGAAGCGGGCGTTGTCGTAGGGAACGTTCAGTCTTGAGAGTGCGCCAAGCACATGGCTGCTTGTGCTTAGTTTTCCTTACTGTCTTTCTTTTGGATTTTCCCGCAGACTGACATTCCTTACCTACTCCTAGATTGTTGGGAATTTGTCTCTATGAACTTGTTGTTTCAATTTCCCTGTGGTTGACTCACCTTGAAGGTTTTGTGTTATCCTTGACTTTCATAAAACTGGAGAGGCTGTGCTTGGACCAGGAGAGGAAGCTGAAATTCCTCTCCTGGTCCAAGCACAACCCTGCACTCTCACATTTCAAAATTTCCTCTCGTGGTCCAAGCACAGCCCTGCACTCTCACTTTTCAAAAATTCCTCTCCTGGTCCAAGCACGGCCCTGCCCTCTCACATTTCAAAATTCATCTCCTGGTCCAAGCACAGCCCTGCACTCTCACATTTCAAAATTTCTCTCCTGGTCCAAGCACAGCCCTGCACTCTCACATTTCGAAATTCCTCTCCTAGTCCAAGCACAGCCTTGCACTCTCACATTTCAAAATTCCTCTCCTGGTCCAAGCATAGCCCAGCACTCTCACATTTTGAAATTTCTCTCCTGGTCCAAGCACAGCCCTGCACTCTCACATTTCAAAATTCCTCTCTTGGTCCAAGCACAGCCCTGCACTCTCACATTTCAAAATTCCTCTCCTGGTCCAAGCACAGCCCTGCACTCTCACATTTCAAAATTCCTCTCCTGGTCCAAGCACAGCCCTGCACTCTCACATTTTGAAATTCCTCTCTTGGTCCAAGCACAGCCCTGCACTCTCACATTTTGAAATTCCTCTCTTGGTCCAAGCACAGCCCTGCACCCTCACATTTCAAAAATTCCTCTCATGGTCCCAGCACAGCCTTGCTGTCCAGCTCAAAAATTCCTTCCCTTCAGTTCTCAAGAATTTTTCTCCCCTGCAGTCTCGAGCCCTACTGTCCAACTCGAAAATTCCTGGCCTTTGTGTCTTCCTCCGTCCAACTTTTTTTTTCTTTTTCAAAAACCCTACTCCTCTCTTCTCCCAAAAATTTCCGCCACTTCTCTTGAAATCCTCTGCAAACTTCCCTCTTGAAATCTTTTGGCATTTTCTGAAAAAACCCTCAGCCCTTCTTTGTCTCCTCACTTTCTCCCAAAACAACATAGCAAAATCACACCGAGACATATTATCCTAAGTCCCTATTCCTTACAACAAATAAAAGAGAAAAAGAAAATTTATCACACCAAAAGCCTCAAGGGTACACGTGGGCTATTTTCCCGACGACATTCACCACCACCAATCCTGTGCCGCCACCGGTCTGCACTAGCAAGTCCGGAGTGATCAATATTAGTGTTCTTCAGTGGCATCTTCCAAATCACATCCAGAGCCGAAGTCACTATCTCTTTCCTCCTCGGCTCCTGATCGCCTCTTGAAAAGTTTAACCCTTTTCCCTGCATATGGTAGACGATGTTCAGTACCATCCAGCTCTCGCACACTATAGGTGGCATTCCCGTGAACTTTGGTAACAACAAATGGGCCATGCCAACGGCGGGCAAACTTCTTGAGGGTCGAATGTTGTACGTCTAGGCTGTTATCAGAAACCAGCACCCAGTCCCCTTCATTGATAGGTATCGGTCACAATCGGTGAGTCTTGTCAAAGTATACTTTGTTCCTCAGCCGTGCTTCCTTCATCTTCTCATGTGCCACTTGTATTCTCTGTGGTGTCAGGTTAAAGTGCTCGATTCTGCACGTTATCAATTCCTCTGTAGACACATTATCCTCCCACTGAACAGTCCTCCAACTAACGATGTCCTCTTCCACAGGCATAATAGGCAAGTGCCCTGATACTAACTCAGCAGGTGGCACCCCAGTTACCGAGCTGCAAGTTAACCTATCAGGCATAAGTGCTAAGGGCAGCAAATCAGGCCATTTGTATGTCTCACCTTGGCAAGCCTTCACCAAAGCATTCACTATCGGCGGATGACCTTGTTCACTCTTACCATTGGCTTCCGGATTGTAGGCAGTAGTCAGGTTCAGCTTGATATTGAACTTAGCAAAGAAGTCAACTGCTCCCCTTGCATCCAATTCACCTCGATCTGCCCTCATCCGGTAGAAACATCCGTGCCTGGCAATGATATCCTCTAAGACAAACCGACACACCTGTTGGGTATGTGTAGATGACAATGCTCTTCCTTCCACATAATTAGACAAGTCTTCCCTAGCTAGTACTAAATATTTAGCTCCTTGGACTCCTAAAGGCATATGAACCAAGTCCAAAACCCACTGAAAATGGAGATTCAGCGGATAAGTAGGTTTCAACCCATCTCTGTGCCTTACCTTGGAGTAGATCTGACAGATTTCACAAGTTTCCACATACCGTCGTACCTTTGTATAAATACCTGGCCACCAGTACAAACCCCGGATGCGCTCGTATGTACCCTGAACCCCACGGTGTCCGGCAGCATCCGCGTCATGCGACTCCCGTAGCACTCTCTGCTTCGTCTCCTCATCTCCCAACACTCTTAGTGGAACTCCAGAGCTGCCCTTGGGCCTTTGCCAGAGATACCCATCCTTCAACAAGAATTTTCCTGATCTCCTTCTAATCTTCTCAAACTCCTCCCTGGTCCATTCGGAGTTCTTCTCTAGAGAACTAAGATACCTTCCAAACAGCCAGAAGATCATCCTTGTACAGTTCTTCTCTAAAGGGTAAGTTCAAGTCCAGCTCATGCACATTTACCATATAGTCATTTTCAGCTCCTTCATAACATGCTCTAGACAACATATCAGCTACCGGATTGTCCTTCCCAGCTATGTACCTTAGCTCTGGATTAAACATCCGAATGAACGCTATCCAACGCAACATGGCAATGTCTGGAGTGTCACAGTTGGCAACCATTCCAAGCAGCGGCAAGCAATCTGTCTCTAGGATGACATAGGTCCCTATTAGGCAATTTCTATCCTGTCTTAGTGCTATCTTGGCACCCCACAATTCCCGTTGGATCTGAGGGTACCTCCGTTGCCGTTCCGTGAAGATCCTTGCTCCAAACCTTGCTGCAAATCTGTTGCCATTCTCGTCATCTTGGCCCACAGCCCAACCAGCAGCGTAGGGACTTGAGTCAACCGTAACTATAATTGGTCGTCCACAGTGGTAGTCAAGCGGGTGGAGCACAGGTGGGTTCTGCAGTGCTTTCTTCAGTTTTGCCATAGCAACCAAATGTTCCAGTCTCCAATCAAACCTGATCCTTCTCCTCAAAAGCTGGTAGAGCAGCTCTGCAACATGACCAAAGTGTGGAATCCATATACGGTAGAAAATGCATGCCCCTAAGAACCTTCTTACCTCCTGAACTGAGGAACAGTCCTTGATCTTCCCTATTATGTCCACCTTTTCCGGATTCGGCTTACTTCCATACAAGCCACACAGGTGTCCCACCACAAGGATTCCTCCAAGTCCAAATGCCGACTTCTCTCCAGAGAGAGTCACCCCTGCTTCCATCAACCTTCTCAATATCGCCTCTACATCTTGAATATGATCCATGACAAACCTCCTAATACCTCCATCCACCAAAGTTTCATCTTTCTCGCTCTTTGTGCAGCCCTTGATAGGTATATCATCCAAGAATGGACGGGTCTTCTCAGGGATAAAAGACTCCAGAATTTGATTAATAGTGCTTTGCATATGTGCCACAGAGTTAGAAGCCCCCATTGGGAGAGTGCACATATGCATCAGCCCTAATGGTGTTCGCATTGTGGTTATGTCCCGGCTCCCTTCAGCAAGCTGAAACTGATCATAACCTGAATACAAATCTCCTATAGAATAGATTGCCATCCCTGCAAACTCCTCAGCAAACTCATCCACAGCCGGTCCAACACCAGAATTCCGGATTGTTACCTTATTTGGTGGTTGCATATCCTGTATGAACCACAGCTTACCATTCTTCTTCCAGACGGTAAACCAACGATTTGAGTATGGCGCTTCTGAAGGTTCTAAAATCTTTGCCTGAACTCTCTCCTTCAATAGTTCTATCAGCTGGGGCAGAAGCGCCTTTGGCACTGGTATTGGCCTCAGATCCCATGGTACATGCGGAACCGTGAAAATGATCATTGGTGTGATTTCCTACGGGTTCACACACCCAATCTCCTCGATCTTGAAAGCAAAAGCCTTCCCGCACTTCCCAATCATTTCCTTGAATGCACGGCGCTCAACTTCTGTGAGCAATCCATCCCCTCCGACCGTAAGCTCATCCAAGGTCTCTTTAGTAAACGAATGACCAATATCCTTTTCTTGCCTCAGTCTCTGTTCCTCTCTGGTCCTACACATCAAATCAGAAGCATCCAACGGCAATGGGACAGCAATAGGACGAACCTTTTTGTCCACTATTTTGTACTTAGTGTCACATCTCACTTCATGAACCAACTTTGAAAGTGTTTCATGAAGCTCCCTTCCTATTTCAATCATGGGTTTTCCTTTCTCCATTTCCCTAATCACCTTCTGGACTGCCCTATCTTCTCCTTAATCCTCCAACAATCCAATGATAGTCTTGCTATCATCCATTTCCCTTGCTGTTTTCAGAACTCTCTCTTTCCTTTTCATTCTCTTCTGCAAAATTCCCGTGGTACTCCCTACATGTGCAAAGCAAACAGTTCTACCACTCTGGATTCCCACATAGGTCCTATCAAAATAGTCCTCCTCACTGATCTCTTGTGGTGGAATGTAGCATAGGGCGCCTTGTCCCCTCACCTTCTCTGACAAGACGCCTAGTGGAAACCCCACCTTCCAGTAGGCTTTTCTGGATCCCTTAACTCTCTCCTGTTCTTGTCGCTGCCCGGCAACACAGTAGGGAATTGCACTATTCTGGTCCCGTTCTGACTTCTTACCTTCGCCACATGAGTCCCATCATTCAGAACTTTGCTCTCCATTCTAAACTGAGTAATGAAGGGCTGTCCTAGGATCACCAGGTAGGGCAAGGTATCATGCACGAACACATTAATAGGCTCTACCACATTCCCTATCTTGATTTTGACATCTGGACAAGCTCCCCACAATGCATTTCTGGTTCTATTCACTGAGTTTACCTTCCAATCGATGTCACAATCCACCTTCCATCGCCCTTCATCGTAGACCGCCTTTGACACGAGATTGACCTCAGATCCTGAATCAATCAGTGCCCTCACCGGTGCTTTCACTCCTTGCATCTCAATCTCGCACTCGCTGCAACTTCTTGCCCAAAAAGAGTCTTGCACCTCCTCTGACAAGGGCACAAAAGACTTCTCATCCTCAAGAGCAGCATCATAGACACGTGCTTCTCGGGTCTCATCCTCTGGTTTTTCCTGTTCAAGCTCAAGCCTGAAAGTTCCCACCTCTCCTTCAGCCTTACTCCCGTCCTCGTACAGCAAGGATGTGTGCGGTCCTTCCTTGTAGAATTGTTTCTTCTTTGCCTTGACAAGGATAAGGTCCTGCACATCCTTCCTCAAGCTACCAAAGAACTCTTCGTTTGTGAAACCCCTCACCTCTTGCTTCCAGAACTTTTTGGCAATCTCTTGCGGATCCAGTTCCATTTCTATGTACCGGCTCAACAGCCAACCCGGCCCCTTCCTAGGAGATCTCTCTCCCGGCTTCTGGTTTGCTGCCCCTTCTGTGTCCATTTGTGACTCTTCTCCAACGCCCAAATTCTGATCCCTGCTCTTTTGTGCATCGCTGAACTGCACCTCTTTCCTTCTAACCTGCCTCCTCTCCGGTTCCACTCGCTGTTGCTTTTCCCTTGGCTGCCCTTCACTATCTGCCCGTTGATCAGATTTTCATTTCTCTTCCACCATAGCATCCCAAGTGGCACCAACTTCCGCAGTGATGGCAGTTGTAACCACCGGCACATCCCACCCTGATTTCCTCCGGACCTGCTCTACTAGTCTCTTCTTCTCAACTTCTCCTAGGTCTGCACAGTGCTTCACCTCACTCATTGCACTATACACACCAGGCTCAAATGCAACGACTGCCATACTTACTTCACGTTTGCCCATGTGTCTTTCCAGCAGAGCCTTCATCCCTCCCCTGTTACCGTTCAGCGGTATTGGCTCCCCAGTATCATAGAAGGCTATCTTCTTCATCCCGGGTTCTCCAACAAACTTCACCCACTGTTTGCGTACTACTTCTGATAGCTCTTGGCAGTCCCTTTTGGCATGACTCTTACTGTCACACCACATGCACCCATAGGGTTGCCTCCTCTCTCCATCTGTCCTTGCAGTGCTACTCCCACTCTGCAACTGGTCGACCTTGGTGGTCAGAATCTTGAACCCCTCCATCAGTCGTGAGATCTCATCCACTGCTCCTTCTTTGGGCATCTCACTCACTCGCTGCCCCTCCTTCCCTCTCCCGGACCCAACCACGTTACTCCAAATAGGCGCTTTGGCTATTGCTTCTTCATCCAGCTCTCTCTACCTCCGCCTGCGGCTTACCCAGACAACCGCCTCCTCAATCTTTCCCCACTCTACCGGTCCCAACCGATCAGGCTGGAGCAAATTGAGTGCATACTCCAACTCATCCCGCAATTGACTATATGCAGCTCATAGAAAGTAGTTAGACCTCTGTAGTCTAATGGCCTCAGCTTCACAAGCTGACAGATGCCCCAGTCTCTTGTTAAACTCTCTTAGGAGATCTTGAGGGCCCAAGTTTTTACTCCTATCGTTCACCCAATCCAAGAACATGGCCTGGGTGACCCGATCTGCATCCTGCAGCAAGAATTCCTCTTTCATCATCTGGGAGAACTCCTCCCATGTCTCCGCCCCTCTCACCAAGCCCTCAACCACCCTCCTGATTTCGAGCTCAGCCAACGTAGGAAACCTAGCAATGGCAATGTTCTCATCCAGATCATGAAGCTTAACCTCTCTCCAGTAGACCTTCAGGTACTTGGTCACGTCCTTACCATCAAATTCCCCTTGCTGATCTACCACAGCGCGCAAACACTTCGTGACTTGTGAAGACTGCGCTCTCACCTTGTCTCTTTCTTCGTCTTGATCCTTCATGGCTCTCATGGTTGCCATGACAATCAGTGAGATCTCCTGTTCCCTTATCATAGCTGAAGATGAAGCCTCTGGGCCCATCTCTACCTCAGCACAGCTCACTCCTGTCCACTTAGATCAGTCCGATCTGTCCTTGTTCCCTTCCCCAACTCGTAACCTCTAAGCACAAGCCTCAAGATTCCCCAGCATGGTCGCCACTTATGTCGTGGCGAACGTTTGGTCTTGAGAGTGTGCCGAGCACATGGCTGCTTGTGCTTAGTTTTCCTTATTGTCTTTCTTTTGGATTTTCCCGCAGACTGACATTCCTTACCTACTCCTAGATTGTCGGGAATTTGTCTCTATGAACTTGTTGTTTCAGTTTCCCTGAGGTTGACTCACCCTGAAGGTTTTGTGTTATCCTTGACTTTCGTAAAACCAATCTTGTCATGCAAGGCTGGTGTTATGGTTTCTACCTCTGCCTGGTCTCATATCCTATTTTCTCGTCAGGTTCAAGCTATGGTTCGGGATCTGGCAGTTCATAGACCTAGGTCCGGTGGCCCTTTGATAAAATAAAATAAACAACAACTGAGTGATCTAACTGAACATAAATCCGGCACTCAGATCATTTAATTATGTTTTTCACCTGGACCAGACTAAGAGCTCCTAGAATGGAGTTTCCTCAACTCTAGTCACAATTCATAACACAAATCCGCTTCCAAGACTCATCATTCACAAGAATTCCTACAACAAAGTTCACAAGGTTGGATAAGTCAAATAGTTCTAGTCAATGCCTGCCCCCTAAGGTTGCAACTGCTCATCAACTCAGCCGGCACTTCACATATACTCTGTCCGACAGTAGACAAGGCAACTCACCCTCCGAACCTCTTCATTCTCTTATGCCTTGTTTTGCAGATCAGATTCACTCCATTCAGACAGGCCAACCAACTTCAAATATTTTCTTGCCCTTGCTTCAGATGAACTGACCCACTTCAAAAATTCTCCTCCTCTTCTTCCTGACTTCGGGAGATATCCTTTGGCAACTTCTGCAGCAAATCCCCTTCAGACTCAAATTTCGAAATAGCATCTCCTGGTCCAAGCATAGCCCTAAGGCATCTCCAAAATCCTCCAGCCCTGCAAGACTCCCCTCACATTTTGAAAATTTCTCTCCTGGTCCAAAACACAGCCCTAAGGCATCTCCAAAAGCCTTCAGCCCTTCAAGACTCCCATCACATTTCAAAATTTCTGTCCTGGTCCAAAACACAACCCTCATGCATGTCCAAAGGCCTTCAGCCCTTCAAGACTCCCTTCACATTTCGAAATTTCTGTCCTTTCAAAATTTCTGTCCTCTTGGTCCCAGGACAGCCCTGCTGTCCAGCTCAAAAATTCCTTCCCTTCAGTTCTCGAGAATTTTTCTCCCCTGCACTCTCAAGCCCTACTGTCCAACTCAAAAATTCCTGGCATATGTGTCTTCCTCCGTCCAACTTTTTTTTTCTTTTTTGAAAACCCTTCTCCTCTCTTCTCCCAAAAATTTCTGCCTATTCTCTTGAAATCCTCTGCAAACTTCCCTTGTGAAATCTTTTGGCATTTTCTAGAAAAACCCTCAGCCCTTCTTTGTCTCCTCACTTTCTCCCGAAACAACATAGCAAAACCACACCAAGACATATTATCCTAAATCCCTGTTCCTTACAACAAATAAAAGAGAAAAAGAAAATTTATCACACCAAAAGCCTCAAGGGTACACGTGCGCTATTTTCCCGACGACAACATGTGAAGCAAAACCTGAAGTCAACCTCGGGTCAAGATGTGACGTAAAACCCAAAGACACAAACACAAAGAAGAAGAAGGAGAGACTTCATATTGGGCAGCATGAGCGGATCCAAAGAACCTATAACAAAATTCTTCGGAGTTGGCACAATCAAGAAAGTATGCGGGAAGAAAGTAATGACCTCAAGATCAAGAACTTCTTGACAGTTACAGGCAACAACTTCACCAAATTGGAGATTGGAGAGGAAGAGTGACTGATTGGCGCATGACTATAAAATTACAAGTTGCACAAGGAAGAAGAGCAATGTCTAGTCGCTACTCGGTTCCTATTCAGAGTCGAACCAAAGTAATGCAAATTGCAAATCCGCACGAAGAGGAGTGGGTTAGGATTTTGGGGACAATCTTCCACAAGAAGAGGGTGAGGAAGCACACGATGACTCCAAAAATGAGTAAGCAGAGTGTGGTGAGAGGGCTTGCAATTCATAGATTAGAAGTAATAGCACGGATCAAAGTCTTGACAAGACTTTGTATCACATTCCTGGCCTGGAACTGAAACTTCAGTTTTCCAGGTTTCATTGTAGAAATTGCAGCAAGCAATTGCAAGGATGGCCCAGAGCATGAGGGGAAGAGAGGCAAACCTGCTCAATGGACGGAGGCAGATTGGAGAGTAGTGTTCGGAAGAGAAGCAGGAGAGGTAGGAGGTACCACCTTCTATTGGAAGTGTGATGCTTTAGAAGAGACTACCAAAGTGAGGAATTTGTTCAATTGACCCCGCACTAAGAATGGGTATAAGGTGGACAGTTATAGAGACCTTGAGCAGAGAAGGATAGTAAGCGCAATGATAGCAATGTTCAAGCCAGAGCAAACCACCTATGTTACTATGCAACAGGCGGTGTTCTTTCACCAAATGTTTGCGGGAGAGGGAGTAGATTGGGTGAAATGTTTGCATCAGAGAGTGGGGCAGATGATTTCAAGATGGAGAATGGATATGCCACCACATTACTTTGTGCCATTCATAGTGCACTTTTATTTTGGGTTGACCTTGGAAACTTTGGAAGAATGAAGTTGAATGTGTTTGCACTTTCATCCGGATTTACAGAAGGAGGCCGATGTAGATGAGCAATATTATATGGAGAGAGTGCAAGATGGAGATGCGTACTACAAGGAGAGTGGGAAGGAGAAGATCGTACCAATTGACCTTCCAAGGGCAAGAAAGAGAGCTAAGCCTGAGAGTCATGTTGCGACAGTTCAACCCTAGAAAGTTCCAAAGCTTAACCCCATGGCGGTGGTAGTGAAGACAAAGGGAGCCATGCAGGAAGAAGAATCGAAAGGAGGAACCGGATTGAAGGAAGGAATGTCGGGAGAAGAAGAGGAGTTCAAGCTACGGAGTGAAGAATTGAGCAATGACAACAAGGGCAAAGGTTCAGCAAACATGACAGCCAATGGAGGTCGGAAAGCTAAGTCCCAAAGTTTCCATGCGTGAACTGTAACACCCATTTGTGCATGTGTGTGGTATTGTGATATTTAGCTTGGTATTATAAGTACTAAAGAGATAATATTTATAGAGATAAAGGATGGTTCTATATTAGTCATGGTTAGCTAAAGTTAGTCATAGCTAAGATAGAGGGGACTTTACTTTAGAGGAAGTAGAAAAGATGAGCACCACTATTTTGGATTTTAGTGTGTTGACTTGGTATTATTCCTAGGTGTTTGGCTTTGAGGAAAGAGTTCAGAACTCTTGGGCCCGCAAGCCTTTTTGTTTTGGATTCTTCTTTAGTCCAAGGATAGCCCATGTGAAGGAATCCTTGACTTAGTGGTTGGGTCAAGATAAGACCACATGCTTAGGGGAATATGCTCATGTGAATGGATATTCCTTTCTACTTTTTGACTTTACTTGACTTTTAGTCTAGTAACTTGAGTTACTATGGTAATTAATAACTTTGGTATGTAACTATTTCACAAGTATATAAACAAGGGGTGAGGAGGTACTCATCATCCTTTCATTTGCAACTATCTCTCTCTCATTGAGTTCTCTAGTGAGCAATGTCTTGAGTCTTGGAGTGTTAGCCTTGGAGGAGTATGATGGAGTTCGGGTTCCTTGCCTTCTTAGTCCATGGTGCGCTACCATAATAGCCATCAGAGGTTTTCCTGAGTGAGAGATAGGCCGGCTCACATTTTTGGTTCCGTTGTCGGGACCTCTCTAGAAGGCAAGATAATGTTCCGCGTTCAATTCTACATTAGGCAGAAGGAGGCTATGAGAGCTCACTTGGAGAGAACATTAGGAGAGGAGAGGGCTGAACTTATGTTAGAGAACCAAGATCCATTTGTATACCCTGTAGTTCATAATGATGTCTTTGAGGTGATTTTGTACATCTTGTACACATGAGAGGAATTGGAGAGATTGTGTGAGGTGGATTGCAGATTTTGGGGATTAAGGTGATTTTGGGCAAAATCTAAAGTTTTAGATCTAGACTTGAGATTTCTACACATGTTAGCTTGGGTTATCTTTCAATTAGCTTACTTGAAATTATTGTGAGAGCTTTTATGCACGCTGGGCTAGAATTTTTGAAAGTTGATAGGGTAAAGTGCTCCCCTAACTGCATGCTCTCTAGAAAATTGTACAGTCTGCCATTTCTTCAATTTTCAGTGAATTGTCCTGAAAATTTCCAAGAAAATTAAGTGCATTGTATCCTACCTGCTGCCACAAAAATTAGAGAGGGATAGTTCTCACACAGGGAGTAATGAGATTTTGACGTGAAGGGTGGTTTTCAGACCAAATATGAAATATGGCTGCTGAATAGAAAGGTCTCTAGGCCAAATGGCTTGATGAAAAGATCTGAAATTTTGCACGGAGGGTAACCCTAAAGTTGTGATCAAGTCTGAAAAAATTTCAGAGGACTGTGACATACTGGTTGGGAGATTTGGGTGACATTGTGAGAAAGGGTCAATTCTGTAGAGTGGAGATCTCATGCATGAGGAGTTGGAGATCAACAAAAAGCATGTTTGAGTGTTTAGATTCATCTTGGGAACATGGAGGGTCATCAAGAGTGGAAATTGAGATTATGCAAGGTTCCCCAAGGGTTTGAGGTGATTGTAGCGGTGGATTTGAGGAAAAGAGAGTTTACAATAGAATTTGAAGAGAGTGTTGAGAGGATTCAAAAACCTACACCACTTGGAGGAAAGAGTGAGTCTAAGTGCTTTCTATGTGGAGAGAAGGGACATAAGGCAAGTTCATGTCCATTGACCTTTGAGAGAAAGAGATTGAGAGAAAGGAGAGGCTTACTTGACTTGGGTTTGCATGTTGGACCTTCTTCACCAAGATTAGGAGGGAGAAGATCTAAGACCAAGGAGTTTAGAGTCCAGATTTCGCATAGTGTTGAGGAAGGGTGGAGATGATATGGAGACTACAATGATTGGCATCGGGGCCATGCTCACCAAGAATTTTGTGGGAGGGTTGAGACCACAAATTAGAAGGAAGGTGAGATATGAGAAACCTTCTTCCAAGGTTGAAGCTATCAAGATTGCAATTCGTATGGAGGAGAGTTTGGAAGGGGATGAGAGTGATTTGGTGGTGAAGGAGGTTGTGCATCCTCCTCAAGGCTACAAGTATGTTGGAACTTCTGATACTTTGGTGGCAAGGGTTGCACCACAAGTAGTGGTTGCTCCAATTCTTGCATCTGCACCAAAAGATCCACTTCAAACCATCACAGAACAACTTGCAGATCTCAAGATCAATGTGATGCAACTATGGGAGAAGAGAGAGGTGGATCAAAATGTAGGGAGAGGGCCTAGGAGTTATGGAAACTATCCATATAGAGGAGGCCAACCAGCCAACAATTTCAATGATAGAAATTGTTTTGGTTGTAGAGGAAGAGGCCATATCCAAAGGAATTTCCCAAATTCCACTTACCATGGAGGAAGGGGTTATGAGGGAGCCAATAGAGGGAAAGAGGGAGGTAGTGAAACCCAAGTGGCTCCTAATCCAAACAGAGGTAAGGGGATAGCATCCATAGATGAGGTGGAGAGCAAGTATGAGAAGGGAGAGTGCTCAAACTCCAAGAGTCTTAATTTGGAGCTTTTGGCACAAGAGAAGAAGAGAGCTCATTTTGCAGAGGATGTTCACTCTTCTCAAGAATTTACTTCAAGCAAGGATACTCCTATGTCTACTAGGAGCACTCACACCTCAACACCATCAACAACAAAGACTCCAAGGAAGAGGTTGGGGATGGAGGACTTCTTGATCTCAAAGCAACAATGGAACTACAATGTGTTGGAGGATGTTAGTAGCCATAAGGCTAACATCACAGTGGGCCAATTAATTGCTTTGAACCCTACCTTGAGAAAGGAGCTTAGAGGTGGTTTGAGTTCTACAAGGAGCAAGAGGAAGAAGAAGGCAATAGTTCCAGTATCAATGGGGGTGGTGGATGCCAAGCCAACACCATGGGAGGCTTGTGAATATGCCTCCAAGATTGATGTGAGAGTGAATGGTCACAACATCAAGGATGCATTGGTTGATGAAGGATCAGCAGTAAATGCCATGTCAGAAAGGTTGATGAAGAAGTTGGGTATGATACCCTCAAGACCTTCAACATTTGTGGTGAGCATGGCAAACAAGAAACAAGTTTGAGCAGTAGGGGTGATGGATAAATTGGTAGTTTCAGTTATGGGAGTTCAAAATCTCATGACTTTCCAAGTCTTGAAGGATTCAAGCTATGACTTACTTCTTGGGAGGCCATGGTTGAGAGCAGCACGCACAACTAATCGATGGCACAAAGGGTACTTGAGGATTGGGCCATCAAACCATAGACTCATAGTTCCTGTGACTAACACCACCAACACTTCACATTCAGATACACCATCTTCCGATTATTGGGAATCAGATTCTGAAGAAGGAGCTTCAGGTGTGGACACAAGCATGGAAGAGGAGACTTCCACGGAGGAGGATGAATCTGAATCTGATTCAGATGTGTATCCCTTGTGTGCTATGGATTTTGCACCTAAGCGAGAGGTTTTGAAGGACCCAGACAAATCACCATTGACACTTGAGGAGATAGAGAGAAGGTTAGCAACCCTCAAGTATGGTCCAAATGTTACCAAGGAAGAGAAGGTGAGATTTGAGGAGATTTTCCGCAAGTTCATCCATGTGTTTGCTTTCAGTTACAAGAATTTGAAGGAAGTCACCTTGGAGGAGCACAAGATAGAGGTGGAGTCACATGCAAGACCAATCCTCTAAAAGCAACGCCACATTAGCCAACCAATATCTTTGGTTGTGAAGGAGGAGATTGATAAGCTCAAGGAGGCTGGATTTATCTTTGAGGTAGAGAATTCAGAATGGCTGTCCCCAATTGTCATTGTGAAGAAAAAGAATGGCAAGCTTCGGGTATGTGTGGATTACAAGAAGCTCAATGATGTTACCAAGAAGGACTACTACCCATTGCCATTCATTGATGAGATCTTGGAGGAGGTTGTAGGTCATGAGAGGTATAGTTTTGGAGATGGTTATAGTGGATATAACCAAATCAAGATTGCACTAGAGCATCAACAACTCACCACATTCACCACACCTTGGGGAACTTACGCTTTCAAGGTCATGCCTTTTGGGCTTTGCAATGCTCCAGCCACATTCCAACGGTTCATGAACAAGGTATTTGAACCTTTCATTGGGAAATTTATGAGAGACTTCATTGATGACTTTTGTGTCTATGGAAGCAAGGAGGAGCACTTTGAGCACCTAATCAAAGTCTTGCAACACTTGGATGAGGCAAATGCATCACTCAACCCAGAGAAGTGCATTTTTGGATGTGAAGAAGGTCTACTTTTGGGGCACATCATCTCCAAGGATGGAATAGCAGTTGATCTAGAGAAGGTGAGGAAAATCTCAGACCTTCCATTCCCTTCAAGCTTGACAAAGTTACACCAATTCTTGGGGATGGTTGGATACTATTGGAGGTTCATCTTCTCATTTTCCAACAAGGCTTATGCATTGACCATCTACATGAAGAAGGATGTAGATTACATGGTGATTTTGGAGGACAAGGAGGCTCTCAAAGCTTTTGAGGAGCTCAAGCAATCCCTTGTTGTAGCTCCAATTCTTGCTAAACCTGATTGGAGTAAGCCTTTCATCCTCTACACTCATGCTTCTAATGTAGCTATAGGATGCACTCTTGGTCAATTAGACCAAGATGGGCATGATCATCCAATAGCTTATGCTAGTAGGCAGATGGTTTCAGCAGAGAAGAACTACTCTGTCACGGAGAGAGAAGGGTTGGCATTGATCTTTGGTCTCAAGAAGTTTAGACACTACTTGATTGGAGGGAAAGCCACCATTGTCACGGATCACAAGGCTTTGAAGTACATCTTCAACAAGCCTAATGTTGAAGGGAGACTAGCAAGATGGATGATACTCTTGTCTGAGTATGACTACACCATTGAGGATAGGCCAGGAAAGAAACATGCAAATGCTGATTTGTTATCTAGAGCCTATGATCATGATGGAGATGAGCCAGTGGATGATTCCTTCCCGGATGAGGAGCTCATGACAATCTCAGTCACTCAAGAGGTTCCAATGGAGTACAAGGAGATTGTGGACTTTGTGACAAGAGGTAACTATTCAGAAGGGATGCATGCTAGGGAGAGGAAGGCCCTTGCAGCAAGATCTAGACCTTACACAATGGTGGAGGATATTCTTTTTCACCAAGGAGCAGATGGTCTACTTGCATTGCATTGCAAGCATTGCAAGACTTTGATTAGGTGCTCAAAGTGCTCCTCCTTGCTCCCATAGACACAAAAGTTATCAATGAAGTCTCTCACAAATTTCTCAATGAAAGGTTCAAATACCTTGTTCATGAACCGTTGGAATGGGGCTGGAGCATTGCAAAACCCAAAAGGCATGACCTTGAAAGCGTAAGTTCCCCAAGGTGTGGTGAATGTGGTGAGTTGTTGATGCTCTGGTGCAATCTTGATTTGGTTATATCCACTATAACCATCTCCAAAAATATACCTCTCATGACTTGCAACCTCCTCCAAGATCTCATCATTGAATGGCAATGGGTAGTAGTCCTTCTTGGTAACAGCATTGAGCTTCTTGTAATCCACACATACCCAAAGCTTGCCATTCTTTTTCTTCACAATGACAATTGGAGACACCATTCTGAATTCTCCACCTCAAGGATAAATCCAGCCTCCTTGAGCTTATCAATCTCCTCCTTCACAACCAAAGATATTGGTGGGCTAATGCGACGTTGCTTTTGGCGGATTGGTCTTGCATGTGACTCCACCTCTATCTTGTGCTCCTCCAAGGTGACTTCTTTCAAATCCTTGTAACTAAAAGCAAACACATGGATGAACTTGCGGAAAATCTCTTCAAATCTCACCTTCTCCTCCTTGGTAACATTTGGGCAATACTTGAGGGTTGCTAACCTTCTCTCTACCTCCTCAAGTGTCAATGTTGATTTTTCTGGGTCCTGCAAAACCTCTGGCTTAGGTGCAAAATCCATAGCACCCAAAGGATACACATCTGAATCAGATTCAGATTCATCCTCCTCCGTGGAAGTCTCCTCTTCCATGCTTGTGTCCACACCTGAAGCTCCTTCTTCAGAATCTGATTCCCAATAATCAGAAGATGGTGTATCTAAATGTGAAGTGTTGGTGGTGTTAGTCATAGGAACTGTGACTCTATGGTTTGATGGCCCAATCCTCAAGTACCCTTTGTGCCATCGATTAGTTGTGCATGCTGCTCTCAACCATGGCCTCCCAAGAAGTAAGTCATAGCTTGAATCCTTCAAGACTTGGAAAGTCATGAGATTTTGAACTCCCATAACTGAAACTACCACTTTATCCATCACCCCTACTGGTCAAACTTGTTGCTTGTTTGCCATGCTCACCACAAATGTTGAAGGTCTTGAGGGTATCATACCCAACTTCTTCATCAACCTTTCTGACATGGCACTTATTGCTGATCCTCCATCAACCAATGCATCCTTGATGTTGTGACCATTCACTCTCACATCAATCTTGGGGGCATATTCACAAGCCTCCCATGGTGTTGGCTTGGCATCTACCACCCCCATTGATATTGGAACTTTTGCCTTCTTCTTCCTCTTGCTCCTTGTTTATGGATAGTTTATCCATAAGTTGAAAGATTATCTCCATCACTAATCTTGAGAACTAGCTGATGAAGGTGGTAGTATTTCTGTAGCTGTACTTAGACTCTCCAAGATCCTTCACCAAAGTTTCCAAAAGTGCTTTAACTCTACTACACCCATGTCCTTTTGGAAGTCCTTCAACTCCACAAACCTCACACAACTCCTTGGTCTTAGATCTTCTTCCTCCCAATCTTGGTGAAGAAGGTCCAACATGCAAACCCAAGTCAAGTAAGCCTCTCCTTTCTCTCAATCTCTTGCTCTCAAAGGTCAATGGACATGAACTTGCCTTATGTCCCTTCTCTCCACACAGAAAGCACTTAAACTCACTCTTTCCTCCAAGTGGTGTAGGTTTCTTGATCCTCTCAACACTCTCTTCAAAATTGATTGTAAACTCTCTTTTCCTCAAATCCACCCCTACAATCACCTCAAACCCTTGGGGAACCTTGCATAATCTCAATTTCCACTCTTGATGACCCTCCATGTTCCCAAGATGAATCTAAACACTCAAACATGCTTTTTGTTGATCTCAAACTCCTCATGCATGAGATCTCCACTCTGCAGAATTGACCCTTCCACAAATCACCCAACCAGTATGTCACAGTCCTCTGAAATTTTTCACACTTGATCACAACTCTAGGGTGTTGTTCTCTGCAAAATTTCAGATCTTTTCATCGATCCATTTGGCCTGGACACCTTTCTATTTAGCACACAAATTTCAGATTTGGTCTGAAAACCACCCCCCTCACTTCAAAAACTCATAATGCCCTGCGCAAAAACGATCTCTCTCTAATTTTTGCGACAGCAGGTAGAATACAATGCACTGAATTTTCTTAGAAATTTTCAGGACAATTCATTGAAAATTGAAGAAATGGCAGACTCTGTACAATTTTCCAGAGAGCATGCAGTTGCGGGAGCACTTTACCATATCAACGTTCAAAAATTCTAGCCCAGTGCGCATAGTAGCTCTGATAATAATTTCAAGTGTGCTAACTGAAAGATAACCCAAGATATCATGTGTAGAAATCAAGTCCAGATCTCAAACTTGAGATTTTGCCCAAAATCACCTTAATCCCCAAAATCTGCAATCCACCGCACACAATCTCTCCAATTCCTCTCATGTGTACAAGATGTACAAAATCACCTCAAAGACATCATAATGAACTACAGGGTATACAAATGGATCTTGGTTCTCTACCATAAGTTCAGCCCTCTCCTCTCCTAATGTTCTCTCCAAGTGAGCTCTCATAGCCTCCTTCTGCATAATGTAGAATTGAACACAGAACATTATCTTGCCTTCTAGAGAGGTCACGGCAACGGAACCAAAAATGTGAGCCGGCCTGTCTCTCACTCAAGATGAACCTCTGATGGTTATTATGGTAGCGCACCATGGACTAAGAAGGCAAGGAACCCAAACTCCATCATACTCCTCCAAGGCTAACACTCCAAGACTCAAGACATTGCTCACTAGAGAACTCAATGAGAGAGAGAGATAGTTGCAAATGAAAGGATGATGAGTACCTCCTCACCCCTTGTTTATATACTTGTAAAATAGTTACGTACCAAAGTTACTAATTACCGTAGTAACTCAAGTTACTAGACTAAAAATCAAGTCAAGTCAAAAAGTAGAAAGGAATATCCATTCACATGAGCATATTCCCCTAAGCATGTGGTCTTATCTTGACCCAACCACTAAGTCAAGGATTCCTTCACATGGGCTATCCTTGGACTAAAGAAGAATCCAAAACAAAAAGGCTTGCGGGCCCAAGAGTTCTTAACTCTTTCCTCAAAGCCAAACACATAGGAGTAATACCAAGTCAACACACTAAAATCCAAAATAGTGGTGCTCATCTTTTCTACTTCCTCTAAAGTAAAGTCCCCTCTATCTTAGCTATGACTAACTTTAGCTAACCATGACTAATATAGAACCATCCTTTATCTCTATATAAATAATATCTCTTAAGTACTTGTAATACCAAGCTAAATATCACAATACCACACACATGCACAAATAGGTGTTATAGGTCAAGATAAGACCACATGCTTAGGGGAATATGCTCATGTGAATGGATATTCCTTTCTACTTTTTGACTTTATTTGACTTTTAGTCTAGTAACTTGAGTTACTATGGTAATTAGTAACTTTGGTACGTAACTATTCCACAAGTATATAAACAAGGGGTGAGGAGGTACTCATCATCCTTTCATTTGCAACTATCTCTCTCTCATTGAGTTCTTTAGTGAGCAATGTCTTGAGTCTTGGAGTGTTAGCCTTGGAGGAGTATGATGGAGTTTGGGTTCCTTGCCTTCTTAGTCCATGATGCGCTACCATAATAGCCATCAGAGGTTCATGCTGAGTGAGAGAGAGGCCGGCTCACAGAACAAGGAAGTGACAAGAAGAAGGGAGAGGAAGTCATGGAACAACCTCAAACTGCCAAGGATAAGAATGCTTTGAATGTATCTATAGTGGGCCCCTGTAAAGTTACTCTAGAAGGGGGAGAAAGTTCAAATGAAGAAACTTTGAAGGTGCAAAGATTGCAAGTTTGGAGCAAGGTACCAGACGTAGAGTGGTCGGAACCCAAAGTCCGAGCCGATAACGCAAGGTGCAAAGGAGTGGACTATTTGTTTAGAGTCGTATGTCCGCTGTTGATGATGTTGCAGCAGAAGAAGATGGAGATGGTAAGTGCCTGTCTTGAGATGTTGGATGAATTGGCAGTAGTAAAGACTTGGAGTGTAGAAACATTGTTGTTGTGGAGTAAGTTGACGAGGGTGGAGATGGAAGTCAAAGAACTTTGGGTTGAGGAAGTTCTTTGGAGTAAGCACTTTGAGGTGATGAGGGAAGAATAACTAAAGAGTCGCAAGGAAGCAAAGGAGATGACCACAATGGTTGCAATGTTGAAAGGAGAACCTGCAGATGCGTGTGTAGAGTTGATACACTCCAAAGCAATTATTGCGGTGATGGAGCAAGAGTTGGAGAGTCTCAAGAAGAAGGCAGCGGAGAAAGATCAAACCTAGCAACAAGAGTTAGTGGAGCACAATAGAGAAGAAGATCAGTTGCAAGGATTGGTGTGAGTAGTAGAGGAGCAACTCATTGTGAATCGGCGGGAGAAGGAGGCATTGAAGGCTGAATTTGAACATGAGCTCCTGATGTATCATAGTGAATTGTAGGAAGAAAGGAAGAAGGAGAAGCTTACGGTTGTAGAAGAAGCTAATGAAGTAGATGGCATTGTCAATGAAATCAAGGTTACGCTGAGCACGGAAGTTGAATGTAAACTCAAAGAGACGAGGTTGCATGAGTTGAAGTTATTAGTGTAGGAGACGTGTAAGAGGAAGGCGAAGGACACAAAGTTGAATAATCTCTTAATTCGTCTACAAGATCATGTAGATAGGAAAATGTTAGAAGTGAGAGACAATGTGTGTCTTAGACTAGATCTTGTTAGGACGGAGTTAGCTAAACTTTGTAGTGAGGTAGAAGAAGTATGAAGACCCAAAGTTGTAGAAGTAGGAGTTCAAGTGTCTTTGGAGTTGTTCTCTGAAACTTTAGAGAAGAGTGGATCGGGAGATAAGGAAGTAGATAGATGACCCATGACCTCACTTGTAGATTTTAGTGAAGAAATTGTAGAAATAGAAGAGTTACGAGTAGATATAGAGAGATCATCGGGTTTGAAAGCCGATGACGAGGTTGACATCGGATTGGATTAGTAACAGATTTTGAGACCTGAAGAGGTAGATATGAAGAGGTGCTTTGTCATTGTGAATCTGTAGGTTAGAAGAGTTATTGTAGAATGGTATTTTTGTTAGTAACTATCATTTGCCTCACTATTTAAGAGTGGCATTCGCAATCTTATGTTGTTCAGTGCTTATTATTTCTGAGAATAGATAAAGCAAAGTGTTGTGAAGCAATGCTCGTTGCTTGAGCCTGATTCCGAGTATTAGCATTGTGTTCGTGTTTGTGAGTGTTGGGAGAATTTCAAAGTGCAAATCAGTGTGCTTGTTGGATTCCGGATTCCGTAGCCTTGATCTTCATTCTGTGTGTATGATCCTAAGTGAAGTGCAATCAGAGCAATGCCTTGACAGATCTGAGAAGAATTGTAGTGTTGGTAGTATTTTGCATTTGTGAGTGCAGTGCAGTGCAGTGTTGATGTGAAGCAATTTTGATCGAGGAAGTTATGCATTCAATGGAGGGGTGGAATACAATTCTGAGACAAAGTCATTTTGCAGTGAAGTGTCATTTTTGGAAGAGCCTGAATCATCACAATCAAGATTGTTTGGAAAGATTTGATGGAGTTGTGATTAAGAAGTGTTAATTTTTTACGAGACTGCAAATCAGAGCTTGTTACTCTCTTCTGTGTGTGGTTTCTACCTGAGAGATTAAAGATGCAACCAAGAAGAACTGAAATTGTTACTTTGCTTTGTAATTGACCAATTTTGAATTGTATTTCTACGGGAATGAACTTTACTTACCTAATTACCACAAAAGTGATATTTACTGGGTTGTCACACCACATCATCTCCACCCTTCCTCAACATTATGCGAAATCTAGACTCTAACTTTTCCACTCTTTCCACATAGACTCTCACTTTCTCTCCATCTCCTTGCTTGAGAAAGATAACATCACTCATCAACCTCTCATAACTCTCATCTGGAAGAAAGTTCTCAATAAGTGTTGAAGTCAAACTCTCAAAGACTCTTCTTGCTCATCTCTCCTCTCTCTCTTTTGGTATTCTGACTTATACCATGTAAGTGCTACATCCTCAAAGAAATCTGGTAATAGTGAGGCTCACTCATTCTTCCTCCTCTCATTTTTTCCTATGCAAACTCTATTGAAGTCTCTCACAAAGGCCTCCACATCTTCTCCATCCTTGCCAAAGAAAACCAAAAGTTTCCCCATCTTAGCTCCTCACTATCTTTCTTTTCTCTCACTCTATAACTAATAGAGTATGTGCATGACTAACAACACCATTTGAGAGAAATCTGCCCTAGAGAACACAAAAGGTTCAAGTTCTCCAAAATTTCTATAGCAACATCAAATCCTAGAGTGCATATTAATCAAACTCTCATGGATAGTTTATCCATAAGTTGAAAGATTATCTCCACCACTAATCTTGAGAACTTGTTGATGAAGGTGGTGGTATTTCTGTAGCTTTACTAAGATTCTCTCCAAGATCCTTCACCAAAGTCTCCAAAAGTGCTTTTACTCCGTTACACTCATGTCCTTTTGGAAGTCCTTCAACTCAACAAACCTCACACAACTCCTTGGTCTTAGATCCTCTCCCTCCCAATCTTGGTGAAGAAGGTCCAACATGCAAACCTGAGTCAAGTAATCCTCTCCTTTCCCTCAATGGACATGAACTTGCCTTATGTCCCTTCTCTCTACATAGAAAGCATTTAGACTCACTCTTTCCTCCAAGTGGTGTATGTTTTTGGATCCTCTCAACACTCTTTTCAAATTCTAGTTTAAACTCCCTTTTCCTCAAATCCACCCCTAAAATCACCTCAATCCATTGGGGAACCTTGTGTAGTCTCAATTTCCACTTTTGATGACACTCCATATTCCCAAGATGAATCTTAACACTGAAACATGTTTTTGGTTTTTCTTAAACTCCTCATGCATGAGATCTCAACTCTACAGAATTGACCCTTCCTCACAATGTCACTAAGATCTCTCAACTAGTATATCACAATCCTCTGAACTTTTGCACCCTTGATCATAACTCTAGGGCATCCCTTAGGGAAAAATTTCAGATCTTTTCATTGAGCCATTTGGCTATAAACATCTCTCTATTCAGCACACATATTTCAAATTTGGTTTGAAAACCACTCCCTCACTTTAGAAACTCATAACTCTATGCACAAGAATGATCTCTCTCTAAGTTTTGTGTCAGCAGGTAATATATAATGCACTAAATGTTCTTGGAAATTTTCAGAACAATGTATTGAAAATTGAGGAAATGGCAGACTCTGTACCATTTTCTAGAGAGCATGCAGTTGCGAGAGTAGTTTACCCTATCAACTTTCAAAAATTCTAGCCTAGTGTGCATAGTAGTTCTCACAATAAATAAAGTGTGATAACTAAATGATAACCTAAGCTATAATGTGTAGATATTTCAAGTCCAAATCTCAAACTTGAGATTTTGGGCAAAATCTCAAGTCAACACACTAAAATACCAAGTCAACACACTAAAATCTAAAATAGTGGTGCTCATCTTTTCTACTTCCTCTAAAGTAAGGTCCACTCTATCTTAGCTATGACTAAATTTAGCTAACCATGACTAATATAGAACCATCCTTTATCTCTATATAAATAATATCTGTTAAGTACTTGTAATACCAAGCTAAATATCACAATACCACACACATGCACAAATGGGTGTTACATTTACCCCCGGACTAAGTTTTCACTTTGTCCTCAAAGTGAAGGTCTCTCTACCTTCTATGGTACATCTTTAACTTATCATGGTTAATCCTATCAAAGTGTCTTCCACCCAACTCCTTGCGATCATAGGTGTTATTACTCTACACCTTCTCCACTATGAAAGGTCCAAAGTACTTAGGCAAAAACTTCTTTTGCACTCTCTTGAATCAAATGGAATCAAACAACATTACCCAATCATTGTCTTTGAAAGGCTCCACCTTCTTCTTGCCTTGTCTCTTGTCATAGCTCTCCTTCTTTTTTTTTTCCTTTGGGCTTGCTCCACTCAAACCATAGCAATTGCTCTTACCTCTTCCAACTCCATGAGTCGATCCTTCCTTGACTTCTCTGCATCACCTCCTTGTGCTTTCTTCAATCTCCTATGAATGCTTTAGAAGGTAGGAAGATCAAAGTAAATAGGTAAGGTAGAGTCAGTACCATATACCAATTAAAATGGAGAATATCCGGTGGAAGTCTTCATGGTTGTCTTATACTCCCACAAACCTACATGAATCCTCTTGTCCCAATGATGTTTAGCCTCCTCCATTTCTGCATCTTTGGCCAACATCATGCACAAGGTCTGATTGGTTTTCTCTACCAAGCCATTGGAATTTGGCTTATAGGATGTAGTTACTCTATGTGTGATAGAGAAATGTCGTAGCATGGCTATAGTAATGCTTCTTGTAAACTCTCTTCCTCTATCAAAAACCAACTCCAAAGGGCATCGAAACCTAGTGACAATGCATTCATAAAGAAATCTACCCACTTCATCTTCATTATTGTCCCTCAATGGTCTAGCCTCAACCCACTTGGTAAGGTAATCAATAACTACCACAATGTACCAATTGTTCCTTGGGTTCTACTAAGAGGACCTACAAAATCAATTCCCCACTTCTCAAAAGGTCATAGCAATGGAATTGATCTAAGTGGTGGAGTGGATGTAGACTTTCTAGCAAAAGCTTGACAAACATGACAAGTTTTGCAATAATCAAGACAATCCTTGAAAATCCCTCTCCAATGGTAACTTGCATCTAGAATCTTGAAAGCAGTCACCTTTCTTGCAAAGTGTCCTCCACATACTAAACCTTCATGAAACTCCTTTATGAGTAGGATAGACTCTTCTTCACCCATTGCTCTGCAAAGTAGACCATCTGCTCCTTGGTGAGAAATAATATCCTCCACCATTGTGTAAGGTCTAGATCTTGCTGCAAGGGCCTTCCTCTCCCTAGCATGCATCCCTTTTGGATAGTTACCTCTTGTCAGAAAATCCACAATCTCCTTGTACTCCATTGGAACCTCTTGAGTGATTGAGATTGTCATAAGCTCTTCATCTGGGAAGGAATCATCCACTAGCTCATCTCCATCATGATCATAGGGTCTAAATAACAAATCAGCATTTGCATGTTTCTTTCTTGGCCTATCCTCAATGGTGTAGTCATACTCAGACAAGAGTATCATCCACCTTGCTAGTCTCCCTTCAACATTAGGCTTGTTGAAGATGTACTTCAAAGCCTTGTGATCCGTGACAATGGTGACTTTCCCTCCAATCAAGTAGTGTCTAAACTTTTTGAGACCAAAGATCACTGCCAACCCTTCTCTCTCCGTGACAAAGTAGTTCTTCTCTGCTGAAACCATCTGCCTACTAGCATAAGCTATTGGATGATCATGCCCATCTTGGTCTAATTGACTAAGAGTGCATCCTATAGCTACATTAGAAGCATCAATGTAGAGGAAAGGCTCTACATCAATGTAAAGGCTTACTCCAATCAGGTTTAGCAAGAATTGGAGCTACAACAAGGGATTTCTTGAGCTCCTCAAAAGCTTTGAGAGCCTTCTTGTCCTCCAAAATCACCATGTAATCTACACCCTTCTTCATGTAGATGGTCAATTGTGGTACCCACATTTTTTGTTTTTTTGGAAATGGAGAAGAAGTATATAGAGAAGTCGGATTGTGCCTATATAGCCAAAGAAGGTGAAGGAAAGAGTCTTCGGGATGAAACCCAAGGTAAAGTGGCTTTGGGTCATAAGGCAAAGTACTCGGACTTGCCCTATCAGCATACAACTTGAAGTAAGAAGTCTTTGTATCGTGGAGGAGCTCAACCCAAGATGAAGACAGTGTAACAACCTTTCTTCGGGGGAAGAAATTCAAAAAGGGACCATTCAAAACTGGCGGCCATATGCTGAAGTACAATTGATAGTGACAGGCGCATGCAAGAGGTGTGATTTCTCGGTAGAAACTCAAATTGAAGAGAGATAAAGAAGGAACTACTCTATAAAAATTGGGCTAACGATGAGCAATGTCGAGCAATTTTCCTTTGCCGTTGAGGAGTCATCCTACAAGAGATCATGGGAAGGGAAGTAGAGTTGAAGATGGACTAGTGTGTAGAAGAGAATTCAAGAGAGTTAAACCAAGAGACAGTGAGGAAGCAAGAGAGATGGGAGGAGGAAAGAAGAACTCCAAATTTGCAATGAGAAATCATGCAATTTGGAGGTTAGATGTGATCGTGAGAATCAAAGTCTTGAGGCGACTTTGGATCATCTTCTTGGCGTGGAATAGGAAGGTAAGTTTTCCATGTTTCATGACCGAGATAATTGAGAGTAAGTGTCTTGATGGCCCCAAAGAAGAGGGGAAGAGAGGAAATCCGGCTTGTTGGACAGAGTCAGATTGGAGATTGGTGCATGGAAGAGAGGCAGGCGCGGAGTAGGGTGTCACGTTCTTGGAGAAGGGAGAAGTAGCCAAAGAAACCCAAGAGGTGAGGGATGCCTTCTCTTCAAAGAGAACAAAGAATGAGTATAAGGTTGAGAGTTACAAAGATCTAGTGAAGAGAGGGATCGTGAGTGCTCTCATGGCAATCCTAAAGCCGGAGGGAACAACTTATGTGATGAAACACCAAGTGGTGTTCTTCCATAAGATGTTTGCAGGGGAACCTATCAACTAGGCAAGGTGCTTCCATTGGAGGATGAGACAAATGGTGTGGAATTTGCGGGATAAGTCGCCTCCACACTACATCATGCCGTTTGTAGCACATTTCTACCTTGGTTTGAATTTGCTCAATTTGGCAGAGCGCAGTAGAATGGCGTCTCACTTTCATCCCGACTTGAGAAGAGAAGTCAACGCGGCAACAATACATTCTTCAACTCTGAAGCATTGATGAGTACTATGCGCAGACGGGCAAGAGCGTGGAGGTAGAAGTGAGTACTCCAAAGTTGAAGAAGCAGAGTCAACAAGGAGAAGGCAAAGAGATATAGAAGACAAGACCTTGGGAGACCAGGAGAGGAAACCCAAGGAAAGGCATAGTGG
This sequence comes from Lunularia cruciata, assembly GCA_948567375.1. NCBI lineage: Eukaryota > Viridiplantae > Streptophyta > Marchantiopsida > Lunulariales > Lunulariaceae > Lunularia > Lunularia cruciata. Next base: position 8,557,983 of record OX419755.1, on the reverse strand, counting down.
TGATTGCGTCATCAGAGGAAGACTCGGAAGGCAAAGCTGAGTGCAAGTCCAAAGACTCGGAACACGAGGAGGAACCGAAGCTCACGCTGCAAAGTGGGGATGCGAGTAGCAATAGTGATGAAGGTGGGGAGATGACGTCGGTGCCTGCTGCGGAAGAAGAAGAAGTTTGGGTGGAGCTCGAGGAAGAAAATAATGCAAAGTTGGAGGATGAGGTACCCAAACCAGAGGAGAAGAAGATTATGATTCAGAGAGGAGTTTGGTCGAGAGCAAGGTGAAGTGTGAAGCGGGTCCAAGCAAGGCAAGGGAAGAAGCAAATGCTAGCTCGGGAAGTGAAGCGTCTATTCCAATATGACGACTGCATAGAAGAAGGCGAGTATTGGGAGGAGAAGAGGTAAAGAAGGAGATCTCTCCGCAGGTGGAAGTAGGTGCAAGTGATGGAGTGGAGTACCTATGAAAAATTGTGTGCCCGTTGTCGCAGGGATCCTATGGTCTTGAGATTGCGCTGGGCACCTGGATGCCTGTGCTTAGGCTTTTGGAGTGTTTTTTCCTTCTCGTACCATCTATTATTAGTCCCGGCTCATTATTCTTGGCCTCTTGTTAGGTCTATTATCCTTGGCTTTAGTATGTTTTGGGTTTGGTGGGTTTTGCAGTTCTGGTCTAGACTGATATTCCAGAGAGAATGATCTGGTGGGGTTTTGTGGAGTTATCCTCAAGTTATGCAACCAAACTCAATCTCGGGCAATTAGTTAAATGTGCTGACCCATCTACATAAGCTGGACTGAGTGTAAAAAAAGTAAAAAAAGAGAAAAAAAATTACATTATTATTATCTACCGCTGTTTGCATATCAAGTACACACACTCAATCACTAAAAATCTCATTTCCATTTCAATTCCAAGTTTTGCAGTTTATAATCCTTTGAGCCATGACACACGGCTCCTAACCAAACAATGACCAAACCGAAGCACACTGACTAGCCAAGCACATGAAGAAAGAAAACAAATTGAGCAGGTCCTATTTCCTATTCCTTACAACTCGTCATCTCCTTGTTCTGCAGCATCTCCAATTTGTTGTTCTTTCCAAGTCTCCACTGTCCAGTAGGTCCTTCCTCGGGATTCTCCTTTCTCTTTGATATTCTGGTATGTTAGATCTTCCCGAACGCTCTGCATTGCTCTTGCCATAGGATTCTACGCCTGGTAGAAGCTCCTGACAATTCCCATATCGAGTTTCTATATCCAGTCCTCGTATTATCCTGAGCTAAACATGACTTCTCTCTTCTTTTGTTCCTTTCCACCTTTCCTTTGTAAGCTAGTTTGGCCTTTCCTCTCTGCTCTTTGAGTAAGTTTTGGATGAACCTTCAACTAGTAACAGATTCTCTGTCCAACCAACCTTTTGAGATTTTTTGTCCTCCAAAACCCCTCGAGATTTTTCTGTTCCTGCCAAGCCCTTAAGGACACCTCTGTCCTGCTAACCTTTCTGCTGATTTTTGTTCTTCCGAATACCTTCCATGTTTCTCCCCTGCGATTTCTTCTCTTCTTCTCCTTTTGAGACTAATTGTCCTCTTAGAAGATCCTTCTCTTGGTTTCTATTTTTGATCCTGGCTAAAATCTCTCCATGCTTCACAGTCCTTTGTCTTGTCAATAGGAAGTTCTTCTCTTGAGCTTCTCACTCAACGGTGCTCTGTCAGTTTGTCAGCCAGATTCCCTTCCCCTTCCCCTGATCCTTCCTTTGTCATTGACCCTTACTGCCTTTTGCCAAATTCAAACCATTTTGTGTTCTTGTTTCTCTGAGGAAAATCAACACCAATCTCTAAAATCCCACACTGTTCTATCAATCGTTAGCCAACTTATCTTCACGTGAATCCTACTTCTCCCTTTGAAATTCAAACTTACTGCTTCTTTGAGAACTCAAAATCTATTCTCTTCTCATTCTTCCTTCGCTCTGCCCCTAAAGAGCCTTCCTGACTACTCCTTCACGACCATTCCAAGTCCTTTCGATTCACTTCCTTCCTGCCCACCTTTTGTCCTCTGTCAAAACTCGAAACCCTCTGTCTCCTTTTCTCAAAATTTCTGCAACTTTTTCATGTAACTTTCTCTCTTGAAACTCCTCTCTTGATTTCCCAAAAATTGGCAGCCCTTCTTACCTTTCAATAATTCTCAATACTTCCCTACTGTCTTCTCTTGAAATCCTCTGCACTTTCTCTCGAAAACCCTATTGTCCTTTCTCAAAATCTTTTGCAACTTTCTCTTTTGAAACTCCTCTCTTGATTTTCCCTAAAATTGGCAGCCCTTCTCACCTTTCGATAATTCTCAATACTTCCCTACTGTCTTCTCTTGAAATCCTCTACAATTTCCCGAAACTCTAGTGTCTTCTCTTGAAATCTTTTGCAACTTTCTCTCTTGAAACTCTTCTCCTCATTTCCCAAAATTGGCAGCTCTTCTCACTTTCAATAATTCTCCACCACTTCCCTACTGTCTTCTCTTGAAATCCTCTGCACTTTCCCAAAAACCCTACTGTCCTTTCTCAAAATCTTTTGCAACTTTCTCTTTTGAAACTCCTCTCTTGATTTTCCCAAAAATCTAGCAGCCCTTCTCACCTGTCAATAATTCTCAATACTTCCCTACTGTCTTCTCTCGAAATCCTTTGCAATTTCCCAAAACTCTACTATCTTCTCTTGAAATCTTCTCCAACTTTCTCTCTTGAAACTCTTCTCCTCATTTCCCAAAACTGGCAGCTCTTCTCACTTTTGATAATTCTCCATCACTTCCCTACTGTCTTCTCTCGAAATCCTCTACACTTTCTCAAAAACCCTACTGTCCTTTCTTGAAATCTTCTGCTACTTTCTCTTTTGAAACTCCTCTCTTGATTTTCCCAAAAACTGGTAGCCCTTCTCACCTTTTGATAATTCTCAATACTTCCCTACTATCTTCTCTTGAAATCCTCTCAAAACCCAAAGTAGATGAAGTAGGAGTGCAAATGTCTTTGGAGTTACCATTGGAGACAATAGAGAAGAGTGGGTTAGCAGATCAAGAGTTAGATAGATTACCCACTAGTGAAATGTTAGATCAGGAAAGAGAATTGTTAGATCTGGTGGAAGATGTAGGAATTATGAAACCCAAGGACAGAGTAGTAGGAAGTAAAGTTCCTTCGGGATCGAGTTTGAAAGCCAAGGAAGAAGTAGACATTGGATCGGATTAGTAACCAATTTGAGATTTGAATAGGCAGATATGAAGAGGTGCATTGTCATTTCGGATCTACAGGTTTGTAGAGGCATTAGGAAGAGGTGCATTAGGAAGATAACAGTTGTTTGCTTCACTATTTATGAGTGGCATTTGCAACATCATGTTGTTTAGTGCTCATTATTTCTGAGAAGAGATAAAGCAAAGTGCTATGAAGTAGTGCTCATTGCTTGAGCTTAATTTGGTGTATCAGCTTTGCAATTGTGTTTGTGAGTGTGTGAAAAATTTCAAAGTGCAAGTCAAAGTGCTTGTTGGATGTTGGATTCCGCAGCCTTGATCTTTATTCTGTGTGTTTGATCCTGAGTGAAGTGCAATCGAAGCAATGCCTTGACAGATCTGAGAGGAATTGTAGTATTCTACATTTGTGAGTGCAATGCGAAGTTGATGTGAAGCAATTTTGATTGAGGAAGTTATGCCTTCAGTGGAGGGGTGGCAAATTCTAAGGCAAAGTCATTTTGCAATGAAGTGGCATTTTTGGGAGAGCCTGAATCATCACAATCAAGATTGTTTGGAAAGATTTGATGGAGTTGTGATTAAGGAGTGTGAATTCGTGACAAGACTGCGAATTAGTGCTTGTTACCACTTTTGGGTGTAGTTTTTGTGACAACCTGGCAAATATCACTTTTGCGGTAATCGGCTAAGTAAAGTTCATTTCCGCAGAGATACGAGTCAGAATTGGTCAAATACGAAGCAAATTAACAAATTAAACAAATTAACGAAGCAAATTTAAAAGTTTTCCTTCAGTTAGTAACACATCTTGACAGTCATCGGGGTTGATGACTCCTTCAACATGGCTTACTCGGTTTAATCCAAGGTGAGCGGCCATCAAACCCCCTTCCTCCAAGTCAGGTTCACCCAAGGTGAGGTCATATGGATCTTTGTCTTCAACATCTACCTCGTAGCATTCCAAGTAATTAACTTGGACTTTGTCTTCGAATTCGTATGAGGACAAAAACAATGAGTCTTTGGATTCGTCCTCCTCTTCCGATGAACTTGTTTCCCCGAGATGGGGAACCTTCGTCCAACTCACAGTCACCAGCTTCTGATCTTCAGACGAAATGTCCTTGAATCTTAACTTCTGCTGGTGCCAATCCACTACAACTTAAGCACTGTACAACCAGGGTCTGCCGATCAACAGAGGGTAACCAGTTTTTGTCACTGGTTGCAACATGATGTAATTCAACTTGAAGGGTACTCCTCCAATGATCGTGGTAATGTTTGAGAGCATGCCCAGTGGCCATCTCCTGGTTTGGTCTGCAAACTTCAAAACTCGGGGTGTTGGTTCAAACGTATGATGCTCGAGTCAATTTGCAGTATCTTTGGTCATGACATTCACACCGGACCCAGAGTCAATGGGTATCAATGTGATCATGCACCCTACAATCTCCGTGTCTACCTCGGGAGATCCCAAATCTTCCTGCTCAATACGATAGATAGCCGGCAGGTCCTTCTTTGACATCGACCTCACCTTCTTGTGGGCCAAATTCAGCTGTCTCTTGTACAGGTTGTTATCTTCCCACAACTGCTTGAATGTAACGTTGGCATTTGTGGCTGCCAAATCTGCTACAATATTGTATTGGGGAACTCCTCCCAATTTGACCATCTTTGCCTTTGGCTTTGGGTCCGAAGTCTCTCCATGTTCCCTTTTGACTTCGGGACGCTTCAAAATGGTGACGGGCTTGCTGATGGCCTTAACCCGAGGTTCCTCGGGTTGGCCCACCTTGGCTTGGATCAGACCCTTTACTTTGGATCGGATGTCCGCTGGAAAAATTGGAGACTTCGTCTTCGTCTCCTCTTCCAAACTCAGTTCCAGAGTCCTGAGTAATGCCTCCTTTAATTCTTTCTACAAGGCTTTGGCTTTGGCTTTTGCGAGGATCTTTTCCTCCTTGACCGAAAGAATGGCTTTTGGGTGCAGTCTCTTCGCCTTTCGGGAAGATGACAAGGTCATACTCAGTTCTTCGGGATCATGCTTCTTCTTCAAGGTCCGGCCAATTCTCCTTCTGAGGCCGGACTCCCTTCTTGAGGTCTTTCTTCCTCAAGAGTAATGCAATTTACATTCGTCTCCCCCTTTAGCTGAAGTGCTGCATGCTCAGCGGGGGTCTGTACATACTTTACAGGCGGCTTCGGGTTTGGTGGGTGAGGGCATTGGTTGCTCGTATGCCCCGATCCTTTATAGTTTCCGCACAGGGGAACATACCCAATTTGCCTTCTTGGCTCGGGACAGTTTGGGGACCAATGTCCCATCGAGCCACAATTATAACAGGCTCCGGGTGCAACATTCTAAGGCCAATTTTGGTTGCTCATCGGTGGTCTTCATGGAGGAGCATTGGGGTTATACTCCCTGGGTCCAAACCTCGGACCTTGGCTGTACCTCCTGAGTTTGGTACACCGCCTCTTCATCCCGTCTTGGTTCCATCCCAAAACCCAATCAATTTGTTGCACCGGGAATGCATTACGAGTATTGCATTCTGTGTTGGCGTGGCCGGATTTGCCACATGTGGTGCACTACACATTAGACCGTCCAAAGGCTGGGGCCCTTCTTTGGTCCTTAGCCCCAATCATCTGGATCTTGAAATCCAAAAACTCCTTGATGAGGGCATCCAGCTTCGTATCCGCCTTATGTACACTCTTGGCTGGAGGAGTCACTGGTTTCTTGCCTTCACGTCTTCTGACTCGTCTTGGCTTTGATTCTTCTTTGGATTCCAAAGAAGAGCTTGAAGACGTAGAGGATTCATCCGAAGACGGGGAGGTGCTGCACGAAGCTCTCCTTTTGGGCTTCTTGCCTTTCTTCTCCCAATTTCTCGGGTTACCGGCAGAGTGAGAGTGGGCCGCTTCATAACGAGCGACATGTTTGAGTACTTTGTCCAGGGAAGTTACGTTCCTCTCCCTGGCAAAGATTCATATCTCTGGTGAAAGACCCTCAAGGAACCAGGTAATGGCTTGGGCATCGGAGTAACCCACCACCCCCGATTGCTTGGGAACTCGGTTCAGTAGTGCCATGAACCGTTCAGAGTAGTCTCTCAACTTCTCCTTCTTGCCACTGTCCAAATCGTTGAGTGCCGCAAAGACACTCGTATCGTAGTCAACTTCCTGGAATTGTTCCAGGAAGTTGTTTCTCAAGTCTGCCCAGTCCGCTGGTACAAACCCCTTCTAGGTCACATGGGTGTACCAGCTCCGAGTTTTCTTGCGGAGCAGACTTGGGAAAATTCCCAGTCGATCCGCCGAGTCATGCTCCTTGTTAGCAAAGGAGATGACTTTGAATTCTTTGATGAATTCATCGGGGTCTTCGTCTTGTTCTGTCCCCTTGTACTTCTGATAGGCGTGTCGGGTGACAGGAAGCAAAGTCATCGTTTGATGCATTGCGATTGGCTGAGGTAATGTGGAACTTGACGGAACGGAAGGATTGGCTAGAATTGATGTCGTGTTGTCGGCCCAGGGATTCCAATTTGTCAAATTCAAGGTAGGGTCTTCTTTGACAATTTCTGCTATGAGGGTGTCAACTTCAACCCGAGTGGAAGATTCAGGATCAACACCTTTGATGGGTTCTTCAAAATTCCTTTGGGACAACCGAGGAATAGTTTGTAGAAGATGTTGACACTCGTCTTCAGTACGTGTTTGTGCTGTCTTTTCTCGAACAAAGGTCTTCAAGGAAACAACTTCCTTTATAGCTCTAGGGGAAGTTGGTGTATTGGGCCGCAATGCATATGTTTGCCCACTCGATTCTTTCTTCTTCTTGGAAGAAGAGGGAGATGCAAAGTAGCCTTGCCAACCGCCTTCGCGTTTCTTGTGGTCAAGTTCTCGCAGGGCTTCTTGCACTTTGTGAAGGAGTTGAAACTCCAACGCCTTTTGTTCAGTTTTGTCAACAATGGATGGGACGTTCAGACGTTTGTCTTCTTCACGCTGAAGTGCTCGTCTTCAAGCTCTCTCTTCACGTTGTTCTCTCAATGCAGACATTCATATTGCATTGATACCCAGTTTCCAATTTGGCTTCGTATTCTTCCACTTCCGAGATTTGTATCCTCGGTAGCGGTGCCAAAAATCATGTGACAACCCGGCAAATATCACTTTTGCGGTAATCGGGTAAGTAAAGTTTGTTCCTGTAGAGATACGAGTCAGAAATGTCCAAATACAAAGTCAAACAATAACAATGTAGTTCTTCTTGGTTGCGTCTTTAATCTCTCAAGTAGAAACCACACCCAGAAGAGAGTAACAAGCACTGACTCACAGTCTTGTCACAAATTAACACTCCTTAATCACAACTCCGTCAAATCTTTCCAAACAATCTTGATTGTGATGATTTAGGCTCTCCCAAAAATGGCACTTCATTGCAAAACGACTTTGCCTCAGAATTATGTTCCACCCCTCACTGAAGGCACAACTTCCTCGATCAAAAATTGCTTCACATCAACTTTGCACTGCACTCACAAATGCAGAATACTACCAACACTACAATTCCTCTCAGATCAGTCAAGGCATTGCTTTGATTGCACTTCACTCAGGATCAAACAGACAGAATGAAGATCAAGGCTGTGGAATCCAACATCCAACAAGCACACTGACTTGCACTTTGAATTTCTCCACACACTCACAAACACAATTGCAAAGTTGATACTCGGAATCAAGCTCAAGCGACAAGCACTGCTTCACAGCACTTTGCTTTATCTATTCTCAGAAATTATGAGCACTGAACAAAATCTGATTGCGAATGCCACTCTTAAATAGTGAAGCAATTGACAGTTCTAACAACTATACCGTTCTACAACAACTGTTCTAACCTACAGATCCAAAATGACAATGCAACCTTTCATATCTGTCTCTTCAAATCTCAAATCTGTTACTAATCCAATCCAATGTCTACTTCTTCCTCGGCTTTCAAACCCGAACCCAAAGTAATCTTACTTCCTAATACATTTTCCTCAGGTTTCACAACTCCAACATCTTCTACCAGATCCAGCAATTCTCTTTCTTGATCTGAAATTTCACTAGTGGGTAATCTATCTAATTCCTTATCTCCCAACCCACTCTTCTCTAATGTCTCTGAGGGCAACTCCGAAGACATTTGGACTCCTATGTTATCTACTTCAGGTTTTGCTTTAACATCGTTTTGAAGTTTTTCTAGCTCTACTTTCACTAAGTCTAATCTAATTGAAATGTTATCCTCTACCTCCAAAACCTTTCTGTCTACCCGAGTTCTTAATTTAATTATCAAGGCATTCATCTTAGTGTCCTTTGCTTGTCTTTGCCTCGTCTCCTGCACCAACAACTTCAACTCGTGCAGACGCGCTTCTTCAATTCAAACGTTAGCTTCTGTACTTAACATTGCATTCACCCTGAGGACTATCTCCTTCAATGGCTCCAATATTGTCTTCCTTTCTTGTTCTTGATCTGCAAGCCATTCCTCTTGGTACATCTCCAACTCTGCCTCGAACTCGGCTTTCACCGCTTCCTTCTCTTTCTCCTTCTGTTCAATCTTCTCTTCCTGATTATGAAGTAACTCTCGTAAACTTTCTTCTTCTCTACCCCGCGCAGCCAACTCTCTTTGCCAGAGTTGCTTCTTCTCCTCCATACTCTCCATCACTCTATCAAGCTCTTGATCTTTCGCTGCTACCTTTGCCATAGCATAGATAAGCTCTACTCTTGAATCAGCAAACTGCTGCTTCAAGATCTCATATTCAGCTACCTGTCTCTCTCTTGCTATGTCACTCTTCCTCGTAAGATCTTCTTGATAGCTCACTTCTCTCTTTAGGTCTTCAATTACCTGACTTCTCTCTACTGCCTGTGCTCGCAGTACTTCTCTCTCCTCCTCACCTCGGGCTACACTCCTCTTCAACTCCAAATTCTCTTCTTCTAATCTTACTACCACCTGCAATATAGTCTTTACCTCTAGACAAGTCAACTGCATCTCCTTCTTCTTGTGCTCCAACTTCACCAACAACGGACACACTACCTCTCGCAGGTACTCCACTCCATCATTGGCAACTTCTTCCTCCCGCGGAGTGGTCTCTCTTTTCTCCTCGTGTTCTCTTGATACTTGCCTTCTTCTCTGGAGTCTTCGTATCGGGATCGATGCCTCACTGCCCAAACTTTCTTCTGCCTCTTCCTTCATTCTACTCGGCTCCGCCTCACACTTTGCCTTACGTCGCGAGCAAACTCCTTGCTGTACTGCGAGGAGTTTAGGGTACTCTGGGTCTAATACTCTTGTCCTCTGGCACTGGTACTTCGTCTTCCAGCGCTGTATTGTCTTTGGCTTCTACCTCAGCTTGCACTTCTTCTTCGTATTCTTCATTAGCCGCTGGCGCCGAGGTCATCTCTCCATCGTCTTCATTGTCACTGCTCGTATCTCCGCTCTGCAGTGTCAGCTCAGGTTCCTCCTCATGTTCCGAGTCCTCCGTTTTGAGCTCGGCCTCGCCTTCTGAGTCTTCATCTTCTGACTCAATTACCACCATTCCTCGCCTCGGGTTACTTCTCTACATCTTCCGAGGTTTCTTGCTTTCTTCGGCTTCTGCTTGCCGAGTCTTCTTCTTTGTTGGGGTACTCACTACGACTTCCACGTTTTTCCCTGTCTTCGAGCAGTAGTCGTCCATGCTCTGGATTTGGAGAATGAACTGCTGCTCCTCGACATTGACCTCCTTCCGAACATCAAGATGGAAGTGCGACACCATCCAATTCCGCTCCGCCAAGTTCAGCAAATTGAGCCTGAGGTAGAAGTGTGCTACAAATGGCACAATGTAATGTGGAGGCAACTTATCCCGCAGATTCCACACCATCTGCCTCGTTCTCCCATGAAAACACCTTGCCCAATTTATAGGCTCTCCTACAAACAACTTATGGAAGAACACCGCTTGGTGTTTCATCACATAAGTCGTTCTCTCCGGCTTCAAAATTGCCATGAGAGCACTCATGATCCCTCTCTTCAATAATCCTTGTAACTCTCCACCTTGTACCCAATCTTTGTTCACTTCGACGAGAAGGCATCTCTCACCTCCTGAGTTTCTTGGGCTATCTCTCCTTTCCCCAAGAACATGGCTCCCTGCTCCGAGCCCGCCTCCTTCCCGAGTACCAGTCTCCAATCCGACTTTGTCAAGCAAGCCGGATTTGCTCTCTTCCCTTCTTCCTTGGGTCCATTGAGACACTTACTCTCGATGATTTCTGTCATGAATCCTAGAAAACTCACGTTCCTATTCCATGCCAGAAATGTGATCCGAAGTCGGCTCAAGACTTCAATCCTTGCTACCACATCTAATCTCCAAATTGCATGATTTCTCACTGCAAATTCGGAGTTCTTCTTCCCTCCTCCCATCTCTTCTGCTTTCTCACTTTCTCTTGATTTCACTCTCGCGACTTCTCCCTTGCGCACTAACACGAGTCCAACTCTATTTCCCTTTCCCCGATCACCTGCAAGACGACTCCTCAACGGCGAAGGAAAATTGCTCGACATTTTGTCGTTGCAATTTTGATTTTTATAGAGTTGTGCTTCTTTGTCTTCTGTCACTTCGAGTTTCTACCGAGAAATCACACCTCCGGCATGAACCTATCACTGTCAATCAACCTTCGCGCGTATGAGCTGCCAGTTTTGAAACGGCCCCTTCTTGAATTTCTCGCCCCAACGAAAGGTTGTTAGACTGTCTTTGCCTCGGGTTGAGCTCCCCCCAATCCAAAGACAATTTACTTTGTATTGTATGCTGATAGGGTATTTTTGAGTACTTTGCCTTATGACCCAAAGTCATTTTACTTTGGGTTTCATCCCAAAGACTCTTTTCTTCACTTTCTTCGGCCATATAGGCGCAATCCGACTTCTCTATACAACTTCTTCTCCTTTATTGTGAAAAAAACAAAAAATGTGGGCACCACAGAGATGAAGACAAAGTCTCCATCTTGGCGGACATCTGATCTGAAGTAAAGGGTCTAATCCAAGCCAAGGTGGGCCAACCTAAGGAACATTGGGTTAAGGCCATTAGCATTCCCGTCACCATTTTGAAATGTCTCTAAGTCAAAATGGAACATGGAGAGACTTCAAACCGAAAGCCAAAGGCAAAGATGGTCAAATTGGGAGGAGTACCCCAATACGATATTGTAGCGGATTTGGCAGCCACAAATGCCAATGATACATTCAAGGAATTGTGGGAAGACAACAAGTTGTACAAGAAGCAGCTGAATTTGGCCCTTAAGAAGGTGAGGTCGATGTCAAAGAAGGACCTGCTCGCTATCTATCATATTGAACAAGAAGATCTGGGATCTCCCAAGGTTGATGCGGAGATTGCAAGGTGCATGATCACATCAATACCCATTGATTTGGGGTCCGGTGTGAATGTCATGACCGAGGACACTACAAATCAACTCGGGTATCATACGTTTGAGCCAACACCCCGAGTTTTGAAATTTGCAAACCAAACCAAGAGACAGCCTTTGGGCATGCTGTCAAACATACCACGATCATTGGAGGGGTGCCCTTCAAGTTGAATTACAATGTGTTGCGACCAGTGACAAAGACTGGTTACCCTCTGTTGATCGGAAGACCTTGGTTGTACAATGCCCAAGTTGTGTTGGATTGGCATCAGCAGAAGTTAAGATTCAAGGACATTTTGTCCGAAGTTCAGAAGCTGGTGACTGTGAGTTGGACAAAAGTTCCCTATCTTGGGGAAACAAGTTCGTCAAAAGAGGAGGACAAATCTGAAGACTCATCGTCTTCATCCTTAGACAAATCTAAAGACGAAGTCCAAGTTAACTATTTGGAATGCTACGAGGTGGATGTGGAAGACAAAGATCCATATGACCTCGCCTCGGGTGAACCTGACTTGGAAGAAGGAGGTTTGATGGCAGCTTGCCTTGGGTTAAGCCGAGTAAGCCATGTTGAAGGAGTCATCAACCCCGATGACTCTCAAGATGTTGTCTTGACTGAAGGTAAAATTTTAAAAATTTCAAAGACAGTCACTTCGGAGGAGTTGGCAGGATACACTACCTTGTTCATAGAATTCCAAGATGTATTCACCTGGTCTATTGATCAAATGCCGGGTATTCCACAAGAATTTGGAGAACATTGGATTGATCTGGTTGAAGGTGCGGTTCCGGTTCGGCAGAGACAATACCGCCTGAACCCAAAGTACTCGCTTTTGGTGAAAGATGAAATTGACAAGTACTTCGGGAGCTGAGAGCCTTCTTGGGACATGTTGGATACTATAGACGCTTCGTGTCAAATTATGCAGTGCTTGCTGCACCCCTTACAAAGCTTCTAAACAAATCCGAAGACTATCTGTGGGAAGCAAATCAAGAAGAAGCTTTCCAGGTGTTGAAGAAGAAGCTGGTTGAAGCACCAGTTATGAGAGCCCCAAATTAGGATGTCTCTTTTCATGTATATGTGGACACTTCGTCCATGGCCATTGGTGTTTTCTTAAGTCAGAAGGACGAGAAGGACTACCCAATGTATTATGCCAGCCGACAACTTTCAATTTCTGAAAAGAACTATTCGACGACTGAAAGAGAAGCACTCGGGATGGTGTATGCCTGCAAGAAATTTCGCCACTACCTATTGGGATACAAGTTTGTCTTCTATGTCAGAAGGACTACCCAATGTATTATGCCAGCCGACAACTTTCAATTTCTGAAAAGAACTATTTGATGACTGAAAGAGAAGCACTCGGGATGGTGTATGCCTGCAAGAAATTTTGCCACTACCCATTGGGATACAAGTTTGTCTTCTATGTTGACCATTATGCATTGCAACATTTGGTCAAGAAGGCAGGTTTGTCCAGGCAAATTGCAAGATGGATCTTGTTGTTACAAGAATTCACATATACTGTACAAGTAAGGAAGGGAGCTTTGCATTCAAATGCGGACTTCCTGTCCAGGTTAGAAACTCAAGACCAGGAGTGGGAAATTGACAATTGGTTCCCTGACAAAGAGTTATATCAATTAACAGCAATGTGAAGTACGAGGTATGCAGCAAAATATCATTATCTGCATACTCTCCATTGTCTTGAAGGGATGGACCCAGAGCAAAGGGCATTCTTTCTCAGGAAAATGGGGCCATACCAGCTCAAACTCAGCATTGTATTCAAGATGTGCAAAGACAAAGTACTTTGGCAATGCTTGGAGTCATACAAAGTAGGAGGAGTGATTGAATCTTTACACTCCAAAGCATCGGGAGGACACTATGCTCTGAAGAATACCGTAAAGAAGATTCTTTTGGCGGGGTATTGGTGGCCTATGCTGTACAAAGACACGCATGCTCATATCCAAAGCTATGATGCCTGTCAAAGAATGGGGAAGCCAATGGCTACTTTTCAATGGCCTTTGAGACCAATTTTGCCTTTGGCCTCATTTGAGAAATGGGGGATTGATTTTGTGAGTCCCATTCAACGAATGACCCGAGTCACAAGAAAGCAATACATTTTGGTTTGCACTGACTATACTACCAAGATGGTTGAAGCTGAAGCAACTCGTAGAGATGATGCCAAAACTATGGCGGAATTTTTCTTTTAAATCATCATCTCCCGATATGGGTGTCCTCTAGAATTGGTCAGTGACCGAGGGACACATTTTTTGAACTCTGTAATAGAGGCATTAACCAAGTACTTTCAGATTAAACATCAGAAGACAACTCCTTATAACCCAAAAGCAAATGGCTTAACGGAAAAGGCAAATGGGTTACTTTGCAAAATTTTGAATAAGGTGACTGTCAATTATGCTTATGACTAGGATACAAAATTACCAACCGTGTTGTGGGCATATCAAACAATAGAAAAGATTACAACCAAAAAAACTCTATACTTCTTAACATATGGCTTGCATCCCATACTACCAGTTGAATTTGAAGTACCGACATATCGGATTCTTTGCGAAGAACGACTGTTGGAGGAAGAAAGCCAAGATCTTCGGATCCATCAAGTAATGTGGTTAGAAGAGAAAAGAGACGATGCAATGAAAACCACGAAGGAAGTACAAGCACGGAGGAAAGTCAGGCACGATAAGCATATCAAGCCTATGGATGTATGCAAAGGAGATTTGGTTTTGTTATATGACAATTGCCAAATATTTTTTCCAGGCAAGTTGCATTTGAGATAGATGGGGCCCTATCAAGTTCTTCATCTCTATGAAAATGGGTCCATGCAGCTTGTAGACCTCAAGGGCAATCCTTTTGCCACTCGAGTAAACGGGTGGAGAGTTTGGAGATATTGGACCATAGACTCGGAAGTCTCTAAGACACTCGAGGTCTATGTTCGCGAGGACACTCACATTTGAGAGAGAGGGTATGTGGTACCCACATTTTTTGTTTTTTTCAAAATGGAGAAGAAGAAGTGTATAGAGAAGTTGGATTGCGCCTGTATGACTAAAGAAGGCGAAGAAAAGAGTCTTTGAAATGAAACTTGAGGTAAAGTGGCTTCGGGTCATAAGGCAAAGTACTCGGACTTGCCCTGTCAGCATACAACCCAAAGTAAGAAGGCTTTGTATCAGGGGGGAGCTCAACCCAAGGCAAAGACATTGTAACAACCTTTCTTTGGGGTGAGAAATTCAAGAAAGGACCGTTCAAAACCGGTGGCCATACGCGTGAAGTACAATTGACAGTGACAAATGCATGCAAGAGGTGTGATTTCTTGGTAGAAACTTGAATTGAAGAGAGACAAAGAAGGCACGACTTTATAAAAATCGGGCTAACAATGAAGCAATGTTGAGGAATTTTTCCTTCACCGTTGAGGAGTCATCCTGCTTGAGATCATGGGAAGGGAAGTAGAGTTGAAGACGCGCTAGTGTGTAGAGGAGAATTCAAGAGAGTTAAACCAAGAGACAATGAGGAAGTAGGAAAGATGGGAGGAGGAAAGAAGAAATCCAAATTTGTAGTGAGAAATCATGCAATTTGGAGGTTAGATGTGATCGCGAGAATCAAAGTCTTGAGCCGACTTGGGATCACCTTCTTGGCGTGGAATTGGAACGTAAGTTTTCCAAGTTTCATGATCGAGATAATCAAGAGTAAGTGTCTCAATGGCCTCAAGGAAGAGGGGAAGAGAGGAAAACCGGCTCGCTGGACAGAGTCGGATTGGAGATTGGTGCTCGGAAGAGAGGTAGGTACGGAGCAGGGTGCCACGTTCTTGGGGAAGGGAGAGGTAGCCAAAGAAACCCAAGAGGTGAGGGATGCCTTCTCTTCAAAGAGAACAAAGAATGGGTATAAGGTCGAGAGTTACAAAGATCCATTGGAGAGAGGGATTGTGAGTGCTTTCATGGCAATCTTGAAGCCGGAGAGAACGACTTATATGATGAAACACCAAGTGGTGTTCTTCTATAAGATGTTTGCAAGTGAACCTATCAATTGGGCGAGGTGCTTCCATGGGAGGACGAGACAAATGGTGTGGAATTTGTGGGATAAGTCACCTCTACACTACATCGTGCCATTTGCAGCACATTTCTACCTCAGGTTGAATTTGCTCAATTTGGCAGAGTGCAATAGAATGGTGTCTCACTTTCATCCCACCTTGAGAAGAGAAGTTGACGTGGAGGAGTGTCACGCCATTTGTAGTTCCGCATCTAGCTACTCGGACACTGGAGTTCTAGTGATAGTAGTTAGAGTTATTCTAGTAGTTTCTCAAGGACTACTTTCTGACAGTCTAATTTGGTGTTCGGGGTACTGACTTCACGGTGGGGCCCACCGTCACTTTGCACCGTTCGCACCATCGAGTGTGCCGTCAGTGGGACCGTTAGGGTTCCAATGCTAGCTTGAGTCTAGGGAGGTATAGTTTCGAAGTGAGCACTAGAGAGCTCACTTCTCTGATGTTGAGCCTTCGAGTTCCTGGCTATGGTGGACAGAGGCCGGCGAGCGTCACCTGGATTCTCTATGCTTGAGTGGGTGTGGCTTGACTGTAATCAGTGCCCTGTTGTTGGCAATTTATAGAGTGACAAATCAAGTACTGATTTGAGTTAAGTTGAGTTGAGACTGTTAAGCAATCTGATTACATCAGAGAAGTGAAGTCAGGGGGAAATCGGGTGTAGGAACGTTGAGTGTTGGTGGTATCTCCAAGCTCGGTGGATTTTGGTAGCTCGATTCAAGTTCTATGTTTCCCTAGTGTGCAGAAGCTCGTTCAGTTGATGCAGATTTGGCAGTTAGGCGGACAGTGTGCTGAAGCGCTAGCCAAATTTTGAGCAAAGAAGGAGCAATTTTTGAGCAATGTTGTGATTTTGAGCTCAGGAGGTGAAGGCAGGACCAATTTGATGCGAGTTGTGCTCAAAAAGTGAAATTGAAGGTGGAGTTGGGAAGCTCTTCTCATGAAATTGTGATTTGGCAAAACCCATTTTGTCAATTTGGCTCAAGTGGAAAGTTAGCGGGGGATTTGGCGGACAACATCTTTAGGGTTTACGTCAGATTTACGTCAGATTTTGGGCCAGATTTGGAGGAGTTTTCACTGTTTGGCCAGATTTGGAGGAGTTTTGCTAGTTTGGAGGACTTTCACCGATTTGGAGAAGTTTTGCCAATTTTGGAGGAGGTTCGAAGTGGCAACAAGAAAGGCCTCATTTGGGCGTTTAGAGGCTTCGAGGCATAGGGTTGTGGGCTATGAGAGGCTACAAAGGCCTTGAAGGGCCAGAAGGGCCAGCAAGCCAGCTTGCTGGCGTGAGGTTAGCTAGTTTAGAGTAGATCTTGGTCATTGGTTGGCAAAATCTGCCTTTCTTGCTAGATTGTGCGCAATAGGGTTTGACCCCTAGATCTCTTGTTCCTAGACTAGTGCCCTAGCCAATTGGTCCACCCTCACTTGTTGTCCTAGTGACTGCGCCACTATTATCTATACACATGTAGCTTTGGCTAGGAGAGGCAGTTTGATCCCATTCTTGGTGATCCTGGTAGCTTAGGACTTAGATCCGAACTGCTCTTATGTCAAATGCCAAATGGTGGCAGAGTTAGTCCCGTGTTGTGTTATGAGATGGAGGGTTTTTGTTTAGATTTCTTGTGATTGGATCCCCTCCATTCTCTACTTCCTGTTTGTGCACCACGTTTGTGTAAGGTGCCATGACTTTTGAGCGTTGGTGCTCTGGTGTGCTCTTGGTGGTGAGGCTAGAGTGATGACCAATCAGACTACCTTTGTTTCTCTCCGGTGAGGCAGGAAATGATGACCTGCAGACCGCGAGCGTGCGTGTTATGATGGTAGGTTACAGGTTGCCCTTCCCCTAGTGTAGTTATCTCGGTTAGAGTCACATTAGTGGGTGGTGTTTAGTTGGTGTTGGCACGTGGTGGTGTTGGCACTTGGTGGGGTACTTGCGACTTGCGGTTGCAGTTGGTGGTTCAAGTTTGGTTTTTCGAGTCGAGTGGTTACTTTGTCACGACGGAGTTCTTTGGAGATTCTAGAGGAGTTAGCCCTGCAGTACGCAGTGGGTTTACTCAGAGTGGTGCTTGGTATCAGCCTGTATCTTAGGTCCCAGTGAGGGAGGAGATTGACTCTGAGTTGGAGTTCGACACAAGAGCTGATTCAGTTGAGAGTGCACTTGGTGTGTCCGCACCGTTGTTGTGGGACATGGACGAGATTTATGGGGCCTCCAAAGGCCCTTGGCATTACTCTGGTACAGTATGTACCATTGAGTTTGATGACTTCATCCAGGAGTTCGATAGTTGGTGTGATCTGCAGTAGATGCGGAACCCAACTTTGTTCACACCCTTCATGGCATAGAAGGGGTTGTTCCAGCATCTGGAGGGTCCGCCGATGGATGACTACCATGAGTTCAGGAGAGCTCATTTGGAAGAGATTGAGTTATGGAGATAGTATTGGTCTCCACACTATGTCTCCATGACTTCAGGCTCGGTGGCCAGGAGTAGATCGGCTGTACCCACAAGTTCTAGCTCAAGTAGTGTTGGTGGAGCTAGTGGAGGTGCACTAGCTAGAGATAGTGCTACTACGAGAGGATGTACCGCTGCAAGAGGTGGGGTGGTACCGGGGTTTAACCCCATGGTGGAGTTCTTCCTGTGTTTGAGGCAGAACTACCAGGGAGTGCGGACTGACAAGCTGAGGAGCTTGCAGGAGTTCCAGTGGAAGGCTAGAGAGAGCCTACGCGAGGCATACACTTGCATGAGGCGGCTGATCAGTTTCACTCAAGGAGTTACTGAGGCCCAGGCAGTCCAATTTTGGTATGAGATACTGGACAAGGAGTTGCGACGTAGAGTTCGTGATGCTACGTTGTTGCAGGCTACTTCGCCCACGTTGGCAGTGGTCTCTGGTTTGGCTGAGCGTATTGAGCTCAACATGGTGGAGGAGAGAGTGGTCTGGATTTGGTAGGGAGACCTCATCCACGGTTGTGACTTCTTCTAGAGTGTAGCAGAGTGCACCACGCCTAGTTGGTTTTCGAGGACAAGGTGGACAGCCCAGATCTTATGGAGCGAGTGGAGGGCCTAGTGGAGTTAGACCCTTACCCTCATTTTCGGGTCAGCAGCAGCCAGTGAGAAGTAGTGTTGCTTGTTGGACTTGTGGTGGACCTCACCAAAGGAGAGAGTGTACTCAGGGCAGCAGACCTGATACCTCTGGTGCATTACAGCCAGCACAGAGGCAGTGTGAGCACTGCCACAGATTTGGTCACACTAGTGACCGGTGTTTTGACCTACACCCGGAGTTACGGAGTGGTAGGGCTGCTATGGTAGGTAGTAGAGGAGCTCCAGTTCATGGAGGACGAGGTGGTAGAGGTGGTGGTAGAGGATCTACACCTAGTAGGGGTGCAGTACTTGCACTTACTTCTGACATAGCTATGGCTACTCGGATTGAGCAGTTGGAGCAGAGGTTGGCTAGTATAGCTATTGCTCAGAGGAGATCAGATTCGGGTGTTGAGGCTTCCACCTCATATGCTGGTGATAGAGATGCTTTGGACTTCATGTGCGGAGCAGCACAGGTGGATGCATGTGCAGCAGTGACTAGGAGTGCAGTACGTGCTCCAAAGCCTAGAGGAGCATCAGTGGAGTTGGACCTACAGAGAGGAGAGGTTGGGAGACAGGTCAAACTTCCCCAGTCTTTCATGCTATCTGAGGCATTGCAGACGACATCCATGGGTTCTAGACGTCCCAGTGCAGGTGTGGTAGGTGGTGATGGAGTACATGATGGACTACCTACTAGTCAGCCTCCTACTACTACACAGACTGAGTCTAGCATGATGTTGGGGGCGGCTTAGTTGATTATGCAGCATCCTTTGTTTTCAGCCAATGACATGTTTAAATTGGGAGTTGACCCAGCCCCAATGTTCCGGTTGGCTGCCATGTTGTGTGAGAGTAGGAATGGTGCAGTTCCTACTACTAGAGCAAAGGTGGTTGGTAGTGGAGCTGACTTGGTTGAGGAGCATGGGATCCGTTCAGCGACCAGTGGTTTATGGCAGGCAGCAGCGGCTAGACTGGAGAAGTTGCCAGCTAGACCGGCCTTTGAGAGAGCGCGGTTTACACCTGGTGTTGTCCTATTGGATAACCAAAGGGGGATTTTTTGTTTAGGGTGGGACCTTCAGGGAAGGTCTATACACCACAGAGAGTCTTGTTAGACTCTGGTGCGCAGCCTCTTATGTTGGGGAAGGTTGCAGTTGTTGGTCTGGAGTTACAGAAGACTGATGTGGAGAGGTGTCCATTTCAGATCCAGACATCTCTTGGTGGTGGTTCGACACAATACATCACATGGAACTGGAATGTGGTGGTTTGACACAGTACATCACTCCTTTTTGGCATGGAATTGGAATGTAAGTTTCCAGGATTCATGACAGAAATCATCGAGAGTAAGTGTCTCGATGGACCCAAAGAAGAGGAGAAGAGAGGAAATCCGGCTCGCTGGACAGAGTCGGATTGGAGACTCGTACTCGGGAAGGAGGTAGGCTTGGAGCAAGGAGCCACGTTCTTGGGGAAGGGAGAGATAGCTCAGGAAACTCATGAAGTGAGGAACGCTTTCTCTTCAAAGAGAACAAAGAATGGGTATAAGGTTGAGAGTTACAAGGATCCAGTGAAGAGAGGGATCGTGAGTGCTCTCATGGCAATCTTGAAGCCAAAGAGAACAACTTATGTGATGAAACACCAAGCGGTGTTCTTCCATTAGTTGTTTGCAAGAGGGCCTATTAATTGGGCAAGATGCTTCCATGGGAGGACGAGACAGATGGTATGGAATTTGCAGGATAAGTGGCCACCACACTACATCGTGCCATTTGCAGCACATTTTTACCTCGGGTTGAATTTGCTCAATTCGGTGGAGCAAAGCAAAATGGTGTCTCATTTCCATCCCGACTTGAGAAGAGAAGTCGACATGGAGGAACAGCAGTACATTCTCCAAATCCGAAGCACTGATGAATACTACATGAAGACGGGTAAGAGCATGGAGATAGAAGCAAGCACTGCTAAATCAAAGAAGAGAGGTCGGCAAGGTGAAGCCAAAGATATCAAGATACCTCAGAAGATGCACAGAAGTAACTCGAGGCAAGGTATGGTGGTAATTGAGTAGGAGGATGAGGACTCAGAAGGAGATGCCAAGCTCAAAACAGAAGACTCGGAACACGAGGAGGAGCCTGAGCTAACATTGCAGAGTGGAGATACGAGCAGCGATAGTGATGAAGTGGGAGAGATGACATCTGCGCCAGCAGCTGACGGATACAAAGAAGAAGAAGTGCAAGCTGAGATGGAGGCCAAAGACAACACACAGTTGGAGGACAAAGTAACTGTGCCCGAGGAAAGGAAGATCGTAGTACAGCGAGGAGTTCGCTCAAGACGTAAAGTGAAGTGTAAAGCGGGGCCGAGTAAAGTGAAGGAAGAGGTCAGAGAAAGCTTGGGAAGTGAGGCGTCAATTCCGATACAAAGACTGCAAAGGAGAAGGCGAGTATCGGGTGAAGAAGAGGTAAGGAAGGAGATTTCTATGCAGGAAGAAGTAGTTGCGAGAAATGGAGTGGAGTACTTGCAAGAAATTGTGTGTCCATTGTTGGTGAAGTTGGAGCACAAGAAGAAGGAGATGCAGTCGATATGTCCGGAGGTGACGATTGTGTTGCAGGTGTTAGCGCGATTAGAAGCAGAGAACTTGGAGTTGAAGAAGAGTGTAACCCGAGGTGAGGAGGAACGGGAAGTACTACGAGCGGAGGCAATAGAGAGAAGTCAGGTAATTGAAGACCTGAAGAGAGAAGTGAGCTATCAAGAGGATCTTGTGAGGAAGAGTGACATAGCAAGAGAGAGACAAGTAGCAGAATACAAAATCTTGAAGCAGCAATTTGTTGATTCAAGAGTAGAAGTAATCCATGCTATGGCAAGAGTAGCAGCAAAAGATCAGGAGCTCGATAGAGTGATGGAGAGTATGGAAGAGAAGAAGCAACTCTGGCAAAGAGAGTTGGCGGCACAATACCAAGAAGAAGACCGATTACGAGTGTTACTTTGTAATCAGGAGGAGAAGGTTGTACAGAAGGAGAAGGAGAAGGAGACAATGAAAGCCGAGTTTGAGCTAAATCTTTCACTTGGCCTGGTGACTTGTTGGAGGGAAATGCCCATGCAGTGGATACTCCAGTACCAAAGGAGATCACTCGGCTTTGGAGTACAAGTGGGATTGTTCCATCCACCTTGGATGTTCCATTGTGGAGTTCAGAGGAGGCATTGCAGCATCATGCAAATCAGTTGGTGCAGTTGGCTTGGAGTGGAGCCTTTGTACCATCAGGAGATGAGTGTGAGGATGAGCCTCCAGAGGCAATTGCTTTTACACCTCTGGATACCACACTCATTGCTTGGCAGTATCCAGTAGAGGGGATATGCCTATTGGAGTTGTTTGGTGGGATCAGCACCAAACTAGCTGTGGTGTTATAGGCAGGTATTTGAGTACAGAGGTACTTGTATGTAGAGAGAGATGAGACTATTAGGCAAGTCTCTCTACATCATGTGGCACACTTGGCCTATCGGTATCCGGAGTTATTACCGATGTCATCAGTCAGAGGTTACCAAAAGTCCTTACCAGGAGACATTTCCTTACTCCCAGGGGCGCATGACCTAGAGAGACATGGGCCTATTCACTTGGTGCTGGATGGCCATGTCAGGGACATACACGTGCGGGCCACGGTTTGGATCTTCAGGATCCTTGTTCTGGTGTGTTTTGGGAGATGTTACAGATACTACGACATCTCCAAGTTCATCAATCTGTTTCTCTAGCTTACCTTTTGGAGAACATTCCATTGATGGGTGATTCTTGCACTAGAGTGGTGGCGAGTACACATCAGGTCCATTTATGGATGGGACCTGCTGTATTGTTAGATGCAACCAGAGTGGGATCACAAGCTCATCGTCTTTGTCTTTGGTGGACGAACCTCTTACCCAGAGAGGTTCTACAACGTAGTTATGATGGGATTCAGCGACTAGACCACATTCTTGTTGATGATATCTTGGATGTTGGACGCCAGTCTCAGACAGTGGGAGTGGCTGATAGGTCACCTATGGCAGTGGTAAACTTAGTTGGACAGCCTAGAGCTGCATTTCCCACACTCATGAGTGTCCTTGGCTCTCATGCTTTTTGAGAGGGAGGACCTGGACTTGTTTGGGACTCACAGTTACAGCAGTTGGTGGAGCCCAATGTTGATGAGAGAGAGCGGGTGATGGGTTTTTGCAATGGTATTACTGCTGTTCCAGTAGTGTCAGAGGCATCTAGGCGTTAGGTGTTAGGTCAGGCTATGGACCTGAACTATTTGACCTGGATTGTGAGCCTTGGCTTGGCAGAGCAACGTAGGATGGGCTTGATAGGCATCACCACTCGGACACTTGTGAGCCCTGTGCCTATCAAGACGATTCAGGCACATGCTAGGGGCGATGGACCGAGTGGACAGGGTATTCTTGGGACACATCCAATAGCTACTAGGGAGAGTGGTCTACTTGGAGTCCATCTAGGTGAGAGTGGGCTACTTGGATTACACCCTTGGTCCACAAAGGATGCAGCTAGAGGACGTGTGGAGCTTGCAGCCAAAGTGGAGGGAGTTTTTCACACAGAGGTTGGGACCTCTAGTGGTTGGGAGCATGACACTATTGCTCCCAAGGGCCCAGTGTAGCAGCCAGTCAGTACGTCTTCCACTCCTACTACAGTTACAGAGGATACTTGGGAGCCAGATCTTGGACCCAAGCTTACTGGAGAGGAAAGACAGAGGGTTTGGAGGTTCTTAAGGAGTCACACAAGTTGGTTTGCCTTCAATATGAAGGATTTGGTTGCTCTGAAGGGACCAGGTATACGGATTGAGCTGACTAGCAACACACCAGTTTTCCGACGTCCTTATTGATATAGTGATATGGAGAGGACATTGATTCAGAGCCGGAGTAGTGACCTTTTTGAGGCTGGTTTGGTGGAGATTTCACATGGAGAGTATGCATCAGCGACAGTGATGCCAGCCAAGAAGGATATGCATGGCAACTATACAGATAGGCGGATGTGTGAAGATTACCGTCCTATCAACCGACAGACCAGGGCTGATCGGTATGCCATGCCTACACCGAAGGAGATTTTTGATGCGATTGGGCATGCAAAGGTCTTCAGTACTTTGGATCTTCAAGCGGGATATTATCAGTTACCGATTAGGGAGGAGGATAAGTCCAAGACAGCAGTTTGGGCTATTGATCCTCACGGTAAGGATGTGTTACATGAGTGGAGGTTCCTGCCATTTGGGTTGAAGAACGCTCTTGCTGAGTTCCAGAGGGTCATGGATAGGATCCTAGCTGGATTGGATTTTACTTGGTGCTATAATGATGGCATTTTGGTTTATAGCACTACTATGGAGGAGCATGAGAGACAATTGTTGGAGGTGTTTGAGAGGTTGAGATCTCATGGACTCAAACTACATCCTGGGAAGTGTAGGTTCTTCCACGAGCAGGTTGAGTATTTGGGTCACACTATCTACCCCGGAGGACTTGGTGTTCAACAGACCAAGGTGGAGGCTATTGCACATATTCCTCGGCCTACGGATGTGAGCAGAGTGCGAGCATCCCTTGGGTTGGCAAACTTCTATCGCCGCTATGTTAGAGGATTTAGTGCCATTGCCAAGGCCTTGACAAAGCTGACCAAGCTTACACAGGAGTGGTGTTGGGGAGATGAGCAGGAGAGAGCTTTTGTAGAGCTCAAGGAGAGGTTGACATCTGCTCCTATTTTCAGGAGACCGATCAGGGGATGACCATTTCAAGTTCACACTGATTGGAGTATGTTGGGGCTTGGAGCGGTGCTCACCTAGCATGATGATGAGGAGAAGGAGTTTGTGGTGGCCTATGCTAGTCGCTCCAACAATTCAGCAGAGGCAAAGTATAGTTCATATGAGGGAGAGTGCTTGGCAGCAGTTTGGGCAGTAGCAAATTTCCGATGTTACCTATTTGATAACCCCTTCACTCTCATCACTGATCATCAGCCACTGAAGTGGTTGATGGAGTCCGATAAGCTTTCAGGGAAGCTTGCAGGATGGGCTCTGATTTTACAGGAGTATGATTTCACGGTTGTTCACAGACCTGGAGTGGTGAACCGTGATGCAGATGGGTTGAGTAGAAACCCATGTCCCAACCAGCAGGATCAGACCGGAGCACGTTGGCATGGTGAGACAGATGAGGAGATGGTGCCAGGTTGGCATGCATCGGCCTTTCTGTGTATATTTGCAGAGGCTTTGGTGGTATCTCTCTCAGCGCATACAAGAGGAGTTATTGAGGTCACAGATCCAGAGAGTGAAGATATTGGTATAGTTCAGCGAGACATTCATGATGATGTCTTAGTGATAGACTATCTTTGCACTGGTGTTGTGGGTGGCACAGTTGGGGCCAAGGAGAGAAACCGTGTTCTTCAGTGAGCCAGATGGTTCAGATTGGAGGGTAGACACCTTTTGCGTGTATGGGAGGATGGTAGAGTGCGAGTAGTACCACTTCCATCACAAAGACCACAGTTGGTCCGTCATGCTCATGAGGAGCTAGGACATTTTGGAGTAAAGCGTACATATAGCTTACTCCAGAGTCATTATTGGTGGCACGATATGCAGACCGAGGTACAACAGTTTGTTGCCAGATGTGTGGTTTGTGACCAAGTTAGAGCATCATTCAATGCTCTTACGCCACAATTACACCCATTACCTATCATGGGATTGGGTTACCATTGGAGTTTGGACTTTGCCGGACCTTTACCGCTGACTGTGACACATCATCGGTATGTTTTGGTGATGGTGGAGCACTTCTCCAAGTGGATTGAGTTGGTGGCACTTCTTGACAAGTCTAGTGAAGGGACAACTTACTTGTTCCTGGATTGAGTTCTTAGTCATTTTGGTGCACCAGCTGAGGTTTTACTAATCAGGGTACAAAGTTCTTGGGGGAGTTTCAGGTCTTGTGTGACAAGGCTTTGATTGATCATCGTACAACATCCCGAGATCACCCTGAGGCAGATGGCTTAGCAAAGAGAGTGGTTCAGACGGTGAAGAGAGGATTGCAAAAGTATGGTTTGCAGAGAGGCCACTAGGGAGATTGGGATCTCTAGTTACCTTGGTTGGCCATGGGCTATTGGTTCAGCCGGCAAGCCTCCTTAGCATCCTTCTCTCCATAATTTCTACTCTATGGACGAGATCCAGATTTACTTGTAGCCATTCGTCGAGATGCTACTGTAGTTTTGGACTTGGATGACCCCAATGTATGGATGAGCGCATGTTCTCAACGGGCAGAGATCTTTCGGAGAGTGATGCCGATGGCCTTTGAGAACTTGGCGATTGCTCAGCATAGAGATACTTTACGCTATGCTACCATTTGAGGAGGGGGTTATAGACCCTTGATCCGTCGATTTCATCCAGGCGACTATGTATATCTACAGCAGACAGCACCAACGACACTTGATGTTTCTACAGGCTGCACTATCTTGAGAGTGCGTGAGGTTTTGCCATCTGGAGTCCTTGTGTTAGAAGGACGTGATGGTGTTGTTTGGAAGGATCATGTGTGCAGTTGTGCGCCATGCCACCTTCCAAACATTGATGGTACTATGGACCCAAGCTTGGCACTTGTACGTGCAGGCTTGAGGTGTATGTTATGTGGCTCTTTTGATGGAGCTGCTACTATGTTAGTGTGTGATAGCTGTTTGAGAGGATGGCATATGGCATGTATGACTCCTCCCCTCATGGTGGTTCCTCAGGGACAATGGTTATGTCCTAGATGTACTTGACCAGTAGCTAGTTCATTCTTTATATGGTATAGATTACAGACAGGCAACTAACGATGGGGCTCCATAGCACCCGGCCTCTTGATCTTTGCCCATTAGAGGGTATACCATATACTTAGAGTAGATGGCTATCTGGAGTTAGAGGGACCTAACCGCCAGCTAGGGAGGCAATTGTGGCACTTTAGAGTCTATGTATGACTTATGTGTGAGTTGTGTTTCTATAGTGTATGATGTTGATGTTGACAGCGATGTATGTTGTGTAGCGATGTATATACGCACGACAGTTGTCACGCCATTTGTAGTTCCGCATCTAGCTGCTCGGACACAGGAGTTCTAGTGATAGTAGTTAGAGTTATTCTAGTAGTTTCTCAGGGACTACTTTCCGACAGTCTGATTTGGTGTTCAGGGTACTGACTTCACGGTGGGGCCCACCGTCACTTTGCACCGTTCACACCGTCAGCGGGACCGTTAGGGTTCCAGTGCTAGCTTGAGTCCGGGGAGGTATAGTTTTGAAGTGAGCTACAGAGAGCTCACTTCTCTGATGTTGAGCCTTTGAGTTCCTAGCTATGGTGGACAAAGGCCGGCGAGCGTCACCTGGATTCTCTATGCTTGAGTGGGTGTGGCTTGACTGTAATCAGTGCCCAGTTGTTGGCAGTTTATAGAGTGACAGATCAAGTACTGAGCTGAGTTGAGTTGAGTTGAGAGTGTTAAGCAGTCTGATTATTGTGGCACTTTAGAGTCTATGTATGACTTATGTGTGAGTTGTGTTTATGACTTATAGTGTATGATGTTGACAGCGATGTATGTTGTGTAGCGATGTATATACGCACGACAGGAGCAACAATACATTCTTCAAATCTGAAGCACTGATGAGTACTACACACAAACGGGCAAGAGCATGGAGGTAGAAGTGAGTACTCCAAAGTCAAAGAAGCGGAGTTGACAAGGAGAAGGCAAAGACGTAGAGAAGACAAGACCTCGGAAGACCAGGAGAGGAAACCCAAGGAAAGGCATAGTGGTGATTGCGTCATCAGAGGAAGACTCGGAAGGCAAAGCCGAGTGCAAGTCCAAAGACTCGGAACATGAGGAGGAACTAGAGCTCACGCTGCAAAGTGGGGATACGAGTAGCAATAGTGATGAAGGTGGGGAGATGATGTTGGTGCCTACTGCCGAAGAAGAAGAAGTTTGGGTGGAGCTCGAGGAAGAAAATAATGCAAAGTTGGAGGACAAGGTACCCGAGCCGGAGGAGAAGAAGATTACGATTCAAAGAGGAGTTTGGTCGAGACGCAAGGCAAAGTGTGAAGCGGGTCCAAGCAAGGCAAGGGAAGAAGCGAGTGCTAGCTCGGGAAGTGAAGCGTCTATTTTGATACGACGACTGCAAAGAAGAAGGCAAGTATCGGGAGGAGAAGAGGTAAAGAAGGAGATCTCTCCGTAGGTGGAAGTAGGTGCAAGTGATGGAGTGGAGTACCTGCAAGAAATTGTGTGCCCATTGTTGGTGAAATTAGAGCACAAGAAGAAGGAAATGCAGTCGACATGTCTGGAGGTGAAGATTGTGTTGTAGGTTTTGGCAAGACTAGAAGAAGAGAACTCGGAGTTGAAGAAGAGTATAATCCAAGGTGTGGAGGAAAGGGAAGTACTGCAAGGGGATGCAATAGTGTAGTGTAAGTTATTGAGGACTTGAAGAGAGAAGTGAGGTATCGAGAGGAACTTGTGAAGAAGAATGACCTAGCAAGGGAGAGACAAGTAGTAGAGTATAAAATCTTGAAGTAGCCGTTTGCTGATTCTAGACTAGAAATTATCCATGCTATCGTGAGGGTAGTAGAGAAGGAACAAGAGCTTGATAGAGTGATGGAGAATGTAGAAGAGAAGAAGCAACTATGGCAACGGGAGTTGACAGTGAGATATAGGGAAGAAGAGCGATTACGAAAGTTACTTCGTAATCAGGAGGAGAAGATTGTGCAGAAGGAGAAGGAAAAGGAAATTGTGAAAGCCAAGTTTGAGGCAGAGTTGGCAATGTATAGGGAAGATTGGCTTGCAAATCGGGAGCGTGAAAGGAAGATGAGATTGGAGCCATTGAAGGAGATCATAATTAGGATGAATGTGATGCTGAGTACAGAAGCCAGTGTTTGTATTGAAGAGACGAGGCTGCATGAGTTGAAGTTGTTGGTGTAGGAGACGAGGAGGAGACATGCAAAGGATACAGACTTGAATGCTCTGTTAATTAGTCTCAGAACTTGGGTAGATAGGAAGATATTGGAAGTCGAAGACAATATCATGATTAGATTAGATCTAGTGAAGTTAGAGATAGATAAACTTCGGAAAGACATTAGAGCCAAACCCAAAGTAGATGAAGTAGGAGTGCAGATGTCTTTGAAGTTACCATTGGAGACAATAGAGAAGAGTGGGTCAGCAGATCAGGAGTTAGATAGATTACCCACTAGTGAAATGTCAGATCAGGAAAGAGAATTGTTAGATCTAGTAGAAGATGTAGGAATTATGAAACCCGAGGATAGAGTAGTAGGAAGTAACATTACTTTGGGATTGGGTTTCAAAGCCGAGGAAGAAGTAGACATTGGATCGGATTTGTAACTGATTTGAGATTTGAATAGGCAAATATGAAGAGGTGCATTGTCATTTCGGATCTGCAGGTTTGTAGAGGCATTATGAACAGGTACATTAGGAAGATAACTGTTGTTTGCTTCGCTATTTAAGGGTGGCATTTGCAGCATCATGTTGTTCAGTGCTCATTATTTTTGAGAATAGATAGAGCAAAGTGCTGTGAAGTAGTGCTCATTGCTTGAGCTTAATTCGGAGTATCAACTTTGCAATTGTGTTTGTGAGTGTGTGGAGAATTTTGAAGTGCAAGTCATAGTGCTTGTTGGATGTTGGATTCCGCAGCCTTGATCTTTATTGTGTGTTTAATCTTGAGTGAAGTGCAATCAAGGCAATGCCTTGATAGATCTGAGAGGAATTGTAGTGTTGGTAGTATTCTACATTTGTTAGTGCAATGCAAAGTTGATGTGAAGCAATTTTGATAGAGGAAGTTGTGCCTTCGGTGGAGGGGTGGAACACAATTCTGAGGTAAAGTCGTTTTGCAGTGAAGTGCCATTTTTGGGAGAGCTTGAATCATCACAATCAAGATTGTTTGGAAAGATTTGATGGAGTTGTGATTAAGGAGTGTGAATTCATGACAAGACTGCAAATCAGTGCTTGTTACTCTCTTCTAGGTGTAGTTTCTACCTAAGAGATTAAAGACGCAACCAAGAAGAATTGCAAGTGTTACTTTGACTTTGTATTTGACCAATCTTGACTCGTATCTCTACGGGAACAATTTGTACTTACCCAATTACCGCAAAAGTGATATTTGCCGGGTTGTCACATCAATGCATAAGCCTTGTTGGAAAATAAGAAGATGAACCTCCTATAGTATCCAACCATCCCCAAGAATTGGCATAACTTTGTCAAGCTTGAAGGGAATGGAAGATTTTCCTCACCTTCTCAAGATCAACTGCTATTCCATCCTTGGAGATGATGTGCCCTAAAAGTAGACCTTCTTCACATCCAAAAATGCACTTCTCTAGGTTGAGTGATGCATTTGCCTCATCCAAGTGTTGCAAGACCTTGATTAGGTGCTCAAAGTGCTCCTCCTTGCTCTCATAGACACAAAAGTCATCAATGAAGTCTCTCACAAATTTCCCAATGAAAGGTTCAAATACCTTGTTCATGAAATGTTGGAATGTGGCTAGAGCATTGCAAAGCCCAAAAGGTATGACCTTGAAAGCATAAGTTCTCCAAGGTGTGGTGAATGTGGTGAGTTGTTGATGCTTTGGTGCAATCTTGATTTGGTTATATCTATTATAACCATCTCCAAAACTGTACCTCTCATGACCTGCAACCTCCTCCAAGATCTCATCAATGAATGGCAATGGGTAGTAGTCCTTCTTGGTAACAACATTGAGCTTCTTGTAATCTACGCATACCCAAAGCTTGCCATTCTTTTTCTTCACAATGACAATTAGAGACACCCACTCTGAATTCTCTACCTCAAAGATAAATCCAGCCTCCTTGAGCTTATCAATTTCCTCCTTCACAACCAAAGATATTGGTGGGCTAATGCAACGTTGTTTCTGGTGGATTGGTCTTGCATGTGACTCCACCTCTATCTTGTGCTCCTCCAAGGTGACTTCCTTCAAATCCTTGTAACTGAAAGCAAACACATGGATGAACTTGCTGAAAATCTCCTCAAATCTCACCTTCTTCTCCTTGGTAACATTTGGGCCATACTTGAGGGTAGCTAACCTTCTTCTTACCTCCTCAAGTGTCAATGGTGATTTATCTGGGTCCTTCAAAACCTTTGGCTTAGGTGCAAAATCCATAGCACACAAAGGATACACATCTGAATCAGATTCAGATTCATCCTCCTCCATGGAAGTCTCCTCTTCCATGCTTGTGTCCACACCTGAAGCTCCTTCTTCAAAATCTGATTCCCAATAATCAAAAGATGGTGTATCTGAATGTGTAGTGTTGGTAGTGTTAGTCACAAGAATGGTGACTTTATGGTTTGATGGCCCAATCCTCAAGTACCCTTTGTGCCATCAATCAGTTGTGCGTGTTGCTCTCAACCATGGCCTCCCAAGAAGTAAGTCATAGCTTGAATCCTTCAAGACTTGGAAAGTCATGAGATTTTGAACTCCCATAACTGAAACTACCACTTTATCCATCACCCCTACTGGTTGAACTTGTTGCTTGTTTGCCATGCTTACCATAAATGTTGAAGGTCTAAAGGGTATCATACCCAACTTCTTCATCAACCAATGACATGGCATTTACTGTTGATCCTCCATCAACCAATGCATCCTTGATGTTGTGACCATTCACTCTCACATCAATCATGGAGGCATATTCAAAAGCCGCCCATGGTGTTGGCTTGGCATCCACCACCCCCATTGATATTGGAGCTTTTGCCTTCTTCTTCCTCTTGCTCCTTGTAGAACTCAAACCACCTTTAAGCTCCTTTCTCAAGGTAGGGTTCAAAGCAATCAATTGGCCCACTGTGATGTTAGCCTTGTTACTACCAACATCCTCCAACACATTGTAGTCCCATTGTTGCTTTGAGATCAAGAAGTCCTCCATCCCCAACTTCTTCTTTGGAGTCTTTTTTGTTGATGGTGTTGAGGTGTGAGTGCTCCTAGTAGACATAGGAGTATCCTTGCTTGGAGTTAATCCTTGAGAAGAGTGAACATCCTCTGCAAAATGAGCTCTCTTCTTCTCTTGTGCCAAAAGCTCCAAATTAAGACCCTTGGAGTTTGAGCACTCTCCCTTCTCATACTTGCTCTCAACCACATCTATGGATGCTATCTCCTTGCCTTTGTTTGGATTAGGAGCCACTTGGGTTTCACTACCTCCCTCTTCCCCTCTATTGGCTCCCTCATAACCCCTTCCTCCATGGTAAGTGGAATTTGGGCAATTCCTTCGGATATGGCCTCTTCCTCCACAACCAAAACAACTTCTATCATTGAAATTGTTGGTTGGTTGGCCTCCTCTATATGGATAGTTTCCATAATTCCTAGGACCTCTCCCTACATTCTGATCCACCTCTCTCTTTTCCCATAGTTCCACCACATTGATCTTGAGATCCGCAAGTTGTTCTATAATGGTTTGAAGTGGATCTTTTGGTGGAGGTGCAAGAACTGGAGCAACTACTACTTGTGGCGCAACCCTTGCTACCAAAGTATCAGAAGTTCCACCATAATTGGAGCCTTGAGGAGGATGCACAACCTCCTTCACCACCAAATCACTCTCATCCCCTTCCAAACTCTCCTCCATACGAATTGCAATCTTGATAGCTTCAACCTTGGAAGAAGGTTTCTCATATCTCACTTTGCTTCTAATTTGTGGTCTCAATCCTCCCACAAATTCTTGGTGAGCATGGCTCCTATGCCAATCATAGTAGTCTCCACATCATCTCCACTCTTCCTCAACACTATGTGAAATCTGGACTCTAACTTTTCCACTCTTTCCACATAGACTCTCATTTTCTCTCCATCTCCTTGCTTGAGAAATGTACCCTCACCCATCAATCTCTCATAACTCTCATCAAGAAGAAAGTTCTCAATGAGTGCTGAAGTCAAAGTCTCCCAAGACTCCTCTTCCCCATCTCTCCTCTCTCTCTCTCTTTTGGTATTCTGACTCATACCATGTAAGTGTTGCATCTTCCAATAAATCTGGTAATAATGAGGCCCACTCATTCTTCCTCCTCTCATTGATTCCTATACAGGCTCTCTTGAAGTCTCTCACAAAGGCCTCCACATCTTCTCCATCCTTGCCAAAGAAAACCGGAAGTTTCTCCATCGTAACCTCTCACTATCTTTCTTTCTCTCAATTTTTATTTCTTTTCTTTTCTCTCACTCCATAACTAATAGAGTATGTACATAACTCACACCATTTGAGAGTAATCTACCCTAGGGAACACAAAAGGCTCAGGTTGCTCCCAGATTTCTATAGCAGCATCAAATCCTAGTGTGCATATTAATCAAACCCTCATGGATAGTTTATCCATAAGTTGAAAGATTATCCCCATCACTAATCTTGAGAACTAGCTGATGAAGGTGGTAATATTTTTGTAGCTATACTAAGACTCTCTCCAAGATCCTTCACCAAAGTCTCCAAAAGTGATTTTACTCCACTACACTCGTGTCCTTTTGGAAGTCCTTCCACTCCACAAACCTCACACAACTCCTTGGTCTTAGATCTTCTCCCTCCTAATCTTGGTGAAGAAGGTCCAACATGCAAATCCAATTCAAGTAAGCCTCTCCTTTCACTCAATCTCTTGCTCTCAAAGGTCAATGGACATGAACTTACCTTATGTCCCTTCTCTATACATAGAAAGCACTTAGACTCACTCTTTCTTCCAAGTGGCGTAGGTTTTTGGATCCTCTCAACATTCTCTTCAAATTCTGTTGTAAACTCTCTTTTCCTCAAATCCATCTCTATGATCCCCTCAAACCCTTTGGGAACCTTGCATAGTCTCAATTTCCACTCTTGATGACCCTCCATGTTCCCAAGATGAATCTAAACACTCAAACATACTTTTTGTTGCTCTCAAACTCCTCATGCATGAGATCTCAACTCTGCAGAATTGACCCTTCCTCACAATTTCACTCAAATCTCTCAACTAGTATGTGAAAATCCTTTAAAAAAATTACATTTGATCACAACTCTAGGACTTCCCTCCCTGCAAAAATTTCAGATCTTTCCATTGAGCCATTGGGCCTAGACACCTTTCTATTCAACACACATATTTCAGATTTGGTTTGAAAACCACCCCCCTCACTTCAAAAACTCATTACTCCCTATTCAAGAATGATCTCTCTCTAATTTTTGTGCCCGCAGGTAGGATATAATGTAATTAATTTTCTTGAATAGTTTCACAACAATCCAATGAAAATTGAAGAAATGGCAGACTCTGTACAATTTTCCAAAGAGCATGCAATTGCGGGAGCAGTTTACCCTATCAACTTTCAAAGATTCTAGTTCAATACGCATAATAGCTCTCACAATAATTCTAACTGTGCTAACTGGAGGACAACCCAAGCTATCATGTGTAGAAATTTCAAGTTCAGATCTCAAACTTGAGATTTTGCCCAAAATCACCTTAATCCCCAAAGTCTACAATCCACCTCACACAATCTGTCCAAATCCTCTCATGTGTACAAGATGTACAAAATCACTTCAAAGACATCATAATGAACAACCGGGTATACAAATGGATCTTGGTTCTCTAACATAAGTTCAACCCTCTCTTCTCCTAATGCTCTCTCCAAGTGAGCTCTCATAGCCTCCTTTTGCCTAATGCAAAATTGAACGCGGAACATTATCTTACCTTCTAGAGAGGTCAATGGAACCAAAAATGTGAGCCGGCCTGTCTCTCACTCACAATGAACCTCTGATGGCTATTATGGTAGCGCACCATGGACTAAGAAGGCAAGGAACCCCAACTCCATCATACTCCTCCAAGGCTAACACTCCAAGACTCAAGACATTGCTCACTAGAGAACTCCATGAGAGAGATAGTTGCAAATGAAAGGATGATGAGTACCTCCTCACCCCTTGTTTATATACTTGTGAATAGTTATGCACCAAAGTTCCTAATTACCGTAGTAACTCAAGTTACTAGACTAAAAGTCAAGTCAAGTCAAGTCAAAAAATATAAAGGAATATCCATTCACATGGGCATTTTCCACTAGCATGTGATCTTATCTTGACCCAAACACTAAGTCAAGGATTCCTTTACATGGGCTATCCTTTGACTATAGAAGAATCCAAACAAAAAGGCTTGAGAGCCCAAGAGTTCTCAACTCTTTCCTCAAAGCCAAGTCAACACACTAGAATAATACCAAGTCAACACACTAGAATCCAAAATAGTGGTGCTCATCTTTTCCACCTCCTCTAAAGTAAGGTCCTCTCTATCTTAGCTATGACTTACTCTAGCTAATCAGGACTAATGTAGAACCATCTTTTTATCTCTATATAAATAATATCTCTCAAGTACTTATAATACCAAGCTAAATATCACAATACCACACACATGCACAAATGGGTGTTACATAACAACATATGATTGTGAATGCCACCTTTAAATAGGCAAAGCAGTTCAGCAGTTACTAACAACTATAATGTTTCTTAACAACTCTTCCTACTTGTAGAGACAAAATGACAATCCACCTCTTCATATCTACCTCTTCAAATCTGTTACTTCAAATCTATTAATACTCCAATCCGATGTCTACCTCTTCCAATCCCAATCCCAAAGTAATGTCACATACAACTCTATCCTTGGGTTTCACAACTGCTAATTCCTCTACCAATTCTACTAATACTTTACTTTGATCTACAATTACACTAGCAGGTAATCTATCTAACTCCTTATCTCCCAACCCACTCTTCTCTAACATCTCCAATGGTAACTCCAAAGATATTTGGACTCCTACCTCATCTACTTCAGGTTTCACTCTTACATCCTTCCAAAGTTTATCTATCTCCAATTTTACCAAGTCTAATTTGATTGTCTTCCACTTCTAATATCTTTCTATCTACACGAGTTCTAAGACTAATCAACAAGGCATTCAAGTCCTTATCCTTCTCATTTCTCCTCCTCATCTCTTGCACCAACAACTTCAATTTGTGCAATCTTGTTTCTTTGATCTAGATGCTAGCTTCTAAACTCAGCATCGCATTCATCTTCATTACAATCTCCTTCAATGGCTCAAGTCTCATTCTTCTCTCCTGTTCTTGATCTACAAGCCAATCTTCCCTATACATTGCCAGTTTTGCCTTGAACTCAGCTTTCATTGTCTCCTTCTCCTTCTCCTTTTGCACAATCTTCTCCTCTAGATTACGAAGTATCTCCTCAGTCTTTCTTCTTCTCTATACCTCACTATCAACTCCCTTTGCTTTTCTTCTAAACTCTCTATCATTCTTTCAAGCTCTTGCTCCTTCTTTGCTACTCTTGCCATAGCATGAATAATTTCATAATTTCTAATCAAGAATCAGCAAATTGTTGTTTCAAGATTTCATACTCCACTATTTGCCTTTCCCTTGCTATGACATTCTGCTCTATTATTCTCTCTCTACTCCCCACTTCCTTCTTTGAGTTACCTGATTCTATACTACTGCATCTACTCATAGTACTTCCCTCTCTTCCTCACCTTGGATTACACTCTTCTTCAACTCCAAGTTTTCTTCCTCTTATCGTGCTAACACCTGCAGCATAGTCTTCACCTCCGGACACTTTGACTACATCTCCTTCTTCTTCTGCTCTAACTTTGTCAACAGCGGGCACACAACATCCCACAAATACTCTACTCCTCCACTTGAGTTTACCTCAACTTGCGGACTTTTCTCCTTCTTTCCCTCTTCTTCACTTGACACTCGCCTTCTCAACCGCAATCACCTTATTGGGATGGATTCTTTGCTCCCCAAACTTCCACTCTCCACTTCTCTTACCTTACTTGGTCCCACTTTATACTTCACCTTCCTTTTGAAGCAAACTCCTTGTTGAATGGTCACCCTCTTCTCCTCTTGCTCTGGAACTTCTTCTTCTACGTGCAGATTACATTCTTCTTTTATTTCCATCTTTCCTTCATCCTCTTTGGGTACCGAGTGTTCACCTTCAACTGCACACTCTTCCCCGTCTGTGCATAGTACTCGTCACTGCTCCTTATCTGCAAGATG
Source organism: Lunularia cruciata (assembly GCA_948567375.1). Taxonomy (NCBI): domain Eukaryota; kingdom Viridiplantae; phylum Streptophyta; class Marchantiopsida; order Lunulariales; family Lunulariaceae; genus Lunularia; species Lunularia cruciata. The sequence goes on along the minus strand of OX419755.1, from coordinate 8,521,417 downwards.
TACTGCTGCTCCTCCGCATCAACATCTCTTCTCAAATCAGGGTGGAAGTGCGACACCATCTTGTGTCTCTCTGCCGCATTCAGTAAGTTTAGTCCCAAATAGAGGTTGCAAATGGCACAATGTACTATGGAGGCGACTTGTCTCACAAGTTCCACACCATCTGCTTTGTGTGTTGATAAAAGCACTTTGCCCAATTGATTGGCTCTACTGCAAACATCTTGTGGAAGAATACCGCCTGATCTTTCATCACATAAGTGGTTTGCTCCGGCTTCAAGATAGTCATCATTGTTGCTATGATGCCTCTCTTCATTGGGTCCTTATAGGTCTCGACCTTGTAGCCGTTCTTTGTGTTTTGAAGAGAAGGCATCTCTCACCTCTTGGGTTTCTTCAGCTACTTCTCCCTTCTCCAAGAACGTGGATCCTTGCTCATCACCCGCCTCCCTTATGAGTACTAACCTCCAACCCGACTCTGTCTATCGAGCCAAATTTCCTCTCTTCCCTTCTTCCTTGGGGCCATCAAGACACTTTCTCTTGATGATCTCAGTCATCTAACTTGGAAAGCTAATGTTCCAGTTCCATGCCAAGAATGTGATCCGAAGCATGCTCAAGACTTTGATTCTTGCAATCACATCTAACCTCCGAATTGCATGATTTCTCATTGCAAATTCAGAGTTCTTCTTCCCACCTTCCATCTTTTTCTCTTCCACTCTGGGTTGGGGGCTACGCTTCCTACTGATTCCTGGACTAACTCTCCTAACTTCCTCTCTACACACCAGCGTGTCTTTGACTACACTTCCCTTCCCATGATCTCCTGCAGAAAGACTTCTTAACCGTGATGGAAATTTACTTGTCATTGCTTTGTCTCTAACCCAAATTTTATAGTGGCATGCTTCCTTCATCTCTCTTCACTTCAAATTTCTACCAAGAAATCACACCTTCTTCATGCTCTTGTCATTGTCAATTTCTTCCTATTCATAGGCCAGCCGTTTTTGTGCACGGTACCTTCTTGAATGTCCAACTTCAAAGGAAAGTTGTTACATTGTCCTTGCCTCGAGTTGAGCACCCCAAGCCAAAGTCTTCTTACTTTGGGTTGTAGGCTGCTAAGGCAAATCCAAGTACTTTGTCTTTTGATACAAAGTCACTTTTCCTTGGGTTACAACCCAAGGATACCATTCTTTGCCTCTTGATGTCATACATGCGCAATATGACTTCTTCTGGACACTTCTTCTTTAAAATTACAAACAAAACAAAAATGTGGGTACCACATACTCCCCCCCCCCCTCCCTTCAAATGTGAGTGTCCCTGTGTCTTAGAGACCTCCGAGTCTATGGTCCAATATGTCTGAACTCTCCACCCGTTTACTCAAGTGGCAAATGGTTGCCCTTCTAAGTCTGCAAGTTGAATGGACCTGTTGTTGTTAAGATGAAGGACTTGATACGGATGGACCTGTTGTTGTTAAGATGAAGGACTTGATACGGCCCCATCCATCTCAAATGCAATGTGCCTAGAAAAAATATTTGGCGATTGTCGTATAACAAAACCAAATCTCCTTTGCAAGTAGTCACATGCTTGATGTGCTTATTGTGCCTGACTTTCCTCTATTCTTGTACTTCTTTTGTGGTTTGCATTGCATCCTCTCTTTTCTCTTCTAACCATATCAGTTGATGGATTCAAAGATCATGACTTTCTTCTTTCAACAATCGTTCCTCACAAAGAATCCGATATATTGGTACTTCAAGTTCAATTAGTAGTATAGAGTGCAAGCCGTATGTCAAGAAGTATGGAGTTTGCTTGGTTGTGACCTTTTTTGTCGGTCAATATGCCCACAATGCGGCTGGTAACTTTGTCTCCTAATCATAAGCATAATTGACAGTCACCTTATTCAAAATTTTGTAAAGTAACCCATTTGCCTTTTCTGTTAAGCTATTTGCTTTTGGATTATAAGGAGTCGTCTTCCGATGATTTATCTAAAAGTATTTGGTTAACACCTCCATCATAGAGTTCAAGAAATATGTCCTTCTATCACTGACCAATTCCAGACGACATCCATATCAGGAGATGATATGGAGAAAAAAAATTCTGCCACTATTTCTGCATCATCTTTACAAGTTGCTTCAGCTTTGACCATCTTGGTAGCATAGTAAGTGCAAACCAAAATGTATCATTTTCTTGTGACTCAGGTTATCGGTTGTATCGGTCCCACAAAAACGCTTTTCCCATTTCTCAAATAGGGCTAATGGTAAAATTGGTCTCAAAGGCCATTGGGAAGTAGTCGTTAGCTTCCCCATTCTTTGACAAGCGTCACAACTTTGGATATGGGCATGCGTGTCTTTATACATCATAGGCCACCAGTTCCCCAAGGAAAGAATCTTCTTTACCATATTGTGACAACCTGGCAAATATCACTTTTGCGGTTCTACCCCTCCACTAAAGGCACAACTTCCTCAATTGAAATTGCTTCATATCAACCCTGCATTGCACTCACAAATGCAGAATACTACCAACACTACAATTCCTCTCAGATCTGTCAAGGCATTGCTTCAATTGCACTTCACTCAGGATCAAACACATAGAATGAAGATCAAGGCTATGGAATCCAACATCCAACAAGCACACTGACTTGCACTTTGAATTTCTCCAAACACTCACAAACACAATCACAACGTTGATACTCGGAATCAAGCTCAAGCAACGAGCACTGCTTCAAAGCACTTTGCTTTATCTATTCTCAAAAATAATGAGCATTGAACAACAATTCTCTATGAATGCCACTCTTAAATAGTGAAGCAATCGACAATTCTAACAACTATACCGTTCTACCACAACTCTTCAAACCTACAGATCCGAAATAACAATGCACCTCTTCATATCTGCCTCTTCAAATCTCAAAACTGTTACTACTCCAATCCGATGTCTACTTCTTCCTCAGCTTTCAAACCCAAACCTGAAGTAAATTTACTTCCTATTACTCTGTCTTTGGGTTTCATATCTTCTACTTCTGCTACCAGATCCAACAATTCTCTTTCCTGATCTGAAATTGCACTAGTGGGTAATCTGTCTAACTCTTCATCTCTCTACCCACTCTTCTCCAATGTCTCCATCTCTAACTCCAAAGACATCTGCACTCCTATGTTATTTACTTCAGGTTTGGCTCTAACGTCTTTCCAAAGTTTTTCTATCTTTATTTTCACTAAGGCTAATCTAATCGCAGTATTATCTTCTACTTCTAAGATCTTCCTATCTACACAAGTCCGGAGACTTATCAACAATGCGTTCGAATCTGTATCTTCGCCTGTCTTTGCCTTGTCTCCTACACCAACAACTTCAACTCGTGCAGCCTCATCTCTTCAATCCAAACGCAGGCCTCTATACTCAACATTGCATTCATCATGAGGACTATCTCCTTCAGTGGCTCCAATCTCATCTTCCTCTCTCACTCTCGATCTACGAGCCATTCCTCCATGTACAATGCCAATTCCGCTTTCAACTTGGCTTTCACCGTCTCCTTCTCCTTCTCCTTTTGTACAACCTTCTCCTCCTGATTACAAAGTAACTCTTGTAATCTCTCTTCCTTTTTCCTATACCGTGCTGCCAACTCTCTTTGCCAGAGTGCTTCTTCTCCTCTACACTCTCCATCACCCTATCGAGCTCTTGCTCCTTCGCTGCGACTCTTGCCATAGCATGGATAACTTCTACTCTTGAATCAGCAAACTGCTGCTTCAAGATCTTGTATTCTGCTACTTGTCTCTCCCTTGCTATGTCACTCTTCTTCACAAGATCTTCTTGATATCTTACTTCTCTCTTCAAATCTTCAATTACCTGACTTCTCACTATTGCCTCCGCTTGCAGTACTTCCCTTTCCTCCTCTCCTCGGGTTATACTCTTCTTCAACTCCGAGTTCTCTTCTTCTAATCTTGACAACACTTGCAAGACAGTCTTTACCTCTGGACAAGTCAACTGCATCTCCTTCTTCTTGTATTCTAACTTCACCAGTAGAGGACATACCACAGCCCGCATGTAGTTGACTCCATTGCTCGGGGTTACTTCTTCTTTTGTGGCCACTTCTCTTCGCACTTCTTGTTCATCCGATACTCGCCTTCTTCTCTGCATTCTTTGTATTGGAATGGACGCCTTGCTTCTCGAGCTTACATTTGCTTCTTCTTGCACATTACTCAGACCTGCATTGTACTTCGCCTTACATCTCAAGCGGACTTCTCTCTGAACTGCAATCTTTTCTTTTGCCTCAGGTACTTCATCTTCCAACTTCGTGTTGTCCTCGGCCTCGATCACTGCCTGAACTTCTTCTTCTTCTACAGCAGCCAGCACCAATGTCATTTCTCCACCTTCATTGCTCTTGCCACTCGTATCTCCACTCTGTAACGTTAGCTTGGCCTCCTCCTCGTGCTCTGAGTCTTTGGACTTGAGCTTAGCGTCACCTTCCGAGTCTTCATCTTCTGACTCGATCACCACCATACCTCGCCTCAGGTTTCCTCTCCTGGTCTTTCAAGGTTTCTTTGTGTCTTTGGCTTTGGCCTGCCGACTTCTCTTCTTCGAGTTTGGAGTACTCACTTTGATCTCCACATTCTTCCATGTCTTCTTGTAGTACTCGTTGATGCTTCTGATTTGCAAAATGTAATGCTGCTCCTCTACATCGACCTCCTTTCTCAAATCGGGATGGAAATGCGACACCGTCCGAGTTTGCTCCGCTGAGTTCAGCAAATTCAACCCAAGGTAGAAATGCACTGCAAATGGCACAATAATGTGGAGGCAATTTATCCCGCACATTCCACACCATTTGTTGCATTCTCCTATGGAAACACCTTGCCCAATTGATTGGTTCTCCTCCAAACAACTTGTGAAAGAACACCGCTTGGTGTTTCATCACATACGTTGTTCTCTCCGGCTTCAAGATTGCCTTTAGAGCATTCACAATTCCTCTCTTGAAAAGGTCTTTGTAGCTCTCTACCTTGTACCCATTCTTTGTCCGCTTTGACGAGAATGCATCTCTCACCTATTGGGTTTTTTGAGCTATCTCTCCCTTCCCCAAGAACGTGGCTCCTTGCTCTGAGCCTGCTTCCTTCCCAAGTACTAGTCTCCAATCCGACTCTGTCCAGCAAGCCAGATTTCCTCTCTTCCCTTCTTCCTCGGGTCCATCGAGACACTTGCTCTTGATGATTTTTGTCATGAAACCTAGAAAACTCACGTTCCAGTTCCACGCCAAGAAAGTGATCCGAAGTCGGCTCAAGACTTCAATCCTAGCGATCACATCTAACCTCCAAATTGCATGATTTCTCACTATGAATTTGGAGTTCTTCTTTCCTCCTCCCATCTCTCCTACTTTCTCACTGTCTCTCGATTTCACTCTTGCGACTTCTCCCTTACACACTAATGCGTTTCCAACTCTATTTCCCTTCACACAATCACCTGCAAGACGACTTCTCAACGGGGAAGGAAAATTGCTCGACATTACTTTGTCACGAGCTCAATTTTTATAGAGTTGCACTTTCTTCATCTTTCTTCACTTTGAGTTTCTATCGAGAAATCACACCTCTTGCATGCACTTGTCACTGTCAATCAACCTTTGCGCGTATGGGCCACCGGTTTTTGAACGGTCCCTTCTTGAATTTCTCGCCTTGACAAAAGGTTGTTAGATTCACTTTGCCTCAAGTTGAGCTCCCCCCGATACAAAGACTCCTTACTTTGGGTTGTGTGCTGACAGGGCATTTCCGAGTACTTTGCCTTATGACCCGAAGTCACTTTACTTTGGGTTTCATCCCGAAGACTCTTTTCTTCACCTTCTTTGGCCATGCAGGTGCAATCCAACTTCTCTATACACTTCTTCTTTATTTTCAAAAAAGAATGTGGGCACCACATACCCCTTCCCTCAAATGTGAGCGTCCCCGCGAACATAGACCTCGGGTGTCTTAGAAACTTCCGAGTCTATGGTCCAATATCTCCGAATTCTCCACCCATTTACTCGAGTGGCAAAAGGATTACCTTCCAAGTCTACAAGCTGCATGGACCCATTTTTGTAAAGATGAAGAACTCGATAGGGACCCATCCATCTCAAATGCAACTTGCTTGGAAAAAATATTTGGCGATTGTCATACAACAAAAGCAAATCCCCTTCACGTACAGCTACAAGCTTGATTCTCTTATTGTGCCTGACTTTTCTCTGTGCTTGTACTTCTTTGGTGGTTTGCATTCCATCGTCTCTTTTCTCTTCTAACCACATCAGTTGATGGATACAAAGATCCGGACTTTCTTCTTCCGACATTCGTTCTTCGCAAAGAACCCGATATGTTGGTACTTCAAATTCAACTGGTTGTATGGGATGCAAGCCATATGTCAAGAAGTATAGAGTTTGTTTGGTTGTAATCTTTTTTGTCATTTGATATGCCCACAACGCGGCTGGTAATTTTGTATCCCAGTCATAGGCATAATTGACAGTCACCTTATTCAAAATTTTGCAAGGTAACCCAATTTCTTTTCCCGTTAAGCCATTTGCTTTTGGGTTATAAGGAGTCGTCTTCCGATGTTTAATCTGAAAGTACTTGGTTAACGCCTCCATTACAGAATTCAAAAAATGTGTTCCTTGGTCACTGACCAGTTCCAGAGGACACCCATATCGGGAGATGATGTTCTGAAAGAAAAATTCCGCCACAGTTTCAGCATCATCTCTACGAGTTGCTTCAGCTTTGACCATCTTGGTAGCATAGTCAATGCAAACCAAAATGTATCGCTTTCTTGTGACTTGGGTCACTGGTTGAATAGGACCCACAAAATCAATCCCCCATTTCTCAAATGGGGCCAAAGGCAAAATTGGTCTCAAAGGCCATTGAGAAGTACCCGTCGGCTTCCCCCTTCTCTAACAAGCATCACAGCTTTGGATATGAGCGTGCATGTCTTTGTACATTGTAGGCCACCAATACCCTGCCGAAAGAATTTTCTTTACAATATTCTTTAGAGCATAGTGTCCTCCCGATGCTTTGGAGTGTAAAGATTCAATCACTCTTCCTACTTTGTATGACTCCAAGCATCACCAAAGTGCTTTGTCTTCGCCCATTTTAAATAAAATGCTGTGTTTAAGCTAGTACGGCCCCATTTTCTTGAGAAAGACTGCCCTTTGCTCCAGGTCCATCCCTTCAGGACAATGGAGAGTATGCAGATAGTGATATTCAGCTGCATACCTCATACTTCACATTGCTGATAATTGATACAACTCTTCGTCAGGGAACTGATCGTCAATTTCCCACTCCTGGTCTTGAGTTTCTAACCTAGACAGGAAGTCTGCATTCAAATGCAAAGCTCCCTTCCTTACTTGTACAGTATACGTGAATTCTTGTAACAACAAGATCCATCTTGCAATTTGCTCGGATAAATCTGCCTTTTTGACCAAGTGTTGCAATGCGTAATGGTCAACATAAAAGACAAACTCGTACCCCAACAGATAATGGCAAAATTTCTTGCAGGCATACACCATTCCGAGTGCTTCTCTTTCAGTCATCAAATAATTCTTTTCAAAAACTGAAAGTTGTCGGCTGGCACAATACATCAAGTAGTCCTTCTTCTTTTTGTCCTTCTGACTTAAGATGACTCCAATGGCCATGGACGAAGTGTCCACATATACATGAAAAGGGACATCCTGATTCGAGGTCCTCATAACTGGTGCTTCAACCAGTTTCTTTTTCAACACCTAGAAAGCTTCTTCTTGATTTGCTTCCCACAGATAGTCTTTGGATTTCTTCAGAAGCTTTGTAAGTGGTGCAGCAAGCATTGCATAATTTGACACGAAGCATCTGTAGTATCCAACATGTCCCAAGAAGGCTCTCAGCTCCTGAAGGTTCTTCGGTGATTCCAAAGCTGGATTATCTTAACCTTCTCAACATCAACTTCAATACCTCGGCTTGACACCCAATGCCCTAGAAGAATTCCCTCCTTCATTGCAAAGAAGCATTTCTCCAGGTGTAATGACAAGCCGGCAAAACGACACCTTTCAAAAGTTTGGCGAAGGTAATCTAAATGTACATCTCTTCGCCCAAACACACAAAAGTCATCAATGAAAACTTCCAAAAATTTGCGCAGGAAATCTTTGAAGATTGAATTCATCATCCGCTGGAAAGTAGCAGGAGCATTACACAACCCAAAAGGCATTTGATTGTAAGCAAAAGTGCCCCAATCGGTCGTGAAGGTGGTTTTATCCTTGTCCTCTTCTTGAATGGATACTTGATTGTACCCTAAAAATCCATCGAGAAAGCTATAACAAGGATGACCCGCTACCTGATCTAAAATTGTATCAGTAAAAGGCAAGGGATGGTGATCTTTCTTTGTGACTGCGTTCAACTTCCGGAAGTCTTGGCATACTCGGATCTTCCCTGTTTTCTTCTTTGGGACAATGACAATGGGGGAAACCCATTCACTACTTAAGACAGGGAAGATGATTCCGGCCCTTAAGTACTTAGAAAATTTCATCTTTCACCAAAAGCGAGTACTTTGGGTTCAGGCGGTATTGTCGTTGCCGAACCGGAACTGCACCTTCAACCAGATCAATCCGGTGTTCTCCAAATTCTCATGGAATACCCAACATTTGATCAATAGACCAGGCAAATACATCTTGGAATTCTATGAACAGGGCAGTGTATCCTGCCAACTCCTCCAAAGTGACTGTCTTCAAGATTTTCAAAATTTTTCCTTCAGTCAATTAAACATCTTGACAGTCATCGGGGTTGATGACTGTCAACACGTGGCTTACTCGGCTTAACCCGAGGCGAGCTGCCATCAAACCCCCTTCCTCCAAGTCAGGTTCACCTAAGGCAAGGTCATATGGATCTTCGTCTTCAACATCCACCTCGTAGCATTCCAGATAGTTAACTTGGACTTTGTCTTTGGATTCGTCTAAGGATGAAGACAGTGAATCTTTGGATTTGTCCTCCTCTTCCAACAAACTTGCTTCCCCAAGGCGGGGAACCTTCGTCCAACTCACAGTCACCAGCTTCTGATCTTTGGACGAAATGTCCTTGAATCTTAACTTCTGCTGATGCCAATCCACCACAACTTGGGCACTATACAACCAAGGTCTTCCGATCAATAGAGGGTAACCAGTCTTTGTCATTGGTCACAACACGATGTAGTTCAACTTAAAGGGAACCCCTCCAATGATCGTGGTTATATTTGACAGCATGCCCAAAGGCCGTCTCCTAGATTGGTCTGCAAACTTCAACACTCAGGATGTTGGTTCAAACGTGTGATACCCAAGTCGATTTGCAGTATCTTTGGTCATGACATTCACACCGGACCCCAAATCAATGGGTATCGATGTGATCATGCACCCTGCAATCTCCGTGTCTACCTTGGGAGATCCCAAATCTTCCTGTTCAATACGATAAATAGCAAGCTGGTCCTTCTTTGACATCGACCTCACCTTCTTGAGTGCCGAATTCAGCTGCCTCTTGTACAGCTTGTTACCTTCCCACAATTGCTTGAATGTAACGTTGTCATTTGTGGCTGCCAAATCTGCTACAATATCATATTGGAGAACTCTTCCCAATTTGACCGTCTTTGCCTTCGGCTTTGGGTCTGAAGTCTCTCCATTTTCCCTCTTGACTTCGGGACGCTTCAAAATGGTAACGGGCTTGCTAATGACCTTAACCCGAGGTTCCTCGGGTTGGCCTACTTCGGCTTGGATCAGACCCTTTACTTTGGATCGGATGTCTGCCGGAAAAACTGGAGACTTTATCTTTGTCTCCTCTTCCAAACTCAATTCCCGAGTCCTAAGTAGTGCCTCCTTTAGTTCTTTCTGCAAGGCTTTAGCTTTGGCTTTTGCGAGGATCTTTTCCTCCTTGGCAGAAAGAATTGCTTTTGGGCGCAGTCTCTTTGCCTTTCTGGAAGACAATGAGGTCATACTTAGCTTTGGCTTTTGCGAGGATCTTTTCCTCCTTGGTAGAAAGAATTGCCTTTAGGCGCAGTCTCTTTGCCTTTCTGGAAGACAACGAGGTTGTACTCAGTTCTTCGGGATCACGGTTCTTCTTGCTGGAGCATGTCTCAACTTTCAAAATTTCAAGGTCCGGCCATTCTCCTTCCAAGGCCGGACTACCCTCTTGAGGTTTCTCTTCCTCAAGAGTGATGCAATTTACATTAGTATCTCCCTTTGGTTGAATTGCTACACGCTCAATGGGGGTTTGTACATACTTTACATGCGGCTTCAGGTTTGGTGGGTGAGGACATTGGTTGCCTATATGCCCCGATCCTTTACAATTTCCACACAGGGGAACATACCCAATTTGCCTTCTTGGCTCTGGACAATTTGGAGACCAATGTCCCATCGAGCCACAATTATAACAGGCTCCAGGTGCAACATTCTGAGGGCAATTCTGGTTGCTCATCAGTGGTCTTCGTGGAGGAGCATTGGGGTTATACTCCCTTTGTCCAAACCTTGGACCTTGGTACAATGTGCTAGCTTGAGGCTGTACTTCTTATGTTTGGTACATAGCCTCTTCGTTCTCGTCTTGGCTCCAATCCGGAACCCAATCAATTTGTTGCACCAGGAATGCATTACAAGTATTGCATTCTATGTTTGCATGGCTTAATTTGCCACATGCAGTGCACCATACATTTGATCTCCCAAATGCTGGGGCCTTCCTTCTGTCCTTAGCCCCAATCATCTAGATCTTGAAATCCAAAAGCTCCTTGATGAGAGCATCCAGCTTGGTATCTGCCTTATTTACACTCTTTGCTGGAGGAGTCACTGGTTTCTTACCTCCACGTCTTTTAACTTGTCTTGGCTTTGATTCTTCTTTGGATTCCAAAGAAGAGCTCAAAGACGTGGAGGAGTTGTCCAAAGAATGGAATGTGCTGCACGAAGCTCTCCTTCTGGGCTTCTTGCCTCTCTTCTCCCAATTTCTCTGGTTATTGGCAGATTGAGAGTGGGCCGCCTTGTAACGAGCAACATGTTTGAGTACATTGTCAAGGGAAGTTACATTCCTCTCCCTTGCAAAGACTTATATCTTTGGTGAAAGTCCCCCGAGGAACCAGGTATTGGCTTGGGCATCGGAGTAACCCACCACCCCCGATTGCTTGGGAACTCGGTTCAATAGTGCCATGAACCGCTCAGAGTAGTCTCTCAACTTCTCCTTCTTGCCTTGGTCCAAATCGTTGAGTGCCACGAAGATACTTGTATCGTAATCAACTCCCAAAATGGTTCCAGGAAGTTGTTTCTCAAGTCCGCTGGTACGAACCCCTTCTGGGTCACATGGGTGTACCAGCTCTGAGCTTTCTTTCGGAGAAAACTTGGGAAAATTCTCAGTCAATCAGCCGAGTCATGCTCCTTGTTAGCAAAGGAGATGACTTCAAATTCTTTGATGAATTCATCGGGGTCTTTGTCTTGTTCTATCCTCTTGTACTTCTGATAGGCGTGTCGGGTGATAGGCAACAAAGTCATCGTTCGATGCACTAGGATTGGCTGAGGTAGTGTTGAGCTTGACGGAACTGGAGGATTGGCTGGGGTTGATGCCGTGTTGTCAGCCCAGGGGTTCCAATTCATCAAATTCAAGGTGGGGTCTTCTTTGACAATTTCTGCTATGAGGGTGTCGACTTCAACTTGAGTGGAAGATTTAAAATCAACACCCTCAATTGGTTCTTCAAAATTCCTTCGGGACAACCGAGGAATCATTCGTAGAAGATGTTGACACTCTTCTTTCGTAAGTGTTTGTGTTGTCTTTTCTTGAACAAAGTTCTTCAAGGACATAACTTCCTTTACAGCTCTAGGGGAAGTCGGTGTACTGGGCCGCAATGCATATGTTTGGCCACTCAATTCTTTCTTCTTCTTGGACGAAGAGGGAGATGCAAAGTAGCCTTGCCAACCACCTTTGCGTTTTTTGTGGTCAAGTTCTCACAGGGCTTCTTGCACTTTGTGAAGGAGTTGAAAGTCCAACACCTCTCGTTTGGTTTTGTCCACAATGGATGGGACGTTTAGACATTCATCTTCTTCACGCTACAGTGCTCGTCTTCGAGCTCTCTCTTCCCGTTGTTCTCTTGATGCAGACATTCGTATTGCGTTGATACCCAGTTTCAAATTTGGCTTTGAATTCTTCCACTTCCGAGATCTATATCCCCGGCAGCGGCGCCAAAAATCATGTGACAATCTAGCAAATATAACTTTTGTGGTAATCAGGTAAGTAAAGTTTGTTCCCGCAGAGATACAAGTCAGAAATGTCTAAATACAAAGCAAAGTAACAATTTAGTTCTTCTTGGTTGCATCTTTAATCTCTCAGGTAGAAACCACACCCAGAAGAGAGTAACAAGCACTGACTCGCAGTATTGTCACAAATTAACACTCCATAATCACAACTCCTTCAATTCTTTCCAAACAATCTTGATTGTGATGATTCATGCTCTCCCAAAAATGGGACTTCACTACAAAATGACTTTGCCTCAGAATTGTGTTCCACCTCTCCACTGAAGGCACAACTTCCTTGATCAAAATTGCTTCACATCAACCTCGCACTGCACTCACAAATGCAGAATACTACCAACACTACAATTCCTCTCAGATCTGTCAAGGCATTGCTTCGATTGCACTTCACTCAGGATCAAACACACAGAATGAAGATCAAAGCTGTGGAATCCAACATCCAACAAGCACACTGACTTGCACTTTGAATTTCTCTAAACACTCACAAACACAATCACAATGTTGATACTCAAAATCAAGCTCAAGCGACGAGCACTGCTTCACAACACTTCGCTTTATCTATTCTCAGAAATAATGAGCACTGAACAACAATTCTCTACGAATGCCACTCTTAAATAGTGAAGCAATCAACAGTTCTAACAACTATACCGTTCTATGACGACTTTTCAAACCTGCAGATCTGAAATGACAATGCACATCTTCATATCTGCCTCTTCAAATCTCAAAACTGTTACTACTCCGATCTGATGTCTACTTCTTCCTCGGCTTTCAAACCCAAACCCGAAGTAAATTTACTTCCTACTACTCTGTCTTCGGGTTTCATATCTTCTACTTCTGCTACTAGATCCATCAATTCTCTTTCTTGATCTGAAATTGCACCAATGGGTAATCTGTCTTACTCTTCATCTCTTAACCCACTCTTCTCCAATGTCTCTATCTCTAACTCCGAAGACATCTGCACTCCTATGTTATCTACTTCGGGTTTGGCTCTAACGTCTTTTTGAAGTTTTTCTATCTTTATTTTCACTAAGGCTAATCTAATTGCAATATTATCTTCTACTTCTAAGATCTTCCTATCTACACGAGTCCGGAGACTTATCAACAACACGTTCAAGTCTGTATCTTTCACCTATCTTCGCCTTGTCTCCTGCACCAACAACTTCAACTCGTGCAGCCTCGTCTCTTCAATCCAAACGCTGGCCTTTGTACTCAACATTGCATTCATCTTGAGGACTATCTCCTTCAATGGCTCCAATCTCATCTTCCTCTCTCACTCTCAATCTGCAAGCCAGTCCTCCCTATCCATTGCCAATTCCGCTTTGAACTCGGCTTTCACCGTCTCCTTCTCCTTCTCCTTTTGTACAACCTTCTCCTGCTGATTATGAAGTAACTCTGGTAATCTCTCTTATTCCCTATACCGTGCTGCCAACTCTCTTTGCCTGAGTTGCTTCTTCTCCTCAACACTCACCATCACCCTATCGAGCTCTTGCTCCTTTGCTATGACTCTTGCCATAGCATGGATAACTTCTACTCTTGAATCAGCAAACTGCTGCTTCAAGATCTCGTATTCTGCTACTTGTCTCTCCCTTGCTATGTCACTCTTCTTCACAAGATCTTCTCGATATCTTACTTCTCTCTTCAGATCTTAAATTACCTGACTTCTCACTACTGCCTTCGCTTGCAGTACTTCCCTTTCCTCCTCTCCTCGAGTAATACTCTTTTTCAACTCTAAGTTCTCTTCTTCTAGTCTTGACAACACTTGCAAGACAGTCTTTACCTCTGGACAAGTCGACTGCATCTCCTTCTTCTTGTATTCAAACTTCACCAATAGAGGACATACCACAGCCCGCAGGTACTCGACTCCATCGCTCGGGGTTACTTCTTCTTTTGTGGCCACTTCTCTTTGCACTTCTTGTTCATCCAATACTCACCTTCTTCTTTGCATTCTTTGTATTGGAATGGACGCCTCGCTTCTTGAGCTTGCATTTGCTTCTTCTTGCACATTACTTGGACTTGCATCGTACGTTACCTTACGTCTCAAGCGGACTCCTCTCTAAACTGCAATCTTTTCTTCTGCCTCAGGTACTTCGTCTTCTAACTTCGTGTTGTCCTCGGCCTCAATCTCTACCTGAACTTCTTCTTCTTCTGCAACAGCCGGCGCTGATGTCATTTCTCCACCTTCATCGCTCTCACTACTCGTATCTCCACTCTGTAATGTTAGCTCGGCCTCCTCCTTGTGCTTCGAGTCTTTGGTCTTGAGCTCGGCGTCAACTTTTGAGTCTTCATCTTCCGACTCGATCACCACCATACCTCACCTCGGGTTTCCTCTCCTGGTCTTCCAAGGTTTCTTCGTGTCCTCAGCTTTGCCCTGCCAACTTCTCTTCTTTGAGTTTGGAGTACTCACTTTGATCTCCACATTCTTCCCTGTCTTCTTGTAGTACTCATCGGTGCTTCTGATTTGCAAAATGTACTGCTGCTCCTCTACATTGACCTCCTTTCTCAAATCGGGATGGAAATGCGACACCATCCGAGTTTGCTCTGCCGAGTTCAGCAAATTCAACCTGAGGTAGAAATGTGCTGCAAATGGCACGATGTAGTGTGGAGGCAATTTATCCCGCAGATCCTACACCATTTGTCGTGTTCTCCCATGGAAACACCTCGGCCAATTGATTGGTTCTCCTGCAAACAACTTGTGAAAGAACACCGCTTGGTGTTTCATCACATATGTTGTTCTCTCCGGCTTCAAGATTGCCATCAGAGCACTCACAATTCCTCTCTTGACAAGGTCTTTGTAGCTCTCTAGCTTGTACCCATTCTTCGTCCGCTTTGACAAGAATGCATCTCTCACCTCTTGGGTTTCTTGAGCTATCTCTCCCTTCCCCAAGAACGTGGCCCCCTGCTCCAAGCCTACTTCCTTCCCAAGTACTAGTCTCCAATCCGACTCTGTCCTGCGAGCCGGATTTCCTCTCTTCCCTTCTTCCTCGGGTCCATCGAGACACTTGCTCTTGATGATTTCAGTCATGGAACCTGGAAAACTCACGTTCTAGTTCCACGCCAAGAAAGTGATCCAAAGTTGGCTCAAGACTTTGATCCTAGCGATTACATCTAACCTCCGAATTGCATGATTTCTCATTGTGAATTTGGAGTTCTTCTTTCCTCCTCCCATCTCTCCTGCTTTCTCACTGTCCCTTGATTTCACTCTTGCGACTTCTCCCTTACACACTAATGCGTTTCCAACTCTATTTCCCTTCCCACGATCACCTGCAAGACGACTTCTCAACGGGGAAGGAAAATTGCTTGACATTACTTTGTCACAAGCTCAATTTTTATAGAGTTGCGCTTTCTTTGTCTTTCTTCACTTTGATTTTCTACCGAGAAATCACACCTCCTGCATGCACCTGTCATTATCAATCAACCTTCGCGCGTATAGGCTGCCAGTTTTTGAACGGTCCCTTCTTGAATTTCTTGCCCCGACGAAAGGTTGTTAGACTGACTTCGCCTTGGGTTGAGCTCCCCCCGATACAAAGACTCCTTACTTTGGGTTGTGTGCTGACAGGGCATTTCCGAGTACTTTGCCTTATGACCCGAAGTCACTTTACTTTGGGTTTCATCCCAAAGACTCTTTTCTTTGCCTTCTTTGGCCATACATGCGCAATGCGACTTCTATATACACTTCTTCTTCTTTATTTTGAAAAAAACAAAAAATGTGGGCACCACACATATTCTTCAAGGCAAAGTGTCCCCAAGATGCTTCGGAGTGTAAGGACTCGATTACTTCTCCGACTTTATATGACTCCAAGCATCGCCAAAGTACTTTGTCTTTGCCCATTTTAAATAAAATGATGTGTATCAGCTGATACAACCCCCTATTTTTTTGAGAAAGACTGCCCTCTTCTCCGGGTCCAGCCCTTCAAGACACTAGAGAGTATGCAAATAGTCATATTTGGCTACATACCTCGTACTTCACATCGCTTTCAATTGATATAGCTCTTCATCAGGGAACTGATTGTTGATCTCCCATTCCTAGTCTTGAGTTTCTAACCTAGACAAGAAGTCCACATTGGAATACGAAGCTCCTTCCATACTTGTATAGTATATGTGAATTCTTGTAACAACAAGATCCATCTTGCAATTTGCCCGAACAGATCCGCCTTCTTGACCAAATGTTGCATGCATAATGATCAACATAGAAGACAAACTCGTATCCTATAGGTAGTGGTGAAATTTCTTGCATGCATACATCATTCCAAGTGCTTCTCTTTTAATCATCAAATAGTTATTTTCTGAAATTGAAAGTTGTCGGCTAGCGTAATAGATGGGGTAATCCTTCTACTTGTTGTCCTTTTGACTCAAGACTACTCCAATTGCCATGGGTGGAGTATTTACATATACATGAAAAGGGACGTCCCAGCTATGAGGGCCCTCATAGCTGGTGCTTCAACCAATTTCTTCTTCAATACCTAGAAAGCTTCTTCTTGACTTGCTTCCCACAAGTAGTCTTTGGATTTCTTCAGAAGCTTTGTAAGGGGTGCAGCAAGCACCATATAGTTTGAAACAAAGCGTTTGTAGTATCCAACATGTCCCAAGAAGGCTCTCAGCTCCCAAATGTTCTTTGGAGAATCCAAAGCTGAGATTACTTTAACCTTCTTGACATTGACTTAAATACCTTGGCTTGACACCTGATGCCCGAGAAGAATTCCCTCCTTCATTGCAAAGAAGCATTTCTCCAGGTGTAATGACAGACTGGCAAAACAACACCTTTCAGAAATTTGGCAAAGGTAATCCAAATGTACACCTCTTTGCCCAAACACATAAAAATCATCAATGAAGACTTCCACAAATTTGCACAGAAAATCCTTGAAGATTGAATTCATCATCCGCTGGAAAGTAGCGGGAGCATTACACAACCCAAAGGGCATTTGATTGGGGCACTTTTTGGTCATGAATGTAGTGTTGTCCTTGTACTCTTCTTGGATGGATAATTGATTGTACCCTGAAAATCCATCAAGAAAATTGTAACAAGGGTGACCAGCTACTTGGTCCAAAATTGTATCGATAAAAGGCAAGGGATGATGATCCTTCCTTGTTACTGCATTTAACTTGCGGAAATCTTGGCATACTCAAATCTTCCCCATTTTCTTCTTTGGGACAATGACAATGGGTGAAACCCATTCATTGCTTAAGATAGGAAAGATTATTTTGGCCCCCAAGTACTTGTTGATTTCATCTTTCACCAAAAGCAAGTACTTTGGGTTCAAGTGGTATTGTCTCTGCCAAACCAAAACTGCTCTTTTAACCAGATCAATCCGGTGTTCTCCAAATACTTGTGGAATACCCAACATTTGATCAATAGACCAAGCGAATACATCCTGGAATTCTATAAACAGGGCAGTGTATCCTGCCAACTCCTCCAAAGCGATTGTCTTCAAAAATTTCAAAATTTTTCCTTTGATCAAGACCACATCTTGACAGTCGTTGGGGTTGATGACTCCTTCAACATGACTCACTCGGCTTAATCCGAGTCAAGCTGCCATCAAACCCCCTTCCTACAAGTCATGTTCACTCGAGGTGAGGTCATATGGGTCTTCGTCTTCAACATCCACCTCGTAACATTCGAAGTAATTGACTTGGACTTCGTCTTCGGAATCTTCTAAGGACAAAGACAATGTGTCTTTGGATTTTTCCTTATCTTTTGACAAACTTGTTTCCCCAATATGGGGAACCTTTGTCCAACTCATAGTCACCAGCTTCTGATCTTTGGACGAAATGTCCTTGAACCGCAAAATCTATCGGTGCCAATCCACCACAACTTAGGCACTGTACAACCAGGGTCTTTCAATCAATAGTGGGTAACCAATTGTGGTATTGGTCGCAACACAATGGGTATTGATGTGATCATGCATCCTACAATCTCCGCATCAACCTTGGGAGATCCCAAATCCTCTTGTTCAATACGATAAATGGCAGGTAGGTCTTTCTTAGACATTGCCCTTATTTTCTTGAGGGAAAAATTTAGTTGCCTCTTGTACAGCTTATTATCTTCCCACAATTGCTTGAATGTGATGTTTGTAGTTGTGGCTGCCAAATCCACTACATTATCATATTGAGGTATCACTCCCTCCCCTAATTTCATCGTCTTCACCTTTGGCTTTGGGTTCAAAGTCTCTCTATGTTCAAATTTGACTTCGGGACGCTTCATGATGGTGATGGAGGTACTAGTGGTCTTGACCCAAGGTTCCTTGGGTTGGCCCACCTTGGCTTGGATCAGATCCTTTACTTTGGATTGGATGTCTGCCGGACAAACTAGAAGCTTTGTCTTCGTCTCTTCCTCCAAACTTGTAATACTCCGAGGACAAGAGAAGAGAGAAAACACAGATTTCACACTCAAACATTTGATGCCCCAAAGGAGGACCTTCTCTTTATTATATAGACAAAGAGGATCTCCTCCAAGGAAGCTCCACCATAGGATTAGGGACACAGATAGGTGACATTTCAGCAAGCTCCACCCTTGGATAACTTACTTGGATGGGTGACATGTTTGGTCTAGGTCCTATCTGGTTTGTCAAACAAGCTTTGACTGGAAGGAAACTTGTAGGGAATCTTCCTATAGGAATCTTAGAATCACATAAGGTACCGTTGGAAAGCTCTCGACGAGACAAAGTAGGGGGGGAGGCTAGCCTTTCCTCCATTGGTGGGGGGGATTCTGCACATTTTTGAGGCCTAATTCATCCTTTCACGCATATTTTGGTTCCTAATCTATTAGTAGAAGTCCCCGTTTGGTGATACCTCTTTCTGATCTATTTACTCCATCATGTGTAACATCCTTCCAGATGTTACCAAACCAATTCTCACCTTTAAACCATATGTCTAGCTATTGGTTCTAAGGTTCTCAAGTCTATTTCGGTTTCAATCCTATTAGTAGAAGTACTAATAGGGCAGATGATAGTTGATTTTGGTGATACTTCTATCTTATCTATTTTGACCATCATGTATAACATCATTCTAGATGTTACCAAACCAATTTTCATATCTAGATTATATGGTTAGCTCTTGGTATTACAGACCTCCCTCCTTTCAAGACGCAACGTCCTTGTTGTGCAATTGTTGCTCAAATGCTTGCATGTGCCAAATTGGCAGCGGGCTCCCAGGTTGCTTCATAGAGGAGGTAACATTTCCATTGTACTAGATAGTCCACCCGTAGATGGCGAGTACCATGCATGCATTTTTGGAGAATTTGCTGCACTTCATATTCCTCTGTGCCATCAATGAGTGTCGGACAAGGTCAAATGTCTTGTGTGGAATGATCCTGGCCTGATTGGGGAGCATATCTGCATAGTAGGAAGACATGGAACACTGGATGGATCTTCATGTGTGGTGGTAGCTCAAGGTGATAGGCCATAGTGCCAATGCGACGAAGAATCAAGAAAGGCCCAATAAACGAGGTTTGAGCTTACGAGGTCCAACTAATGTGAGGTTGGTTGTTGATAGCCACACTTGATCCCCAACATTGAACTCCATGTGCCTACGGTGTACATCAGCATATTACTTCTATCAATTTTGAGCAATCTCTAATTGCTTGGCGCTCTCCACACCTTGTTGGATCTCTACCCTCTTCTTGAGGTCTCTCCTCCTCAAGTGTTATACAATTTACATTAGTATCACCCTTTGCTTGAAATGCAACATGCTCAGCTAGGGTTTGTACATATTTACAAGTAGCTTCAAGTTTGGTGGATGAGGGCATTGGTTGCCTGTATGACCCAATCCTTTACAATTCCCACACAAGGAAACATACCCAATTTGCCGTCTTGGCTCCGGATAGTTTGGAGACCAATGTCCCATCGAGCCACAATTGTAACATGCTTCGGGTGCAACATTCTTAGGTTGGTTTTGGTTGCTCATCAATGGCCTTCATGGGGGAGCATTGGGGTTATACTCCCTTGGTCCATACCTCGGACCTTGGTACAATATGTTCACCTGAGGCGGTACTTCTCGGGTTTGGTACACCGCCTCCTCTCTCTCTCTTCCTGGCTCCATCTCAAAACCCAATCAATTTGCTACACCGGAAATGCATTACAAGTATTGCATTCTGTGTTTGCATGGCCACATTTGCCACACGCGATGCGCCATACATTGGATCTGCCAAATGATGGAGGCTTCTTTTGGTCATTTGTCCCAATCATTTGGCTCTTAAAATCCAAAAACTCCTTTATAAGGGCATCTAGCTTGGCATCTGCCTTATGTTCACTCTTTGTTGGGGGTGTGTGACAACCTAGAAAATATCACTTTTGCGGTAATCAAGTAAGTAAAGTTTGTTCCCACAAAGATACGATTTAGAAATTTCCAAATACAAAGTCAAAGTAACAACTTCAGTTCTTCTTGGTTGCGTCTTTAATCTCTCAGGTAGAAACCACACCCAAAAGAGAGTAACAAGGACTGATTTGCAATCTTGTCACAAATTAACACTTCTTAATCACAACTCCATCAAATCTTTCCAAACAATCTTGATTGTGATGATTCAGTCTCTCCCAAAAACGGCACTTCACTGCAAAAACACTTTGCCTCAGAATTGTGTTCCACCCCTCCACTGAAGGCACAACTTCCTTGATCAAAATTGCTTCACATCAACTTCGCGTTGCATTCACTAATGCAGAATACTACCAACACTACAATTCCTCTTAGATCTGTCAAGGCATTGCTTTGATTGCACTTCACTCAAGATCAAACACACAGAGTAAAGATCAAGGTTGTGGAATCCAACATCCAACCAGCACACTGACTTGCACTTCAAATTTCTCCACACACTCACAAACACAAGCACAATGTTGATACTCAGAATTAAGCTCAAGTGATGAGCACTGCTTCATAGCACTTTGCTTTATCTATTCTCAGAAATAA
The DNA here is from genome assembly GCA_948567375.1 of Lunularia cruciata. Classification (NCBI taxonomy): domain Eukaryota; kingdom Viridiplantae; phylum Streptophyta; class Marchantiopsida; order Lunulariales; family Lunulariaceae; genus Lunularia; species Lunularia cruciata. The sequence continues at coordinate 8,500,332 of OX419755.1, read as the reverse complement.
TGAGGACTGAACAACAATTTCCTACAAATGTCACTCTTAAATAGTGAAGCAATCAACAATTCTGACAACTATACAGTTCTACAACAACTCTTCTAACCTGCAAATCCAAAATGACAATGCACATGTTCATATCTACCTCTTCAAATCTCAAAATTGTTACTAATCCAATCTGATTTCTACTCTTCCTCAGCTTTCAAACCCGATCCCCAAGTAACTTCACTTAGTACTACTCTATCCTTGGGTTTCATAACTCTTAATTCCTCTATCAATTCTAACAGCTCTCTTTCCTGATCTAAAATTCCACTAGTAGATAATCTATCTAACTCCTTATCTCCTGACCCACTCTTCTCTAATATTACCAATGGTAACTCTAAAGACATCTGCACTCCTATATTATCTACTTTGGGTTAAACTACTATCAATTCCTTTGCTAATTTTACTATATCCTCATCAAGAGTTGTAATTGAAAGCATGGGTACACTATCTTTGCCTTCAATTTGTAACCCACTTTCCCCCAATCACTCATGTTATAGTTACTGACCTGAAGACACTTACTGTTTGATCCTGCACTTTGGGTTTATTCACTAATGTTATTTCTCCTCTAACTCTATCCTATCTTCAATCAAAACTGAAATTGAAGTCATTGCTATCCTAACTATCTATTTTTTCTCTATCCTAACTCTCTCTAATGCCTCTGGCAAGATTCCCAAAGTCACTCTCACTACACTCCGAGGTTCAACTATCGCAAGATTCCCGAAGTCACTTTCACTACACTCCGAGGTTCAACTATCTCAGATCTAGTCATCTTTGTCTTGAGGCAAAGAAGCTTCTAACCCAAAGTTGTGTAAACCTGAAGTCCAAAGTCTGAAGTCTCAAGTCTGAAGTCACATTGACCCAAAGACACCAACCCGAAGACATTAAACTACTCTTTAATATCTACTTCCAAAACTTTAAATGCTTGTAACTTCTTGTACAGACCTCCAACATTTGCGATTTTGGTGGAAATGGAAAGCCCTAAACAAGACGCTTCTAACCAAATATAGCACGCATGATTTGAACATGTTGTCATTGAGATATAGCCCCCGCAAGAATCCTGACCTACAACTTCCCTTCCTCCTTCGGGTCTGCCCTCCTTTGGCATCTGATCAGAGTTTTTTCCTCCTCTGACACAAAGTAAGCTTCTTCTAGTTTGATCCAATTTGAATTCTTCTTCCTCTAACACAAAGTTGACTTCCTTGAGCTTGATCAAAACACAGGTTTCCCCTCATTTCTTCTCCATTTGGTTTCAATTTCATTTTAGCAAAGCACTTCTTCTTCTAAACTTGTCTAAAATGAAAAATGTAGGTACCACAAGGTGTCAATGGTTTATTGCCCCCACGTCTTTGTATTCTTCTTGGCTTTGATTCTTCTTTGGATTCCAAAGAAGAACTCAAAGATGTGGAGGATTCCTCTGAAGAAGAGGATGCACTACGAGAAGCTCTCCTTCTCGGCTTCTTGCCTTTCTTCTCCCAATTCCTTTGATTATCAGCAGAGTGAGAGTAAGCCGTCTCATACCGGGCGACATGTTTGAGTACCTTATCCAAGGAAGTTATATTCCTCTCCCTGGCAAAGATCCAAGTCTTTGGTGAAAGTCCTCCCAAGAGCCAGGTAATGGCTTGGGCATTGGAGTAACCCACCACACCCAATTGCTTTGGGACTCTGTTCAAAAGCGCCATGAACCTCTCAAAGTAGTCTCTCAACTTCTCCTTCTTGCCCCTGTCCAAATTGTTGAGCGCCACAAAGACGCTTGTATCATAGTCAACTTCTCGAAAGCATTCTAGGAAATTGTCTCTCAAGTCCGCCCAGTCCGCTAGTATGAACCTCTTCTGGATTACATGGGTGTACTACCTCCGAGCTTTCTTTCGGAGCAGACTTGGGAAAATTTGCAGTCAATTTGCCAAGTCATGTTCCTTGTTGGCAAAGGATATGACTTCAAATTTGATGAGGAGCAAACTCCTTGTTGAATGGTCGCCCTCTTCTCCTCCTACTCTAGGACTTCTTCTTGTGCTTGCAGATTACATTCTTCTTCTATTTCCATCTTTTCTTTGTCCTCTTTGGGTACAAATTCCATCTCCCCTCCATCTTCACTCTCGCTGCTTGTTTCCTCACTCTGCAATGTGAACTTGGGTTCTTCTTCCTTGTAAAAGTCTTCTTCCTTGCACTCGGTTCCTCCTTCTGACTCCTTGTCCAACGACACGATTACCACCAAGCTTCTCCTTGGGTTTACTTTCCTCGTCTTTCGAGGTCTTGTTGTTGCTTCTTCTTTTTTGCCTTGTCAACTCCTCTTCTTTGACTTCAGAGTTCACCTTCAACTGCACACTCTATGCGTAGTACTCATCATTGCTCCTTATCTTGCTCCTCCGCTGTCATCGGGAAAATAGCCCACATGTACCCTTGAGGCTTTGGTGTGATAAATTTTCTTCTCTCTTTAGTTGTTGTAAGGAACATGGATTTAGGATAATATGTCTCGGGTGTGGGTTTTGCTACCTTGCCGTAGGAGAATTATTGAAAGTGAGACGGGCTGACGGGTTTCAGAAAATGTCAAAGGAGTTTCAAGAGAGAAAGTGGCAGAAGATTTTGAGAGAAGACAGTAGAGTTTTGGGGAAAGTGCCAGGAGAATTCTCGAGGAGGGAAGATAGAGGGTTTTTGGAAAAGTGAAGGAAGGATGAGAAGAGATATTCGGATTTTTTGGTAGAGAGCAGTAAGGATCGACGGGAGAAGAAGGACAGTAAGGAAAAGGACTTGGAATGATCGTGAAGGAGTAGTCAGGAAGGCTCGTTAGGGAGAGTGAAGGAAGAATGAGAGGAGATTTTTGGGATTTTGGCAGAGACCAGTAAGGATCGACGGGGGGAAGAAGGACAGTAAGGAAGGGAATTGAATGGTAAAGGTGAGAGGGTTTCGAGTCTTGGCAAAGGACAGAAGGTGGGCAAGAAGGAAGTGAAACGGAAGGAAGTGAAACGAAAGGAATTGAAATGATCGTGAAGGAGTAATCAGGAAGGCTCTTTAGGGACAGAGTGAAGGAAGAATGGCAGAGTTTTGTTTTATCTGATTGGAGAATGAGGGTTTCGAGTTTGCAGAGGATAGGAGGTGGACAGAGAAAAGGAAGAATGAGAGGAGGTTTTTGGGATTTTGGCAAAGAGCAGTAAGGATCGACGGGAGAAGAAGGACAGAAAGGAAAATGGAATTGGAATGACAAGGGGATAAACAAAAAGGTTTAGAGAGTAGGGAGTGAAGGATTGTGGAGACAGGAAGGACTGAAGTATCGTGGAGTCAGAAAAAAGGAGGAGAATTACAGAAAATATAGGAAGAAGTGAAAGATTGTGGAGGCAAGAAAAGGCAAAGAATCAAGAGAAGGCAATGGGTTTTCTGAAATATCGTAGGAAGAGAGAACAAGATTTTGTTTTGAGAATCGAAAGGAGGTAATTGGCAGAAAAGAAAGACAAGACCAGAAATCAAAAGAAGGATAGGGAAATGAAAGGAAGGAGATGAAGGAGAGACAGGAGTGATTGAAGGGGCTTTCAAGGAAGGCAGTAAGATTTGAGGTTGGCAGAAGGCAGAAGAGAATAGATTTTGAGTTCTCAAAGAAGCAGTAAGTTTGAATTTCAAAGGGAGAAGTAGGATGCACGTGAAGATAAGTTGGCTGACGATTGATAGAACAGTGTGGGATTTTAGAGAATGGTGTTGATTCTCCTCAGAGAAACAAGAATGCAGAATGGTTTGAATTTGGCAAAAGGCAGTAAGGGTCAATGACAAAGGAAGGATCAGGGTTCAGGGGAAGGGAATCTGGCTGACAAACTGACAGAGCAGCGTTGAGTGAGAAGCTCAAGAGAAGAACTTCCTATTGGCAATACAAAGGACTGTGAAGCATGGAGAGGGTTTAGCCAGGATCAAAAACAAAGACCAAGAGAAGGATCTTCGAAGAGGACAATTAGTCTCAAAAGGAAAAGAAGAGAAGAAATTGCAGGGGAAAAATTGGGAAGGTATTCGGAAGGACAAAAATCAGCAGAAAGGTTAGCAGGACAGAGGTGTCCCTAAGGGCTTGGCAGGAATAGAAAAATCTCAAAAGGTTGGTTGGACTGAGAATCTGTTACTAGTCGAAGGTTCATCCAAAGGAAAGGTGGGCAGGAACAAAAGAAGAGAGAAGTCATGTTCGGCTCAGGATAATACAAGGACTGGACATAGAAACTCTATATGGGATTTGTGAGGAGCTTTTACCAGGCGTAGAATCCTATGGCAAGAGCAGTGCAGAGTGTTTGGGAAGATCTAACATACCAGAATATTGAAGAGAAGGAGAATCCCGAGGAAGGACCTACTAGACAATGGAGACTTGGAAAGAACAACAATTTGGAGATGTTGCGGAACAAGGAGATGACGAGTTGTAAGGAATAGGATATAAGACCTGCTCAATTCGTTTTCTTTCTTCATGTGCTTGGCTGGTCAGTGTGCCTCGGTTTGGTCACTGTTTGGTTAAGAGCCGTGTGTCATGGCTCAAAGGATTATAAACTGCAAAACTTGGAATTGAAATGGAAATGAGATTTTAGTGATTGAGAGTGTGTACTTGATGTGCAAACAGCGGTAGAGAAAAATAATAATAATTGTTTTTTTATTTTACTTTGTTTTTACACTCAGTCTAGCTTATGTAGATGGGTCAGCACATTTAACTAATTGCCCAGGATTGAGTCCGGTCGCATAACTTGTGGATAACTCCACAAAACCCCACCAAATCATTCTCTTTGGAATATCAGTCTGGACCAGAACTGCAAAACCCACCAAACCCAAAACATACTAAAGCTGAGGATAATAGACCAAACAAGAGGTCAAGAATAATGAGCCGGGACTAATAATAGATGGTATGAGAAGGACAAAAAAATCCAAAAGCCTAAGCACATGCAGCTAGGTGCCCAGCGCAATCTCGAGACCATACAATCCCTGCAACACCGCATCAGCATCTCTTCTCAAATCAGGGTGGAAGTGTGACACCATCTTGTGTCTCTCTGCCACATTCAGTAAGTTCAGTCCCAAATAGAAGTGGGTTGCAAATGGCACAATGTAGTGTGGAGGTGACTTGTCTCACAAATTCCACACCATCTACTTTGTGTGTTGATAAAAGCACTTTGCCCAATTGATTGGCTCCCCTGCAAACATCTTGTGGAAGAATACTGCCTGATGTTTCATCACATAAGTGGTTTGCTCCAGCTTCAAGATAGCCATCATTATTGCTACGATGCCTCTCTTCATTGGGTCCTTATAGGTCTCGACCTTGTAGCCATTCTTTGTGCATTTTGAAGAGAAGGCATCTCTCACCTCTTGGGTTTCTTCAGCTACTTCTCCCTTCTCCAAGAACGTGGATCCCTGCTTATCACCCGCCTCCCTTCCGAGTACTAACCTCTAATCCAACTCTGTCGATCGAGCCGGATTTCCTCTCTTCCCTTCTTCCTTGGGGCCATCAAGACACTTACTCTCAATGATCTCAATCATCAAACCTGGAAAGCTAATGTTCCTGTTCCATGCCATCTCAAGACTGTGATCTGAAGCTTGCTCAAGACTTTGATTCTTGTAATCACGTCTAACCTCCAAATTGCATGATTTCTCACTACAAATTCAGAGTTCTTCTTCCCACCTCCCATCTTTCTGACTTCCACTCTGGGTTGGGAGCTACTCTTACTATTGATTTCCAAACTAACTCTCTTGACTTCCTCTCTACAGACCAACGTGTTGTCGACTACACTTCCCTTCCCACGTTCTCCCGCATGAAAACTTCTTAATGGCGATGGAAAATTACTTGTCATTGCTTCATCTCTAACCCAAATTTTATAGTGGTGTGCTTCCTCCTTCTCTCTTCACTTCAAATTTCTACCAAGAAATCACACCTTCTTCATGCTCTTGTCACTGTCAATTTCCTCCCGTTCATAGGCCAGCCGTTTTTGTGCATGGTACCTTCTTGAATGTCCAACCCTGAAAGAAAGTTGTTACATTGTCCTTGCCTTGGGTTGAGCACCTCCAAGACAAAGTCTCCTTACTTTGGGTTGTAGGTTGACAGGGCAAATCCAAGTACTTTGTCATCTGACATGAAGTCACTTTTCCTTGGGTTACAACCCGAGGACACCATTCTTTGCCTCTTGATGTCATACAGGTACAATATGACTTCTTCTGTACACTTCTTCTTCAAAATTACAAAAACAAATGTGGGTACCACACCATCTAAGTGAATTGCCTTGTGAACCTTGGAAATGGCATGAATTTAATGGATTGAAACTTACCTCCTCCCAAGACAAGATATTTACAATTGTTCAATTGGCCAATTTTGGATTTTCAACAATCATCAATGGTGAAACATCACTATTCCCACATATGTGAAGTGGCACAAGGATTGATGGCAATAGAAACCAGTTCTTTATCCTATGTGATAGCATTTGCTTGCGGGAAGTCAAACCATTGAAAACTAACGGCCAAATGCTTACATGGCAATTGTACCCATGATCATGATAGTGTTTGTGGTATCATGGTCAAGACCATCAGTGTTATCATGGTCTTGGGACCATCATCTCTTCTATTGGTGTTGGGATTGTCCCACTCTAATAATATCGTTTCCTTGTATTGACTACATGTTTAGTACATTTTTTAAGTGATTAGAGTACAAGCCTCTAAGTCCTATTTTGTAATGTTATTCTAATCTGAGTACTTAATTAATTACAAGAAACAAAAAAATTTAAAAATTTCTAAAGAAGGAGATGAAAAGTAAGCTACCACAACTTGCCACTCACCACTTGTTCTTTTGTCTTGCTTGGCAAAGGTTGCTTTGATTTACTTTGTAAGCACCTTGTTTGCAAACTTTGTGTTGATGGTCATTGCTTTAGGTGGTTATGCATTGGGTACCAACACATTTCTCCAATTTTCTTCACTCCAATTGAGTGGTTCCTCTCAAGTCCTTGGTGGTGTTCTCTCTCTTCCACTTCATCTCACAAATGATTTTAAAGCACTTAACCCTCAATCTTGGAGCAACAAATCCAAGTGCTTGCACTGGATTACCTTCCTTCTACAATAAACTACCCACCTATGTATTGCAGGATTTTTGGGGATTTTCCTGATCAGAATTTCCTCATTTCTAAATGAACACTATCTTGTCTCTCAAGGAAGTTTTGGGAACAAGGTAAATATAGGTTGGCTTTAAAATAAGAAAGACTACAAAGATTACAAAAACTTAGAGAATTCTAGTTGCACTCAAGGCTAAAGACAAATCCACTCTATGAAAAGTGAAAGTTGCTAATATCCACTTCATTTTAAAGGTAAAGACCCATTCTATCTAAAAGACTCCATGTGATACTTTCTTACCTCTATCCACCATAACCAAGAACTCAAAGGCTCAACATTTAGAGACATGATCTCTCTGGAGCTATGCTTCAAAGGTATACTCCTTTGCTTGACTATCTCTAGCCCTAATGGCAACATTGATGCCCATTTGATGGTGCAAACAATGCAAGTGATGATGGGTCTCATGATGTGATCAGTAATCCTAATACAAAATTTGGTTGCCACTAAGCAGTCCATGAGCAATTACTAATATAGCTCTGATCACCATGACTATCAATCATATAAGCAAACTATTGTGATATAAATACAAATACAAATAAAAATAAAACTATCATGATAATTGTTGTGCATATAAACATCACTACACAACATAAATTGTTGCAACATCATACACTATAGAAGCACAACTCATATAGAAATCATACATGAACTCTAAAGTACCACAAGTGTCCTCCTAGCTAGCAAATAAGTTCCTCTAACTCCAAATAGCCATCTACTCCAAGTATGTTTATGCCCTAGGGTGAGCAAAGATTAGGATGTTGAGTGCTATCAAACCTTGTTGTTAGTCATATGTCTACAATCTCTATCACATAAAGAGTGAACTAGCTATAGGTCTAGTACATTGAGGACAAAGTCATTTTCCTTGAAGAACCATTATGATTGGAGGAGTCAAACATGACATATGCCATCCTCTTCGACAACTATCACACATCGACATAATAATAATTAAATAACATACACATACAAGCTTGCACATAACAATGGCTAAGCTTGGGTCCATAGTGTCATCAATGTTTGGGAGGTGGCATGGCACACAATTGCACACATGATCTATAACACCCATTTGTGCATGTGTGTGGTATTGTGATATTTAGCTTGGTATTACAAGTACTTAAGAGATATTATTTATATTGAGATAAAGGATTGTTCTGTATTAGTCATGGTTAGCTAAAGTTAGTCATAGCTAAGATAGAGGGGACCTTACTTTAGAGGAAGTAGAAAAGATGAGCACCACTATTTTGGATTTTAGTGTGTTGACTTGGTATTATTCCTAGGTGTTTAGATTTGAGGAAAGAGTTGAGAACTCTTGGGCCCGCAAGCCTTTTTGTTTTGGATTCTTCTTTAGTCCAAGGATAGCCCATGTGAAGGAATCCTTGACTTAGTGGTTGGGTCAAGATAAGACCACATGCTTAGGGGAATATGCCCATGTGAATGGATATTCCTTTCTACTTTTTGACTTTACTTGACTTTTAGTCTAGTAACTTGAGTTACTACGGTAATTAGTAACTTTGGTAACGTAACTATTTCACAAGTATATAAACAAGGGGTGAGGAGGTATTCATCATCCTTTCATTTGCAACTATCTCTCTCTCATTGAGTTCTCTAGTGAGCAATGTCTTGAGTCTTGGAGTGTTAGCCTTGGAGGAGTATGATGGAGTTAGGGTTCCTTGCCTTCTTAGCCCATGGTGCACTACCATAATAGCCATCAGAGGTTCATCCTGAGTGAGAGACAGGCTGGCTCACAGATCCTTCCAAACAACACCATCATTGGGTTTCAGAAATCGAATGCAATCTTCTCCATCTCAAACTGGCGCTTTGTCTATCTATTCTTGTCGTTGCTGGTCTTGTTCATCCAACAATCGAGTAAGATGCTCGATTTGTTGTTGCATTGCAAGGATAACATCCGATATTGCCGCCATCACTACTACTCTATTCCACTACACTCAATTTATCTAGTTGATTAACACATAGATACAACACGTCCACCGTTCTCCATAAGTTACAATAGGAAGTATCAAGGGTTCCTCTGTGTAATACTCCGAGGACAAGAGAAGAGAGAAAACGCAGATTGCACACTCAAACATTCGATGCTCCAAGGGAGCACCTTCTCTTTATTATATAGACAAAGAGGATCTCCTCCAAGGAACCTCCACCCTAGGATTAGGGACACAGATAGGTGACATGTCAGCAAGCTCCACCCTTGGATTACTTACTTGGATTGGTGACATGTCTGGTCTAGGTCCTATCTGGTTGGTCAAACAAGCTTTGACTGGAGGGAATCTTTTAGGGAATCTTCTTGTAGGAATCTCAGAATCACGTAAGGTACCATTGGAAAGCTCTCAATGAGACAAAGTAGAGGGGAGGGAAGGCCAGCCTTTCTTCCATTGGAGGGAGTCTACACATTTTTGAGGCCTAATTCATCCGTTTAGACCTTCAAAATTGCCTTCAAAGATTTCAGGCATATTTCGGTTCCTAATCTATTAGTAGAAGTCCCCTTTTGGTGATACCTCTTTCTGATCTATTCATCATGTGTAACATCCTTCCAGATGTTACCAAACCAATTCTCACCTTTAAATCATATGTCTAGCTATTGGTTCTAAGGTTCTCAAGTCTATTTCGGTTTTTGCCCTATTAGTAGAAGTACTCTTTTGGTGATACTTCTATCTTATCTATTTTGACCATCATGTATAACATCATTCTAGATGTTACCAAACCAAATTTCACATCTAGATCATATGCCTAGCTCTTGGTATTACAGACCTCCCTCCTTTCAAGACGCAACGTCCTCGTTGTGCAATTGTTGCTCAAATGCTTGCACCAACACAGGTGTATGTGCAAAATTGGCAGCGGGCTCCCAGGTGGCTTCATAGAGGGGCTAACCTTTCCATTGTACTAGATAGTCCACCCGCAGATGGCGAGTACCATGCATGCGTTTTTGGAGAATCCGCTCCACTTCATATTCCTCTATGCCATCAATGAGTGTCGGACAAGGTCGAATGTCTTGTGTGGAATGACCTTGGCCTGATCGGAGAGCATATCTGCATAGTAGGGAGACATAGAACATTGGATGGATCTTCATGTGTGGTGGGAGCTCAAGGTAGGCCACAGCGCCGATGCAACGAAGAATCAAGAAAGGCCCAATAAATCGAGGTCTAAGCTTACAAGGTCCAACTAATGTGAGGTTGGTTGTCGATAGCCACACTTGATCCCCAACATTGAACTCCATATGCCTATGGTGTGCATCAGCATACTGCTTTTGTCAATTTTGTGCAATCTATAATCTGTGCTTGGCACTCTCCACACCTTGTTGGATTCTAGAAACAAATGTGTTGATTGCATCGACCTTGGTAGCCACTAGATGGATCTTCATCAAGCTAGAAGGTGTGAAGGGATGCTCACCATACATGAGGAAGAATGGAGTGACCTGGGTGGAGGCATTCACTGAATTGTTGTAAGCGAATTCCACCAACATGAGTAGGGTCTCCCACCTCTCTTGCTCTTCTAAGGTGAAGCTACGTAACATGTCTTCAATCATGCGATTAGCCCGCTCTCTTTGGCCATCTGTTTGTGGGTGGTAAGCTATGGACATGGCCAACTTTGTTTTGAAGAAACCAAAGAGTGTTTGCCAAAACAAACTGGTGAATTGGGTGCCTCTATCAGTGATGAGTACTCTAGACAAGCCATGGTGAGCAAAGACTGCATCTAAGTATAATTGAGCTAGTTGTGGAGTAGTCACCTCCTTCGTGGTAGGGCGTACTGTGAGCCGGCCTGTCTCTCACTCAGGATGAACCTCTGATGGCTATTATGGTACCGCACCATGGACTAAGAAGGCAAGGAACCCTAACTCCATCATACTCCTCCAAGGCTAACACTCCAAGACTCAAGACATTGCTCACTAGAGAACTCAATGAGAGAGAGATAGTTGCAAATGAAAAGATGATGAGTACCTCCTCACCCCTTGTTTATATACTTGTGAAATAGTTACGTACCAAAGTTACTAATTACCGTAGTAACTCAAGTTACTAGACTAAAAGTCAAGTAAAGTCAAAAAGTAGAAAGGAATATCCATTCACATGGGCATATTCCTCTAAGCATGTGGTCTTATCTTGACCCAACCACTAAGTCAAGGATTCCTTCACATGGGCTATCCTTGGAATAAAGAAGAATCCAAAAGAAAAAGGTTTGCGGGCCCAAGAGTTCTCAACTCTTTCCTCAAAGCCAAACACCTAGGAATAATACCAAGTCAACACACTAAAATCCAAAATAGTGGTGCTCATCTTTTCTACTTCCTCTAAAGTAAGGTCCACTCTATCTTAGCTATGACTAACTTTAGCTAACCATGACTAATATAGAACCATCCTTTATCTCTATAAATAATATCTCTTAAGTACTTGTAATACCAAGCTAAATATCACAATACCACACACATGCACAAATGGGTGTTACATTTACCCCCGGACTAAGTTTTCACTTTGTCCTCAAAGTGAAGGTCTCTCTACCTTCTATGGTACATCTTCAACTTATCATGGTTAATCCTATCAAAGTGTCTTCCTCCCAACTCCTTGAGATCATAGGTGTAATTGCCCCACACCTTCTCTACTATGAAAGGTCCAAAGTACTTAGGCAAAAACTTCTTTTGCACTCTCTTGAATTGAATGGAATCAAACAACATTACCCAATCACCTTCTTTGAAAGGCTCCACCTTCTTTGAAAGGCTCCACCTTCTTCTTGCCTTGCCTCTTGTCATAGCTCTCCTTTTGTTTCCTTTGGGCTTGCTCCACTCGAACCATAGCAACTGCTCTTGCCTCTTCCAACTCCATGAGTTGATCCTTCCTTGACTTCTCTGCATCACTTCCTTGTGCTTTCTTCAATCTCCTATGAATGCTTTGGAAGGTAGGAAGATCAAAGTGAATAGGTAAGGTAGACTCAATACCATACACCAATTGGAATGGAGAATGTCCAGTGGAAGTCTTCATGGTTGTCCTATACTCCCACAAAACTGCATGAATCCTCTTGTCCCAATGATGTTTAGCCCCTCCATTTCTGCATCTTTGGCCAACATCATGCACAAGGTCTGATTGGTTCTCTCAGCCAAGCCATTGGAATTTGGCTTATAGGATGTAGTTACTCTATGTGTGATAGAGAAATGTCGTAGCATGGCTGTAGTAATGCTTCCTGTAAACTCTCCTCCTCTATCAGAAACCAACTCCAAAGGGCATCCAAACCTAGTGATAATGCGTTCATAAAGAAATCTACCCACTTCATCTTCATTCTTGTCCCTCAATGGTCTAGCCTCAACCCACTTGGTAAGGTAATCAGTAACTACCACAATGTACCGATTGTTCCTTGGGGTTCTATTGGGAGGTCCTACAAAATCAATTCCCCACTTCTCAAAAGGTCCTAGCAATGGAATTGATCTAAGTGGTGGAGTGGATGTAGACTTTCTAGCAAAAGCTTGACAAACATGACAAGTTTTGCAATAATCAAGACAATCCTTGAAAATCCCTCTCCAATGGTAACCTGCATCTAGAATCTTGAAAGCAGTCACCTTTCCTACAAAGTGTCCTCCACATACTAAACCTTCATGAAACTCCTTTATGAGTAGGATAGATTCTTCCTTACCCACTGCTCTTCGAAGTAGACCATCTGCTCCTTGGTGAAAAAGAATATCCTCCACCATTGTGTAAGGTCTAGATCTTGCTGCAAGGGCCTTCCTCTCCCTAGCATGCATCCCTTCTGGATAGTTACCTCTTGTCACAAAATCCACAATCTCCTTGTATTCCATTGGAATCTCTTGAGTGACTGAGATTGTCATGAGCTCCTCATCCGGGAAGGAATCATCTACTGGCTCATCTCCATCATGATCATAGGCTCTAGATAATAAATCAGCATTTGCATGTTTCTTTCCTGGCCTATCTTCAATGGTGTAGTCATACTCAGACAAGAGTATCATCCACCTTGCTAGTCTCCCTTCAACATTAGGCTTGTTGAAGATGTACTTCAAAGCCTTGTGATCCATGACAATGGTGGCTTTCCCTCCAATCAAGTAGTGTCTAAACTTCTTGAGACCAAAGATCACTGCCAACCCTTCTCTCTCCATGACAGAGTAGTTCTTCTCTGCTGAAACCATCTGCCTACTAGCATAAGCTATTGGATGATCATGCCCATCTTGGTCTAATTGACTAAGAGTGCATCCTATAGCTACATTAGAAGCATCAGTGTAGAGGATGAAAGGTTTACTCCAATCAGGTTTAGCAAGAATTGGAGCTACAACAAGGGATTGCTTGAGCTCCTCAAAAGCTTTGAGAGCCTCCTTGTCTTCCAAAATCACCATGTAATCTACACCCTTCTTCATGTAGATGGTCAATGCATAAGCCTTGTTGGAAAATGAGAAGATGAACCTCCTATAGTACCCAACCATCCCCAAGAATTGGCGTAACTTTGTCAAGCTTGAAGGGAATGGAAGGTATGAGATTTTCCTCACCTTCTCAGGATCAACTGCTATTCCATCCTTGGAGATGATATGCCCCAAAAGTAGACCTTCTTCACATCCAAAAATGCACTTCTTTGGGTTGAGTGATGCATTTGCCTCATCCAAGCGTTGCAAGACTTTGATTAGGTGCTCAAAGTGCTCTTCCTTGCTCCCATAGACACAAAAGTCATCAATGAAATCTCTCACAAATTTCCCAATGAAAGGTTCAAATACCTTGTTCATGAACCGTTGGAATGTGGCTGGAGCATTGCAAAGCCCAAAAGGCATGACCTTGAAAGCGTAAGTTCCCCAAGGTGTGGTGAATGTGGTGAGTTGTTGATGCTCTGGTGCAATCTTGATTTGGTTATATCCACTATAACCATCTCCAAAACTGTACCTCTCATGACCTGCAACCTCCTCCAAGATCCCATCAATGAATGGCAATGGGTAGTAGTCCTTCTTGGTAACAGCATTGAGCTTCTTGTAATCCACACATACCCAAAGCTTGCCATTCTTTTTCTTCACAATGACAATTGGAGACACCCATTCTGAATTCTCCACCTCAAAGATAAATCCAGCCTCCTTGAGCTTATCAATCTCCTCCTTCACAACCAAAGATATTGGTGGGCTAATGCGACGTTGCTTTTGGCGGATTGGTTTTGCATGTGACTCCACCTCTATCTTGTGCTCCTCCAAGGTGACTTCCTTCAAATCCTTGTAACTAAAAGCAAACACATGGATGAACTTGTGGAAAATCTCCTCAAATCTCACCTTCTCCTCCTTGGTAACATTTGGGCCATACTTGAGGGTAGATAACCTTCTCTCTACCTCCTCAAGTGTCAATGGTGATTTATCTGGGTCCTTCAAAACCTCTGGCTTAGGTGCAAAATCCATAGCACACAAAGGATACACATCTGAATCAGATTTAGATTCATCCTCCTCCGTGGAAGTCTCCTCTTCCATGCTTGTGTCCACACCTGAAGCTCCTTCTTCAGAATCTGATTCCCAATAATCAGAAGATGGTGTATCTGAATGTGAAGTGTTGGTGGTGTTAGTCATAGGAACAGTGACTCTATGGTTTGATGGCCCAATCCTCAAGTACCCTTTGTGCCATCGATCAGTTGTGCGTGCTGCTCTCAACCATGGCCTCCCAAGAAGTAAGTCATAGCTTGAATCCTTCAAGACTTGGAAAGTCATGAGATTTTGAACTCCCATAACTGAAACTACCACCTTATCCATCACCCCTACTGGTCGAACTTGTTGCTTGTTTGCCATGCTCACCACAAATGTTGAAGGTCTTGAGGGTATCATACCCAACTTCTTCATCAACCTTTCTGACATGGCATTCACTGCTGATCCTCCATCAACCAATGCATCCTTGATGTTGTGACCATTCACTCTCACATCAATCTTGGAGGCATATTCACAAGCTTCCCATGGTGCTGGCTTGGCATCCACCACCCCCATTGATACTGGAACTTTTGCCTTCTTCTTCTTCTTGCTCCTTGTAGAACTCAAACCACCTCTAAGCTCCTTTCTCAAGGTAGGGTTCAAAGCAATTAATTGGCCCACTGTGATGTTAGCCTTGTGACTACCAACATCCTCCAACACATTGTAGTTCCATTGTTGCTTTGAGATCAAGAAGTCCTCCATCCCCAACTTCTTCCTTGGAGTCTTTGTTGTTGATGGTGTTGAGGTGCGAGTGCTCCTAGTTGACATAGGAGTATCCTTGCTTGAAGTAAATCCTTGAGAAGAGTGAACATCCTCTGCAAAACAAGCTCTCTTCTTCTCTTGTGCCAAAAGCTCCAAATTAAGACCCTTGGAGTTTGAGCACTCTCCCTTCTCATACTTGCTCTCAACCACATCTATGGATGCTATCCCCTTACCTTTGTTGGGATTAGGAGCCACTTGGGTTTCACTACCTCCCTCTTTCCCTCTATTGGCTCCCTCATAACCCCTTCCTCCATGGTAAGTGGAATTTGGGCAATTCCTTTGGATATGGCCTCTTCCTCCACAACCAAAACAATTTCTATCATTGAAATTGTTGGCTGGTTGGCCTCCTCTATATGGATAGTTTCCATAACTCCTAGGCCCTCTCCCTACATTCTGATCCACCTCTCTCTTCTCCCATAGTTGCACCACATTGATCTTGAGATCCGCAAGTTGTTCTGTGATGGTTTGGAGTGGATCTTTTGGTGGAGGTGCAAGAACTAGAGCAACTACTACTTGTGGTGCAACCCTTGTCACCAAAGTATCAGAAGTTCCACCATACTTGTAGCCTTGAGGAGGATACACAACCTCCTTCACCAACAAATCACTCTCATCCCCTTCCAAACTCTCCTCCATACGAATTGCGATCTTGATAGCTTCAACCTTGGAAGAAGGTTTCTCATATCTCACCTTGCTTCTAATTTGTGGTCTCAATCCTCCCACAAAATTCTTGGTGAGCATGGCCCCTATGCCAATCATTGTAGTCTCCACATCATCCCCACCCTTCCTCAACACTATGCGAAATCTGGACTCCAACTTTTCCACTCTTTCCACATAGACCCTCACTTTCTCTCCATCTCCTTGCTTGAGAAATGTAACCTCACTCATCAATCTCTCATAACTCTCATCAGGAAGAAAGTTCTCAATGAGTGCTGAAGTCAAAGTCTCCCAAGACTCCTCTTCCCCCTCTCTCCTCTCTCTCTTTTGGTATTCTGACTCATACCATGTAAGTGCTGCATCCTCAAAGAAATCTGGTAATAATGAGGCCCACTCATTCTTCCTCCTCTCATTGTTTCCTATGCAAGCTCTCTTGAAGTCTCTCACAAAGGCTTCCACATCTTCTCCATCCTTGCCAAAGAAAACCGGAAGTTTCCCCATCTTAACCCCTTACTATCTTTCTTTTCTCTCAATTTTTTTTTCTCTTTTTTTTTCTCTCACTCTATTACTAATAGAGTATATACATGACTAACACCATCTGAGAATAATCCACTCTAGGGAACACAAAAGTTTCAGGTTGCTCCAAGATTTCTATAGCAACATCAAATCCTAGAGTGCATATTAATCTAACTCTCATGGATAGTTTATCCATAAGTTGAAAGATTATCTCCATCACTAATCTTGAGAACTAGCTGATCAAGGTGGTAGTATTTCTGTAGCTGTACTAAGACTCTCTCCAAGATCTTTCACCAAAGTTTCCAAAAGTGCTTTTACTCCACTACACTCATGTCCTTTTGGAAGTCCTTCAACTCCACAAACCTCACACAACTCCTTGGTCTTAGATCTTCTCCCTCCCAATCTTGGTGAAGAAGGTCCAACATGCAAACCCAAGTCAAGTAAGCCTCTCCTTTCCCTCAATCTCTTGCTCTCAAAGGTCAATGGATATGAACTTGCCTTATGTCCCTTCTCTCCACATAGAAAGCACTTAGACTCACTCTTTCCTCCAAGTGGTGTAGGTTTTTGGATCCTCTCAACACTCTCTTCAAATTCTATTGTAAACTCTCTTTTCCTCAAATCCACCCCTACAATCACCTCAAACCCTTGGGGAACCTTGCATAATCTCAATTTCCACTCTTGATGACCCTCCATGTTCCCCAAGATGAATCTAAACACTCAAACATGCTTTTTGTTGATCTCAAACTTCTCATGCATGAGATCTCCACTCTGCAGAATTGACCCTTCCTCACAATGTCCCTCAAATCTCCCAACCAATATGTCACAGTCCTCTGAAATTTTGCACACTTGATAACAACTCCAAGGCGTCCCTCCCTGCAAAATTTCAGATCTTTTCATTGAGCCATTTGGCCTAAACACCTTTCTATTCAGCACCCATATTTCAGATTTGGTCTGAAAACCACCCCCCTCACTTCAAAAACTCATTTCTCCCTGCGCAAGAACGATCTCTCTCTAATTTTTGTGGCAGCAGGTAGGATACAATGCATTGAATTTTCTTGGAAATTTTCAAGACAATTCATTGAAAATTGAAGAAATGGCAGACTCTGTACAATTTTCCAAAGAGCATGCAGTTGCGGGAGCACTTTACCCTATCAACTTTCAAAAATTCTAGCCCAGTGCGCATAGAAGCTCTCACAATAATTTCAAGTGTGATAACTGAAAGATAACCCAAGCTATCATGTGTAGAAATCTCAAGTCCAGATCTCAAACTTGAGATTTTGCCCAAAATCACCTTAATCCCCCAAATCTGCAATCCACCTCACACAATCTCTCCAATTCCTCTCATGTGTACAAGATGTACAAAATCACCTCAAAGAAATCATAATGAACTACAGGGTATACAAATGGATCTTGGTTCTCTAACATAAGTTCAGCCCTCTCCTCTCCTAATGTTCTCTCCAAGTGAGCTCTCATAGCCTCCTTCTGCCTAATGTAGAATTGGACGCGGAACATTATCTTGCCTTCTAGAGAGGTCCCGGCAACGGAACCAAAAATGTGAGCCGGCCTGTCTCTCACTCAGGATGAACCTCTTATGGCTATTATGGTACCGCACCATGGACTAAGAAGGCAAGGAACCCCAACTCCATCATACTCCTCCAAGGCTAACACTCCAAGACTCAAGACATTGCTCACTAGAGAACTCAATGAGAGAGAGATAGTTGCAAATGAAAAGATGATGAGTACCTCCTCACCCCTTGTTTATATACTTGTGAAATAGTTACGTACCAAAGTTACTAATTACCGTAGTAACTCAAGTTACTAGACTAAAAGTCAAGTAAAGTCAAAAAGTAGAAAGGAATATCCATTCACATGGGCATATTCCTCTAAGCATGTGGTCTTATCTTGACCCAACCACTAAGTCAAGGATTCCTTCACATGGGCTATCCTTGGAATAAAGAAGAATCCAAAAGAAAAAGGTTTGCGGGCCCAAGAGTTCTCAACTCTTTCCTCAAAGCCAAACACCTAGGAATAATGCCAAGTCAACACACTAAAATCCAAAATAGTGGTGCTCATCTTTTCTACTTCCTCTAAAGTAAGGTCCACTCTATCTTAGCTATGACTAACTTTAGCTAACCATGACTAATATAGAACCATCCTTTATCTCTATAAATAATATCTCTTAAGTACTTGTAATACCAAGCTAAATATCACAATACCACACACATGCACAAATGGGTGTTACAGTACATGAATCATTTTGCTGAGCCGGTCCACAAAGACCACAATGGAGTCAAACCGTAAGGTGGTCTTGGGTAATTCACAGACAAGATCCATACTCACTTGTTCCCAACGTTGGGTAGGAGTGGGGAGAGGTTGAAGGAGCCCTGTAGGAGCTTCATTAGAAGCTTTATCCTGTTGACAAAGTAGGTAGCTATGCACATAGTCCATCATGTCGTTGCTCATCTTGGGCCAATAGTAATGGCGCTTGATTGCATCCAAGGTCTTGTCCACTCCGACATGAGTTGCAATGGCCGAATCATAACATTCAGCTAGAATGGTGGTGCGTAATTTTGGGACATTTGGGATCCATAATCTGCCATCCCAAAAGGTGAGTCCTTCGGTGCTGGTGACACCTTTGGATGATTGTGCTTCTACAATCTGTGGATCAGTTTTTGTAGCAGCCAGAATCTCTTGCCGGAATTCAGGGTTAATCTTAACCTCTGCCACCAAGTTGTTGGCCATTGGCATGCGGGTGAATACATCTACAAGTTGCTTCTTACCTTCCACATAGGTGATTGTCATGTTGAAGCGTTGTCGCCACTGTGCCCACCGAATTTGGCGACAAGATAGATCCTTTTACGTCTCGAGGTAGACTAGAGGTTTGTGGTCTGTCTCTACTACAAATGCCTTCTCGCCCAAGTATTGCTTCCAATACTTGGTTGCTAGAATGATGGCCAACTCTTCTCATTCTGTGGTGTGGTAGTTGCGCTCTACTGGTAACAACTTGTGAGAGCAATATGCAATTGGATGTCATCCGTCATGCCACTCTTGTTGTAGGACTACTCCTATTGCTACGCCTGATGCATCTGTAGCTAACTTGATTGGACGTTTTGGGTCATACCACTTCAAGATTGGCGCATGTAGCAAGGCGGCCTTCAATTCTTGAAAGGCCAACTCTTGTGTAGTTCCCCATGTCCACTTCTTCCCCTTGCCAAGTAGTGCCGTTAAAGGTTGTGCAACCTTGGAGAAGTCCTTGACAAATCTACGATAGAATCCCGTCAACCCCAAGAAGCTCTTAAGTTGAGTCTGATCTTCTAGGGCACTCCATTTTTGAATGACCTCTATTTTATTTGTTAATACTTGAATGCCCTCTACACTTACTCTATGCCCTAAGTAGTCTACTTCAAACTTGCCAAACTCACACTTTGAGATTTTGGCGTACAACTGATTCTGTCTTAGAATCTAGAGGACCTCTCATAGGTGTTGTTTGTGTTCTGCCATCGTGCTACTATATACTAAGATATCATCCAAGAAGACAATAACAGACTTATCCAAGTATGGACAAAATATGTCATTCATTAGACTCATGAAAGTGGTAGGTGCATTGGTGAGGCCAAAAGGCATCACAAGATACTCAAAGTGGCCATACCTGGTTCGAAAGGCAGTTTTGTACACATCCTCCTTTGCAATTCGGATTTGATTGTAACCACTCTGCAAGTCCAGTTTGGTGAAGTATCTCACTCTATGGAGTTGATCAAACAGGTCATCCATACGAGGTAAGGGGTATTTGTTCTTCACTGTTTGCTGATTGAGACCCCGATAGTCAATGCACATGCGCATTGTACCATCCTTCTTCTTCATAAACAAGACAGGGGCCCCATATGGTGATATGCTAGGTTGGATGAACCCTTTTTGCAGCATTCCTCAATTTGAGTCTTACACTCCTCCAACTCATGAGGTGATAGGCAATATGGGGCCTTACAAGGAGGTGTCTTCCCCGGGAATGTCTCTATTTTGTGATCTACTCGCCTTTTTGGTGGTAATCTTGAAGGTAGATCATCGGGAAAGACATCTTGAAACTCATCCACCACATCCTTTAATTTCTCAAGAAGTTGTCCATCAAGTTGTGCACTCTGGACTTCTCTTATCAGACCCATAAAACATTTATCGGTCTTACAGACGATTGCCGTCCCTATGACATATAGAGGCAGTTTCTGCTTGTGTGATTTTTCTTTAACCCCAATGATTGACCATTGGTGGGTTCTCACTACTTTCTTCCTCCAATCCACCAGGGTTGTACTACTCCATCCATGGCATGCCTAAAATTGCATCATAATGAGCTAACTGTATCACTCGCCACTCAATTGCTTCCTGATATTCTCCTATAGAGAGGGTTACCCGTCTAGGTAATGATTCAATCCTCTTTGTTTGCCCATTTGGTAACTCTACTTCTTCACTTCCATCTCTCTCTAGATCCATTCCCAATCTTATTGCAATAGAGCGAGACAAGAAATTCTCTGTTGCTCTTGGATCTAGTAATACTCTCACTTGATTACCTTCTAGGATTCCATTCACGACAATCAATTGTGAGGTTGCCTTTTGGGATCTTTGCGCATTATTCTTCCTCCTTCCCTCACTTCTCTGCTTCCTTATTGAGCTAGTAAGGCCGCGAGGTACATTTACTAGCGATCTTCATTTTCCGAAGTGATTTCCACCTCCTCTTCTTCAATGTGCCTCCCCATGTTGTTCAAAGATTGCCTGTATGAAGGCCGAGGGCCTCTAGAGAAACGAGTGCAACAGTTGGTAGATATGTGCCCAATACGGCCACAATTGGAGCAACGGCATTGTTCTCCTCGAGTCCCTTCTCCTCATGGAACTCCATCTCTTCGTTCTTCTACCTGTCCTTGCTCCCCTTGAAGCGGTCGTGCTCCTTGATCTCGGAATCGAAGGTTGCCCAATTCCATCGGTATTGGTCCACCCATGTGTGGCATTTCTGCCCAATAATGTTGAGGTAGAACTACTCCTTCACCTCCACCTAATGCTCTTGCTATTCTCTGCACACAAGCAATGGCTTCAAATACCATGCGAGGGTTTTGCACCATGACTTCTTGGTGAATCCGCTCTTTCAACCCTTGTTTGAAATTGTCGAGAGCCTTTGTTGGACTCATGTCGGTAATTGCAACTTGTAGATCCAAAAATGCCTCCACATACTCTTGTATGCTATTCTTTTGTCTCAATCCCCATAGTCGAGATCGAGCCATCTGCTAGAATCCACCGATTGGAAATTCTTCAACAGTCCTTGTTGCATTGCTGTCCATGTGACCTCCCTTCTCTCTGCCAGCATGGATCATTCCCAAACATCATACCATGTGAGGGCTTTATCGGTCAAGTACCCACATGCAAATACGCTTGCAACATGCTCTATGATCTTTGTTGAGAATAATCGGAAATATTGATTCATTCTCAAGATTCAATTTTCCACTACTCCCATTGTACGATGTCCCTTGTAAGGCTCAATATTGCAGGTCTTCTTCATCCAGAGTAGCAATGTGGCTTCATCGTTGATAGGGTTTGTAGGCACGGGTGCCTCTCCAAGTACTTTAGTCGCAAGTACTAGGTTTTGAGACGGCTCTTCTTCTTGCATGGCTTGATTGTTCCTGAGGATCTGCACTTGACTTTGTAATGTCTCCATGGTCATCTTAATCTCTCGAAATTCATTCAACATTCCTTGCATTCCTTGCACCAGCTCTTGCAACTACGGATCCATGGTTCTTGCAACACCCAATTGCTAATGTCTACTTCAATACAGAGTCAATATAATCACTCTAGAAGGCGCATGAACTATTGGAACCACCATTGGGATCTTAGAAGCTATCATCGTTGATAATACTCCTCACCAAAATTCCTAACCACAAAATCTCTAAACATCACTTTTGGCCTTATTACATAATAGATTTCTACTTGAGTGTTGAAAGGGAGAGGATTTAGGACATTCATATCCATATTATCATAATAGAATGTAGATTGTCAAATCCCACTCTCTGTCATATATCACCACAGGTAGAATCATCGGGTTTGGTGAGTTCATCACTCTGTCTATGAATTTCGCACCAAAGTGATAAACTAGCGATACCCTCATCTGCTCACGCTGGATGTACATAACCTTGATGTGAAATGGATTTGAGAATGGAAAGCTAGGTGCGTGAAATTGTCCTCCCAACGTATCCATCCCATTCGCTCTCTAAAGTCCTTCCTAAGTCTAGCAATTACTCTATGTTCTCCACCTCAAATTACTCAGTTTCAGTAGTTTGGGCTATTCCAAGAGGGGTGATCCACTCTCTTGGACTAGAACACTCGCTCTAATACCATTGTAATACACCGAGGACAAGAGAAGAGAGAAAACGCAAATTGCACACTCAAACATTCGATGCCCCAAGGGAGCACCTTCTCTTTATTATATAGACAAAGAGGATCTCCTCCAAGGAAGCTCCACCCTAGGATTAGGGACACAGATAGGTGACATGTCAGCAAGCTCCACCCTTGGATTACTTACTTGGATGGGTGACCTGTCTGGTCTAGGTCCTATCTGGTTGGTCAAACAAGCTTTGATTGGAGGGAATCTTAGGGAATCTTCATGTAGGAATCTCAGAATCACGTGAGTAAGGTACCGTTGGAAAGCTCTTGATGAGACAAAGCAAGAGAGAAGGAAGGCTAGACTCACCTCCATTGGGGAAGACCTCTGCACATTATTGAGGCCTAATTCATCCGTTTAGGCCTCCAAAATTGCCTTCAAAGATTTTAGGCATATTTTGGTTCCTACTCTATTAGTAGAAGTCCCCTTTTGGTGATACCTCTTTCTGATCTTTTTATTCCATCATGTGTAACATCCTTCCAAATGTTACCAAACCAATTCTCACCTTTAAATCATATGTTTAGCTATTGGTTCTAAGGTTCTCAAGTCTATTTTGGTTTTTGCCCTATTAGTAGAAGTACTCTTTTGGTGATACTTCTATCTTATCTATTTTGACCATCATGTATAACATCATTCTAGATGTTACCAAACCAAATTTCACATCTAGATCATATGCCTAGCTCTTGGTATTACACTCTAACACGGTGATCATATGTAGAAAATCTTGCCCAAAGCGCGAGGTGATGAATTGTGTGAAATGATGCTTTGGTAATATCTGGACATGAAAGTCCCAATGGTTTGGTGGAAGTTGATTTGGTGGTCCATAAATTCCATCCATCCCATTCCTGCTCTGATACCAATGTAAAAGACCGAAACCGAGGAGAGAAATAGGAGAATGGAAACTCACATTGAGACACTTGAATGAGGGAAAACTCCGAATGCCTAGCATGAGCTTCGGCCTTGATATTTATAGGTAGCATACAAGACCCTTGAAGCTTCTCAAGAAGCTTCCTTGAGCCGCTTTCTTGGAGTGCAAGCCAAGTTAACTAAGAAGCTTCTCAAGAAGCTTCCTTCTAGAAGCCGCCTACTTGGCGTGCAAGCCAAGCTAGTTAGAAGCTTCTAGAAGCTACCTGCTTAGGGCACAAGTTAACTAGTTGGGAAGCTTCCCAAGAAGCTTCTTAGATGCTTCTAGAATATTCTAGGCTATTTTGTCTTATTCTCTACTTCGTAAGCCCGACTAACTTCGTCGTTAAATTCCATATTGTTACAAGAAGCTTCCTTCTAGAAGTTGCTTACTTGGTGTGTAAGCTAAGCTAGTTGAAAGCTTCAAGAAGCTTCCTTCTAGAAGTTACTAGGGGTGCAAGTTAAGCTAGCTGACAAGCTTCCAAGATACTTCTAGAATATTCTAGGCTAATTTGTCTTATTTGCTACTTCGTTAGCCCTACTAACTTTGTTACTAAAATCCATATTGTTACATCCATGCTCTGCTTCAAGTCTCACTCTCAACATCCTCCTACCGCTCGAGACTCCTCCAACTAAAGCACACATTCCTTTCAACTCTCCACCACCTATATACATAAGAGGCCTCAAAGAAAACAAGACCATAACCCGTGTAGCCAATTATACACATGTACATAGATTGCTCACATGGCAATAGCTTAACAATGGGATCCGTCATACAACCTACTCCATCTTTATGGAGATAAACCACACAATTTATTTTTTCATGGGCAACACGAACCACAACACGACAACAACTTAGATTTAATTGGGGATTTCTATTACATTGTAGCTACTAGATTTCTTTGGTGGCTAAGTAGGATTGTATATAAGGCTTAGGCTTGATGTTCACAAGGTTCATTTGTTGCATCTTTTCATTGCAATCAAAGAGGTTTAAACCGTCAAGATTGTCAAGTTGGTGTATGCACTTTGTATCACCGATTGCATGTTGGATTGAGTAAGAGTGAGGAATCTTGGTGCATGAGCAAAAGCACTTGAGTGAGAAAAGTCATTCATATAAGACTATAGTGTGCAACTCTAGGGGCTCTATAGAGGTCACGAACGATATAAAGATAGGTCACCCACCACACACTTGGAATATTGTAAAGTAACACCAACCTATAAGATTCAATAGCAAGTCATTCAAGACTCTTGTGATGTCGTACCTTATGGGAAAGGTAAAACGCTATGTCACAATCTTAGTTGTCAAAGTGATTGAATCCTTGGGAGATCTGTAATACTCCGAGGACAAGAGAACTCTCCAAGAGAGAAAATACAAGTTTCACATTCAATACTCCAATGCCCCAAAGGAGCACCTTCTCTTTATTATATAACGAAGACGATCTCCTCAAAGAAAGCTCCACCCTTGGATCAGATACATGGATTGGTGACCTGTCAGCAAGCTCCATCTTTGGATTATTTTTTTGGATGGGTGACATGTCAATCCTTGTCCTATCTAGTTGGTCAAATTGACTAAAGGGAATCTTTAAGGAATCTTCTTGTAAGGAGCTCAAAATCACATGAGTGAAGTACGGTTGGAAAGCTCTTGATGAGACAAGTCATATGAGGAGGGGAGGAGGAGAGAAGGAAAGACGGCTCTTCATGAGGGGGAGAAATGTTTTCACTTTTTAGGCCTAATTCATCTATTTAGGCCTCCAAAATTAGCTCTAAAGTTTTTAGGCTATTTTTGGCTTTTGCCCTATTAGTAGAAGTATTCTTTTGGTGACACCTCTATCTTATCTTCCTAGCATATTTTACACAATATCTTTCTACATGTTACTAAGCCACTTTTCACCTCCAAATAATATGTTTAGCTACTTGTATTACAAGATTTTACTCTCTTATTTTACGTGTTCTAAGATACTATTCATGAGACACCTTAATATTGTCAACTTTGTAAGATCTTCTGTTTAGGGTTTAGTGTGATGTTAGTGTGAATCATAATACTTATGATTGCTTCATTGATAGTTATCAAGAATTAGATTGAGCAACAAGGAAGGTACAAAAATTCCAATGTGAAGTAACCTTTGTTACTAATGAACCATCAATCAAGAATCCTCTAGATTGAAACTATCTTGAGTGTGATTATTGGTGATTTTCTCCTTTTGTAGTGCACCAGAGGTGGTGACTCCACCCTCTTCAGGGAGTGGCTTTTGCACGAGAGGTTAAATAGGCAAGGAAAGACAATTTGTGATACGTCATCTTCATTTCTAGTCATTTCCAAGTTGTATCCTTAAAGGAACGACTTGCTCTTACCAATTATACAGGAAGTACATTGATACTTAGTCACCCCAAGTTTTCTACTGCAATCATAACCAATCTAATACAAAAGTCACCAAAAGTAATGAAATGTAATATTTATATCATTTCATAATTTACAATTTTTTCCTTTAAAAGTATAATCTTAAATTCTTGAACATCACCACATTAAAAGATTTTTTTTTTGAGTTAGTTTTTAAATGAAAAATAAATAACTAAAGTCCTTAATTTGACATGTACACTTTATACCATAAGATAGTCTTAGAGCTCTTTATGGTTTCTCTTTGATTCTTGGTGTTTAGTCTAGTACTTGATCTAGCTTAATAATTATCATATTGAAAATAATAACTATTAAAACATATTTAATTTCTAATTTAAAATATGAATATTTTTATTTTATGAGTAATAAATATATATATGTAATAAATTCAACTCTTTGTTTTCTAATGATTTGAAAAATTACTCAATTAAGAAAATCCTCTAATAGAAACACAATTATCACTTTATGTAAGCAAATTTAAGAATAATTATCATACATATTTATGTTTACTTTAAAATTACACATCTGCTATATTATAGAATTAGAAGATATAGAATTTATTTATATTCATTTAAGATATTACTCAATAGAGTAAGAAGTAGAACTTCTATCAGAAAAGAATTTTAATGTTTCGAGTACAAGAGAAAAAACACAAGATTTTATCTCCCAATACTCTAAGTCTCAAATGAATATCTTGCATTTATTATATAGCAAAGAGTATCCACTCAAAGAGAACTATACACTTGGATCAAATATATGGATTGGTGACATGTACTCAAGGTCCATCTTTAGATTAGTTACATGGATTGTGACATGTTGATCCTTGTCTTGTTTGGTTGGTCAAACTTGTTTGACCAACCAAACAAGAGAATTTTCCTATGAGAAGCTCATAATAGAATGGGCGAAGTACTACTGGAAAACTCTTGGTGAGACAAATAAGAAATGATAAATCAAAACTTTTTTCTTCTTAAGAATAAAATTTTAATTTTTGTGATTTAATTTATTTATTTATACTTTCAAAATTAATTCTAAAATTTTTAAAATATTTTTATCTACTTAGATCATCATATATAAAATCGTCTAAAATATTATTGAACCAATTTATGTTTTTAAATAATATATTTCATAATGATAATATGTTTATTGAATAATAAAAATCTTAAATTTGATTATATAATTATGGTATCTTCAAGCTATACGTTTAATTTTTTCAGTTTCAAATTATCTATTTCACAATTCTATACTATGAAATATAATAAAATTTATTATATTGGAAAATTGATGATAAAAAATTAACATACAATTAAATTAATTGATCTAAGGAGAAGAATAAAATTAATTGATCTAAGGAGAAGAATAAAATTAATTTTTATTTTAGTTTTGTTAAATAAAATACAAGTAATATCAAATAATTACATAAAAATGCTAAGATATGAATAATAAACCAACAAAATGTTGAAAATATTATTGTAACTATAGTTTAGAAATTAATTCTATTTTATATGATAATTCTTTTAAATTTATCTCGAAGGATAATATTTTATCATATGTTTATGTCAATAAATATTTCTTTTCTAAATTAGAAGAAAAAAACTTATGTGAGAAATAAAATTTTCAGATATAGATTAGAATAGTTGGTTGACGAATCCATCTTTAAGAACCCATCTTCCCTTTGTGCTTTCTATGTGGTCGCTTCTTTTCTTTTTAAGAGAATAACATATGACACGGTGAGAGCTTAGTCCCGTTTTATTTTTTATGTTTTAATTCGCTCGTATATAATCTTTCTTGCCGTCCTTCTTGTTATATTAAGCAATCTCGTTTCTATTTAATAAATTATAATTTAAAAATTTATGATAAAAGTATAATTTAAAAAAATAAAATATTTAAAATAAAATTATATAAATTAATTATTTTATAAACTATGTTATATACATTAAATATTTCTTATAATAAATAATTCAATTTTTTAATCAGATTCGCTCAATCTAAAATTCAATATACAACCAATTAGAGTAAACCGAAAAAATAACTTTCGGACATAATCTTAAAATTTGGCAATCCGTAGCTCAATTTCATAATCACTCATTAAGACTGAACTTTAAATAATCAACCTTGGGACCACTCGAAACTGAGATTAGGATCCCTAAAAAATGGGTTTATTTTAATATAGAAGAGTGATTTAAGAATTAATTTACTTACCGAGCTTAATTTCCCGTTACAGTAATTCTCGTTTGGTTCGACCTTCTCTCGTTCTCTCAGATGATTCTGTCGTGTTCTTCTTCTTCTTAATCCTCAAGAGAGGGGGCTTTGTACCCTCGTGGAATTTCATGAGAATTTGGATCGGCAGTCTGTGTAGTGAGGTCACACCAGTGATGATGATCCGATCTACTGGTGAACATTCTGGTCCTCCATGGTTGCTTGCGGAACTTGGTTATCCTGATGTGAAATTTAAATGGAATGCTTTGGAATTTGGTTCTTCGGCTTTAGAATCTTCTGCAAGCACGGGGGATGATTGAGAGTGATTGCGTTTCCTTATCGAGGACGATGATGAATGCCGGATTTGATTGCTCTCCTGCGTTGTACAGTTGAGCAAGTCGCTTAGATTATGGATCTTTGGTTAAATCAGTGGTTAGAGGATTGAATTGGTCTGTTTGGAGAGGCGCGCCGAGAATTTCAGGTCTAGGGTTTGTTGAAGTAGACGGCATAGTCATCCAATCGTGCCCTGACCTGTGTGATGGTGTGGTAGATGAAATTCAGGCGAAGAGCGTCGCTGAAGAGGTGCAGCAATTTCTCAAGTTGTTAAGATAATGTCTGCGTGGTGTTGTCGTCCACCGGAAAGCTCCCCTTCCTGTAGTGCTAGGAGCTGCGGCAATTATTACTGCAGAAGTCATGTCATATCGGCGAGCTGTTGTGCAGCCTCCTCCACCTTTGCTGTCCGCAGTTCCTCCTTCAGGTTCGGTTTTACTGCTATGCGGTCTTATTCACCATTTTTTGTCGGCTTGTTTCGTTCTAGTTAGAGTGTCTAGCTCATAAAAATAGTTGTGTGCGAGGAGTATGTTCAGGATTTGGAGAGTGACAAAGCAAATCAATTCAAGTGACCATTTCAGCTCGGTATCAAAGGAGTGTGGGATTGGGTCGTTGAGGAATTGTCACGTCAATTATCAGCTGAGGGAAGCTTTGGCAGCAGAACTCCACATGGAGTTTGGATTCTACTTGATCACAGGCATCAGGGAGATTGCTCTCATGATTACTTACACCGTTTCACTTTTGAAGACATCCATGAATATCTAGAGCTTGAACCTTGAAATGGTGGCTAAATCTGTCGTGACAAAATAAAGCGCAACAAAGACAATCAAACTTTGAGCTTAATACCTCTTCCAATCTGACTTGCAGTGGTGCACGAGTTTGCGAAGGTAGCAGTGAATGGAATATTGAAGGGCGAGACGACGAAAGGATTCACCAAGGCAGCAAAGCAGCTGCAAACTACAGTGGAGGCAGTCTCTCAGGCAGTATCCGCGGTGTCCAACATATATTCCAGGGCTGCTAGGGCTAATCTTTCATATCAACAGCTGGTTGACTATCTGTCAACACAGGGCTTTGGGGAGGCGTTGAGACAGGCACTGGCGGATTCCTTCGTCGATAAACTCGGAGAGATGAGAGAAGTTGTTTCTGTGGCAATTCTGCAAATGCCTACTTACAGAAGTCTCGATTGGCGTCTAGATTTGCAGGCAAGCATGTATTTCATGCATTAGTCAGAACTTGTGTTGCATCAGACCACTAGTTTACAAACTCTATAGGTTTTATCTGTAGAAATTAACCTTTGGTTTTACTGTCTCTTACATGTATAGATGGAATAATTCTAGTGACAAGGGTCTTGTTCTATTTTGCCAACGCAAGTCAGCTCGTCCACTTGATAAAACAATCTCTGAATTTCTCCGGACACATAAGTGAAGTCTTATAGTAACATTGAACTAAGTGAAACCTCAACGAATGGCCTGTCTATTCCAATGTTTGCGCAGGTTGCCAGCAGAAGCTTACGACAACAAGCGGTTCCTATCTTCATGTTAAGCCTGAGTACAAGGCCAGCTCGCGTTTTCCAGAAAGGTGACAAGAAGGCGAAAGATGAAGAAATTCAGGTGGTCTACTTGGAAGCAAAGTATGCGACATTGAAAGCAGTGTGTTCGCAATTAGAACTAGCGATTGGAGAAGCAAGAAGTGGTGCCCATGGCCACCGTGTGATGCGGCTTATGAAATAAGCTGGAAATAGTGGTCTTCTCATTCCATTATTATCAAGTTCTATGGAACGGAAGCCTCCCGATCTGAATGTTGGTCACACAACTGGAATTCCTACATCGACATTCTCAGCGGCTATCATATGTGATAACTTATCCCTGGACTGGTTCTGGTTGAGGAAGGGAGTACCGGACTTATGGGAGTCAGGTCGGAGATCGCTGGAGCTCTATGTTCGAATATGCATGGTGAAGTGGGTTGATAAATCTGGATGTCTGTTGTTAACACAGCTATGGTGGATCAGCGGAAGTAGAAGGTTGGCAATGGAGGGATGAAGTGAAATTCCATCTATATCACTTCATTGTAGAAAACATGGATCTCCAATCATCACGGATATTCAGAAAATACAGTCTCTTGCAACTCTATGAATTGAGATGACTCTTCATTGAGGAAGTACAGTCAATCTCACCCATCTTTTATCTTCATGTTGCAGTACAAGACTAGCAGTAGCTTGGCAGAGTAGCTACAAGTCGTTAATTCTTAGCATCTGCGAATTAAAGTTTGATAAGCTTAACAGAGACCACAAACTCAGTGGAATAGAGTACAGAGGGACGAATGGGGCAGGATGGAAGGGAGTAGTTTAAACTTGAGCTATGGATCGCAACATGGGCTGAAAGTAGAGGCCAAAAGTTCACCTTATCCAAGGCAAGGTTCTCACACAGATGCATTCAGATTCTGGCCACATCTATCTGGCCGTCTTTTGAAGATCTCTTGTTCGCCTACAGAGAGCAGTTATCTATCAAAATAGTACAATCTAAATTCTTACGAAAAGAATAGAGATATCACTTAGTCATAATTATTCTACCTTTTCGCGTCTCCCTTGTACGGCTTGATGGGGTCTCCCATCCTTCGTTTTTCCTATGGGGTCGCCTTCTTGCTATTTATTACATCTATCTTTTTATCCAAATTGTATTTTGTAGCATGTGCTATCAAGTAGGGAGGAGTTCCTACAAGACTTGTATTTTGAAATTTCTCCTCGTACACTCTATCAACGTGATTGGACTGAATTTAAGGAAGAACGACATGGCCTGAACGACATGACATGGATATCCAGATTGAAGTGCACAACAGTTGAACTTCTCGGTTTCTCATGCTATGGATGGATATTACTAGGTAATTGGAGTTCTTTTCCTCTGTTCCAAGGATAAATTTATGTTCCCTTGATTAGTTTAAACAAGCCCTTTAATAATAAACGCATAGGACCGACGTCCTGGATCCTGAAACGATCCTTCCGCAGTCGAATAGTGAACAGCAAAGAGGATCTACTCTGACTGAGACATCCACACAGGTGAAAGGAGAGTACTTCTTCCTTCATTCCCCATCTACAAGACGCAGGATATAACACACAGCTCGGTGTTCTTTGGGCCAAACCAACGGCCACCTTCCAACTTACGTCGGGTAAACGATTTGAGAACCACCAAGAGAAACTGTGAAAATGACCTGCTCAGGTCTCCAGTCCAGACATATGTAGTCGTTTACTGACTGGAAAAACATCCCAACACTATTTGCTCTGCGCAAATAGTGTTGGGAACCTAAACCCTTTTAAGCATTTGAGCCGTGATCTTGAACCTCGCAAGTAAACGATCAATATTTCGCCGGGTTTTTAATTCACAGGCTTAATTTCATTGGGCGTAAGTTTATTAATACAATGTATCTAGTACAGATGATTGTACCATCTAGCAATCACAAGATTCTACACCAGGTGCTTAAAATGTTTATCTGCATCCAAGGATGCCCTTAGAATCATCAGAAAGCGTTGGATTTCTACAAAGCTTTTGAATATCGACATAACCTATCAGCGCATCTTCGAATGAAGCACCTTCCAGATTTGCTCCGGTGAAGGTAGTTCCTGAGAGGACTGTGTTCACAAATTGTGTACCTCGCAAGTCTGCGCCATCCATGACAACTCTGTCTAGAACAGCATTTCTGAAGTTGGTACCTGCGTTCAGGATCAACCAAAATCTTCCAGTTAGTGGCTGTCTGGAGGAGTCATACCTTTAACATATGAGCCGGGAAAAGCGTGGATTAGACCAGATTCCTTAACCTAGACGTGAGTCTGTGTAGAAACGAGAAAACTATGCCTAGTATGAGTTGGAGCTTGGAATCGCAGTACTGCTAATCCAATTTACCTTTGAAGCTGGCTCCAACAGCATATGCTTTGGACATAACCACCTCGGACATGTCTGCACCATCGAACTTCGCATCTGCCATAAGTGCAGCTGACAATGTTTTGCCCTTCAAGTTGACCATGTCATTTGAGAAGTCACAGAAGCGAAGATCCAAGAGCACATCGGCGACTCCATTGGCCTGGCCTATCGTGTTTCCAACAAACGCCTTCTCACATCGGTTAGGATCTCTGGAAAGAGGAGGAAGTCTTGCCTGTGCAATCAAAGAGGAAAAAACGAGATTCAGTTGGCAGAGAATTTGAATGCCATGAGCGACGTCATGGTTTCTGAAAAATTAGTAACTTCCAAAATGATGGACCGGAAATGACGATAAATATTGCAAGTGATCTGAAAGACTAGTAACCTGATTGTTTGTGTTTGCCGCGAACGAGGGCAATGCAGTTGCAATAGTGAGCGCGGCACACAGTCCACACGCCACTCTCTTGATGGTGTCCGTTGGCTGCGCCTTCTCAACATCGTTAGTCTCATCTTCTCTTCGTGCTGCTTGAAGAGAAACAAACACTGTTAAAAAGAATTGCTTCTCACGGCTCCGTAGATAACATCTTCTGGAGCCTGCACATGCCCCAGGAGCCTGCAGTGCACAACTTCGAGAAGGAGTCCAAAAACCTTCTAGGTTTTTTATTTTCACAACCAGGAGTCCCTATACTGATAGATCGAACTTATGTGATCGCTGAGGTTATCGGTAATAGAAAATGGACTGAATGAGGAATCGAAACCATCCACAAGAGAAAACCGTCTGCAGAGAAGATTTCCAAGTCCAGTAGTCTACCTAATTAGCCATGACCTTGGCGAAGTCATAAAATCATTTCAGTGAGGAGAATTAACGAGAACAAATCGGCTGGGGTATGAACCAAGTAACAGAACTCATTGCAACTTTGAAAAACGTTAACGATCAGCCAAATGCTTTACATTTCCAGCTCTAACATGAAGGTGCAAACTAAACGAAATTCGATTAAGGTCAACGGAATATCACAGGTAGAAAGTGGTGAGATGATACACGCGACACAGAGTTCTGTGAAATTTGAGCTGGGATTAAAATTCACATGGACAATCTACAGTTCTCTTGAGTCCTCAAAAATGTGGAGACCGGCGGATAATGAAACATCATATATACTGCATGAACTAGTGGTCATCCCAAGTTCGCAACATCAACCGACAGTAAGTAATCAACATTTATGAACCGAATTTCGAACTCAAATACGCCATATCATCCCCATGCACCGAATTCCCCTTATCCACAAAAACCACACGACTCAACAGGAAGGACAACAAACTGCTGAAGCAAAGAAACAAAATTCCTCCCTTCACTCCAAGGTGACATCCCCACCACCTTAACAAATCTCAAACACCGCAGAAATTGATCGAGCGGAACAGGAAGTTACCGGAACAGCGAGCAACTCCAGCAGTGAGACCGGAAGTAGCGCGATCACCACCGAGTCGGGTGGATTGCGCCACCATGCCTGACAGAGCCGAACTCGTCGACACAGCCATAGTCACGGAGATCATCCTTCCCACACTCACTCACTCGGTCACTGTCTGGAGAATTTGCTCGCGTGAATTCTCGAAGAGATCAATCGAGAGCACCCAGAATTGCTGGAGTAAGACTGTGACTGTTGGATATTGTGCTGCTGAGGAAGCATTATCCGCAACACAACTCATCCCACCCCACAATGACATTCCGTCGCGGGGCCCACTTACAAAGATCAGGCAGCCCAGCCCGGGTAGAGACACGCAGACATTGCAGGGACGCACAATACTTACTGCTGCCCGTGGGTTCGAACTACCGGGGTTCGAAGCACAACAGTTACTATTTCCGGTGGAGTGGAACTACAGCAGTACAGTAATACGTTGAGTTCAAACTACGTTGAAAGATAGAGTTCGAACAGTTCCTGTTTCATGGGAACTCGAACTGAAACAGTGCTTAGGTTCGAACTACGTCGAACCTAAGCATTACTGTATGGAGGTTTCGACATGTGTTGCAGCCAGTGGGTTAGGTTCGGCTTCTGCGGATGCAACTACAGCGGAGTATTTGTTGCATTGTTGCGAGTCATGAACAAAGAACCGCAGATTCCGCAAGGATGCGCAATACTAACTGCCATTGTATCTATGGGTGGAACAAATGAAAAGGCGACCGCGTAGGAAAAACGACGGGAGAGAAAAAATAGGTAACGTGGTGCTAAGCCACAATAGAGTCTATATGAGAAATCTGCCCTACTGCACCTAAGATATCCGAGTTATGCAAGTTGTTCGGTCTACACACAACGGGAGCATCCGAAGAAACATCACCTAATGTGATTGCTCTCCTATGGATTGCACCAACCACTGCCCTCTGTAGACAATGGACACACGCTATCTAAAATATACTAGAAAGTATTAGAATGAGAGTGGTACCCCCTGACGCCTAACATGATAAGCTCTCGCGCAACTCCTTGACAAATGTGTCAAATGCCGTGTCCATCTCTCCATATAACTCCAAGGCTAGAAGAACAAAGAGGTGACCTCGCTGCATGCCCCTATATTTGGGGACCTTGCGACCTGCTGTTGCACTCGCCGCCCATCCAGGGGATGGGTAATCACTCCCTCCAAAACTGTATCCCGCGTAGGGTCTCTAACCACGACATCCGTTACTATCACCTGATCATCTTGGACCAAGTAGAAGTCTGCCCTGACATGTGTCGTCTGCAAAGCATACGAAAGCTCCTTCCAAGCCAAGTATCCACTCTCTTGTGCCATAGCAAACACTATGTCTCTAATGGCATCATGGGTAGCTATCCTCTGTCCTCCAAAAGGATACCGTGTCATGTGGACCACTGTTGCATCTACTGTAGAACCACACTCACAAGTGAGTAATGAAGATGTAGATGGGTGGACCAAACCTAGGAAAAACCTCATCGCTGTAGAGAAAGTAGCTAGTGTGAGTCAAAAAGCTCTAATGCACGGTCGAGCTAGGATCCAAGAGCTTGCACCCTTGCCGGAGCAAGAGCAAAGACGTGCTCTAGTAGCCTGAGGAATGGACGAGTTGAATAAGAGAGAATGTAGCGTATGCTCATATTGTCGCTCCATCAAGGAAGACTGTAAACCTCTAGTCCAATCTGACAATAGTGAAGCAAAAGGTGGAAAATCCTCTCGTGCTAATGGGGATAGACTGTCTCTCATCTACCGCAATAACACCTGGACAGAAAAGGATCTTCCCTCCACCTCTGTCACATAAGTCTCCAAAACCAGCCTATCACTAACCACAAAATGAGAGGAAAGTAGGGGTGCCGAGAGAGCCCAAGTACCCAAAAATGTTGTAGGTGCCATCTCCTCCATAGAAAGCAAGCCAACCCCACCACATGAGATCAATAGAGCCGTTTGTCGATATGCCAAATCCCCTGTCACACACTCAAAAGTCTTTGGTCCAATAATATCACCAAAGACTCCCATAATCCTCCTATCAAATGCTTTCAGACGTGATAAGAAGGACGGTGAGGGAGGAACTGTACGGATGAGGTAGGATGGTCAACGAGCAATACTAGAAGAGAGTATACCAAATGCCACCTATGGATCTCCTAGTAATGGAAGGTCATCCACATGGAGAACATCCTCTGCAAGAGCAATGTCTAAGAAGCGTGTGACAAAATCCTTCGATCCGACTGGCACTCCAAGAACACAAAGTCTATCTGTGATACAACCCTCTGGAAGCTGAAGGTGGGGAGGGATACCTAAAGAGGACCATGTCCCACACTTTGGCACCTTGACTCTCAAGCCTACTAGATGTAGCTCGGTAGTCAAGTAGTCAAAGGCCTGCCTAATCTGATCTACAAGGCCTACAATGTGTGTATCATCTGCCAAGGAAGGAAATACACAACTTGGCATGGCCAAAGCAGTAGATAAGAGAGCTCTAAAGTGAGCCATGGCAAATAAGTGCCCCCCTAAAGGATCTCCTTGATGTGTATCAACAGCTGACTCCAAGACCGTGACTCCCTCTTGTGAACCACCATGCTGGTAGTAAAGGGAAGCCGGAGAGCCATAAAAAGACCGCACAAAAGGAATGAAACTTGCCAAGGATCCATCAGCCTCCCTAAGCTCTCTAAAGATGGATGCACATGAGACGCTATTAAAAGTGTTCTCAACATCTACCTATAGGATAACACACTCCGGATGGATATCTAGGAGTGCTCTAATGCCTAGAGATATAGCCTCACATCCTCCTGGTGTAGCTACTCCAAACTGATGTGGACTAAGGTGATGTCACAAGTGAGAACAATGTTGAAGGACAATGGTGCGACTGACCAAATGCAAAAAGATCTCTCCAATAGCAATCGGTCTAATCCTCCTTGTGTCCTTCTCCATTGCAAGAAGTAGACTAGCACCTAATACCCGACTAACATACATATGAATGTCTCCTCTTGCTACTATTGTAGCTACCTGAAACAACTCAGTAAAATCACTAGAAGGATCATCTGCTTGGAAGCAATCTCTAAGGTGCTCATAAACCATCCCTGACAAGCCTCTTGAGGAAAGGCGAGGGGTAGTGCACAATGCTTGTGCAAATAGCAATCTATCAAGACATAAAGGCTACTCAGGCTGATAATCTAAGACCTCTAGTGGTAGTCCCTCTACTACTATAGGATGTAGTGAGCATAGGGAAGAGATGGTCTCATCAGTAGGACTCGCTATAGACAGAGGGTGTAGCACTTGTGCTGCTCTACTAAACTCTCCCGCCTGACGTAATGTCCTACATGGTCGTAATCAAGTGGAATTTGTGGTACCCTATGGTGATGCCTGCCTCGTAAATTGTGTAGCCCTGACAGACTCCTCTTGAAAGGTTGCCCAATCCATAGCTCAGAATCAATGAAATCTAGCAGCCACCTCTCTATGCCCCGCACGTCTCCCTCTAGCATAACAAAGATACCATCAAGGGAGTAAGAGGAATAAGAACCATGCTAACTCATCCAAGGGATCACGTGCCAAACGGTCTAGTGGTAGGCAAAAGCCTGTCTAGCCTCATCATGGAGTGTGCGGGGTAGCCTATGGAATAGACGTGGACATGGAAAACTAGTCTCAAATAAGCCCAAAATGCAACCCGTCTAAGAAGCTAACCACTCCCACGACTCGATTGGTATCCCTGGAACGATCAATGAAGGTATAGAAGAAGCGTGCATAATCCCGAGTGTCACTGCTATCAATGTGGTTGCTCATCTCATATGGGTATCCCAAGTGGTCCAATCATAGTCCTTGTGCATCCTTCCCACATGGGTCTTTACCCCTTGCAAGGTAAAGCGTCGATGACACACCGGGCATGGTGTATCCCGACCCGCTCTAGGTGACCCCACATGGGAAGGTGTAGCCATGGCTAGCACAAGAATAATGATAGTAACACATGCTGCTTCTCTCCATATCTCCCCATATCTGCAAAACCACAACCCTTCATATTCCAACTCACATAAGAAAACAATCTCTCCAAACCCTAAAATCTATAAACTCTTATAACTTTCAATTTCCATCTCCAAAATTTTCAAAATAAATTCCCGTGGAACTTAATCATGAAAACCAAAAGATTGGAAATGAAAATCCCCGACCCATCACTCTCAATGTATAATGATCACTCTAAATCCTAAAAACTCTAAAAATCCTCATAACTTTTTACTCCATTCTCCATAGTCTTCAATCTAGGTGCCAATGGAACTGAAATTGAAAAACGAGGAGAATAGACTATTCAATCAAATGCTACATGCTAGAGAGCTCTCAAAAATTACAGATATTGTCTCATGATCTCTCCCTCTCCTCTCCCGTTCCACACTCTCCCGCAGCTCCCCCGCAGCCACTTCACTTCTCCTTAAACATGGAATTAAGCATGAAGAAGTGTACTGAACCTCAGGTCGAACCACAATAGTACTTAGGCTCAAATTGACTTTCTCCGCGAAAAATTCCCGAGGAAACACATTTCCTGCTGTCCCTAGGTTGGGAAGACTGCATGGGTTTAACAAAAGAGTATTGTATTCTATGCATTTGAACTTGTTACCTTGGAGCGGTATTATGGGTTAAATTGCATTGATTGGTAGTCAATATTACCTTCAGTGTTGAAGCTCAGTAGATCCATGTTTGATCCAAGGTTTTGAGACAGATCAACAATAACAATTGACATCCAGTGCACCAAATGCTCATGATACTAGACATCATATACTCCGTCACATATATAGCCATGAGATGAAAGATGCATACAAATTTGAATTTCACTCGCTGTAGCATATCTCTTTACAGGCCCCAAAGATTTTAATCAGGGCATGCACAGTTGGTAATCATTACCTTCCGGGTGCCAGGTTATTAGATAAATTAGAATGGCTTTACATGCTTTGGGGAAGCAAAGCATGCAATGGTGAGTAGGAGCAATCAGAGGATCCTGACCTTGTGGGATTTCTAATAAAGTATCCTTAATGCAAACACAATATCCCACGAGACTAATGATGAGACTTACTCAAGGATAACTGTTTGTAAGGAATACTCGCAAAGTGAAGACATAGAAAAAATTACTCTTCGATTGAAAGGAAGCACATTCCTGTGAATCCGAAGAACAATCTCTCTAAAATTTTGTCACATACTATTTTCAACTATCTAAATGGTAACCATGGGGAGGTTTTGGGAGAGTGTGGAGACGGGAGAAGAGAGGGAGAGATGTGAGAGGAAAGATCCCTATGTTATGAGTGCTCTCTAGCATATAGCACTTGAGTGAATAGTCAATTCTGTTCATTTTTCAATTTCAGTTCTATTGATATCTAGATGGAAGACTATGGAGAATTGAGTAGAAAGGTATGATGATTTTTAAGTTATTTAGGGTATAGAGTGATCTGTACACATTGAGAGTGATGGATCAAGAATTTTCATTTCTAATCTCTTCATTTGCTTGATCAAGTTCCATGGGAATTAGTTTGAAAATTTTGGAGATGGAATTTGAAAGTTATGAGAGTTTTCAGATTTTAGGGTTTGGAGAGATTGTATTTTCTTATGTGAGTTGGGATGTGAAAGGTTGTGGTTTTGCAGGTATGGGAAGATATGGGAAGATATGGAGGAGTCATGTGTCATGTGTTACTATCATTATTCTTGTGCTAGCCATGATTACACCTCCCCATGTGGGGTTGCCTAGAGCGGTTCGAGATACACCATGCATAGTGTGTTATCAACGCTTTACCTCGCAAGGAGTAAAGACCACGTGGGAAGGATGCACAAGGACTATAATTGGACTACTTAGGATGCCCATGTGAGGCAAGCGACCACATTGATAGTAGTGACACTCGAGATTATGTGTGCTTCTTCTATCCCTTTGTTGATTGGTCCATGGATACTGATCGAGTTGTGGGAGTGGTTAGCTTCTCAAGTAGGTTGCATTTTGGGGTTATTTGAGACTAGTTTTCCATGTCCACGTCTATTCCATAGGCTACTTCGCACACTCCATGATAAGGCCAAATAGGCTTTTTGTCTACCATTTGATCATTTGGCATGTGATCCCTTGGACAAGTTAGCATGGTTCCTAATCCTCTTACTCCCTCGATGGTATCTTCGTCATGCTAGAGGAGGACGTGCAGGGCATAAAGAGGTGGCTGCTAGATTTTGTTGATTTTGAGCAGAGGATTGGGCTGTAACACCCATTTGTGCATGTGTGTGGTATTGTGATATTTAGTTTGGTATTACAAGTACTTGAGAGATAGTATTTACATAGAGATAAAGGATGGTTCTACATTACTCATGATTAGCTAAAGTTAGTCATAACTAAGATAGAGGAGACCTTACTTTAGAAGAAATGGAAAAGATGAGCACCACTATTTTGGATTCTAGTGTGTTGACTTGGTATTATTCCTAGGTGTTTGGCTTTGAGGAAAGAGTTGAGAACTCTTGGGCTGCAAGCCTTTTTGTTTTGGATTCTTCTATAGTCCAAGGATAGCCCATGTGAAGGAATCTTTGACTTAGTGGTTGGATCAAGATAAGATCACATGCTAGTGGTATATGCACATGTGAATGGATATTCCTTTCTACTTTTTGACTTTACTTGACTTTTAGTCTAGTAACTTGAGTTACTACGGTAATTAGTAACTTTGGTTTGTAACTATTTCACAAGTATATAAACAAAGGGTGAGGAGGTACTCATCATCCTTTCATTTGCAACTATCTCTCTCTCTCATTGAGTTCTTTAGTGAGCAATATCTTGAGTCTTGGAATGTTAGCCTTGGAGGAGTATGATGGAGTTGGGGTTTCTTGGCTTCTTAGTCCATGGTGCACTACCATAATAGCCATTAAAGGTTCATCTTGAGTGAGAGGCAAGCCGGCTCACATTTTTGGTTCCGTTGCTAGGATCTCTCTAAAAGGCAAGATGATGTTCCGCGTTCAATTCTACATTAGGCAGAAGGAGGCTATGAGAGCTCACTTGGAGAGAACATTAGGAGAGGAGAGGGCTGAACTTATGTTAGAGAACCAAGATCCATTTGTGTACCCTGTAGTTCATTATGATGTCTTTGAAGTGATTTTGTACATCTTGTACACATGAGAGGATTTGGAGAGATTGTGTGAGGTGGATTGCAGATTTTGGGGATTAAGGTGATTTTGGGCAAAATCTCAAGTTTGAGATCTGGACTTAAAATTTCTACACATGATAGCTTGGGTTGTCTTTCAGTTAGCAATTTGGAATTATTGTGAAAGCTATTATGCACATTGGGCTAGAATTTTTGAAAGTTGATAGGGTAAATGTGGTGCCCACATTTTTTGTTTTTTCAAAATAGAGAAGAAGAAATGTATAGAGAAGTCAGATTGCGCCTGCATGGCCGGAGAAGGCAAAGAAAAGAGTCTTCAGGATGAAACCCAAGGTAAAGTGGCTTTGGGTTATAAGGCAAAGTACTCGGATTTGCCCTTTCAACATACAACCCAAAGTAAGGAGTCTTTGTATTGGGGGGAGCTCAACCTGAGGCAAAGACAATGTAACAACCTTTTGTCGAGGGGAGAAATTCAAGAAGGGACCGTTCAAAACCGGCGGCCCATACGCATGAAGTACAATTGACAATGATAGGCGCATGCAAGAGGTGTGATTTCTTGGTAGAAACTCAAATTGAAGAAAGATGAAGAAGGCGCAACTCTATAAAAATTGGGCTAACGATGAAGCAATGTCAAGCAATTTTCCTTTGCCATTGAGAAATTGTCCTGCAGGTGATCGTGGGAAGGGAAGTAGAGTTGAAGACGCGCTAGTGTGTAAAGGAGAATTTGAGAGAGTGAAACCGAGAGATAGTGAGAAAGCAAGAGAGATGAGAGGAGGAAAGAAGAACTCCGAATTTGCAGTGAGAAATCATGCGATTCGGAGGTTAGATGGGATCGCAAGGATTGAAGTCTTGAGCTGACTTTGGATCACCTTCTTGGTGTAGAACTGGAATGTCAGTTTTCCAGGTTTCATGATGGAGATAATCGATAGTAAGTGTCTCGATGGCCCCGAGGAAGTGGGGAAGAGAGGAAATCCGGCTTGCTGGATAGAGTCGGATTGGAGATTAGTGCTTGGGAGAGAGGTAGGCGTGGAGCAGGGTACCACATTCTTGGGGAAGGGAGAAGTAGCAGAAGAGATCCAAGAAGTGAGGGATGCTTTCTCTTTGAAGAGAACGAAGAATGGGTATAAGGTTGAGGGTTACAAAGATCCAGTGAAGAGAGGGATTGTGAGTGCTCTCATGGCAATCCTGAAGCCGGAGAGAACGACTTATGTGATGAAACACCAAGCGGTGTTCTTCCACAAGATGTTTGCAGGAGAACCTATCAATTGGGCGAGGTGCTTCCATGGGAGGATGAGACAAATGGTGTGGAATTTGCGGGATAAGTCGCCTCCACACTACATCATGCCGTTTGTAGCACATTTCTACCTCGGGTTTGAATTTGCTCAATTTGGCAAAGTGCAACCAAATGGTGTCTCACTTCCATCCTGACTTGAGAAGAGAAGTCGACATGGAGGAGCAACAATACATTCTTCAAATCTGGAGCACGGATGAGTACTATGTGAAGACGGATAAGAGCGTGGAGATAGAAGTGAGTACTCCAAAGTTGAAGAAGCGGAGTCGGCAAGGAGAAGCCAAAGACAAGACAAGACCTTGGAAAGTCAGGAGAGGAAACCCAAGGAAAGGTATTGTGGTGCCCACATTTTTTTGTTTTTTTCAAAATAAAGGAGAAGAAGTGTATAGAGAGGTCGGATTGTGCCTGTATGGCCGAAGAAGGCAAAGAAAATTGTCTTTGGGATGAAACCCGAAGTAAAGTGACTTCGGGTCATAAGGCGCAGTCCTCGGAAATGCCCTGTCAGCATACCATACGAAGTAAATTGTCTTTGGATCGGGGGGAGCTCAACCCGAGGCAAAGACAGTCTAACAACCTTTTGTCGGGGCGAGAAATTCAAGAAGGGGCTATTTCAAAACTGGTGGCTCATATGCGCGAAGGTTGATTGACAGTGACAGGTGCATGCAGGAGGTGTGATTTCTCGGTAGAAACTCGAAGCAACGGAAGACGAAGTACCGGTGCTCGAGGAGAAGAAGATTGCAATATAGTGAGGAGTTCACTCGAGACGTAAGGCGAAGTGTGAGGCGGGGCCAAGTAAAGTGAAGGAAGAGGCAAAAGACAACACGAGTAGTGAGGCATCAATTCCGATATGAAAACTTCAAACAAAGACGGCGCGTATCAGGAGAACATGAGGAGAAACAAGAAATTACTTCGTGGAAGGAAGAAGTTGCCAGTGAGGGAGTAGAGTACCTACGAGAGGTAGTATGCCCGCTGTTAGTGAAGTTGGAGAAGAAGAAGAAGGAGATGCAGTCAACTTGTCCAGAGGTAAAGACTGTATTGCAGGTGGTAGCAAGATTAGAAGAGGAGACCTCGGAGTTGAAGAGGAGTATAACCCGAGGTGAGAAGGAGCGAGAAGTACTGCAAGTGGAAGCAGTAGAGAGAAGTTAGGTAATCAAAGACCTGAAGAGAGAAGTGAGCTAT
This sequence comes from Lunularia cruciata, assembly GCA_948567375.1. Taxonomy (NCBI): domain Eukaryota; kingdom Viridiplantae; phylum Streptophyta; class Marchantiopsida; order Lunulariales; family Lunulariaceae; genus Lunularia; species Lunularia cruciata. The sequence goes on along the minus strand of OX419755.1, from coordinate 8,456,686 downwards.
CGAGAGGATCTTGCAAGGAAGAGTGACATCGCAAGGGAGAGACAGGTAGCGGAGCATGAAATCTTGAAGCAGCAGTTTGCTGATTCAAGAGTAGAGCTTATCCATGCTATGGCGAGGGTAGCATCAAAGGAACAAGAGCTTGATTGAGTGATGGAGAGAATGGAGGAGAAGATGCAACTCTAGCAAAGAGAGTTGTTTGTGCGGTATAGAGAAGAGGAGAGATTACGAGAGTTACTTCGTAATCAGGAAGAGAAAATTGTACAGAAGGAGAAAGAGAAGGAAGCGGTGAAGGCCGAGTTTGAAGAAGAGTTGGCGATGTACAGAGAGGAATGGCTTGCAGATCAGGAACGAGAACGAAAGACAAGATTGGAGCCATTGAAGGAGATAGTCCTCAGAGTGAACGCAATGTTAAGTACAGAAGCTAGCGTTCGGATTGAAGAAACAAGGTTGCACGAGTTGAAGTTATTGGTGCAGGAGACAAGGCGAAGACAAGCGAAAGATACAAATTTGAATGCCTTGTTGATTAGTCTCAGAACTCGTGTAGACAGGAAGATCTTAGAAGTAGAAGACAATATTGCAAATAGATTAGACTTAGTGAGAATAGAGTTAGAAAAGCTTCGGCAAGATGTTAAGGCAAAACCCGAAGTAGATAACATAGGAATCCAAATGTCTTCGGAGTTGCCCTCAGAGACTTTAGAGAAGAGTGGGTCGAAAGATGAAGAGTTAGATAGATTACCCACTAGTGCAATTTCAGATAAGGAAAGAGAATTGCTAGATCTGGTCGAAGAAGTAGGAGATGTGAAACCCAAGGAAAATGTAGTAGGAAGTAAGATTACTTCGGGTTCGGGTTTGAAAGCCAAGGAAGAAGTAGACATCGGATCGGATTAGTAACCGATTTGAGATTTGAAGGGGCAAATATGAAGAGGTGCATTGTCATTTTGGATCTGCAGGTTAGAACAATTGTGGTAGAACGGTATAGTTGTTAGAATTGTCGATTGCTTCACTATTTAAGAGTGGCATTCGTAGGAAATTGTTGTTTAGTGCTCATTATTTTTGAGAATAGATAAAGCAAAGTGCTATGAAGCAGTGCTCGTTGCTTGAGCTTGATTCCGAGTATCAATTTCACAATTGTGTTTGTGAGTGTTTGGAGAAATTCGAAGTGCAAGTTAGAGTGTTTGTTGGATGTTGGATTCCACAGCCTTGATCTTCATTCTGTGTGTTTGATCCTGAGTGAAGTGCAATCGAAGCAATGCCTTGATAGATCTAAGAGGAATTGTAGTGTTGGTAGTATTCTGCATTTGTGAGTGCAGTGCAAAGTTGATGTGAAGCAATTTTGATCAAGGAAGTTGTGCCTTCAGTGGAGGGGTGGAACACAATTCTGAGGCAAAGTCATTTTGCAGTGAAGTGTCGTTTTTGGGAGAGCCTGAATCATCACAATCAAGATTGTTTGGAAAGAATTGAAGGATTTGTGATTAAGGAGTGTGAATTTGTGACAAGACTACGAGTTAGTGCTTGTTACTCTCTTTTGGGTGTGGTTTCTACCTGAGAGACTAAAGAAGAACTCAAGAAGAACTGAAATTGTTACTTTGCTTCGTATTTGACCAATTCTGACTTGTATCTCTGCGGGAACAAACTTTACTTACCCGATTACCGCAAAAGTGATATTTGCCGGGTTGTCATAGGTATGGTGGTAGTTGCGTTCTCAGAAGAAGACTCGGAAGGCAAAGCCAAGTGCAAGTCTGAAGACTCGGAACACGAGGAAGAACCGGAGCTCACGCTGCAAATTGGAGATATGAGTAGCAATAATGATGAAGATGGAGAGATGATGTCGGTACCAGCTACTGCAGCTGTTGAAGAAGAAGAAGAAGAAGTTTGGGTGGAGCTCAAAGAAGAAAAGAATGCGAAGTTGGAGGACAAGATACCCGAGCCCGAGGAGAAGAAGTTCACAATTCAAAGAGGAGTCTGTTCGAGACACAAGGTGAAGTGTGAAGTGGGTCTGAGTAAGGCGAAGGAAGAAGCAAATGCTAGCTTGGGAAGTGAGGCGTCTATTCCGATACAAAGACTACAGAGAAGAAGGCAAGTATGGGGTGAAGAAGAAGTAAGGAAGGAGATTGCTACGCATGAGGAAGTAGTTGCAAGTAATGGAGTGGAGTACCTACGAGAGATTGTGTGTCCATTGTTTGTGAAGTTGGAGCATAAGAAGAAGGAGATGTAGTCGACTTGTCTGGAGGTGAAGACTGTGTTGCAGGTATTGGTGAGATTGAAGAAGAGAACTCGGAGTTGAAGAAGAGTATAACCCAAGGCGAGGAGGAAAGGGAAGTACTGCCAAGGGGAGGCAGTAGTACAAAATCAAGTTATTGAGGACTTGAAGAGAGAAGTGAGGTGTTGAGAGGAACTTGTGAAGAAGAGTGACATAGCAAGGGAAAGACAGGTAGCAGAATATGAAATCTTGAAGTAGAAGTTTGTTGATTCAAGACTAGAAATCATCCATGCTATGGCGAGGGTAGTAGCAAAGGAACAAGAGCTCAATAGAGTGATGGAGAGTGTAGAAGAGAAGAAGCAACTATGGCAGCGGGAGTTGATAGTAAGATATAGGGAAGAAGAGAGATTACGAGAGTTACTTCGTAATCAGGAGGAGAAGATTGAGCAGAAGGAGAAGGAGAAAGAAACTATGAAAGCCGAGTTCGAGGCGGAATTAGCAATGTATAGAGAAGATTGGCTTGCAGATCGAGAATGGGAAAGGAAGATGAGATTGGAGCCATTGAAGGAGATTGTCATCAAGATGAATGCAATGTTAAGTACAGAGGCCAGTATTTGAATTGAGGAGACGAGGCTGCACAAGTTGAAGTTGTTGGTGCAAGAGACAAGGAGGAGACATGCAAAGGATACAGATTTGAATGCACAGTTAATTAGTCTTAGGACTCGTGTAGATAGGAAGATATTGGAAGTCAAAGACAATATCACGATTAGATTAGATCTAGTGAAATTGGAGATAGATAAACTTTGGAAAGAGGTTAGAGCCAAACCTAAAGTAGATGAGATAGGAGTGCAGATGTCTTCGGAAGTTACCATTGGAGACAATAGAGAAGAGTGGGTCAACAGATAAGGAGTTAGATAGATTACCCACTAGTGAAATATCAGATCAGGAAAGAGAATTGTTGGATCTAGTAGAAGATGTAGGAGTTATGAAACCCAAAGACAAAGTAGTAGGAAGTACAGTTACTTCAGGATCGGGTTTGAAAGCCGAGGAAGAAGTAGACATTAGATTGGATTAGTAACCGATTTGAGATTTGTATAAGCAGATATGAAGAGATGTATTGTCATTTTGGATCTATAGGTTTGTAGAGGCATTAGGAAGAGGTGCATTAGGAAGATAATTGTCAATTCCTTCACTATTTAAGAGTGGCATTTGTAGTGTTTTGTTGTTCAGTGCTCATAATTCTAAGAATAGATAAAGTAAAGTGCTGTGAAGCAGTGCTCGTCGCTTAAGCTTGATTCTGAGTATCAGCTTTGTGTTTGTGTTTGTGAGTGTGTGAAGAATTTTGAAGTGCAAGTCAATGTGCTTGTTGGATGTTGGATTCCATAGCCTTGATCTTCATTTTGTGTGTTTGATCCTGAGTGAAGTGCAATCAAAGCAAAGCCTTGACAGATCTAAGAGGAATTGTAGTGTTGGTAGTATTCTGCATTTGTGAGTGCAGTGTAAGGTTGATATGAAGCAATTTCAATCAAGGAAGTTGTGCCTTCAATAGAGGGGTGGAACACAATTTTGAGGCGAAGTCATTTTGCAGTGAAGTGCCGTTTTTGGGAGAGCCTCAATCATCACAATCAAGATTGTTTGGAAAGATTTGATAGAGTTGTGATTAAGGAGTGTGAATTTGTGACAAGACTGAGAATTAGTGCTTGTTACTCTCTTCTAGGTGTGGTTTCTACCTGAGAGACTAAAGAAGAACTCAAGAAGAACTGCAATTGTTACTTTGACTTTGTATTTGACCAATTCTGACTCGTATCTCTGCGGGAACAAAATTTACTTATACGATTACCGCAAAAGTGATATTTGCCGGGTTGTCATAGTAAACGGCTCCTGCAATTGCATGCTCTCTGGAAAATTGTCCAAAGTTTGCCATTTCTTCCATTTTTAGTGGATTGTTGTGAAAATTTCTAAGAAAATTAAGTAGGTTGTATCCTACCTATTGACACAAAAATTAAAGAGAGATAATTCTTGAGCAAGGAATTATGAGTTATTGAAGTGATGGGGATGATTTTCAGGCCAAATCTGAAATATATGTGATGAATAGAAAGGTGTCTAGGCCAAATGGCTCAATGAAAAGATCTAAAATTTTGCAAAGAGGGACGCCTTAAAGTTGTAATCAAATGTGCAAAATTTTAAAGGACTAACACATACTAGTTGAGAGATTTGAGTGAAATTGTGAGAAAGTGTAAGTTATGCAGAGTTGAGATCTCATGCATGAGGAGTTTGAGAGCAACAAAAAGCATGTTTGAGTGTTAAGATTCATCTTGGGAACATGGAGGGTCATCAAGAGTAGAAATTGAGACTATGCAAGGCTTCCCAAGGGTTTGAGGTGATGGTAGGGGTGGATTTGAGGAAAAGAGAGTTTACAATAAAATTTGAAGAGAGTGTTGAGAGGATCCAAAAACCTACACCACTTGGAGGAAAGAGTGCGTCTAAATACTTTTTATGTGGAGAGAAGGGACATAAAGCAAGTTCATGTCCATTGACTTTTGAGAGCAAGATTTTGAGAGAAAGAAGAGGTTTACTTGACTTGGCTTTGCATGTTGGGCCTTCTTCACCAAGATCAGGAGGGAGAAGATCTAAGATCAAGGAGTTGTGTGAGGTTTGTGGAGTGGAAGGACTTCCAAAAGGACATGAATATAGTGGAATAAAAACACTTTTGGAGACTTTGGTGGAGGATCTTTGAGAGAGTCTTAATACAACTACAGAAATACTACCATCTTCATCAGCTAGTTCTCAAGATTAGTGATGGAGATAATCTTTCAACTTATGGATAAACTATCCATAAGAGTTAGATTAATATGCATTCTAGGATTTGATGTTGCTATAGAAATCTTGGAGCAACTTGAACCTTTTGTGTTCCCTAGAGTGGATTATTCTCAGATGGTGCTAGTCATGTATATACTCTATTAGTTATAGAGTGAGAGAAAAGAAAAGAGAAAAAAAATTGGAGAGAAAAGAAACATATTGAGGGTTAAGATCGGGAAACTTCCAATTTTCTTTGGCAAGGATGGAGAAGATATGGAGGCCTTTGTGAGAGACTTCAAGAGAGCTTGCATAGGAAACAATGAGAGGAGGAAGAATGAGTGGGCCTCATTATTACCAGATTTCTTTGAGGATGCAACACTTACATGGTATGAGTCAGAATACCAAAAGAGAGAGAGGTGTCACGCCATTTGTAATAACACATCTAGATGCTTGGACATTGGAGTTCTAGTGATAGTAGTTAGAATTATTTCAGCAGTTTCTCAAAGACTACTTTCCGACGGTTAGATTTTGTGTTTGGGGTATTGACTTCACGGTGGGGCCCACCGTCACTTTGCACCATTGAGTGTGTCGTCAATGGGACCATTAGGGTTCAGACCTAGCTCAAGTCTAGGGGGTATACTTTCAAAGTGCAACTCCAGAGAGCTCACTTCTCTAATGTTGAGCCTTTGAGTTCCTGGCTATGGTGGACAGAGGCCGGTGAGCATCACTTGGACTCTCTATGCTTGAGTGGGTGTGGCTTGACTGTAATCAGTACCCAGTTGTTGGCAATTCATAGAGTGACAAATCAAGTACTGATCTGAGTTGAGTTGAGTTGAGAGTGGTAAACAATTTGATTATATCAGAGAAGTGAAGTTAGGGGGAAATTGGATGCAGGAACTTTGAGTGTTGGTGGTATCTCCAAGCTCAATGGATCATTGGTAGATGGATTCAAGTTCAGCTTTTCCCTAGTGTGACAACCCGGAAAATATCACTTTTGCGGTAATCGGGTAAGTAAAGTTCGTTCCCGTAGAGATACAAGTCAGAATTAGTCAAATACAAAGCAAACAGTAACAATGTAGTTCTTCTTGAGTTCTTCTTTAATCTCTTAGGTAGAAACCACACCTAGAAGAGCGTAACAAACACTAATTTGTAGTCTTGTCACAAATTCATACTCCTTAATCACAACACCTTCAATTCTTTCCAAACAATCTTGATTGTGATGATTCAAGCTTTCCCAAAAACAACACTTCACTGTAAAATGACTTCACCTCAAAATTGTGTTCTATCCCTCCACTGAAGATACAACTTCCTTGATCAAAATTGCTTCACATCAACTTTGCACTGCACTCACAAATATAGAATACTACCAACACTACAATTCCTCTCAGATCTGTCAAGGCATTGCTTTGATTGCACTTCACTCAAGATCAAACACACAAAATGAAGATCAAGGCTACAAAATCCAACATCCAACAAGCACACTGACTTGCACTTTGAAATTCTCCCAACAAACACAATCACAACGTTGATACTCAAAATCAAGCTCAGGCAACGAGCATTGCTTCACAACACTTTGCTTTATTATCTTCAAGCTCTTCTTCGGAATCCAAAGAAGTTTGTCTCTAAGGGTGTTGACTTCAACCCGTTTGGAAGAATCAGGCTCAACACCTTCAATGTGTTCTTCAAAATTCCTTCTTGAGGAAGTCGGTGTATTGGGCCATAATGCATATATCTGGCCACTCAAGTCTTTTTTCTTCTTCGAGGAAGAGGGGGATGCAAAGTAGCCTTGCCAACCACCTTCGTGTTTCTTGTGGTCAAGTTCTCGCAGGGCTTCTTGCACTTTGTGAAGGAGTTGAAAGTCCAACACCTCTTGTTCGGTTTCGTCAAAAGTGGATTGGATCTTTAGACGTTCGTCTTCTTCACGATGCAATGCTTGTATTCAAACTCTCTCTTCTCGTTGTTCTCTGAATGCAGACATTTGTATTGCTTTGATACCCAATTTTGAATTTGGCTTTGTATTCTTCCACTTCCAAGATTTGTATCCCCGGCAGCGGTGCCAAAAATCATGTGACAACCCGGAAAATATCACTTTTGCGGTAATTAGATAAGTAAAGTTTGTTCTCGTAGAGATACAAGTCAGAGTTGGTCAAATACAAAGCAAACAGTAACATGTAGTTCTTCTTGAGTTCTTCTTTAATCTCTCAGGTAGAAACCACACCCAAAAGAGAGTAACAAACACTAATTTGCAGTCTTGTCACAAATTCACACTCCTTAATCACAACACCTTCAATTCTTTCCAAACAATCTTGATTATGATGATTCAGGCTCTCCCAAAAATGGCACTTCATTGTAAAACAACTTCACCTCAAAATTGTGTTCTACCCCTCCACTAAAGGCACAACTTCCTTGATCAAAATTGCTTCACATCAACTTCGCACTGCACTTACAAATACAGAATACTACCAACACTACAATTCCTCTCAGATCTGTCAAGGCATTGCTTTGATTGCACTTCACTCAAGATCAAACACACAGAATGAAGATCAAGGCTGCGGAATCCAACATCCAAAAAGCACACTAACTTGCACTTTGAAATTCTCCCAACACTCACAAACACAATCACAACGTTGATACTTGGAATCAAGCTCAAGCAACGAGCATTGCTTCACAACACTTTGCTTTATCTATTCTCAAAAATTATGAGCACTTAACAACATAAGATTGCAAATGCCACTCTTAAATAGTGAAGCAATTGACAATTAACTTCCTAATGTACCTCTTCCTAACAACTCTACAAATCTACAAATCCAAAATGACAATGCACCTCTTCATATCTGCCTCTTCAAATCTCAAAACTGTTACTAATCCAATCCAATGTCTACTTCTTTGGCTTTCAAACCCGAACCCAAAGTAACTTTACTTCCTACTATTCTTTCCTTGGGTTTCATAACTCCTACATCTTCTACCAAATCTAACAGTTCTCTTTCCTGATCTGAAATTCCACTAGTAGGTAATCTTTCTAACTCCTTATCTCCCGACCCGCTCTTCCCTAATCTCTCCAATAGTAACTCCGAAGACATCTATACTACTATTTCATCTACTTTCGGTTTTGCTGTAACATCTTTCCAAAGTTTATCTATCTCCAATTTCACTAAGTCTAATCTAATTGTGATATTGTCTTCTACTTCCAATATCTTCCTATCAACACAAGTTTTGAGACTGATCAACAAGCATTAAAATCTATGTCCTTTGCATGTCTCCTCCTTGTCTCTTGCACCAACAACTTCAACTTGTGCAGCCTCGTCTCTTTGATATGCACATTGACCTCTGTACTCAGAATCACATTCATCCTAATTACAATCTCCTTCATTGGCTCCAATCTCATTTTCCTTTCCCGTTCTTGATCTGCAAGCCAATCTTTTTGGTACATTGCCAATTCCGCTTCAAACTCGGCTTTCACAATGTCCTTCTCCTTCTCCTTCTGTACAATCTTCTCCTCCTAATTACAAAGTAACTCTTGCAACCTCTCTTCTTCTCTATATCGCACTGTCAACTCTTGTTGCCACAACTGCTTCTTCTCTTCTACACTCTCCATCACCCTATCAAGCTCTTGTTCCTTCTTGGCTATTCTTGCCATATCATGGATAATCTCTAATCTCAAATCAGCAAACTGCTACCTCAAGATCTCATTCTCAACTACTTGTCTTTCCCTTGCTATGTCACTCTACTTTGCAAGTTCCTCTTGATTCCTTGCTTCTCTTCAAGTTCTCAATCACTTGATTCTATACTATTGTCTCTACTTGTAGTGCTTCCTTTTCCTCCTCTCCTCGGATTATACTCTTCTTCAATTCCAAGTTCTCTTCTTCCAACCGAGCTAACACCTGCAACATAATCTTCACCTCTGGACATGTCAACTGCATTTCCTTCTTCTTGTGTTCTAACTTCACTAGTAAAGGACACACAACTTCCCGAAAGTACTCCACTCCGTCACTCGTGGCTACTTTGACTTGCGGAGTGATCTCCTTCTTCTTCTTTCAATACTCACCTTCTTCACTACAGTCGTCATATTGGAATAGACACTTCACTTCCCAAACTGGCATTCTCCTCTTCTCTTACCTTGCTTGGACCCGCTTCACACTTTGCCTTTCTTCGGGAACAAACTCCTCTTTGAATGGTAACTTTTCTCTCCTCCTGCTTTGGCACTTCGTCTTCTAACTTCACATTACCTTCCTCCTCGATTTCCATTCTGACTTCTTCTTCTTCTACGGGTACCAACATCATCTCTCTGCCTTCATCACTATCACTACTTGTGTCTCCACTTTGCAGTGTGAGCTCGGGTTCTTCCTCGCGTTCCAAGTTGCCAGACTTGCACTCGGCTTCGCCTTCCAATTCTTCCTCCAACGACATGATGATTACCATACCTTTCCTTGGGTTAACCCTTCTGGTCTTCCGAGGTCTTGTTCTCTTGATGTCTTTGCCTTCTCCTTGTTGACTCCTCTTCTTTGACTTTTTGGAGTACTCACGTCCACCTACACACTCTTCCCTGTCTACGCGTAGTACTCATTGTTGCTCTTGATCTGAAGAATGTACTATTGCTCCTCTGCATCGACCTCCTTCCTTAAGTCGGGATGGAAATGCGACACCATTCTATTGCTCTCCGCCGCATTGAGCAAATTCAACCCTAGATAGAAGTGTGCTGCAAACGGCACAATGTAATGCGGAGGCAATTTATCCCACAAATTCCACACCATCTGTCATGTTTGCCCATGGAAGCACCTCGCCTAGTTAATTGGCTCTCCTACAAACATCTTATGGAAGAACACCGCTTGGTGCTTCATCATATAAGTCGTTCTCTTTGGCTTCAAGATTGCCATGAGAGCACTCACAATCCTTTGATTGACATGATCCTTGTAACTCTCTACTTTGTACCCATTCTTTGTACGCTTTGAAGAGAATGCATCTCTCACTTCTTGGGTTTCTTCTACTACCTCTCCCTTCCCCAAGAACGTTGCACCATGCTCTGTGCCTGCCTCTCTTCCAAGTACTAATCTCCAATCTGACTGTGTCGAGCAAGCCAAATTTCCTCTCTTCCCCTCTTCCTCGGGGCCATCAAGACATCTACTCTTGATTATCTCAGTCATGAATCCTGGAAAGCTCACATTCCACTTCCACGCCAAGAATGTGATCCAAAGTCGGCTCAAGACTTCAATTCTTGCAATCACATCTAACCTCTAAATTGCATGATTTCTCACTACAAATTCAAAGTTCTTCTTCCTTCCTCCTATCTTTCTTTCTTCCTCATTGTCTCTCAAATTAGCTCTCTCAAATTCTCCTCTACACACCAGCGCTGTCGGGGAATTTATTTGGCCTCAAGAGTGCACTGGGCACCTAGCTGCTTGTGCTTACTTTGTCCTCGGCTTTCCTAGAATTGGCTAGTTCACGCGGTTTCAGCTATGGTTTTGGGACCTGATGGTTCCTAGGAGAGGCTGGAATTTTATTTTTACAAACAACAACTAGTATTCTATTCAGCTCAACCAGGCCAGACTACTGAGTTGAACCTTTCATATAGACGAACTAAGAGCTCCTAAAATGGGCTTCCACGACGCTAGTCACAGTCCAAACACACCATCATCTCAGCTCTACTAGACTTGCAAAATTTTCTTTCTTGTCTAGCCTTCTCTCTCTTGTAAGGTCATTCATTCTCTTGCAAAGAAACCCATTTTCTGCCCTGCACTCTCAAGGCCTTGTTTTCTTGCAAAAATTTCTCTCCTCTACCCTGCACTCCTTCAAGGCATACTCCTTGTCATTTGTTCATCTAGCCATTGTCATGCTCAATAGCACTTTCAACAGTTTCTCTCTCCTTCTGTCACAGACCAAGGCCAGGCAACCTTCAAAAATCTCAATAGTTCACTCCTATCCAGACCAAGCCCTAGAGACTCTCGCTCCTTCACTCTGAACAGTCTCTCATTCACTTTGCCAAGTCTCCCCTTCATGAGAATTCTTCACTATTACATTTCCAACAGCACATCCTCTACATTCAAAATTCATTCCACGTCCACCTCTTCACAACAAACATTCTTCATTCAAGATTTGCTATCCTATCAACATTCTCATAATAAACATCCTTCCACATTCAAAATCATTCCCTGTCCAGCCAGAGCAACCCTAACACGAATCTACCCATGTCATTGGCTACTACTCAAGGAATCCAACCTTCAAAATCTCTCCTATCTTGTGCAAGGCAAAGTCAGACTCTTGAATTTCTTCTGCTGCTCCCGCCTTTGTTCAGTCCTTCCTGCAGATTTCAACTCCTTCTCTTCTCCACTATTCCAAATCAATGACCAAGCAAAACTCAAAAATATCTTGCTTGCTCTTGCAACAACCATAGGCCTCCACTCTCAAAAAATCTCCCCTCTATCCTATCACAGCCTTGGAATCCTTACTCAAAAAAAAAACTCTCCTCTCCTGCAACACTCCCACTCAACCTTTGAATTTCTTTCTGCTCCTGTCACAGCCCTAAGGCATTTTGAAAATCCATCTCTGGCCTTGCAAGACTCTCACTCAACTCCCAAAAAGTTTCTGCTCCTGTCACAGCCCTAAGGCATTTTGAAATTCCATCTTTGGCCCTGTAAGACTCTCTCTCAGCTCCCAAAAAGTTTCTGCTCCTGTCACAGCCCTAAGGCATTTTGAAAATCCATCTTTGGCCTTGCAAGACTCTCACTCAACTCCCAAAAAGTTTCTGCTCCTATCACATCCCTAAGGCATTTTGAAAATCCATCTCTGGCCTTGCAAGACTCTCACTCAACTCCCGAAAAGTTTCTGCTCCTGTCACAGCACTAAGGCATTTTCAAAAATCCATCTCTGACCTTGCAAGACTCTCAATCAAATTTCAAAAATTCATCCCCTGGTCTTGGCACTACCCTAAGGCATCTCGAAAATCCTTCAGCCCTCAAGACTCTCACTCAAATTTTGAAAATTCATTCCTTGGTCCTGGCACAGCCCTAAGGCATCTCGAAAATCCTTCAGCCCTCAAGACTCTCACTCCAATTCCAAAAATTCATCCCCTGGTCTTGGCATAGCCCTAAGGCATCTCGTAAATCCTTCAAGACTCGTAAATCCTTCAAGACTCTCACTCCAATTTCAAAAATTCATCTCCTGTCACAAAAAACCCCCCTTCATCTAGATCCCAAAAAAAAACCCTCTTCTGTCCAGCACTTTCCTTTTTCTCCCAACTCTCTTTTTCCCCAAAACTCTTTTTTGGTCCAACAACAAACCCTCGATACTCTTTCCCCAAAATTTTTCTTCCTCTTGGTCCTCTCCTTTCTTGAAGAAAAATCTTTCCTTCCTTAAGACAAAAGAAAATCCTTGAGCTTATAGGAACACAAAACAACTACCAGTTTTCCCATAGCATAAACCCTTGAGTTCTCTACATGAAAAATTCACACCAAATGGCACCAATAATATATGTACTTTATTTTCTCGACGACAACGCGTCTTCAACTCTACTTCCCTTCCCATGATCTCCTGGAGGATGACTTCTCAACGGTAAAGGAAAATTGCTTGTCATCGCTTCGTCTTTAGCCCAATTTTTATAGAGTTGCACCTTCTTTGTCTCTCTTCAATTTGAGTTTCTTTCGAGAAATCACACCTCTTGCATGCTCTTGTCACTGTCAAGTGTCTTTCACGCATATAACCGCCGGTTTTTGAACAATCCTTTCTTGAATTTCTCACCCCAAAGGAAAGTTGTTACACTGTCCTCACCTCAGGTTGAGCACCCCTCCAACACGATGTCGTGTTGTGATTTGTGCAGCCTGTAAAAAGTGACTTATCATAGTTTATCTCTACGTTAGTGGGGTAGGTTGCATGCTAGATTCAACGAATAAGATGTTGCCATGTGAGCCATCTATGTACATGTATGTGATTGGCCACATGGGTTACAATCTTATCATGTTTGAAGGCTTTGATGAATAAAGATGAGGGCAAGTAGAGAGACGAGTGTGTTTTAGTTTGGAGAGTCTCGAGGAGAGAAGGAAGTTGGGAGAGAGTTGTAGCAAGGAGCGAGTGTTAGAGCATCGAAGGAAGCATTTGAGCATGAGATGTCCCATGCTCCCAATCTGCCACTCCCGAATCCTTTTCTCATCAGGCTTCAGATTTTACACCGTGACAACTTACGGGATTGGTTGGTAGCACGTTTCGGGGTGGTTTTTGTGGAGTTGGTGATGAGAAACCGAGATCCTATTGTCCTTCCGGTGCTTACTTATGAGAATGTATGGGACTTGACAATTTAAGTCCTTCTATAGTTGGGGAATGCCTAAAATTTCACTCATAAGCTTCAAGGTGGAGTTGTGGGGTTCATTTGTCAAAAAGTAAAAAGAGTAAAGGACAAATGTGCAAGAGCTTGGGTCCCAAGAGAAAAGTTGGGGAGTTTTTTGACCATTGGGGGAGTTTGGTGAGGCCATTGGAAGAATGGAGGACATGGTTGGGAAGAGGAAATGACAGGCTACAATTTCCAAACAGAAATCACTCGATTTAAGCTGAGTATGACAGGGATATGATCAATTGAGTGAAGGGGGGTTGAATTCATACCCAGGAGCACAAAGTAGTCAATTGAGGGAGCTTCTTGAGACCTTTTTACTATTTGTCAGTGGGATTTGAGAGTAGAAAATTTTCTTACAGTACTGAGCACAATAAATTCTAGTTTCGGGTCAATCTCAAATCAGATCCAATTTGATTGAAGTTGAAGCTTATGGGATGTAAAGTGTTGGAGAAGAGCTAATGATCAGGTTTGGAGGTTTGGTCACTCCCCAAGTTGCAGTTCGAATTTCCTCATGAAAATTTCTAGAGTTGTTGGTGGATAGGTTTAGCTCCTCTGTGTGAAAGTTTCATGTGAATTCTTCAAATAGAGAAATCAGGGTCTTGGATCAAGTATACATGGGTTTGTAGAGCTCACAAGTTAGCCCAGCTCAGGAATTGATCCACATCTAAAGACTGGAGTTGGATTAGGCTACAAAAATTTGCAGGGGGTTAGAGAAAAACACAACCAGCTATTGTGAAAAATTTGGGGGCTTCTAGATCTGTGCAGAGTGAGATCCTATGCAAAAAATCCCGCTGAAAATACTATCATAAGCTCGGTAGAGCAAATTTTCCTTTCATCTTGATTGGATATCAAGTCTCATGTCTTGTGACTATGATTGAGAGTTTCAGATTTCCAGAGTGTTTGTGAGGATCAATTGTATTTTTGGATCAGAAATCTGGGGAAAATTGCCAAGAACCAAGAGCAAACCCTAAAAAGAAGATTTCGAAATTAGGGTGAAGTCAAGAAAAACCCTGGCCAACTTTGAGATATTTTCAGGAGAGTTGTAGTGATCTGATTGAAGTTTAGTTTATATCATTGGAAAGCTTATTTTACAGGCTTTATGTTGAATCCTAGATCACTTGAATCCAAGCTATATAGAAATAGTTACTTGCATATGAGCTGCATAGAGTTTTCCCCATCAAAAAGATATAGAAAATCCCCACATGAAGTAGGAATTTGTTGAGATTTGAAGTACAGATGGGAGGAGGCTTGGTGTACAGGTTGAAATGAGCTTGATGACAGAGCACAAAGGCTCTGAAGCTCTTTCCCAACAAAAAGTACAGAGAGTTGTTGCCTTTTTCTTGTGATTGGATCCTCTCTGTACTTGTATGCCTGTTTGTATGCCCAGTTGGCTTGGATTGGTGTGCGGGCATTGCACTCAAATTATTTTCTTCTAGGAGTGCTATGTATTTCTCCTTGGTTATGTTGGAAGTGATGACCAGCAGACCGGGAGTGCGTGTTGTGATGATAGGTCAGGTTGCTCGGTACTATCCTTCCCGATAGCAAGAATATTAGTCATGAGAAAGGAGGGTTTCGGCAATAAGGGTCAGGTTTTATATCAGATTTTGGCTACATTTTATGTCAAATTTTGGCCAGATTTGGAGAAGTTTTGCTATTTGGCCAGATCTAGAGGAGTTTTGCTAGTTTGGAGGACTTTCACAAGTTTGGAGGACTTTCACTAAATTTTGGAGGAGGTTTGAACTGGTAAGAAGAAATGCCTCATTTGGCATTTAGAGGCTTTGAGGCATAGGACTGTGGGCTATGAGAGGCTATGAAGGCCTAGAAGGGCCAAAAGGGTTAGCAAGCCAGCTTGTCGGAGTGAGGCTAGCTAGTTTAGAGTAGATCTTGGTCATTGGTTGGCAAAAGCTGCCCATCCTGCTAGATTTTGCGTAATAGGGTTTGATCCCTAGATCTCTTGTTCCTAGGCTAGTGCCCTAGCCAACTGGTCCACCCTCACTTGTTGTCCGAGTGATTGTGCCACTGTTATCTATACACATGTAGCTTTGGCTAGGAGAGGCAGTTTGATCCCACTCTTGGTGATCCCAGCTTAGGACTTAGATACAAACTTCTCTTATGTCAAATGCCAAATGGTGACAAAGTCAGTCCCGTGTTGTGTTATGAGATGGAGGGTTTTCATTTTAGATTTCTTGTGATTGGACCCCTTCCATTCTCTGCTTCATGTTTGTGTACCATGTTTGTGTGAGGTGCCCTGACTTTTGAGCATTGGTGCTCTGGTGTGCTCTCGATAGTGAGGCTGGAGTGATGACCAGTCAGACTATCTTTGTTTCTTTACGGTGAGGCAAGAAGTGACGACCTGCAGACCGTGAGAGTGCATGTTATGATGGCAGGTTACAAATTGCCCTTTCCCCTAGAGTAGTTATCTTGGTTAGAGTTACATTAGTGGGTGGTGCTTAGGTGGTTTTGGCACGTGGTGGTGTTGGCATTTGGTGGGGTACTTGCGGTTGCAACTTGCAATTGCAGTTGGTGGTTCTAGTTTGCTATTGCGGTTACTTTGTCATGACGGAGTTCCTTGGGGATTCCAAAGGAGATAGCCATGCAGTACATAGTGGGTTTACTTGGAGTGGTACTTGATATCAACCTGTATCTTAGGTCTCAATGAGGGAGGAGATTGACTTTGAGTTGGAGTTTGACATAAGAGCTGATTCAGTTGAGAGTGCACTTGGTGTGTCCGTACCGTTGTTGTGGGACATGGACAAGATTTATGGGGCCTCCAAAGGCCCTAGGTGTTACTCTGGTACAATGGGTACCATTGAGTTGGATGACTTCATCTAGGAGTTTGATAGTTGGTGTGATCTACAACAGATGTAGAACTTGACTTTGTTCACACCTTTCATGGCATGGAAGGGGTTGTTTCAACACTTGGAGGGTTCGCCAATGGATGACTACCATGAGTTCAAGAGAGTTCATTTGGAGGAGATAAAGTTATGGAGACAATATTGGTCTCCGAACTATGTCTCTATCACTTCACGTTCAGTGGCTAGGAGTAGATTGGATGTACCTCCGAGTTCTAGCTCAAGTAGTGTTGGTGGATCTGGTGGAGGTGCACTAGCTGGAGATAGTGCTACTACAAGTGGAGGTACCGCTGCAGGAGGTGGTGTGGTACCAGGGTTTAACCCCATGGTGGAGTTCTTCTTGTGTTTGAGGCAAAACTACCAGGGAGTGCGGACTGACAAGCTAAGGAGCTTGCAAGAGTTCCAACGGAAGGCTGGAAAGAGCCTACGCAAGGCATACACTCGCATGAGGTGGCTGATCAGTTTCACTTAGGGAGTTATTGAGGCCCAAGCAGTCCAGTTTTGGAATGGGATACTAGACAGGGAGTTGCGATGTAGAGTTTGTGATGCTATATTGTTATAGGCTACTTTGCCTTCTTTGGCAGTGGTCTTTGGTTTGGCTGAGCGTATTGAGCTCAACATGGTGGAGGAGAGAGTGGTGATATCTAGATTTGGTAGGAAGACCTCATCCACGGCTATGAATTCTTCTAGAGTGCAGCAGAGTGCACCACACCCTATTGGTTTTTGAGGACAGGGTGGACAACCCAGATCCTATGGAGCGAGTGGAGGGCCTAGTGGAGTTAGACCCTTACCTTCATTTGCGGGTCAGTAGCAGCCAGTGAATGGTAGTGTTGCTTGTTGGACTTGTGGTGGACCTCACCATCAGAGAGAGTGAACTCAAGGCAGTGGACTTGATACCTTGGGTGCATCATAGCCAGCATAGAGGCAGTGTGACAGTTGCCATAGATTTGGTCACACTAGTGACCGGTGTTTTGACCTACACCCGGAGTTACGGAGTGGTAGGGCTGCTATGGTAGGTAGTAGAGGAGCTCCAGTTCATGGAGGACGAGGTGGTAGAGGTGGTGGTAGAGGATCTACACCTAGTAGGGGTGCAGTACTTGCTCTTACTTCTGATATAACTATGGCTACTCGGATTGAGCAGTTGGAGCAGAGATTGGCTAGTATGGCCATTGCTCAAAGGAGGTCAGATTTGAGTGTTGAGGCTTCTACCTCATAGTTGGTGATAGAGATGCTTTGGACTTCATGTGCAGAGCAGCACAGGTGGATGCATCTGCAGCAATGACTAGGTATGCAGTACGTGCTCCAGAGCCTAGAGGAGCATCAGTGGAGTTGGACCCACAAAGAGGAGAGGTTGGGAGACAAGTCAGACTTCCTCAATCTTTCACACTATCTGAGGCATTGCAGACGACATCCATGACGTCCCAATGCAAGTGTGGTAGGTGGTAATGGAGTATATGATGGACTACCTACTAGTCAGCCACTTGCTACTACACAGACTGAGTCTAGCATGATGTTGGGGGCGGCTCAGCTGATTATGCGGTATCCTTTGTTTTTGGCCAATGACATGTTTACATTGGGAGTTGACCTAGCCCTAGTGTTCCAATTGGCTGCCACACTTTGTGAGAGTAGGGAAGATGCGGTTCCTACTACTAGAGTAGAGGTGGTTAGTAGTGGAGTTGACTTGGTTGAGGAGCATGGGATCCATTCTGTAACACCCATTTGTGCATGTGTGTGGTATTGTGATATTTAGCTTGGTATTACAAGTACTTAAGAGATATTATTTATATAGAGATAAAGGATGGTTCTATATTAGTCATGCTTAGCTAAAGTTAGTCATAGCTAAGATAGATGGGACCTTACTTTAGAGGAAGTAGAAAAGATGAGCACCACCATTTTGGACTTTAGTGTGTTGACTTGGTATTATTCCTAGGTGTTTGGCTTTGAGGAAAGAGTTGAGAACTCTTGGGCCCGCAAGCCTTTTTGTTTTGGATTCTTCTTTAGTCCAAGGATAGCCCATGTGAAGGAATCCTTGACTTAGTGGTTGGGTCAAGATAAGATCACTTAGGGGAATATGCCCATGTGAATGGATATTCCTTTCTACTTTTTGACTTTACTTGACTTTTAGTCTAGTAACTTGAGTTACTACGGTAATTAGTAACTTTGGTACGTAACTATTTCACAAGTATATAAACAAGGGGTGAGGAGGTACTCATCATCCTTTCATTTGCAACTATCTCTCTCTCATTGAGTTCTCTAGGGAGCAATGTCTTGAGTCTTGGAGTGTTAGCCTTGGAGGAGTATGATGGAGTTGGGGTTCCTTGCCTTCTTAGTCCATGGTGCACTACCATAATAGCCATCAGAGGTTCATCCTGAGTGAAAGACAGGCCGGCTCACATTTTTGGTTCCGTTGCCAAGACCTCTCTAGAAGGGAAGATAATGTTCCGTGTCCAATTCTACATTAGGCAGAAGGAGGCTATGAGAGCTCACTTGGAGAGGACATTAGGAGAGGAGAGGGCTGAACTTATGTTAGAGAACCAAGATCCATTTGTATACCCTGTAGTTCATTATGATGTATTTGAGTTGATTTTGTACATCTTGTACACATGAGAGGAATTGGAGAGATTGTGTGAGGTGGATTGCAGATTTTGGGGATTAAGGTGATTTTGGGCAAAATCTCAAGTTTGAGATCTGGACTTGAAATTTCTACACATGATAGCTTGGGTTATTTTCCAGTTAGCACACTTAAAATTATTGTGAGAGCTTCTATACGCACTAGGCTAGAATTTTTGAAAGTTGATAGGGTAAAGTGCTCCCGCAACTGCATGCTCTTTAGAAAATTGTACAGAGTCTGCCATTTCTTCAATTTTCGGTAAATTGTCTTGAAAATTCTCAAAAAAATTCAGTTTATTGTATCCTACCTGCTGCCACAAAAGTTAGAGAGAGATCGTTCTTGCGCAGGGAGTTATGAGTTTTTGAAATGAGGGGGGTGGTTTTCAAACCAAATCTGAAATATGTGTGCTGAATAGAGAGGTGTCTAGGCCAAATGGCTTGATGAAAAGATCTGAAATTTTTCAAGGAGAGACGTCCTAGAGTTTTTATTAAGTGTGCAAAATTTCAGAGGACTGTGAGATACAGGTTGGGAGATTTGAGTGACATTGTGAGGAAGGGTCAATTCTGCAGAGTGGAGATCTCATGCATGAGGAGTTTGAGATCAACAAAAAGCATGTTTGAGTGTTTAGATTCATCTTGGGAACATGGAGGGTCATCAAGAGTGGCAATTGAGATTATGCAAGGTTCCCCAAGGGTTTGAGGTGATTGTAGGGGTTGATTTGAAGAAAAGAGAGTTTACAATAGAATTTGAAGAGAGTATTGAGAGGATCCAAAAACCTACACCACTTGGAAGAAAGAGTGAGTCTAAGTGCTTTCTATGTGGAGAGAAAGAACAAAAGGCAAGTTCATGTCCATTGACCTTTGAGAGCAAGAGATTGAGGGAAAGGAGAGGCTTACTTGACTTGGGTTTGCATGTTGGACCTTCTTCACCAAGATTGGGAGGGAGAAGATCTAAGACCAAGGAGTTGTGTGAGGTTTGTGGAGTTGAAGGACTTCCAAAAGGACATGAGTGTAGTGGAGTAAAAGCACTTTTGGAAACTTTGGTGAAGGATCTTGGAGAGAGTCTTAGTACAGCTAGAGAAATTCTACCACCTTCATCAGCTAGTTCTCAAGATTAGTGATGGAGATAATCTTTCAACTTATGGATAAACTATCCATGAGAGTTAGATTAATATGCACTCTAGGATTTGATATTGCTATAGAAATCTTGGAGCAACCTGAACCTTTTGTATTCCCTAGAGTGGATTATTCTCAGATGGTGTTAGTCATGTATATATTCTATTAGTAATAGAGTGAGAGAAAAGAAAAAAGAAAAAAAAATTGAGAGAAATGAAAGATAGTGAGGGGTTAAGATGGGGAAACTTCCGGTTTTCTTTGGCAAGGATGGAGAAGATGTGGAGGCCCTTGTGAGAGACTTCAAGAGAGCTTGCATAGGAAACAATGAGAGGAGGAAGAATGTGTGGGCCTCATTATTACCAGATTTCTTTGAGGATGCAGCACTTACATGGTATGAGTCAGAATACCAAAAGAGAGAGAGGAGAGATGTGGAAGAGGAGTCTTGGGAGATTTTGACTTCAACACTCATTGAGAACTTTCTTCCTGATGAGAGTTATGAGAGATTGATGAGTGAGGTTTAATTTCTCAAGCAAGGAGATGGAGAGAAAGTGAGAGTCTATGTGGAAAGAGTATAAAAGTTGGAGTCCAAATTTCACATAGTGTTGAGGAAGGGTGGGGATGATGTGGAGACTACAATGATTGGCATAGGGGCCATGCTCACCAAGAATTTTGTGGGAGGGTTGAGACCACAAATTAGAAGCAAGGTGAGATATGAGAAACCTTCTTCCAAGGTTGAAGCTATTAAGATCGCAATTCATATGGAGGAGAGTTTGGAAGGGGATGAGAGTGATTTGGTGGTGAAGGAGGTTGTGCATCCTTCTCAAGGCCACAAGTATGGTGGAACTTCTGATACTTTGGTGACAAGGGTTGCACCACAAGTAGTAGTTGCTCCAATTCTTGCACCTCCACCAAAAGATCCACTCCAAACCATCACAGAACAACTTGCGGATCTCAAGATCAATGTGGTGCAACCATGGGAGAAGAGAGAGGTGGATCAGAATGTAGGGAGAGGGCCTAGGAGTTATGGAAACTATCCATATAGAGGAGGCCAACCAGCCAACAATTTCAATGATAGAAATTGTTTTGGTTGTGGAGGAAGAGGCCATATCCAAAGGAATTGCCCAAATTCCACTTACCATGGAAGAAGGGGTTATGAGGGAGCCAATAGAGGGAAAGAGGGAGATAGTGAAACCCAAGTGGCTCCTAATCCCAACAAAGGTAAGGGGATAGCATCCATAGATGTGGTTGAGAGCAAGTATGAGAAGGGAGAGTGCTCAAACTCCAATGGTCTTAATTTGGAGCTTTTGGCACAAGAGAAGAAGAGAGCTCGTTTTGCAAAGGATGTTCACTCTTCTCAAGGATTGACTTCAAGCAAGGATACTCCTATGTCTACTAGGAGCACTCGCACCTCAACACCCTCAACAACAAAGACTCCAAGGAAGAAGTTGGGGATAGAGGACTTCTTGATCTCAAAGCAACAATAGAACTACAATGTGTTGGGGGATGTTGGTAGGCACAAAGCTAACATCACAGTGGGCCAATTAGTTGCTTTGAACCCTACCTTGAGAAAGGAGCTTAGAGGTGGTTTGAGTTCTACAAGGAGCAAGACGAAGAAGAAGGCAAAAGTTCTTGTATCAATGGGGGTGGTGGATGCCAAGCCAGCACAATGAGAGGCTTGTGAATATGCCTCCAAGATTGATGTGAGAGTGAATGGTCACAACATCAAGGATGCATTGGTTGATAGAGGATCAGCAGTGAATGCCATGTCAGAAAGGTTGATGAAGAAGTTGGGTATGATACCCTCAAGACCTTCAACATTTGTGGTGAGCATGGCAAACAAGCAACAAGTTCGACCAATAGGGGTGATGGATAAGGTGGTAGTTTCAGTTATGGGAGTTCAAAATCTCATGACTTTCCAAGTCTTGAAGGATTCAAGCTATGACTTACTTCTAGGGAGACCATGATTGAGAGCAACACGCACAACTGATCGATGGCACAAAGGGTACTTGAGGATTGGGCCATCAAACCATAGGGTCACAGTTCCTGTGACTAACACCACCAACACTTCACATTCAGATACACCATCTTCTGATTATTGGGAATCAGATTTTGAAGAAGGAGGTTCCGATGTGGACACAAGCATGGAAGAGGAGACTTCCATGGAGGAGGATGAATCTGAATCTGATTCAGATGTGTATCCCTTGTGTGCTATGGATTTTGCAACTAAGCTTGAGGTTTTGAAGGACCCAGACAAATCAGCATTGACACTTGAGGAGGTAGAGAGAATGTTAGCTACCCTCAAGTATGGCCCAAATGTTACCAAGGAGGAGAAGGTGAGATTTGAAGAGATTTTCCGCAAGTTCATCCATGTGTTTGCTTTCAGTTACAAGGATTTAAAAAAGTCACCTTGGAGGAGCACAAGATAGAGGTGGAGTCACATGCAAGACCAATCCGCCAAAAGCAACATCACATTAGCCCATCAATATCTTTGGTTGTGAAGGAGGAGATTGATAAGCTCAAGGAGGCTGGATTTATCTTTGAGGTGGAGAATTCAGAATGGGTGTCTCCAATTGTTATTGTGAAGAAAAAGAATGGCAAGCTTCGAGTATGTGTGGATTACAAGAAGCTCAATGTTGTTACCAAGAAGGACTACTACCCATTGCCATTCATTGATGAGATCTTGGAGGAGGTTGCAGGTCATGAGAGGTATAGTTTTGGAGATGGTTATAGTGGATATAACCAAATCAAGATTGCACCAGAGCATCAAAAACTCACCACATTCACCACACCTTGGGGAACTTATGCTTTCAAGGTCATGCCTTTTGGGCTTTGCAATGCTCCAGCCACATTCCAACGGTTCATGAACAAGGTATTTGAACCTTTCATTGGGAAATTTGTGAGAGACTTCATTGATGACTTTTGTGTCTATGGGAGCAAGGAGGAGCACTTTGAGCACCTAATCAAAGTCTTGCAATGCTTGGATGAGGCAAATGCATCACTCAACCTAGAGAAGTGCATTTTTGGATGTGAAGAAGGTCTACTTTTGGGGCACATCATCTTAGAGGATGGAATAGCAGTTGATCCTAAGAAGATGAGGAGCTCATGACAATCTCAGTCACTCAAGAGGTTCCAATGGAGTACAAGGAGATTGTGGATTTTGTGACCAGAGGTAACTATCCAAAAGGGATGCATGCTAGGGAGAGGAAGGCCCTTGCAGCAAGATCTAGACCTTACACAATGGTGTAGGATATTCTTTTTCACCAAGGAGCAGATGGTCTACTTCAAAGAGCAATGGGTAAGGAAGAGTCTATCCTACTCATAAAGGAGTTTCATGAAGGTTTAGTATGTGGAGGACACTTTGCAGGAAAGGTGATTGCTTTCAAGATTCTAGATGCAGGTTACCATTGGAGAGGGATTTTCAAGGATTGTCTTGATTATTGGAAAACTTGTCATGTTTGTCAAGCTTTTGCTAGAAAGTGTACATCCACTCCACCACTTAGATCAATTCCATTGCTAGGACCTTTTGAGAAGTGGGGAGTTGATTTTGTAGGTCCTCTCAATAGAACCCCAAGGAACAATCGATACATTGTGGTAGTTACTGATTACCTTACCAAGTGGGTTGAGGCTAGACCATTGAGGGACAAGAATGAAGATGAAGTGGGTAGATTTCTTTTTGAACGCATTATCACTAGGTTTGGATGCCCTTTGGAGTTGGTTTCTGATAGAGGAGGAGAGTTTACATGAAGCATAACTATAGCCATGCTACGACATTTCTCTATCACACATAGAGTAAGTACATCCTATAAGCCAAATTCCAATGGCTTGGCAGAGAGAACCAATCAGACCTTGTGCATGATGTTGGCCAAAGATGCAAAAATGGAGGGGGCTAAACATCATTGGGACAAGAGGATTCATGCAGTTTTGTGGGAGTTTAGGACAACTATGAAGACTTCCACCGGATATTCTCCATTTCAATTGGTGTATGGTATTGAGTCTACCTTACCTATTCACTTTGATCTTCCTACCTTCCAAAGCATTCATAGGAGATTGAAGAAAGCACAAGGAGGTGATGCAGAGAAGTCAAGGAAGGATCAACTCATGGAGTTAGAAGAGGCAAGAGCAGTTGCTATGGTTCGAGTGGAGCAAGCCCAAAGGAAACAAAAGGAGAGCTATGACAAGAGGTAAGGCAAGGAGAAGGTGGAGCCTTTCAAAGAAGGTGATTGGGTAATGTTGTTTGATTCCATTTGATTCAAGAGAGTGCAAAAGAAGTTTTTGCCTAAGTACTTTGGACCTTACATAGTGGAGAAAGTGTGGGGCAATTACACCTATGATCTCAAGGAGTTGGGAGGAAGACACTTTGATAGGATTAACCATGATAAGTTGAAGATGTACCATAGAAGGTAGAAAGACCTTCACTTTGAGGACAAAGTGAAAACTTAGTCCGGGGGTAAATGTAACACCCATTTGTGCATGTGTGTGGTATTGTGATATTTAGCTTGGTATTACAAGTACTTAAGAGATATTATTTATATAGAGATAAAGGATGGTTCTATATTAGTCATGCTTAGCTGAAGTTAGTCATAGCTAAGATAGAGGGGACCTTACTTTAGAGGAAGTAGAAAAGATGAGCACCACTATTTTGGACTTTAGTGTGTTGACTTGGTATTATTCTTAGGTGTTTGGCTTTGAGGAAAGAGTTGAGAACTCTTGG
This sequence comes from Lunularia cruciata, assembly GCA_948567375.1. Classification (NCBI taxonomy): domain Eukaryota; kingdom Viridiplantae; phylum Streptophyta; class Marchantiopsida; order Lunulariales; family Lunulariaceae; genus Lunularia; species Lunularia cruciata. The sequence goes on along the minus strand of OX419755.1, from coordinate 8,432,081 downwards.
GACCGCAAGCCTTTTTGTTTTGGATTCTTCTTAGTCCAAGGATAGCCCATGTGAAGGAATCCTTGACTTAGTGGTTGGGTCAAGATAAGACCACTTAGGGGAATATGCCCATGTGAATGGATATTCCTTTCTACTTTTTGACTTTACTTGACTTTTAGTCTAGTAACTTGAGTTATTACGGTAATTAGTAACTTTGGTACGTAACTATTTCACAAGTATATAAACAAGGGGTGAGGAGGTACTCATCATCCTTTCATCTGCAACTATCTCTCTCTCATTGAGTTCTCTAGGGAGCAATGTCTTGAGTCTTGGAGTGTTAGCCTTGGAGGAGTATGATGGAGTTGGGGTTCCTTGCCTTCTTAGTCCATGGTGCGCTACCATAATAGCCATCAGAGGTTCATCTTGAGTGAGAGACAGGCCGGCTCACAGTTCAGCAACCAATGGTTTGTGGAAGGCATTAACGGCTAGATTGGAGGAACTGGCAGCTAGACCGGCCTTTGAGAGAGCACGGTTTACACCTGGTGTTGCCCTATTGGATAACCAAAGGAGGATTTTCTGCTTGGTGGGACCTTCAGGGAAGGTCTATACACCACAGAGAGTCTTGCTAGACTTTGGTGCACAACCCCTTATGTTGGGGAAGGCTGCAGTTGTCAGTCTAGAAGACCAATGTGGAGAGGTGTCCATTTCAGATCCAAACATCTCTAGGTGGTGGTTCGACATAGTACATCACACATGGAGCTTGTTGGGGAGCTTGTTGTCCAGGTTCAGCCTGGTCATCCGACTGATAGCTCAATGGTGAGAGCTCAGGCTATTGAAACAATAGCTGAGTCATATGATGTGCTAGTTGGGGGAGTAGTGTTATACCCCATGGGTTTCAGCATTGACTATTGGGAGGAGACAACCTCTTATAGCCCTGGTTGGCAGTCTGGTGAGGGATGGGTATGTCGCCTACCAATACGCTTCAATAGTGATAATCTTGGCTCACTATAGTCCGGGACCATGGCAACATCAGTTTTAGCTTTTAGTGGTGCAATTACTTGGCCTGGTGACTTGTTGGAGGGGAACGCCCATGCAGAGGATACTCGAATACCAAAGGAGATTACTTGGCTTTGGAGTACAAGTGGGATTGTTCCATCCACCTTGGATATTCCATTGTGCAGTTCAAAGGAGGCATTGCAGCAGCATGTAGATCAGTTGGTGCAACAAGCTTGGAGTGGAGCCTTCGTATCATCAAGAGATGAGTGTGAGGATGACCCTCTAGAGGTGATTGCTTTGATGCCTTTGGATACCACACTCATTGCTTGGCAGTATCTAGTAGAGGGGATATGTCTATTGGAGTTGTTCGGTCGGATTATGTGGTACCCACATTTTTTGTTTTTCTGTGTTTATTAGTGTTTAAGAGAAGAAGTAAGCATTGGAAGTCAAATTGCGGACAAAGAATGGACAGAAGTAACTTTGGAGGACATCCGAAGAAGACAACATCAGATTCGATGATGGAGGTACTCAGAAAAAGAGTACGACAGAAAAAGTCCAAAGAGCACCGTCTTTGGGTCGGAAGGCATAGAAGATACAAAGACCATTTAACAACCTTGGTATGTGGCAAGAAAGTACATTTCAAGAAACGGCGGAGGTAGAAGAAGCATGTCTTGACAGTGACCAAGATTTGCACGTAGAAGAGAGAAGGTCAAATTTGAAATCGACTGAAGAATGACTACAATTTGGGGTAATATTAGATTGCGACTACATAGGGACAAGTTGAATTTGCCAAGTGAATTTCCAATCCCTTTGAGTAGTCATCTTGCAATAATGCGTGTCCGAAAGCCCATCAAGAGTGAAATTTTCCGCAATCCCGAGGGAGTTAGAGTGTCTCGTCCAGGAGAGGGTATCATCTTTCAGCATCGTAGAATGAAAGAACAGATTATGGCAAAGAAGGTGGCCAATGCATTGGCGGTGTGAATTTTTGCAATTCAAAGATTAGATGTAGTAGCTAGAATTGAAGTCTTGACTAGACTTTGCATTACTTTCTTAGCATGGAACTGGAATTTCAATTTCCCGGGAGTGATGGCGGAAATAGCTGCCAGTAATTGTGAGGAGGGTCCCGAGGTAGAAGAGAAGAGAGGGAATCCGGCTCAATGGACAGAGTTGGATTGGAGGTTAGTACTGGGGAGAGAAGCAGGAGAGCCAATGGGGATTACCTTCTATCGGAAGTGTGATGCTGCAGAAGAGACGGCGGAAATCCACAACTTGTTTTTTGCTCCAAGAACGACAAATGAATACAAGGTGGAGTCCTATCGGGACCCGATTCGGAGAAGCATCGTGGGGGCGATGATGACCATGTTCAAGCCAGAACAAACCACATATGTGAACATGCAGCAAGCCGTCTTCTTCCACCAAATGTTTGTAGGAGTTTTGGTGAATTGGGCAAAATGCTTTCACCACCAAACGAGGCAAATGGTGATCAATTGGCGAATAGGTTCTCCGCCGCATTATTTTGCACCGTTCGTAGCACACTTCTACTTTGGGTTGAACCTACTGACAATAGAGGAGCGTCATCGTATGGTGTCTCATGTTCATATTGACTTACAATGAGAAGCGGACAAAGAAGAGCGCCAGTATATGCTACATCTGCGAGCCAACAATGAGTATTTCTTGAAGACTAGACAGTGGAAGGTCAAAGAAATCACCAGTCCAAAGACAAAGAAATGCGGAAAACCCGAAGAAGCAAAGTTGCTTCCCACTCAAAAGAAGACTCAAAGGCTGACTATGAAGAATACAAAGATGGTGAGAGAAGCATCATCAGGATCAGAGTCTGAGGAAGAAACCGAGTCGCAAGAGAAGGAATCCGAAGAACAGGAGCTCACCTTAAAAAGTGAGGAGTCCAGAAGCAATAGCGAGGGGGAGCCAGAAGTTCAGCAATCGGTGGCGGTCAGTGAAGCTTGTCAAGCGATGGTGGTGAACAAGTCGAGACCAGAGGAGAAGGAGGAGTATCCAGCAGGGCCAAGTTCAATAAGCAAAGACCAAGAAAGTACAGAAATGATGTCTCTGAAGATACAAAGATCACGACTTTGGATGAAGGAGCCAATGAAGGAGGTGAAGACTCAAGACGAAGACGGCAATGAAGAGGAAGAGAACTTTGGTGGGATATCCTATTTGACAAAAGTGGTCAGACCATTGCTGGAGTTACTGAAGGAGCATCGGAAAGTAATTCCCCAAGAGCGTAGGAAGGGGATGAACAAGTTGCAGGTGGTGATGCATTTGCTGAGTGAAGTGAAGGGTTGCAGGAGCAACAAGTCCAAAGAAGTGAAGAAATGGAAGAACTTCGGAGGGAGGAAGTCTTGAAGAAGAAGACTTTCACAATGTTACAAGAAAGCTGTGAGGTTAAAGAAAAAGAATTGTAGAGGCAAGCCGAAGAATTAACGAAATAAGCGATGTGGCTGAGCAAGATGAAGGAGGAAGTGAGTGATGTGCGCATCAAGAATGTTCATTTGAAGGCAATGACCATCATAATGGAGCAGGAGTTGGATAGCTTGAAGAAAAGTGCAGCGGGGAAGGATCAAGCATGGCAGAGGGAGTTAGCAGCCAAGCAGGAAGAAGAGGAACAATTACAAGAGCTCGTCAGAAGCATGGAATTGCAGAGCACGCAGTATGCAAAAGAGAAGAAGATGCTCGCTGCGGAGTACGAAGATGAGTTGAAGATGTATCGTGAAGAATTGAAGGTAGAGCGCTCTTGAGGATATGCATTGGAATCAGTGGGAGAAGTTGCGGGGTAGTTGAGAGCAATTCTAAGCACAGAGGCTGAAGGGAGATTGGAAGAAGCTTGCCTACATGAGTTGAAGTTGCTTGTGCAGGAAACTTGGAAGAGAAAAGCCAAGGATGTGGACATGAACACGTTGTTGATTTGATTGAGAGACCGTGTAGATCAGAAGATGTTAGAAGTAGAGAACAATGTTAGTCTTAGATTAGATTTAGTCAATTCAGAGTTAGAGAAGATTCGGAATAGTGTGACAGCGGAGAAGAAACCCAATGTTGCAGAAGTAGGAATTCAGGTGTCATCGGACTTGGTAATTGACACATTAGAGAAGAGTGGGTCAGGAAATAAAGAAGTAGATGGAGTAACCGTGAGCTCAATTGTAGTTCCTAGTGTAGAAGTAGTAGAATTAGTGTAGGAATTAGTAGAACTAGCTATACCTGAAGAAGGAGAAGTAGTAGGAAGATCATTGGGTTTGGAAGCCGATGATGAGGTCAACATCGGATCGGGATAAGTATTGATTTTGAGATAGGAAGCGGCAGATATGAAGAGATAGATTGTCAGTTGGGATTTGCAGGTAGGAAGAGATGTTAGGAAGCGGTGCGTAGGTAGGAAGAACTGCTGTTTGCTTCAGTATTTAAGTGGAACATTTGCAATACAATATTGTTCAGTATTCATATTTCTGAAGATAGATAAAGCAAAGTGCTATTCTTAGTGCTCGTTGCTTGAGCTTAATTCCGATTGTCAATTCTGTGTTTGTGTTTGTGTTTGTGAGTGTGTGGAGAATTCTAAAGAGCAAGTCAGTGTGTCTATGGATGTTGGATTTTGCAGCCTTGATCTTCATTTTGTGTGTCATTTTGTGTCTTCATCTTGAGTGAAGTGCATCGGAGCAATGCCTTGACAGATCTGAGAGGAATTGTAGTGTTGGTAGTATTCTGCATTTGTGAGTGCAGCATGAAGTTGATGTGAAGCAATTTCGATTGAAGAAGTTGTGCCTTCAGTGGAGGGGTGGAACACAATTCTGAGGTGAAATCATTCTTCACAGTGAAGTGCCATCTTTGGGAGAATCTGAATCATCACAATCAAGAGTTGTTTGGACAAAATTTGTTATGTTGTGATTACGTGTGTGTATTCGTGACAAGTTGTCAAGATTGTGAGCTTGTTACTCTCTTTTGGGTGTAGTTTCTTCTTGAGAGATTTAAGAAGAAACCAAGAAGAACTGCAATTGTGACTTTTGACTTTGTATTTGGATATTTATGAATAATATCTCTGCGGGAATGAACTTTACTTACCCGATTACCGCAAAAGTGATATTTGCCGAGTTGTCACAGATTAGCACCGGACTAACTGTGGTGTTACAGGCGAGTATACGAGTATAGAGGTACTTGTATGTAGAGAGAGATGAGACTATTAGGCAAGTCTCTCTACATCATGTGGCATACTTGGCCTATCGATATCCGGAGTTATTACCAATGTCAATAGTCAGAGGTTACCAAAAGGCCCTACCAGTAGACATTTCCTTACTATGGTGCATGACCTAGAGAGACATGGGTCTATTCACTTGGTGATTTTAGGATAGCCATGTCAGGGACATACACATGCTGGTATAGGATTGGGTCTTCAAGATCCTCGTTCTGGTGTGTTTTGGAGATATTACAGATACTACAACATCTCCAGGTTCATTAGTCTGTTTCTCTAGCCTACCTTTTGGAGAATGTTCCTTTGATGGGTGATTCTCACACTAGAGTGGTGGCGAGTACACATCAGGTCCATTCTTGGATGTATTGTTAGATGTAGCCAGAGTGGGATCATGGGCTCATGGTCTTCGTCTTTGGTGGACGAACCTCTTACCCAAAGAGGTTCTACAACGTGCTTATGATGGGATTCAGCGACTTGACCACATCCTTGTTGATGATATCTTGGATGTTGGGCGTCAGTCTCAAACAATGGTAGTGGCTGATAGGTCATCTATGGTAGTGGTGAACCTAGTTGGACAGCCTAGAGCTGCATTTCCCACACTCATGAGTTTCCTAGGCTCTCATGCTTTTTGAGAAGGAGGACTTGGACTTGTTTGGGACTCACAGTTATAGCAGTTGGTGGAACTCAATGCTGATGAGAGAAAGCGGGTGATGGGTTTTCACACCGGTATTACCATTGTTCCAGTAGTGTCAGAGGCATCCAGGCATCAAGTGTTAGGTCAGGCTATGGACCTGAACTGTTTGACTTGGATTATGGGCCTTGGCTTGGCAGAGCAGCGTAGGATGCACCTGATAGGCGTCACCACTCGGACACTTGTGAGCCTTGTGCTTATTGAGATGATTCAGGCACATGCTGGGGGCGATGGACCGAGTGGACATGGTATTCTTGGGACACATCCAATAGCTACTAGGGAGAGTGGTCTACTTGGAGTCCATCCAAGTGAGCGTGGACTACTTGGATTACACCCTTGGTCCACATGGGATGCAGCTAGAGGACGTGTGGAGCTTGCAGCTAGAGTGGAGGGAGTTTTTCATGAGTTTGCCTCTAGTGGGCGGGGCATGACACTTTTGCTCCCAAGGGCCTAGTGTAGTAGCCAGTCAGTACGTCTTCCACTTCTACTACATTTATAGAGGATATTTGGGAGCCAGATCTTGGACCCAAGCTTACTAGAGAAGAAAGACGGAGGGTTTGGAGGTTCTTGAGGAGTCACACGAGTTGTTTTGCCTTCAGTATGAAGGATTTGGGTGCTTTGAAAGGACTTGGTATACAGATTGAGCTAACAAGCAATACACTAATTTTGCGACGTCCTTATTGCTATAGTGACATGGAGAGGACATTGATTCAAAGTTGGAGTAGTGATCTTTTTGAGGCTGGTTTGGTGGAGATTTCACATGGAGAGTATGCATCAATGACAGTGATGCTGGCCAATAAGGATATGCATGGCAACTACACGGATAGGCAGATGTGTGGAGATTACCATCCTATCAATCAACAAACTAGGGCTGATTGATATGCCATGCCTACACCAGAGGAGATTTTGATGCAATTGGGCATGCAAAGATCTTTAGTACTTTGGATCTTTGAGCGGGTTATCATCAATTGCCGATTAGAGAGGAGGATAAGTCCAAGACAACATTCTGGGCTATTGATCCTCACAACAAGGATGTGTTATATCAGTGGAGGTTCTTACCATTTGGGTTAAAGAATGCTCTTGCTGAGTTCTAGAGGGTCATGGATAGGATCCAAGCTGGATTGGATATTGCTTAGTGCTATATTGATGACATTTTGGTCTATAGCACTATTGTGGAGGAGCATGAGAGACAATTGTTGGAGGTGTTTGAGAGGTTGAGATCTCATGAACTCAAATTACATCCTCGGAAATGTAGATTCTTCCACAAGCAGGTTGAGTATTTGGGTCACACTATCTACCCCGGAGGACTTGGTGTTCAGCAGACCAAGGTGGAGGCTATTGCACATATTCCTCGGCCTACGGATGTGAGCAGAGTGTGAGCATTCCTTGGGTTGGCGAACTTCTATCACCGGTATGTTAGAGGATTTAGTGCCATTGACAAAGCTGACCAAGCTTACATAAGAGTGGTGTTGGAGAGATGAGCAAGAGAGAGGTTTTGTAGAGCTCAAGGAGAGGTTGACATCTGCTCCTATTTTATGGAGACCAATCAGAGGACGACCATTTCAGGTTCATACTGATTGGAGTATGTTGGGGCTTGGAGCGGTGCTCACCCAACATGATGATGAGGGGAAGGAGTTTGTGGTGGCCTGTCCTAGTCGCTCCAACAATTCAGAGGAGGCAAAGTATAGTTCATATGAGGGAGAGTGCTTGGCGGCAGTTTGGACAGTAGCATATTTCCGATGTGACTTATTTGGTAACCCCTTCACTCTCATCACTGATCATCAGCCACTAAAGTGGTTGATGGAGTCCAACAAGCTTTCAGGGAAGCTTGCACGATGGGCTCTGATTTTACAGGAGTATGATTTCACGGTTGTTCACAGACCTGGAGTGGTGAACCGTGATGCAAATGGGTTGAGTAGAAACCCATGTCCCAGCCAGCAGGATCAGACCGGAGCACATTGGCATGGTGAGATAGATGAGGAGATGGTATCAAGTTGGCATGCATCGGCCTTTTTATGTATATTTGTAGAGGCTTTGGTGGTATCTCTCTCAGCGCATACAAGAGGAGTTATTGAGGTCACAAATCCAAAGAGTGAAGATATTAGTATAGTTTGTCGAGACATTCATGATGATGTCTTAGTCATGGACTATCTTTGCACTAGTGTTGTAGGTGACACAATTGGGGCCAAGGAGAGAGACCGTGTTCTTCAGCAAGCTAGACGGTTCAGATTGGAGGGTAGACACCTTTTGAGTGTATGGGAGGATGGTAGAGTGCAAGTAATACCACTTCCATCCCAAAGACCACAGTTGGTCCGTCATGCTCATGAGGAGCTAGGACATTTTGGAGTGAAGCGTACATGTAGCTTACTCCAAAGTCATTATTGGTGGCACGCTATGCAGACCAAGGTACAATAGTTTCGTATTAGATGTGTGGTTTGTGATTGAGTTAGAGCATCATTCATTGCTCCTATGCCATATTTACATCCATTACCTATCATGGATTGGGTTATTGTTGGAGTTTGGACTTTGCTGGACCTTTACCGATGATTGTGAGGCATCCTCGATATGTTTTCGTGATGGTGGAGCACTTCTCCAAGTGGATTGAGTTGGTGGCACTTCCTGACAAGTCTAGTGAAGGGATAGCTTACTCATTCCTGGATCGAGTTCCAAGTCATTTTGGTGCACCAACTGAGGTTTTGATCAAGGTATAGAGTTCTTGGGGGAGTTTCATGTCTTGTGTGACAAGGTTTTGATTGATCACCGTACTATGTGACAACCCGGCAAATATCACTTTTGCAGTAATTGGGTAAGTAAAGTTCATTCCCACAGAGATATGAGTCAGAAATGTCCAAATACAAAGTCAAAAGTCACAATGTAGCTCTTCTTGGTTGCATCTTTAATCTCTTAGGTAGAAACCACACCCAGAAGAGAGTAACAAGCACTCATTAGCAATATTGTCACAAATTCACACTCCTTAATCCCAACTCCTTCAATTCTTTTCAAACAATCTTGATTGTGATGATTCAGGCTCTCCCAAAAATGGCACTTCATTGCAAAATGACTTTGCCTCAGAATTGTTTTCCACCCCTCCACTAAATGCACAACTTCCTCGATCAAAATTGCTTCACACCAACTTCGCATTGCACTCACAAATGCAGAATACTACAACACTACAATTCCTCTCAGATCTGTCAAGGCATTGCTCCAATTGCACTTCATCCAAGATCAAACACACAGAATGAAGATCAAGGCTACGGGATCCAACATCCAACAAGCACATTGACTTGCACTTCAAATTTCTCCCAACACTCACAAACACAAACTCAAAGTTGATACTCAGAATCAAGCTCAAGCAACAAGCACTACTTCACAACACTTTGCTTTATCTATTCTCATAAATAATGAGCACTAAACAACAATTTCTTGCAAATGCCACTCTTAAATAGTGAAGCAATCGACAGTTCTAACAACTATACCGTTTCTTGACAACTCTACAAACTTGCAAATCCAAAATGACAATGCACCTCTTCATATTTGCATCTTCAAATCTTAATTCTGTTTCTAATCCGATCCGATGTCTACTTCTTCCTTGGCTTTCAAACCTGAACCCAAAGTAACTTTACTTCCTACTATTTTGTCCTCGGGTTTCATAACTCCTACATCGTCTACCAAATCTAACAGTTCTCTTTCCTGATCTGAAATTTCACTAGTGGGTAATCTATCTATCTCCTTATCTCCCGACCCACTCTTCTCTAATGTCTCCAATGGCAACTCCAAAGACATTTGCACTCCTACTTCATCTACTTTGGGTTTTGCTTTGACATCTTTCCCAAGTTTATCTATCTCCAATTTCACTAAGTCTAATCTAATTGTGATATTGTCTTCTACCTCCAATATCTTCTTATCTACAAGTTTTGAGACTAATCAACAATGTATTTAAATTGGTGTCCTTCGCATGTCTCCTCCTCGTCTCCTGTACCAACAACTTCAACTTGTGCAGCCTCGTCTCCTCCATACACACACTGGCCTCTATACTCAACATCGTGTTCATCCTAATTACAATCTCCTTTAATGGCTCCAGTCTCATCTTCCTCTCTCATTCCCGATCTGCAAGCCAATCCTCTCGGTACATTGCCAATTCTGCCTCAAAGTCGGCTTTCACAGCTTACTTCTCCTTCTCCTTTTGTACAATTTTCTCCTCTTGACTACAAAGTAACTCACGCAACCTCTCTTCTTCCCTATATCTCACTGCCAACTCTTGTGCCACAATTGCTTCTTCTCTTCTACACTCTCCATCACCCTATCAAGCTCTTGTTCCTTCCCGGCTATTCTTGCCGTAGCATGGATAATCTCTAATCTTGAATCAGCAAACTGCTACTTCAAGAGGACACACAACTTTGCAAAGGTACTCCACTCCATCAGTTGCGACAACTTCAACTAGCGGAGTGATCATCTTCTTTACCTCTTCTTCTCTCAATACCGCCTTCTTCGCTGCAATCTTTGTATCGGAATGGACGCTTCACTCCTCAAACCGGCATTCTCCTCTTCCCTTACCTTGCTTGGACTCGCTTCACACTTCACCTTTTGCCTAAACAAAACTCCTCTTTGAATGGTAACCTTTCTCTCCTCCTGCTCTGGCACTTCATCTTCTAACTTCACGTTACCTTCCACCTCGAGCTCAATCCTGACTTCTTCTTCTACTGTGGGAACCAACATCATCTCTCTGCCTTCGTTGCTGTCACTACTCGTGTCTCCACTCTGTAGTGTGAGCTTGGGTTCCTCCTTGCATTCTAAGTCTTCGGACTTGCACTCAGCTTTGCCTTCCGAGTCTTCTTCCAATGATGCAATTACCACCATAGCTTTCCTCGGGTTTACTCTTCTGGTCTTTTGAGGTCTTGTTCTCTCAACGTCTTTGCCTTCTCCTTGTTGATTCCTCTTCTTTGACTTTGGAGTACTCACGTCCACCTACACACTCTTCCTTGTCTGCATGTAGTACTCATTGCTGCCTCTGATCTGAAGAATGTACTGTTGCTCCTCTGTGTCGACCTCCTTTCTCAAGTCGGGATGAAAATGCAACACCATTCTATTGCGCTCCGCCGCATTGAGCAAATTCAGCCCCAGGTAGAAATGTGATGCAAATGGCACAAGTAATGTGGAGGCAATTTATCCCACAAGTTCCACACCATCTGTCTTGTTTGCCCATGGAAGTACCTCGCCCAATTAATTGGCTCTCCTGCAAACATCTTATGGAAGAACATTGCTTGGTGCTTCATCACATAAGTTGTTGTCTCCCGCTTCAAGATTGCCATGAGAGCACTCACAATCCTTCTCTTGACAGGATCCTTATAACTCTCTACCTTGTTCCCATTCTTTGTACGCTTCAAAGAGAATGCATCCATGACTTCTTGGGTTTCTTCGGCTACCTCTCCCTTCCCCAAGAACATGGCACCCTGCTCCGTGCCTGCCTCTCTTCCAAGTACTAATCTCCAATCCGACTCCGTCTAGCAAGCCAGGTTTCCTCTCTTCCTCAAGACCATCAAGACATCTACTCTAGATTATCTCTGTCATGAATCTTGGAAAGCTCACATTCCAGTTCCACACCAAGAATGTGATCCGAAGTCAGCTTAAGACTTTGATTCTTGCGATCACATCTAACCTCCAAATTGCATGATTCCTCACTACAAATTCGGAGCTCTTCTTTCCTCCTCCCATCTTTCTTTCTTCCTCATTGTCTCTTGGATTAGCTTTCTCAAATTCTCCTCTACACACCAGCGCGTCTTCAACTCTACTTCCCTTCCCACAATCTCTTGCAAGACGACTCCTCAACGGTGAAGGAAAATTGCTTGACATTGCTTCGTTAATAGCCCAATTTTTATAGAGTCACGCCTTCTTTGTCTCTCTTCAATTTGAGTTTCTACCAAGAAATTACACCTCTTGCATGCTCCTATCACTGTCAAGTATCCTTCACGCGTATGATTGCCAATTTTTGAACGGTCCCTTCTTGAATTTCTTGCCCCGAAAGAAAGTTGTTACACTGTCCTTGCCTTGCCTTGTGTTAGAAGGACATGATGTTGTTGTTTGGAAGGATCATATGCACAATTGTGCGCCATGCCACCTGTGACAACCCGACAAATATCACTTTTGCAGTAATCGGGTAAGTAAAGTTCGTTCCCATAGAGATACGAGTCAGAATCGGTCAAATACAAAGCAAAGTAACAATTTCAGTTCTTCTTGGTTGCGTCTTTAATCTCTCAGGTAGAAACCACACCCAGAAGAGAGTAACAAGCACTAACTCGCAGTCTTGTCACAAATTAACACTCCATAATCACAACTCCATCAAATCTTTCCAAACAATCTTGATTGTGATGATTCAGGCTCTCCTGAAAATGGCACTTCACTGCAAAACGACTTTGCCTCAGAATTGTGTTCCACCCTTCCACTGAAGGCACAACTTCCTCGATCAAAATTGCTTCACATCAACTTCGCACTGCACTCACAAATGCAGAATACTACCAACACTACAATTCCTCTCAGATCTGTCAAGGCATTGCTTCGATGGCACTTCACTCAGGATCAAACACATAGAATGAAGATCAAGGCTGTGGAATCCAACATCCAACAAGCACTCTGACTTGCACTTCAAATTTCTCCAAACATTCACAAACACAATTACAAAGTTGATACTCGGAATCAAGCTCAAGTGACGAGCACTACTTCACAGCACTTTGCTTTATCTATTCTCTGAAATAATGAGCACTGAACAATAATTTCATGCAAATGCCACTCTTAAATAGTGAAGCAATCGATAGTTCTAACAACTATATCGTTTCTACATCAACTATTCTAACCTGCAGATCCGAAATGACAATGCACCTCTTCATATCTGCCCCTTCAAATCTCAAATCGGTTACTAATCCGATCCAATGTCTACTTCTTCCTCGGCTTTCAAACCCGAACCCGAAGTAATCTTACTTCCTACTACTCTGTCCTCGGGTTTCACAACTCCTACATCTTCTACCAGATCCAGCAATTCTCTTTCCTGATCTGAAATTGCACTAGCGGGTAATCTATCTAACTCCTCATCCTTCGACCCACTCTTCTCTACTATCGCTGAGGGCAACTCCGAGGACATTTGGATCCCGATGTTATCTCGTGCAGACGCGCTTCTTCAATTCGAACGCTGGTCTCTATACTTAACATCGTGTTTACCCTGAGGACTATCTCCTGCAATGGCTCTAATCTTGTCTTCCTTTCTCGTTCCCGATCTGCAAGCCATTCCTCTCTGTACATTGCCAATTCTTCTTCGAATTCGGCCTTCACCGCGTCCTTCTCTTTCTCCTTTTGTGCAACCTTCTCTTCCTGATTACGAAGTAAGTCTCGTAATCTCTCTTCTTCTCCATATCTCACAGCCAACTCTTGCTGCCAAAGTTGCTTCTTCTCCTCCATACTCTCCATCACTCGATCGAGCTCTTGATCCTTCGATGCTACCCTCGCCATAGCATGGATGAGCTCTACTCTTGAATCAGCAAACTGCTTCTTCAAGATTTCAAATTCAGCTACTTATCTCTCCCTTACGACGCACTCTTCCTCGCAAGATCCTCTCGATAGCTCACTTCTCTCTTTAGGTCTTCGATTACATGACTTCTCTCCACTGCTTCTGCTGGCAGTACTTCTCTCTCCTTCTCACCTCGGGTTATACTCTTCTTCAACTCCGAGTTTTCTTCTTCTAATCTCGATACCACCTGCAATACAGTCTTTACCTCTGGACAAGTTGATTGCATCTCCTTCTTCTTCTTCTCCAACTTCACCAACAGCGGGCATACTACCATCTGCAGGTAATCTACTCCATTACTGACACCTTCCTCCTCCCGCGGAGTAGTCTCTCTTCTTTCTTTGTGTTCTCCCAATACTCGCCTTCTTCTTTGGAGTCTTCGTATCGGAATTGATGCCTCATTGCCCGAGCTTCCTTCTACCTCTTCCTTCACTCTACTTGGTCCCGCTTCACACTTTGCCTTACGTCTCGAGCGAATTCCTCGCTGTACTGCGATCTTCTTCTCCTCTAGCACCGGTACTTTGTCTTCCAGCGCCGCATTGTCTTCGGCTTTCACTTTGGCTTGAATTTCTTCTTCGTATTCTTCAGCCGCTGGTGCCGAGGTCATTTCTCCACCGTCTTCACTATCACTGCTTGTATCTCCGCTCTGCAGTGTCAGCTCAGGTTCCTCCTCACGTTCCAAGTCCTCCGTCTTGAGCTCGGCTTTGCCTTCTGAGTCTTTACCTTCCGACTCAATCACCACCATTCCTCGCCTCGGGTTATTTTTTTGCATCTTCTGAGGTTTCTTATTTTCTTCAGCGTCTGCTTGCCGAGTTCTCTTCTTTGTCGGGGTACTTTCAACGACCTCCACATTCTTCCCTGTCTTTGCGTAGTAATCGTCTGTGCTCCGGGTTTGGAGAATGTATTGCTGCTCCTCCGCGTCGACTTCTCTTCTCAAATCAGGATGGAAATGAGACACCATTCGATTACGCTCAGCCACATTGAGCAGATTTAACCCGAGGTAAAAGTGGGCTGCAAATGGTACGATGTAGTGTGGAGGCTACTTATCTCGCAGATTCCACACCATCTGCCTCGTTTTTCCGTGAAAGCACCTTGCCCTATTTATTGGTTCTCCTGCAAATAACTTGTGAAAGAACACCGCTTGGTGTTTCATCACATAGGTAGTTCTCTCCAGCTTCAAGAGGGCCATTAGTGCACTCACAATTCCCCTCCTCACTGGGTCCTTATAACTCTCAACTTTATACCCATTCTTCGTCCTCTTCGACGAGAAGGCTTCTCTCACCTCCTATGTTTCTTGAGCTATCTCTCCTTTCCCCAAGAACGTGGCTCCCTGCTCCGAGCCTGCCTCCTTCCTAAGTACGAGTCTCCAATCCGACTCTGTCCAGCAAGCCGGATTTCCTCTCTTCCCTTCTTCCTCGGGACCATCGAGACATTTACTCTCCATGATTTCTGTCATGAATCCTGGAAAACTTACGTTCCAATTCCATGCCAGAAAGGTGATCCGAAGTCGGCTCAAGACTTTGATCCTCGCTACTACATCTAATCTCCGAATTGCATGATTTCTCACTGCAAATTTGGAGTTCTTCTTCCCTCCTCCCATCTCTTCTGCTTTCTTTCGGTCTCTCGATTTCTCTCTCTCAACTTCTCCCTTACGCACTAACACGAGTCCAACTCTATGTCCCTTTCCCCGATCACCTGCAAGACGACTCCTCAATGGCAAAGGAAAATTGCTCAACATTTTGTCGTTGCAATTTTGATTTTTATAGAGTTGCACTTCTTTGTCTTCCGTCACTTTGAGTTTCTATTGAGAAATCACACCTCCGGCATGCACCTGTCACTGTCGCCCCACCTTCGTGCGTATGAGCTGCCAATTTTGAAACAGCTCCTTCTTGAATTTCTCGCCCCGACGAAAGGTTGTTAGACTGTCTTTGCCTCGGGTTGAGCTCCCCCCGAGCCAAAGACAATTTACTTCGTATTGTATGCTGACATGGCATTTCAGAGTACTTTGCCTTATGACCCGAAGTCACTTTACTTCGGGTTTCACCCCAAAGATAGTTTTCTTTGTCTTCTTTGGCCAAACAGGCACAATCCGACTTCTCTATACACTTCTTCTCCTTTCTTTTGAAAAAAAACAAAAAATGTGGGCACCACATACCCCCTCCCTCAAATGTGAGCGTCCCCGCGAACATAGACCTCGGGTGTCTTAGAAACTTCCGAGTCTATGGTCCAATATCTCCGAACTCTCCATCCGTTTACTCGAGTGGCAAAAGGATTACCTTCCAAATCGATGAGTTGCATGGATCCATTTTTGTAAAGATGACGAACTTGATAGGGACCCATCCATCGCAAATGCAACTTGCCTGGAAAAAATATTTGGCGATTATCATATAACAAAACCAAATCCCCTTCTCGTACAGTCACAGGCTTGATTCTCTGATTGTGCCTGACTTTCCTCTGTGCTTGTACTTCTTTTGTGGGTTGCATTGCATCGTCTCTTCTCTCTTCTAACCACATCAGTTGATGAATCCGAAGATCCTGACTTTCCTCTTCCGACATTCGTTCTTTGCACAGGACTCGATAAGTCGGAACTTCAAATTCAACTGGCAGTATGGAGTGCAAGCCATATGTCAAGAAGTATGGGGTTTGTTTGGTTGTAATCTTCTTTGTTGTCCGATAGGCCCATAACGCGGCTGGTAATTTTGTATCCCAGTCATAGGCATAATTGACAGTCACCTTATTCAAAATTTTACAAAGTAACCCATTCGCTTTTTCCGTTAAGCCATTTGCTTTTGGGTTATAAGGAGTCGTCTTCCGATGTTTAATCTGAAAATACTTGGTTAACTCCTCCATTACAAAGTTCAAAAAATGTGCTCCTCGGTCACTGACCAATTCTAGAGGACACCCATATCGGGAGATGATGTTTCGAAAGAAAAATTCTGCCACAGTTTCAGCATCATCTCTGCGAGTTGCTTCCGCTTCAACCATCTTGGTAGCGTAATCAGTGCAAACCAAAATATATTGCTTTCTTGTGACTCGGGTTACTGGTTGAATGGGACCCACAAAATCAATCCCCCATTTCTCAAAGGGGGCCAAAGGCAAAATTGGTTTCAAAGGCCATTGAGAAGTGGCCGTTGGCTTCCCCGTTCTCTGACACGCATCACAGCTTTGAATATGAGCATGTACATCTTTGTACATTGTAGGCCACCAATACCCTGCCGAAATAATTTTCTTTACAGTATTCTTCAGAGCATAGTGTCCTCCCGATGCCTCGGAGTGTAAAGATTCAATTACTCCTCCTACTTTGTATGACTCCAAGCATCGCCGAAGTACTTCGTCTTTGCCTATCTTAAATAAAATGTTGTGTTTAAGCTGGTACGGCCCCATTTTCCGGAGAAAGACTGCCCGCTGTTCCGGATCCATCCCCTCAGGACAATGGAGAGTATTCAGATAATTATATTCATCTGCATACCTTGTACTTCTCATTGTTGATAAGTGATACAACTCTTCGTCAGGGAACCGATCGTCAATTTTCCACTCCTGGTCTTGAGTGTCTAACCTGGACAGGAAGTCCGCATTCGAATGCGAAGCTCCCTTCCTCACTTGTACAGTATATGTGAACTCTTGTAATAACAAGATCCATCTTGCAATTCATCCCGATAAATCTGCCTTCTTGACCAAATGTTGCAATGCATAATGGTCAACATAGAAGACAAACTCATACCCCAACAAATAATGCCGAAATTTCTTGCAGGCATACACCATTCTGAGTGCTTCTCTTTCCATTTTCGAATAATTCTTTTCAGAAACTGAAAGTTGTCGGCTGGCGTAATACACCGGGTAGTCTTTCTTCTTCTCGTCCTTTTGACTTAAGACAACCCCGATGGCCATGGACGAAGTGTCCACATACACATGAAAAGGGACGTCCCAATTCGGGGCCCTCATGACTGGTGCTTCAACCAATTTCTTCTTCAACACCTGGAAGGCTTCTTCTTGATGTGCTTCCCACAGATAGTCTTCGGATTTCTTCAGAAGCTTTGTAAGTGGTGCAGCAAGCACTACATAGTTTGACATGAAGCGTCTGTAATATCCGACATGTCCCAAGAAGGCTCTCAGCTCCCGGATGTTCTTCGGGGATTCCAAAGCTGCGATTATTTTAACCTTCTCAACATCAACTTCAATACCTCGGCTTGACACCCGATGCCCCAGAAGAATTCCCTCCTTCATTGCGAAGAAGCATTTCTCCGGGTGTTATGACAAGCCGGCAAAACGACACATTTCAAACGTTTGGCAAAGGTAATCTCTATGTACATCCCGTCGTCCAAACACACAAAATTCATCAATAAAAACTTCGACAAATTTGCGTAGGAAATCTTTGAAGATCAAATTCATCATCCGCTGGAAAGTAGCATTACACAACCCAAAGGGCATTTGATTGTAAGCAAAAGTGCCCCAATCGGTCGTGAATGTAGTTTTATCCTTGTCTTCTTCTCGAATGGATACTTGATTGTACCCTGAAAATCCATCGAGAAAACTATAACAAGGATGCCCAGCTACCTGATCTAAGATTGTATTGGTAAAAGGCAAGGAATGATGATCTTTCCTTGTGACTGCGTTCAATTTTCGGAAGTCTTGGCACACTCGGATCTTCCCTATTTTCTTCTTCGGGACAATGACAATGGGGGAGACCCATTCACTGCTTAAGATAGGGAAGATGATTCCGGCCCCTAAGTACTTATCGATTTCATCTTTTACCAAGAGCGAGTACTTCGGGTTCAGGCGGTATTGTCGTTGCCGAACCGGAACTGCACCTTCAATCAAATCAATCCGGTGTTCTCCAAATTCTTGTGGAATACCCGGCATTTGATCAATCGACTAGGCAAATACATCTTGGAATTCTATAAACAGGGCAGTGTATCCTGCCAACTCCTCCGAAGTAACTGTCTTCGAGATTTTTAAAATTTTTCCTTTAGTGAGTAACACCTCTTGACAGTCATCGGGGTTGATGACTCCTTCAACGTGGCTTACTCGGCTTATCCCAAGGCGAGCGGCCATCAAACCCTCTCCCTCCAAGTCAGGTTCACCCGAGGCGAGGTCATATGGATCTTCGTCGTCAGCCTCTACCTCGTAGCATTCCAAGTAATTAACTTGGACTTCTTCTTCGGATTCGTCTGAAGACGAAGACGATGAATCTTTGGACTCGTCCTCCTCTTCTGACGAACTTGTTTCCCCGAGATGGGGAACCTTCGTCCAACTCACAGTCACCAGCTTCTGATCCTTGGACGAAATGTCCTTGAATCTTAACTTCTGCTGATGCCAATCCACTACAACTTGGGCACTATACAACCAGGGTCTGCCGATCAACAGAGGGTAACCAGTTTTTGTCACTGGCTGCAACACAATGTAATTCAACTTGAAGGGTACCCCTCCAATGATCGTGGTAATGTTTGACTGCATGCCCAAGGGCCGTCTCCTGGTTTGGTCTGCAAACTTCAAAACTTGGGGTGTTGGTTCAAACGTATGATACCCGAGTCGATTCGTAGTATCTTCAGTCATGACATTCACACCGGACCTAGAGTCAATGGGTATCGATGTGATCATGCAACCTGCAATCTCCGCGTCTACCTCGGGAGATCCCAAATCTTCTTGTTCAATACGATAGATAGCAGGCAGGTCCTTCTTTGACATCGACCTCACCTTCTTGAGGGCCGAATTAAGCTGTCTCTTGTACAGCTTGTTATCTTCCCACAATTGCTTAAATGTAACATTGGCATTTGTGGTGGCCAAGTCGGCTATAATATCATATTGGGGAACCCCTCCCAATTTGACCGTCTTCGTCTTCGGCTTTGAGTCCGAGGACTCTCCATGCTCCCTCTTGACTTCAGGACGCTTCAAAATGGTGACGGGCTTGCTGATGGCCTTAACCCGAGCTTCCTCGGGTTGGCCTACCTCGGCTTGAATCAGACCCTTTACTTTGGATCGGATGTCCGCCGGAAAAATTGGAGACTTCATCTTCGTCTCTTCTTCCAAACTTAGTTCTCGAGTCCTGAGTAATGCCTCCGTTAATTCTTTCTGCAAGGCTTTAGCTTTAGCTTTTGCAAGGATCTTTTCCTCCTTGGCCAAAAGAATTGCTTTTGGGCACTGTCTCTTCGCCTTTCGGGAAGACGACGAGGTCGTACTCAGTTCTTCGGGATCACGCTTCTTCTTGGTGGAGCGTGTCTCAACTTTCAAAATTTCAAGGTCTGGCCATTTTCCTTCTGAGGCCGGACTCCCTTCATGAGGTCTTTCTTCCTCAAGAGTTATACAATTTACATTCATATCCCCCTTCGGCTGAAGTCCTGCACGCTCAACGGGGGTCTGTACATATTTTACAAGAGGCTTCGGGTTCGGCGGGTGAGGGCATTGGTTGCCCGTATGCCCCAATCCTTTACAATTTCCACATAGGAGAACGTACCCAATTTGCCCTCTTGGCTCGAGACAATTTGGAGACCAATGTCCCATCAAGCCACAATTATAACAGGCTCCGGGCGCAACATTCTGAGGGTGATTTTGGTTGCTCATCGGTGGTCTTCGTGCAGGAGCATTGGGGTTATACTCCCTGGGTCCAAACCTCAGACCTTGATATGATGTGCTCAGTTGAGGCTGTACTTCCATAGTTTGATACACCGCCTCTTCGTCATTGTCTTGGTTCCATCCCGGAACCCAATCAATTTGCTGCACCGGGAATGCATTACGAGTATTGCATTCTGTGTTGGCGTGGCCGGATTTTCCACAGGCGGTGCACCACACAGTAGATTGTCCAAATGCTGGGGCCTTTCTTCGGTCCTTAGCCCCAATCATCTGGATCTTGAAATCCAAAAAATCCTTGATGAGGGCATCCAGCTTCGTATCCGCCTTATGTATACTCTTGGCTGGTGGTGTCACTGGTTTCTTGCCTCCACGTCTTCTGACTTGTCTTGGCTTTGATTCTTCTTTGGATTCCGAAGAAGAGCTTGAAGACGTAGAGGATTCGTCCAAAGAAGGGGAGGTACTGCGCGAAGCTCTCCTTCTGGGCTTCTTGCCCTTCTTCTCCCGATTTCTCCGGTTACCGGCAGAGTGAGAGTGTGCCGCTTCATAACGAGCGACATGTTTGAGTACTTTATCGAGGGAAGTTACGTTCCTCTCCCTGGCAAAGATTTGTATCTCTAGTGATAGGCTCCCAAGGAACCAGGTAATGGCTTGGGCATCGGAGTATCCCACCACCCCCGATTGCTTGGGAACTTGGTTCAGCAATGCCATGAACCGCTCAGAGTAGTCTCTCAACTTCTCCTTCTTGCCCCGGTCCAAATCGTTTAGTGCCGTGAAGACACTCGTATCATAGTCAACCTCCCGGAATTGTTCCAGGAATATGTTTCTCAAGTCTGCCCAGTCCGATGGTACAAACCCCTTCTGAGTCACATGCGTGTATCAGCTCCGAGCTTTCTTGCGAAGCAGACTTGGAAAAATTCTTAGTCGATCCGCCGAGTCATGCTCCTTGTTAGCAAAGGAGATGACTTCAAATTCTTTGATGAATTCATCGGGGTCTTTGTCTTGTTCCGTCCCCTTATACTTCTGATAGGCGTGTCGGGTGACAAGAAGTGAAGTCATTGTTCGATGCACTGGGATTGACTGAGGTAATGTAGAACTTGACGGAACGGAAGAATTGGCTGGAATTGACGCCGTGTTGTCAGCCCAGGGATTCCAATTCGTCAAATTAAACACAGGGTCTTCTTCAACAATTTCTACTATGAGAGGGTCGACTTCAACCCGAGTGGAAGATTCAGGATCAACACCTTCAATAGGTTCTTCCAAATTCCTTCGGGACAACCGAGGAATCGTTCATAGAAGATGTTGACACTCGTCTTCGGTAAGTGTGTGTGCTGTCTTTTCTCAAACAAAGGTCTTCAAGGAAACAACTTCCTTTACAGCTCTAGGGGAAGTTGGTGTACTGGGCCGCAATGCATATGTTTGCCCACTCAATTCTTTCTTCTTCTTGGAAGAAGAGGGAGATGCAAAGTAGCCTTGCCAACCGCCTTCGCGTTTCTTGTGATCAAGTTCTCGCAGGGCTTCTTGCACTTCATGAAGGAGTTGAAACTCCAACGCCTCTTGCTCAGTTTTGTCAACGATGGATGGGACGTTCAAACGTTCGTCTTCTTCACGCTGAAGTGCTCGTCTTCGGGCTCTCTCTTCCCGTTGTTCTTTCAATCCAGACATTCATATTGCCTTGATACCCAGTGTTCAATTTGGCTTCGTATTCTTCCACTTCTGAGATTTGTATCCCCGGCAGCGGCGCCAAAAATCATGTGACAACCCGACAAATATCACTTTTGCAGTAATCGGGTAAGTAAAGTTCGTTCCCGCAGAGATACAAGTTAGAATCGGTCAAATACAAAGCAAAGTAACAATTTCAGTTCTTCTTGGTTGCGTCTTTAATCTCTCAGGTAGAAACCACACCCAAAAGAGAGTAACAAGCACTGACTCGCAGTCTTGTCACAAATTAACACTCCATAGTCACAACTCCATCAAATCTTTCCAAACAATCTTGATTGTGATGATTCAAGCTCTCCCAAAAACGGCACTTCACTGCAAAACGACTTTGCCTCAGAATTGTGTTCCACCCTTCCACTGAAGGCACAACTTCCTCGATCAAAATTGCTTCACATCAACTTCGCACTGCACTCACAAATGCAGAATACTACCAACACTACAATTCCTCTCAGATCTGTCAAGGCATTGCTTCGATGGCACTTCACTCAGGATCAAACACACAGAATGAAGATCAAGGCTGTGGAATCCAACATCCAACAAGCACTCTGACTTGCACTTTGAATTTCTCCAAACATTCACAAACACAATTACAAAGTTGATACTCGAAATCAAGCTCAAGCGATGAGCACTACTTCACAGCACTTTGCTTTATCTATTCTCAGAAATAATGAGCACTGAACAACAATTTCATGCGAATGCCACTCTTAAATAGTGAAGCAATTGACAGTTCTAACAACTATATCGTTTCTACATCAACTATTCTAACCTGCAGATCCGAAATGACAATGCACCTCTTCATATCTGCCCCTTCAAATCTCAAATCGGTTACTAATCCGATCCAATGTCTACTTCTTCCTCGGCTTTCAAACCCGAACCCGAAGTAATCTTACTTCCTACTACTCTGTCCTCGGGTTTCACAACTCCTACATCTTCTACCAGATCCAGCAATTCTCTTTCCTGATCTGAAATTGCACTAGCGGGTAATCTATCTAACTCCTCATCCTTCGACCCACTCTTCTCTACTGTCGCTGAGGGCAACTCAGAGGACATTTGGATCCCGATGTTATCTACTTTGGGTTTTGCTTTAACATCCTGCCGAAGCTTTTCTAACTCTATTCTTACTAAGTCTAATCTAATCGCGATATTGTCTTCTACTTCTAAGATCTTCCTATCTACACGAGTTCTCAATTTAATCAACAAGGCATTCATATCTGTATCTTTCGCTTGTCTTCGCCTCGTCTCCTGCACCAAAAGCTTCAACTCGTGCAGACGCGCTTCTTCAATTCGAATGCTGGTCTCTGTACTTAACATCGCGTTTACCCTGAGGACTATCTCCTGCAATGGCTCTAATCTTGTCTTCCTTTCTCGTTCCCGATCTGCAAGCCATTCCTCTCTGTACATCGCCAATTCTTCTTCGAATTCAGCCTTCACCGCGTCCTTCTCTTTCTCCTTCTGTGCAACCTTCTCTTCCTGATTACAAAGTTAGTCTCGTAATCTCTCTTCTTCTCCATATCTCGTAGCCAACTCTCGCTGCCAAAGTTGCTTCTTCTCCTCCATACTCTCCATCACTCGATCGAGCTCTTGATCCTTCGATGCTACCCTCGCCATAGCATGGATGAGCTCTACTCTTGAATCAGCAAACTGCTGCTTCAAGATTTCAAATTCAGCTACTTGTCTCTCCCTTACGACGTCACTCTTCCTCGCAAGATCCTCTTGATAGCTCACTTCTCTCTTCAGGTCTTCGATTACCTAACTTCTCTCCACTGCTTCTGCTGGCAGTACTTCTCTCTCCTTCTCACCTCGGGTTATACTCTTCTTCAACTCCGAGTTTTCTTCTTCTAATCTCGATACCACCTGCAATACAGTCTTTACCTCTGGACAAGTCGACTGCATCTCCTTCTTCTTCTTCTCCAACTTCACCAACAGCGGACATACTACCATCTGCAGGTAATCTTCTCCATTACTGATACCTTCCTCCTCCCGCGGAGTAGTCTCTCTTCTTTCTTTGTGTTCTCCCGATACTCGCCTTCTTCTCTGGAGTCTTTGTATCAGAATTGATGCCTCACTGCCCGAGCTTCCTTCTACCTCTTCCTTCACTCTACTCGGTCCCGCTTCACACTTCGCCTTACGTCTCGAGCAAATTCCTCGCTATACTGCGATCTTCTTCTCCTCTAGCACCGGTACTTCGTCTTCCAGCGCCGCATTGTCTTTGGCTTTTACTTCAGCTTGAATTTCTTCTTCGTATTCTTCAGCCACTCGTGCCGAGGTCATTTCTCCACCGTCTTCACTGTCACTGCTTGTATCTCCACTCTGCAGTGTCAGCTCAGGTTCCTCCTCACGGTCCAAGTCCTCCGTCTTGAGCTCGGCTTCGCCTTCTGAGTCTTCATCTTCCGACTCAATCACCACCATTCCTCGCCTCGGGTTATTTTTTTGCATCTTCCAAGGTTTCTTGTTTTCTTTGGCGTCTGCTTGTCGAGTTCTCTTCTTCGTTGGGGTACTTTCAACGAGCTCCATGTTCTTCCCTGTCTTTGCGTAGTGATCATCTGTGCTCCGGATTTAGAGAATGTATTGCTGCTCCTCCGCATCGACTTCTCTTCTCAAATCAGGATGGAAATGAGACACCATTTGATTACACTCAGCCACATTGAGCAGATTTAACCCGAGGTAAAAGTGGGTTGCAAATGGTACGATATAGTGTGGAGGCGACTTATCTCGCAGATTCCACACCATCTGCCTCGTTCTTCCGTGAAAGCACCTTGCCCAATTTATCGGTTCTCCTGCAAATAACTTGTGAAAGAACACCGCTTGGTGTTTCATCACATAGGTAGTTCTCTCTGGCTTCAGGAGGGCCATTAGTGCACTCACAATTCCCCTCCTCACTGGGTCCTTATAACTCTCAACTTTATACCCATTCTTTGTCCTCTTTGACGAGAAGGCTTCTCTCACCTCCTGCGTTTCTTGAGCTATCTCTCCTTTCCCCAAGAACGTGGCTCCCTGCTCCGAGCCTGCCTCCTTTCCGAGTACGAGTCTCCAATCCGACTCTATCCAGCGAGCCGGATTTCATCTCTTCCCTTCTTCCTCGAGACCATCGAGACATTTACTCTCCATGATTTCTATCATGAATCCTGGAAAACTTACGTTCCAATTCCATGCCAGAAAGGTGATCCGAAGTCGGCTCAAGACTTCGATCCTCGCTACTACATCTAATCTCCAAATTGCATGATTTCTCACTGCAAATTCGGAGTTCTTCTTCCCTCCTCCCATCTCTTCTGCTTTCTTTCGGTCTCTCGATTTCTCTCTCTCAACTTCTCCCTTACGCACTAACACGAGTCCAACTCTATGTCCCTTTCCCCGATCACTTGCAAGACGACTCCTCAATGGCAAAGGAAAATTGCTCGACATTTCGTCGTTGCAGTTTTGATTTTTATAGAGTTGCACTTCTTCATCTTCCGTCACTTTGAGTTTCTACCAAGAAATCACACCTCCGGCATGCACCTGTCACTGTCGCCCCACCTTCGTGCGTATGAGCCGCCAATTTTGAAACGGCCCCTTCTTGAATTTCTCACCCCGACGGAAGGTTGTTAGACTGTCTTTGCCTCGGGTTGAGCTCCCCCCGAGCAGAAGACAATTTACTTTGTATTGTATGCTGACACGGCATTTCAGAGTACTTTGCCTTATGACCCGAAGTCACTTTACTTTGGGTTTCACCCCGAAGACAGTTTTCTTTGTCTTCTTCGGCCAAACAGGCGCAATCCGACTTCTCTATACAGTTCTTCTCCTTTATTTTGAAAAAAAACAAAAAATGTGGGCACCACACCACCTCCCAAACATTGATGGTACTATGGACCCAAGCTTGGCACTTGTACGTGCAAGCTTGAGGTGTATGTTATGTGGCTCTTATGGTAGAGTTGCTACTATGTTAGTGTGTGATAGCTGTTCAAGAGGATGGCATATGGCATGTATGACTCCTCCCCTCACAATGGTTCCTCAAGGACAGTGGTTATATCCTAGATGTACTTGACTTATAACTAGTTCATTCTTTATATGGTATAGATTGCAGACATGTGACTAACGATGGGGCTCCATAGCACCCGGCCTCCTGATCTTTGCCCATTATAAGGTATACCATATACTTGGAGTAGATGGCAATCTGGAGCTAGAGGGACCTAACCGCTAGCTAGGGAGGCAATTGTGGCACTTTAGAGTCTATGTATGACTTATGTGTGAGTTGTGCTTCTATAGTGTATGATGTTGACAGCGATGTATGTTGTGTAGCAATGTATATATGCACGACAGTTGTCACACCATTTGTAGTGTCGCATCTAGATGCTTGGACACTAGAGTTCTAGTGATAGTAGTTAGAGTTATTTCAGTAGTTTCTCAGAGACTACTTTCCGATGGTTAGATTTTGTGTTTGGAGTACTGACTTCATGGTAGGGCCCACCGTCACTTTGCACGGTTTGCACCATCAAGTGTGCCATCAGCAGAGCCGTTAAGGTTCAAACCTTGCTCAAGTCCAGGGGGTATACTTTCGAAGTGCAGCTCTAGAGAGCTCACTTCTCTGATGTTGAGCCTTCGAGTTCATGGCTATGGTGGACAGAGGCCGGTGAGCATCACCTGGATTCTCTATGCTTGAGTGGGTGTGGCTTGACTATAATTAGTGCCCAATTGTTGGCAATTTAGAGAGTGACAGATCAAGCATTGATCTGAGTTGAGTTGAGTTGAGAATAGTAAACAATCTGATTATTGTGGCACTTTAGAGTCTATGTATGACTTATGTGTGAGTTGTGCTTCTATTGTGTATGATGTTGACAACAATGTATGTTGTGTAGCAATGTATGTTGTGTAGCAATGTATATACACATGACAGAGGAGAGATGGAGAAGAAGAGTCTTGGGAGAGTTTGACTTCAACACTCATTGAGAACTTTCTTCTAGATGAGAGTTATGAGAGATTGATGAGTGAGGTTACCTTTCTCAAACAAGGAGATGGAGAGAAAGTGAGAGTCTATGTGGAAAGATTGGAAAAGTTAGAGTCCAGATTTTGCATAGTGATGAGGAAGGGTGGAGATGATTTGGAGACTATGATTGGCATAGGGGCTATGCTCACCAAGAATTTTATAGGAGGGTTGAGACCACAAATAAGAAGCAAGGTGAGATATGAGAAACCTTCTTCCAAGGTTGAAGCTATCAAGATTGTAATTCATACGGAGGAGAGTTTGGAAGGGGATGAGAGTGATTTGGTGGTGAAGGAGGTTGTGCATCCTCCTCAAGGCTACAAGTTTGGTGGAACTTCTGATACTTTGGTGGCAAGGGTGGCACCACAAGTAATAGTTGCTCTAGTTATTGCACCTCTACCAAGGGATCCACTTCAAACCATCAAAGAACAACTTGCGGATCTCAAGATCAATGTGGTGCAACTAGGGGAGAAGAGAGAGGTGAATCAAAATGTAGGGAGAGGGCCTAGGAGTTATGTAAACTATCCATATAGAGGAGGTCAACCAGCCAACAATTTCAATGATAGAATTTTTTTGGTTGTGGAGGAAGAGGCCATATCCAAAGGAATTACCCAAATTCCACTTACCATGGAAGAAGGAGTTATGAGGGAGCCAATAGAGGGAAAGAGGGAGGTAGTGAAACCCAAGTGGCTCCTAATCCAAACAAAGGTAAGGAGATTGCATCCATAGATGTGGGTTGAGAGCAAGTATGAGAAGGGAGAATGCTCAAACTCCAATGGTCTTAATTTACAGCTTTTGGCACAATAGAAGAAGAGAGTTTGTTTTGTAGAGGATGTTCACTCTTCTCACGGATTTACTCCAAGAAAGGATACTCCTATGTCTACTAGGAGCACTTGCACATCAACAACATCAGCAACAAAGACTCCAAGGAAGAAGTTGGGGATGGAGGATTTCTTGATTTCAAAGAAACAATGGAACTACAATGTGTTGGAGGATGTTGGTAGTCACAAGGCTCACATCACAGTGGGCCAATTGATTGCTTTGAACCCTACCTTGAGAAAGGAGCTTAGAGGTGGTTTGAGTTCTACAAGGAGCAAGAAGAAGAAGAAGGCAAAAGCTCCAATATCAATGGGGGTGGTGGATGCCAAGCCAACGCCATGGGAGGCTTGTGAATATGCCTCCAAGATTGATGTGAGAGTGAATGGTCACAACATCAAGGAGGCACTTGTTGATGGAGGATCAATAGTGAATGCCATGTAGAAAAGGTTGATGAAGAAGTTAGGTATGATACCCTAAAGACCTTCAACATTTTTGGTGAGCATACCAAACAAGCAACTAGTTCGACCAGTAGGGGTGATGGATAAGGTGGTAGTTTTAGTTATGGGAGTTCAAAATCTCATTACTTTCCAAGTCTTGAAGGATTCAAGCTATGACTTACTTCTTGGGAGGCCATGGTTGAGAGCAACACACACAATGGATTGATGGCACAAAGGGTACTTGAGGATTGGGCCTTCAAACCATAGAGTCATAGTTCCTTTGACTAACACCACCAACAATTCACATTCAGATACACCATCTTATGATTATTGGGAATCAAATTTTGAAGAAGGAGCTTCAAGTGTGGACACAAGCATGGAGGAGACTTCCATGGAGGAGGATGAATCTGAATCGGATTCAGATGTGTATCCCTTGTGTGCTATGGATTTTGCACCTAAGCCTGAGGTTTTGAAGGACCCAGATAAATCACCATTGACACTTGAGGAGGTAGAGAGAAGGTTAGCTACACTCAAGTATGACCCAAATGTTACCAAGGAGGAGAAGGTGAGATTTGAGGAGATTTTCTGCAAGTTCATCCATGTGTTTTCTTTTAGTTACAAGGATTTGAAGGAATTCACCTTGGAGGAGCACAAGATAAAGGTGGAGTCACATGCAAGACCAATCCGCCAAAAGCAACATTGCATTAGCCCACCAATATCTTTTGTTGTGAAGGAGGAGATTGATAAGCTCAAGGAGGCCGGCTTTATCTTTGAGGTGGAGAATTCAGAATGGGTGTCCCCAATTGTGACTGTGAAGAAAAAGAATGGCAAGCTTTGGGTATGTGTGGATTACAAGAAGCTCAATGTTGTTACCATGAAGGACTACTACCCATTGCAATTCATTGATGAGCTCTTGGAGGAGGTCGCAGGTCATGAGAGGTATAGTTTTGGAGATCGTTATAGTGGATATAACCAAATCAAGATTGCACCAGAGCATCAACAACTCACCACATTCACCACACCTTGGGGAACTTATGCTTTCAAGGTCATGCCTTTTGGGCTTTGCAATGCTCCAGCCACATTCCAAAGGTTCATGAACAAGGTATTTGAATCTTTCATTGGGAAATTTGTGAGAGACTTCATTGATGACTTTTGTGTCTATGGGAGCAAGGAAGAGCACTTTGAGCACCTAATCAAGGTCTTACAATGCTTAGATGAGGCAAATGCATCACTCAACCTAGAGAAGTGCAGTTTTGGATGTGAAGAAGGTCTACTTTTGGGACACATCATCTCCAAGGATGGAATAGCAGTTGATCTTGAGAAGGTGAGGAAAATCTCAAACCTTCCATTCCATTCAAGCCTGACAAAGTTATGCCAATTTTTGGGGATGGTTGGATACTATAGGAGGTTCATCTTCTCATTTTTCAACAAGGCTTATGCATTAGCCATCTACATGAAGAAGGGTGTAGATAACATGGTTATTGGAGGACAAGGAGGCTCTCAAAGCTTTTGAGGAGCTCAAGCAATCCCTTGTTGTAGCTCCAATTCTTGCTAAACCTGATTGAAGTAAGACTTTCATCCTCTACACTAATGCTTCTAATGTAGCTATAGGATGCACTCTTAGTCAATTAGACCAAGATGGGTATGATCATTCAATAGCTTATGCTAGTAGGCAGATGGTTTCAATAGAAAAGAACTACTTTGTCACAGAGAGAGAAGGGTTTACAGTGATCTTCGGTCTCAAGAAGTTTAGACACTACTTGATTGGAAGGAAAGCCACCATTGTCACTGATCACAAGGCCATGAAGTACATCTTCAACAAGCCTAATGTTGAAGGGAGACTAGCAAGGTGGATGATACTCTTGTCTGAGTATGTGTGGTGCACACAATTTTTATTTTTATTTTTTGATTTATTAGCATTTGGGAGAAGAAGTAAGCAAAGAAAGATGAATTGCAAAAGAAGGAATGGACAGGAGTTTCTTGGGAGGAAATCCAAAGAAGTAAACTTTGGATCTGACAATGGAGGTACTTAGGAGAGGAGTACAAAGAGAGAAGTCCAGAAGAGCATTGTCTTTGGATCAAGAAGCAAAGGCCGATACGAACACCATCAAACAACCTTGGTACGTGGTAAGAAAGTACACTTCAAGAAACAGTGGAGGTAGAAGAAGCATGTCTTGATAGTGACAGGACAACAACACACAAAAGAAGGGGAAGTTGATTTTGAAATCGGTTGAAAATGACTGCAATTTGGGGTAATATAAAATTGCAATTGCATAGGAACAAGTTGAATATGTCAAGTAGAACAAATAGGTCCGCATACAACAAATAGTTACAAGGTGGAGTCCTATCGGGACCCAATTAAATGAAGTAACATGGGGACAATAATGGCCATGTTCAGACCAGAACAAACAACTTACATGAACATGTAGCAGGCGGTCTTTTTCCACCAGATGTTTGCAAGAGTGAAGGTGAATTGGGCAAAGTGCTTCCACCAACAAACAAGGCAGATGGTGGTCAATTGGAGGACAAGTTTGCCTCCACATTATTTTGCACCGTTTGTAGCACACTTCTACTTCAGGTTGAACTTGCTGACAGTAGAGGAGGAGCATTGCATGGCATTGCATTTCCATCCTGATTTGAGACGGGAAGCAGATGAAGAAGAGCAACAATATATGGCATACCTGCAAGCCAATGATGATCACTTCTTGAGGATGGGACAATGGAAGATGGAAGAAGTCACAAGCCCAAAGAAAAGAAGCGCAGTAAACCCAAAGATGCAAAGTCACCTCCAGCACAAAGGAAGACCTAAAGACTGGCTCTGTAGAGTAAGAAGATGGTGAAAGAAGCACCGTCAAAAACCGAGTCTGAAGGGGAGACAGAGTCTCAAGGAGAGGACTTAGAAGAAGACAAACTCACTTCACAAAGTGAGGAATCCGGAAGTGAGAGTGAGGAGGAACACAAGTTCAACAATCAGTTGGAGTGGGTGAAGCTTGTCATGCAATGATTGATAGTGTACCAAGAAAGACAAATCATTGCGTAGCCCTAGTTGTGGAAGAGAAGGGGGCTGAAAGAAGGAAGGAGTACCCTATGGGACCGAGTTCAGTAGGTAAGGAAGAAAGAAGCTCGGAAGCAATGTCTTTGAAGATACAAAGATCGCAACTTTGGCAAAAGGAGCCAATGGAAGAGGCAAAGTACAAAGATGGGGCCAAAGACAAAGAAAACTTTGGTGGAATACAATTTATATCAAAGGTTGTCACTCGATTGTTAGAATTGTTGAAGGAGTACCAAAAGGTAATTCCCCAAGATTGTATGAAGGTGATGAATGAGTTGCAGGTGGTGAAGTATCTACTGGTTGAAGTGAAGGGTTTGCAAGAGCATGTAGTCCAAAGAGACAAGGAAGTTGAAGAACTTTGGGTGGATGAAGTCTTGAAGAAGAAGACTTTCGGGAAGTTGCAAGAGAGTTTTGATTCACACGGTAAGGAAATGCAAAAGCAAGCCAAAGAATTGAAAGAGAAGGTAATGTTGCTAACCAAGATGAAAGAGGAGGTCAGTGATGTACACATCGAGAGTATTTATGTGAAGGCGATGGCCGCAATAATGGAGCAGGAGTTGGAGGGCTTGAGGAAGAGTGCAGCCAGGAAGGATCAAGCATGGCAAAGAGAGTTGGCAGTCAGGCATCGAGAAGAAGAAAGATTGCGCAAACTGGTATGAAGTGTTACATTACATAGTTCACAGGTTGCAGAGGAGAAGAAGATGCTTGCTGCTGAGTACAAAGATGAGTTGAAGATGTAAAGCAAAGAGTTGAAGGCAGAGTGATGTCGAGGTTATGAGTCAAAATCAACAAGAGAAGTTGCAGGAAAGTTGCAAGCAATATTGATCACAGAGGCTGAAGGGAGATTGAAAGAAGCACATCTACACGAGTTAAAGTTGCGTGTGCAAGAAACTCGGAAGAGGAAAGCCAAAGATGTGGATATGAACACTTTACTGATCGGATTAAGGGAGCGAGTAGATCAAAAGATGTTAGAAGTAGGAGACAATGTCAGTCTCAGATTAGATTTAGTCAAGTCAGAGTTAGAGAGAATTAGGAGTAGTGTGACAAAGGAGAGGAAGTACAATGTTGCAGAAGTACAAATTCAGGTGTCTTTGGACTTGTTATTTGACACATTAGTGAAGAGTGGGTTGCAAGATAAAGAAGTAGATGGATTACCCATGACCTCAATTGTAGATTGTAGAGAAGAGATAGTAGAAATAGTGAAGGATTTAGTAGTGGTAGATATACCCAAAGAAGAAGAAGTGATAGGAAGATCATTGTGTTTGAAAGCCAATGACGAGGTAGACATCAGATCGGGGTAGAAATAGATTTGAGATTTGAAGAGGCAAATATGAAGGCTTTCATTGTTAGTTTGGATCTGCAGGTAGGAAGAGTTGTTATAGAATGATATTTTTGTTAGAACTGTCATTTGCTTCACTATTTAAAAGTGGCATTCGTAGTGTTATGTTGTTCAATATTCATATTTCTAAAGATAGATAAAGTGAAGTGTTTTTTTCAATGCTCGTTGCTTGAGCTTAATTCCTAGTTTCAACTTTTTGTGTATGTTTGTAAGTATGTCGAGAATTTTGAAGTGCAAGTTAGTGTGCTTGTTGGATGTTGGATTCCACAACCTTGATCTTCATTTTGTATGTGTGATCCTAAGCAAAGTGCAATGGGAGCAATGCCTTGACAGATCTGAGAGGAATTGTAGTGTTGATAGTATTCTGCATTTGTGAGTGCAGCATGAAGTTGATGTGAAACAATTTCAATCAAGGAAGTTGTGCCTTCAATGGAGGCGTGGAACACAATTCTAAGGCAAAGTTGTTTTTGCAGTGAAGTGCCATCTTTGTTTGGAGAATCTGAATCATCACAATCAAGATTTGTTTGGACGGAATTTGCTATGTTGTGATTAAGGAGTGTGCATTCGTGACAAGTTGTCAAGTTTGTGAGCTTGTTACTCTCTTTTGGGTGTGGTTTCTACCTAAGAGATTAAAGACGCAACCAAGAAGAACTAAAATTGTTACTTTGCTTTGTATTTGACCAACTCTGACCAGATTCTTTGCGGGAACAAACTTTACTTACCCAATTACCGCAAAAGTGATATTTGCCGGGTTGTCATAATATGACTACACCATTGAGGATAGGCCAGGAAAGAAACATACAAATGCTGATTTGTTATCTAGAGCCTATAATTCATGATGGAGATGAGCCAATGGTTGATTCCTTCCTGGATGAGGAGCTCATGACAATCTCAATCACTCAAGAGGTTCCAATGGAGTACAAGGAAATTGTGGATTTTGTCACAAGAAGTAACTATCCAGAAGGGATGCATGCTAGGGAGAGGAAGGCCCTTGCAGCAAGATCTAGACCTTACACAATGGTGGAGGATATTCTTTTTCACCAAGGAGCAGATGCTCTACTTCGAAGAGCAGTGGGTAAGGCAGAGTCTATCCTACTCATAAAGGAGTTTCATGAAAGTTTAGTATGTGGAGGACACTTTGCAGGAAAAGTGATTGCTTTCAAGATTCTAGATGCAAGTTACCATTGGGGAGGGATTTTCAAGGATTGTCTTGATTATTGCAAAACTTGTCATGTTTGTCAAGCTTTTGCTAGAAAGTCTACATCCACTCCACCACTTAGATCAATTCCATTGCTAGGACCTTTTGAGAAGTGGGAAATTGATTTTGTAGGTCTTCTCAATAGAACCCCAAGGAAAAATTGGTACATTGTGGTAGTTACTGATTACCTTACCAAGTGGGTTGAGGCTAGACCATTGAGGGACAAGAATGAAGATGAAGTGGGTAGATTTTTTTATGAACACATTATCACTAGGTTTGGATGCCCTTTGGAGTTAGTTTTTGATAGAGGATGAGAGTTTATAGGAAGCATAACTACAACCATGCCACGACATTTCTCTATCACACATAGAGTAACTACATCCTATAAGCTAAATTCGAATGGCTTGGCAGAGAGAACCAATCAGACCTTGTGCATGATGTTGGCCAAAGATGCAAAAATGGAGGGGGCTAAACATCATTGGGACAAGAGGATTCATGCAGTTTTGTGGGAGTATAGGACAACCATGAAGACTTCCACCTGATATTCTCCATTTCAATTGGTTTATGGTATTGAGTCTACCTTACCTATTCACTTTTATCTTCCTACCTTCCAAAGCATTCATAGGAGATGGAAGAAAGCACAAGGAGGTGATGCAGAGAAGTCAAGGAAGGATCAACTCATGGAGTTGGAAGAGGCAAGAGCAATTGCTATGGTTTGAGAGGAGCAAGCCCAAAGGAAACAAAAGGAGAGCTATGACAAGAGGCAAGGCAAGAAGAAGATGGAGACTTTCAAAGAAGGTGATTGTGTAATGTTGTTTGATTCCATTCGATTCAAGAGAGTGCAAAAGAAGTTTTTGCCTAAGTACTTTGGACCTTTCATAGTGGAGAAGGTGTGGGGCAATTACACCTATGATCTCAAGGAGTTGGGAGGAAGACACTTTGATAGGATTAACCATGATAAGTTGAAGATGTACCATAGAAGGTAGAGAGACCTTCACTTTGAGGACAAAGTGAAAACTTAGTTGGGGGGTAAATGTAACACCCATTTTTTCATGTGTGTGGTATTGTGATATTTAGCTTGGTATTACAAGTACTTGAGAGATATTATTTATATAGAGATAAAGGATGGTTCTATATTAGTCATGCTTAGCTAAAGTTAGTCATAGCTAAGATAGAGGGGACCTTACTTTAAGAGGAAGTAGAAAAGATGAGCACCACTATTTTGGATTTTAGTATGTTGACTTGGTATTATTCCTAGGTGTTTGGCTTTGAGGAAAGAGTTGAGAACTCTTGGGCCCGCAAGCCTTTTTGTTTTAGATTCTTCTTTAGTCCAAGGATAGCCCATGTGAAGGAATCCTTGACTTAGTGGTTGGGTCAAGATAAGACCACATGCTTAGGAGAATATGCCCATGTGAATGGATATTCCTTTCTACTTTTTGACTTTACTTGACTTTTAGTCTAGTAACTTGAGTTACTACGGTAATTAGTAACTTTGATACGTAACTGTTTCACAAGTATATAAACAAGGGGTGAGAGGTACTCATCATCCTTTCATTTGCAACTATCTCTCTCTCATTGAGTTCTCTAGTGAGCAATGTCTTGAGTCTTGGAGTGTTAGCCTTGGAGGAGTATGATAGAGTTGGGGTTCCTTGCCTTCTTAGTCCATGGTGCGCTACCATAATAGCCATCAGAGGTTCATCCTGAGCGAGAGACAGGCCGGCTCACAGTTCCTTGGTCACTGACCAATTCCAGAGGACACCCATATCGGGAGATGATGTTTCAAAAGAAAAATTCCGCCATAGTTTCAGCATCATTTCTGCGAGTTGCTTCAGCTTTGACCATCTTGGTAGCATAGTCAGTGCAAACCAAAATGTATCGCTTTCTTGTGACTTGGGTCAATGGTTGAATGGGACCCACAAAATCAATCACCCATTTCTCAAATGGGGCTAAAGGCAAAATTGGTCTCAGAGGTCATTGAGAAGTAGCCATTGGCTTCCCTGTTCTTTGACAAGCATCACAGCTTTGGATATGAGCATGCACGTTTTTGTACATTATAGGCCACCAATACCCTGCCAAAAGAATCTTCTTTAGAGTATTCTTCAGAGCATAGTGTCCTCCCAATGCTTTAGAGTGTAAAGATTCAATCACTCCTCCTACTTTGTATGACTCCAAGCATCGCTGAAGTACTTCATCTTCACCCATCTTGAATAAAATGTTGTGTTTGAGCTAGTATGGCCCCATTTTCCTAAGAAAGACTACCCTTTGCTCCGGGTCCATCCCTTCAGGACAATGGAGAGTATGCAGATAATGATATTCTGTTGCATACCTTGTACTTTGCATTGCTAATAATTGATATAACTCTTCGTCAAGGAACCGATTGTCAATTTCCCTCTCTTGGTCTTGAGTTTCTAACCTGGACAGGAAGTCCGCATTCGAATGCAAAGCTCTCTTCCTTACTTGTACAATATATGTGAATTCTTGTAACAACAAGATCCATCTTGCAATTTGCCCAGACAAATCTGCCTTCTTGACCAAATGTTGCAATGCATAATGGTCAACATAGAAGACAAACTCGTATCCCAACAAGTAGTGGCAAAATTTCTTGCAGGCATACACCATTCCGAGTGCTTCTCTTTCAGTCATTGAATAGTTCTTTTCAGAAACTGAAAGTTGTTGGTTGGCATATTACACCGTATAGTCCTTCTTCTTCTCGTCTTTCTGACTTAAGACAACTCCGATGGCCATGGACAAAGTGTCCACATATACATGAAAAGGGACGTCCCAATTTAGGGCTCTCATAACTGGTGCTTCAACCAACTTCTTCTTCAACACCTGGAAAGCTTCTTCTTGATTTGCTTCCCACAGATAGTCTTTGGATTTCTTCAGAAGCTTTGTAAGGGGTGCAGCAAGCACCGCATAATTTGACACAAAGTGTCTATAGTATCCGACATGTCCCAAGAAGGCTCTCAGCTCCCGGATGTTCTTCAGGGATTCCAAAGCTGCAATTACTTTAACCTTCTTGACATCGACTTCAATACCTCGGCTTGACACCCGATGCCCCAAAAGAATTCCCTCCTTCATTGCAAAGAAGCATTTCTCTGGGTGTAATGACAAGCCAGCAAAATGACACCTTTCAAAAGTTTGGCAAAGGTAATCTAAATGTACATCTCTTTGCCCAAACACACAAAAATCATCAATGAAGACTTCTACAAATTTGCGCAATAAACCTTTGAAGATTGAATTCATCATCTGCTAGAAAGTAGTGGGTGCATTACACAACCCAAAGGGCATTTGATTGTAAGCAAAAGTGCCCTAATCAGTCGTGAATGTAGTTTTATCCTTGATTTCTTCTTGAATGGATACTTGATTGTACCCTGAAAATCCATCGAGAAAGCTATAACAATGGTGACCAGCTACTTGATCTAAAATTGTATCGGTAAAAGGCAAGGGATGATGATCCTTCCTTGTGACTGCGTTCAACTTACAAAAGTCTTGGCACACTCAGATCTTCCCTGTTTTCTTCTTCGGGACAATGACAATGGGAGAAACCCATTGTCTGCTTAAGATAGAGAAGATGATTCCGGCCCCTAAGTACTTGTCGATTTCATCTTTCACCAAAAGTGAGTACTTCGGGTTCAGGCGGTATTGTCTCTGCCAAACCAGAACTGCACCTTCAACCAGATCAATCCAATGTTCTCCAAATTCTCATGGAATACCCGGCATTTGATCAATAGACCAGGCAAATACATCCTGGAATTCTATGAACAGGGTAGTGTATCCTGCCAACTCCTCCGAAGTGACTGTCTTTAAAATTTTTAAAGCTTTTCCTTCAGTCAATACAAGATCTTGACAGTCATCAAGGTTGATGACTCCTTCAACGTGGCTTACTCGGCTTAACCCGAGGCAAGCTACCATCAAACCCCCTTCCTCCAAGTCAGGTTCACCCAAGGCGAGGTCATATGGATCTTTGTCTTTGACATCCACCTTGTAGCATTCCAAATAGTTCACTTGGACTTTGTCTTCGGATTCGTCTGAGGACAAAGACAAGGAGTCTTTGGATTCATCCTCTTCTTCCGACAAAATTTTTTCTCTGAGGTGTGGAACTTTTGTCCAACTCACAGTCACCAGCTTTTGATCTTCGGACAAAATGTCCTTGAATCTTAACTTTTGCTGATGCCAATCCACCACAACTTGGGCATTGTACAACAAAGGTCTTCCAATCAACATAGGGTAACCAATCTTTGTCACTGGTTGCAACACAATGTAATTCAACTTGAAGGGCACCCCTCCAATGATCATGGTTATGTTTGACAGCATGCCCAAAGGCCGTCTCCTGGTTTGGTTTGCAAATTTCAAGGGGGTGTTGGCTCAAACATATGATACCTGAGTCGATTTGCAGTATCTTTGGTCATGACATTCACTCTGGACCCCGAATCAATGGGTATCAATGTGATCATGCACCTTGCAATCTCCACGTCTACCTTGGGAGATCCCAAATCTTCTTGTTTAATACAATAAATAGCCGGCAGGTCCTTCTTTGACATCAACCTCACCTTCTTGAGGGCCGAATTTAGCTGCTTCTTGTACAGCTTGTTGTCTTCCCACAATTGCTTGAATGTAATGTTGGCATTTGTGACTGCCAAATCTGTTACAATATCGTATTGGAGTACTCCTCCCAATTTGACCGTCTTTGCCTTCGGCTTTGGGTTTGAAGTCTCTCCATGTTCCATCTTGACTTCGGGACGCTTCAAAATAGTGATGGGATTGCTAGTGGCCTTAACTCGAGGTTCCTCGGGTTGGCCCACCTTGGCTTGGATCAGACCCTTTACTTTGGATCGGATGTCCACCGGAAAAACTAGAGACTTTGTCTTCATCTCCTCTTCCAAACTCAGTTCCCGAGTCCTGAGTACTGCCTCCTTTAGTTCTTTTTGCAAGGCTTGAGCTTTGGCTTTCAATAGGATCTTTTCCTCCTTGGCAGAAAGAATTGCTTTTGGGCGCAGTCTCTTTGTCTTTCTGGAAGATGAGGAGGTCATACTCCGTTCTTTGGGATCACGCTTCTTCTTACTGGCGTGTGTCTCAACCTTCAAAATTTCAAGGTCCGGCCATTCTCCTTCCAAGGCCGGACTCCCTTCCTGAGGTCTCTCCTCCTCAAGCATGATGCAATTTACATTTGTATCCCCCTTTGCTTGAATTGCTGCACGCTCAATGGGGGTCTGTACATATTTTACAGGCGGCTTTGGGTTCAGTGGGTGAGGACATTGGTTGCCCGTATGACTCGATCCTTTACAATTTCCACACAGGGGAACGTACCCAATTTGCCTTCTTGGCTCCAAATAGTTTGGAGACCAATGTCCCATTGAGCCACAATTGTAACAGGCTCCGGGTGCAACATTTTGAGGTCAATTTTGGTTGCTCATTGATGGTCTTCGTGGAGGAGCATTGGGGTTATACTCCCTTGGTCCAAACCTCGGACCTTGATACAATGTGCTAGCTTGAGGCTGTACCTCTTGCGTTTGGTACACAACCTCTTCTTCCTCATCTTGGTTCCATCCCGGAACCCAATCAATCTGCTACACCGAGAATGCATTACAAGTATTGCATTCCGTGTTTGCATGGCTTGACTTGCCACATGCGGTGCACCATACATTCAATCTGCCAAATGTTGGGGCCTTCTTTCTATCTTTGGCCCCAATCATCTAGATCTTAAAATCCAAAAGCTCCTTGATGAGGGCATCCAGCTTGGAATCCGCCTTATGTACACTCTTTGCTGGAGGAGTCACTGGTTTCTTAACCCCACGTCTTCTTACTCGTCTTGGCTTGAATTCTTCTTTGGATTCCAAAGAAGAGCTTGAAGACATGGAGGATTCTTCCAAAGAAGGGGATGTGCTGCTTGAAGCTCTCCTTCTAGGCTTCTTGCCTTTCTTCTCCCGATTTCTCTAGTTGCCGATAGAGTGAGAGTGGGCCACCTCGTAACAAGCAACATGTTTGAGTACTTTGTCAAGGGAAGTTACATTCCTCTCCCTTGCAAAGATTTGGATCTTTGGTGAAAGTCCCTCGAGGAACCAGGTGATGGCTTGGGCATCAAAGTAACCCACCACCCCCAATTGCTTGGGAACTCGGTTCAAGAGTGCCATGAACTGCTCAGAGTAGTCTCTCAACTTCTCCTTCTTGCCTCGGTCTAAATTTTTGAGTGCCGTGAAGACACTTGTGTCGTAGTCAACCTCTTGGAATTGTTCCATGAAGTTGTTTCTCAAGTCTACACAGTCTGCCGGTATGAACCCCTTCTGGGTCACATGGGTGTACCAGCTCCGAGCTTTCTTTCGGAGCAAACTTGGGAAAATTCACAGTTGATCCGCCAAGTCATGCTCCTTGTTAGCAAAGGAGATGACTTCAAATTCTTTGATAAATTCATCAGGGTCTTTGTCTTGTTCTGTCCTCTTATACTTTTGATAGGTGTGTCGGGTGATAGGCAACGAAGTCATCATTTGATGCACTGGGATCGGCTGAGGTAGTGTTGAACTTGACGGAACTAAGGGATTGGCTGGAATTGACGCCGTGTTGTCAGCCTAGGGGTTCCAATTCGTCAAATTCAAGGTGGGGTCTTCTTCAACAATTTCTTCTATGAAGGTGTCGACTTCAACCCAGGTGGAAGATTCAAGATTAACACCTTTGATGTGTTCTTCAAAATTCCTTCGGGACAACCAAGGAATTGTTCATAGAAGATGTTGACACTCTTCTTCCGTAAGTGTTCGTGCTATCTTTTCTCGAACAAAGTTCTTTAAGGACGCGACTTCCTTTACAGCTCTAGGGGAAGTCGATGTACTGGGCCGCAATGCATATGTTTGGCCACTCAAATCTTTCTTCTTCTTGGACGAAGAGGGAGATGTGAAGTAGCCTTTCCAACCACCCTCGCATTTCTTATGGTCAAATTCTTGTAGGGCTTCTTGCACTTTGTGAAGGAGTTGAAAGTCCAACGCCTCTCATTTGGTTTCGTCAATAGTGGATGGGACGTTCAGACATTTGTCTTCTTCATGCTGCAATGCTTGTCTTTGAGCTCTCTTCCCATTGTTCTCTCGATGCAGACGTTCATATTACGTTGATACCCAATTTCAAATTTGGCTTCGTATTCTTCCACTTCTGAGATTTGTATCCTTGGCAGCGGTGCCAAAAATCATGTGACAACCCGGCAAATATCACTTTTGCCGTAATCGGGTAAGTAAAGTTTGTTCTTGTAGAGATACGATTCAGAATTAGTCAAATACAAAGCAAAGTAACAATTTAGTTCTTCTTGGTTTCTTCTTTAATCTCTCAGGTAGAAACCGCACCGATTCTTTGTTCTCTTTGAAGAGAAAGCATCTCTCACTTCTTGAGTCTCTTTTGCTACTTCTCCCTTACCCAAGAATGTGGCACCCTGCTCCGTGCCTGCCTCTCTCATGAGTACTAATCTCCAATCCGACTCTATCCAGCAAGCCAGATTTCCTCTCTTCATCTCTTCCTTAGGGCCATCAAGACACTTACTCTTGATTATCTCGGTCATGAAACCTAGAAAACTGACATTCCAGTTCCATGCCAAGAATGTGATCTGAAGTCGGCTCAAAACTTTGATTCTTGCGATCACGTCTAACCTCCGAATCACATGATTCCTCACTGCAAATTCGGAGTTCTTCTTTCCTCCTCCCATCTCTCCTACTTTCTCAATGTCTCTTGGTTTCACTCTCTCAACTTCTCCTCTACACACTAGCACGTCTTCAACTCTATTTCCCTTCCCACGATCACCTGCAGGATGACTTCTCAACGGCAAAGGAAAATTGCTTGACATTACTTCGTTGTTAGCCCAATTTTTATAGAGTTGTGCTTTCTTTGTCTCTCTTCAATTTGAGTTTCTACCAAGAAATCACACCTCTTGCATGCGCCTGTCACAATCAATTGTACATCACATATATGGGCCACCAATTTTGAACGGTCCCTTCTTAAATTTCTCACCCCGACGAAAGGTTGTTACACTGTCTTTGCCTCGGGTTGAGCTCCCTCTGATACGAAGATTCCTTACTTTGGGTTGTATGCTGATAGGGCATATCCAAGTACTTTGCCTTATGACCCAAAGTCACTTTACTTTGGGTTTCATCCCGAAGACTCTTTTCTTTGCCTCCTTTAGCCATATAGGCGCAATCCAACTTCTCTATACCCTTCTTCTTCTCTATTTTGAAAACAAAACAAAAAATGTGGGCACCACACATAGCATAAATTATCTCTATGCTGAGCAATCATCAAGTTTTCAAAAGCCATTGGCATTGCTCTCCAAAAGATCTTTGCCCACTAGGAACATGCGCTCATCCATACATCAGGGTCATCCCAGTCCAAAACTACAGTAGCATCTTGACAAATGGCTATAGGTAAATCTGGATCTCGTCCACAGAGTAGAAAGTATGGAGAGAATGATGCTAAGGAGGCTTGCCGGCTGAACCGATAGCCCATGGCCGACGGTAATACTCCGAGGATAAGAGAAGAGAGAAAAATAGATTACACCTTAAACATTCGATGCTCCAAAGGAGCACCTTCTCTTTGTTATATAGACAAAGAGGATCTCCTCCAAGGAAGCTCCACCATGGGATTAGGCACACAAATAGGTGATGTGTCAGCAAGCTCCACCCTTGGATTACTTACTTGGATGGGTGACATGTCTGGTTGGTCAAACAACCAGATAGGACCTAGACCAGAGAGAATCTTTTAGGGAATCTTCCTGTAGGAATCTCAGAATCACATAAGGTACCATTGGAAAGCTCTCGATGAGACAAAGCATGGGGAAGGGAGGCTAGCTTGTGGGGTGAATCAACAGATTTTCAAGGCCTAATTCATCCATTTAGGCCTTTGAAATTGCCTTCAAAGATTTCAGGCATCTTTCGATTCCTACTCTATTAGTAGAAGTCCCCTTTTGGTGATACTTCTTTTTGATCTGCTTAGTCCATCATGCGTAACATCCTTCTAGATGTTACAAAACCAATTTTCACCTTTAAGTCATATGTTTAGCTATTGGTTCTAAGGTTCTCAAGTCTATTTTGGTTTTTGCCCTATTAGTAGAAGTACTCTTTTGGTGATACTTCTATTTAATCTATTTTGACCATCATGTATAACATCATTCTAGATGTTACCAAACCAAATTTCACATCTAGATCATATGGCTAGCTCTTGGTATTACACCAACCAAGGTAACAAGAGATCTCAATCTCCCAAGTGGCCTCTCTACAAACCATACTTTTGCAATCCTCTCTTCACCATCTAAACCACTCTCTCTGCTAAGCCCTCTGCCTCAAGGTGATCTCAGGAGGTAGTATGGTCTCTATCCTTGGCCCCAACTATGCCACCCACAACACCAGTGTAAAGATAGTCCATCACTAAGACATCATCATGAATGTCTCGCTGAATTGTACCAATATCTTCACTCTCTGGATATGTGACCTCAATAACTCCTCTTGTATGCGATATGAGAGATACTACCAGAGCCTATGAAAATATACACAAAGAGACCAATGCATGCCAACCTGACACCATCTCCTCATCTGTCTCACCATGCCAATGTGCTCCAATCTGATCTTGCTGGCTAGGACATGGGTTTCTACTCAACCCATCTCCATCACGGTTCATAACTCTAGGTCTATGAACAACCGTGAAATCATACTCCTGTAACATCAAAGCCCATCGTGCAAGCTTCCTTGAAAGCTTGTCGGACTCCATCAACCACTTTAGTGGCTGATGATCAATGATGAGAGTGAAGGGGTTACCAAAAAGGTAACATCAAAAATGTGCTACTGCCCAAATTGCTACCAAGCACTCTCCCTCATATGAACTATACTTTGCCTCTGCTGAATTGTTGGATCGATTAGCATAGGCCACCACAAACTCCTTCCCCTCATCATCATGTTGGGTGAGCACCGCTCCAAGCCCCAACATACTCCAATCAATATGAACCTAAATGGTCGTCCTCTGATCAGTCTCCTCAACATAGGAGCAAATATCAACCTCTCCTTGAGCTCTACAAAAGCTCTCTCTTGCTCATCTCCCCAACACCACTCCTGTGTAAGCTTGGTCAACTTTGCCAAGGCCTTGGTAATGGCACTAAATCCTCTAACATAGCAGCAATAGAAGTTTGCCAACCGAAGGAATGCTTGCACTCTACTCACATCCATAGGCCAAGGAATACATGCAATAGCCTCTACCTTGGTTTGCTGAACACCAAGTCCTCCGGGGTAGATAGTGTGACCCAAATACTCAACCTGCTTGTGGAAGAACCTACACTTCCCAGGATGTAATTTGAGTCCATGAGATCTCAACCTCTCAAACACCTCCAACAACTCTCTCATGCTCCTCCACAGTAGTGCTATAGACCAAAATGTCATCAATATAGCACCAAGCAAAATCCAATCCAAATAGGAACCTATCCATGACCCTCTAAAACTCAGCA
This sequence comes from Lunularia cruciata, assembly GCA_948567375.1. Taxonomy (NCBI): domain Eukaryota; kingdom Viridiplantae; phylum Streptophyta; class Marchantiopsida; order Lunulariales; family Lunulariaceae; genus Lunularia; species Lunularia cruciata. The sequence goes on along the minus strand of OX419755.1, from coordinate 8,388,127 downwards.
AGAGCATTCTTTAATCCAAATGGTAAGAACCTCCACTGATATAACACATCCTTGCCGTGAGGATCAATAGCCCAAAATGTTGTCTTGGACTTATCCTCCTCTTTGATTGGCAACTGATGATATCCCGCTCTAAGATCCAAAGTACTGAAGACCTTTGCATGCCCAATTGCATCAAAAATCTCCTCCGGTGTAGGCATGGCATAACGATCAGCCCTGGTCTATTGGTTGATAGAACGGTAATCTCCACACATCTGCCTATCTGTGTAGTTGCCATGCATATCCTTCTTGGCTAGCATCACTGTTGTTGATGCATACTCTCTATGTGAAATCTCCACCAAACCAACCTCAAAAAGGTCACTACTGTGGCTTTGAATCAATGTCCTCTCCATCTCACTATATTGATAAGGACATCAAAAAACTGGTGTATTGCTAGTCAGCTCAATTCATATACCAAGCCCCTTTAGAGCACCCAAATCCTTCATATTGAAGACAAAACAACTTGTGTGGCTCCTCAAGAACCTCCAAACCCTCCATCTTTCCTCTCCAGTAAGCTTGGTTCAAGATCTAGCACCCAAGTATCCTCTGTAACTATAGTAGGAGTAGAAGACGTACTGACTAGCTGCTACATTGGGCCCTTGGGAGCAATAGTGTCATGCCTTTGACCACTAGAGATCCCAACCTCTGTGTGAAAAACTCCCTCCACTCTGGCTGCAAGCTCCACACGTCCTCTAGCTACATGCCAAGTGAACCAAGGATGTATTCCAAGTAGCCCACACTCACCTAGATGGACTCCAAATAGACCACTCTCCCTAGTAGCTACTAGCTGTGTCCCAAGAATACCATGTCCACTTGGTCCATTGCCCCTAGCATGTGCCTGAATCGTCTCGATAGGCACAAGGCTCACAAGTGTTCGAGTGGTGATGCCTATCAAGCGCATCCTATGTTGCTCTACAAAGCCAAGGCTCATAATCCATGTCAAATAGTTTAGGTCCATAGCCTAACCTAACACTTGATGCATGGATGTCTCTGACACTACTAGAACAATGGTAATATTGGTACAAAAACCCATCACCCGCTCTCTTTCATCAACATTGAGCTCCATCAATTGCTATAATTGTGAGTCCCAAACTAGTCCAGGTCCTCCTTCTCAAAAAGCATGAGAGCCTAGGAAACTCATGAGTGTAGGAAATGCGGCTCTAGGCTGTCCAACTAGGTTCACCACTGCCATAGATGACCTATCAGCCACTACCATTGTTTAAGACTAACGCCCAACATCCAAGATATCATCAACAAGGATGTGGTCAAGTTGTTGAATCCCATCATAAGCACGCTATAGAACCTCTCTAAGTAAGAGGTTTGTCCACCAAAGATGAAGACGATGAGCCTGTGATCCCATTATGGCTGCATCTAACAATACAGCAGGTCCCATCCAAGACTAGACCTGATGTGTAATCGCCACCACTTTGGTGCAAGAATCACCCATCAAAGGCACAATCTCCAAAAAGTAAGCTAGAGAAACGGACTGATGAACTTGGAGATGTCATAGTATCTGTAACATCTCCCAAAACACACCAAAACAAGGATCATGAAGACCCAAACCTCTACTAGCACGTGTATGGCATGGCCATCCAGAAATCACCAAGTGAATAGGCCCATGTCTCTCCAGATCATGCACTCCCAGTAAGGAAATGTATGTTGGTAGAGCCTTTTGGTAACCTCTAACTACTGACATTGATAATAACTCTAGATATGGATGGGCCAAGTGTGCCACATTGATGTAGAGAGACTTGCCTAGCAATCTCATCTCTCTCTACATACAAGTACCTCTATACTCGTATACCCGCCTGTAATACCGCAGCTAGTCCGGTGCTAATCCCACCGAACAACTCCAATAGACATATCCTCTCTGCTGGATACTGCCAAGCAATGAATGTGGTATCTAGAGGTGTCAAAGTAATCAACTCTGGAGGCTCATCCTCACACTCATCTCTTGATGGTACAAAGGCTCCACTCCAAGCTTGTTGCACCAATTGATCTACATGTTGCTGCAATGCCTCTTCTGAACTCCATAATGGAACATCTAAGGTGGATGGAACAATCCTACTTGTACTCCAAATCTGAGTGATCTCCTCTGGTACTGGAGTATCCTCTCCATGGGCGTTCCCCTCCAACAAGTCACTAGGCCAAGTAATTGCACCACTGAAAGCTAAAATTGATGTTGCCATGGTCCCAAACTGTAGTGAGCCAAGACTGCCACTACTGAAGCATACTGGTAGGCGACATACCCATCCCTCACCAAATTGCCAATCGGGTCTATAGGAGGTTGTCTCCTCCCAATAGTCAATGTTGAAACCCATGGGGTATAACATTGCTCTCCCAACTAGCACATCATATGACTCAGCTATTGTTGCAATACCCTGAGCTCTCACCACCAAGCTATCAGTCGGATGCCCAAGCTGAACTTGGACAACAAGCTCCCCACATGTGATGTACTATGTCAAACCACCACCTAGAGATGTCTGGATCTGAAATGGACACCTCTCCACATCGGTCTTCCGTAACTCTAGATTGACCACTGCCGCCTTCCCCAACATAAGGGGTTGTGCACCAGAGTCTAACAAGACTCTTTGTGGTCCCACCAAACGGAAAATTCTCCAATAGTTATCCAATAAGACAACACCATGTGTGAACCGTGCTCTCTCAAAGGCTGGTCTTGCTAGCAACTCTTCCACTCTAGCCTTTGCTGCCTGCCATAACCATTGGTCACTGAACGGATCTCATGCTCCTCAACCAAGCCAGCTCCACTACCAACCACCTTTGCTCTAGAAGTAGGAACCACATCATCCCTACTCTCACAAAGTGTGGCATCCAACTAGAACACTGGGGCTAATGTAAACATGCCACTGGCCAAAAACAAAGGACACCGCATCATTAGTTGAGCCACCCCCAACATCATGCTAGACTCAGTCTATGTAGTAGTAGGTGTTGATTGGTAGGTAGTCTATCATGCACTCCATCACCACCTAACTCCTACACTAGGACGTCTAGGAACCATGGATGTCGTCCGTAATGCCTCAGATAGTGTGAAAGACTGAGGAAGTCTGACCTATCTCTCAACCTCTCCTCTTTGTGGGTCCAACTCTACTGATGCTCCTCTAGGCTCTAGAGCATGTACTGCACTCCTAGTTATTGCTACAAATTCATCCACTTGTGCTGCTCCGTACATGAAATCCAAAGCATCTCTATCACCAACATATGAGGTAGAAGCCTCAACACCCGAATCTGATCTCCTTTGAGCAATAGCTATACTAGCCAATCTTTGCCAACTGCTCAATCCAAGTAGCCATAGTTGTATCAGAAGTAAGGGCAGAAATTGCACTTCATAGCCTTCCACTCCTGACAATTGTATCCACGGTAGCGGTGCCAAAAATCATGTGACAACCCGGCAAATATCACTTTTGTGGTAATCAAGTAAGTAAAGTTTGTTCCCACAGAGATACGATTCAGAATTGGTCAAACATGAAGCAAACAGTAACAATGTAATTCTTCTTGAGTTCTTCTTTAGTCTCTCAGGTAGAAACCACACCTAGAAGAGAGTAACAAGCACTGATTTGTAGTCTTGTCACGAATTAACACTTCTTAATCACAACTCCATCAAATCTTTCCAAACAATCTTGATTGTGATTATTCGGCTCTCCTGAAAATAACACTTCAATGCAAAACAACTTTGCCTTAGAATTGTGTTCTACCCCTCCACTGAAGGCACAACTTCCTCAATCAAAATTGCTTCACATCAACTTTGCACTGCACTCACAAATGCAAAATACTACCAACACTACAATTCCTCTCAAATCTATCAAAGCATTGATCTAATTGCAATTCACTCAAAATCAAACACACCGAATAAAGATCAAGGCTATGGAATCCAACATCCAACAAGCACACTGACTTGCACTTTGAATTTCTTTAGACACTCACAAACACAAGCACAAGGTTGATACTTGAAATCAAGCTCAAACAACAAGCACTGCTTCATAGCACTTTGCTTTATCTATTCTCATAAATTATGGGCACTGAACAACATAATATTGCGAATGCCACTCTTAAATAGTGAAGCAATCGACAATTCTAACAAAAATACCATTTCCTAACAACTTTACAAACCTACAGATTCGAAATGACAATGCACCTCTTCATATTTGCCTCTTCAAATCTCAAAACTGTTACTAATCCAATCCAATGTCTACTTCTTCCTCCGCTTTCAAACCCGAACCCAAAGTAACTTCACTCACTACTACTTTGTCCTTGAGTTTCTCAACTCCTAATTCCTCTACCAAATCTAACAATTCTCTTTCTTGATCTGAAATTCCACTAGTGGGTAATCTATCCAACTCCTTATCTCCCGACCCATTCTTCTCTAATGTCTCTAATGGTAACTCCAAAGACATCTTCACTCCTACTTCATCTACTTTGGGTTTTACTACTATTAATTCCTTTACTAATTCTACTATGTCATCATCAAGAATTGTAATTGACCCGAAGACACTTACAGTCTGATATTGCACTTTGGGTTTACTCACTACTGCTACTTCTCCTTCAATTCATGTTCTATCTTCAATCAGAACTCAAATTGAAGTCAAGGGTATCCTAACTATCTTCTTTCCCTACTCTAACTTCCTCTGATCCCTCTGGCAAAACTCCCAAAGTCACTTTCACAACACTCTGAGGTCTGACTTCCTTGAGTTGAATCATATTTGTCTTGAGCCAAAGTCTTTTGACCCGAAGTCATGTAAACTCAAAGTCCAAAGTCCAAAGTCACATTGATCCAAAGACACCAAACTACTTTGTACATCTACTCCCAAAACTTCAAATACTTGTAACTTCTTCTATAGACCTCCAAACTTTGCGATTTTGGTGGCAATAGAAATCCCTAAAAGAGATGCTTCCAACGAAATATATCACGCTTGATTTGGACTTGTGGTCATTGAGATATAGCCCCAACAGTATTCCTAACTTGTAACCTTCATTCTGAAGAAACCCACCTTCAGCGTCTGGTCCAAGTTTTTCCCTCCTCTGACACAAAGTAAGCTTTTTTGGGTTTGATCTAATCCAAGTTCTTCTTCCTCCAATATGAAGTAGACTTCCTCAGGCCTGATCAAAACACGGGTTTGCACTCATTTCTTCTCCATTTGGTTTCAATTTGGTTTCAGCAAGGCACTTCTTTAAAACTCGTCCAAAATAAAAATGTAGGTACCACACTAAGCACAAGCAGCCAAGTGCTCGATGCACTCTTGAGGCCAAAAAAATTCCCCAAAACCACGTACTACCGATGATTACAAAATGGAGTCCTATTGGGACCCAATTAAATAAAGCATTGTCGGAGCAATAATGGCCATGTTCAAACCCGAACAAATGACATATGTGAATATGCAGTAGGTTGTCTCCTTCCACCAAATTTTTGCAAGAGTGGAGGTGAATTGGGCAAATTGCTTCCACCAATGAACAAGGTAGATGATCATCAATTGGAGAACCAATTCACCTCCGCATTACTTCACACCGTTTGCAGCACACTTCTACTTTGGATTGAATTTGCTAACAGCGGAGGAGAGGCATTGCATGGTGTCACATTTCTATCGTCATCTATAGCAAGAAGTGGATGAAGAGGAGTAGCACTACATGTCACATCAACAAGCCAGCAATGATCACTTTACCAGAACGGGACAAAGAGAGCGGGTGGAAGGAAGAAGTCCGAAGACAAAGAAGCAGACTAGATCCGAAGATGTAGTGTTGCCTCAACCACAACCACAACAGAAGACCCAAAGACTTACTCTACAAGGTAAGAAGGTAGTGAATGAGAAGACATTGGAAATAGAGTCTAAAGGAGAGATAGAGTCCAGAGGAGGAGACTTAGAAGAAGCGGAGCTCATACTACAAAGTGAGGAATCCAGAAATGAGAGTGATGGTGAAGAGGAAGTTCAACAATTGGCTGAAGCGGAAGAAGATGAAGCATTTCATGTGGCAACTGACCATATGGAGGGAATAGATAATCCTTGTTTATAACTGGCCATGGAACAGATGGATGCAAAGCCAAAGAAGGAAGACCGGAAGGGAGGCAGAGACAAGAAATCAACAATGGAAGACCTTGCAGGACCAAGTTCAGCCGGTAAGGAAGAAGAAAGCTCAAAAGCAATATCGCTAAAAGTATGAAGATCAAGACTTTGGGAGAAGGCACTGGTGGAAGAAACCAAGTACAAAGATGGAGCCAACGACAAAGAGAGCTTTAGGGGGTACAATATTTAATGCAGATTGTAACTCCATTGTTGGAGTTGTTGAAGTGCAGCAAAAGGTAATCTTGCAAGATCATATGAAGGTGAAGAATGAGTTGCAAGTGGTGAAGTATCTGTTAAACAAGGTGAAGGGATTGCGGGAAAATGTAACCCAAAGAGAAGAAGAAGTTGAGGAGCTTTGGGTGGATGCAATCTTGAAGAAGGAGACGTTATAGAATTTGCAAGAGAGTTTTGAGAAGAAGGGAAAAGAGATACATTGTCAAGCCAAAGAGTTGAAGGGGCAAATAATGTTGTTGACAAAGATGAAAGAGGATGTCGGTGAAGCTCACATCAAGAGTATTCATGTGAAAGTGATGGCAGCTGTGATGGAGTAGGAGTTAGAGAGCCTGAAGAAGAGTGCAGGAGGAAAGGATCAAGCATGGTAGAGAGAGTTGTCGATCCGACACCAAGAGGAAGAAAGATTGAGAGGCTTGGTAAGAAGTGTTGAGCTACATAGTTCTCTGTATGCGGAGGAGAAGAAGATGCTTGTTGTTGAGTACAAAGACAATTTGAAGATGTACCAAGAAGAGTTGAAGGTAGAACGATCTTGGGGGTATGCATCAAAATTAGTAGGAGAAGTTGTTGGAAGATTGCAAGCCATGCTGAGCACAGAGTCTAAAGGAAGGTTGGAGGAAGCAAGACTGCACAAATTGATATTGCTAGTGCAAGAAACTTGGAAGAGGAGAGCAAAAGATGTAGATATGAACACTCTTCTAATTTGTTTAAGAGAAAGAGTAGATAGAAAGATGTTGGAGCTAGGAGACAATGTAAGTCTTGGATTAGATTTAGTGAACTCAGAGTTAGAGAGTCTTAGGAGTAGTGTGCAAGAAGATAAGAAGTCCAAAGTAGCAGAGGTAGGAGTACAGGTGTCTTTGGAGTTGTTCTATAATAAATTAGAGAAGAGTGAGTTGGGAGATAAAGAGATAGAAAGGTTACCCATGACCTCAATTGTAGTTCATAGTGAAGAAGCAATAGAAAATGTGAAGGATTTGGTAATTGAAGATAGACCCAAAGAAGGAAAAGTAATAGGAGTATCATTGGGTTTGGAAGCCGAAGTTGATGTTGACATTGGATCGGAGTAGTAACAATTGTGAGATATATAGAGGCAGATATGAAGAGGTGCATTATCATTTTGGATCTGCATGTTTGTAGAGTTGTTGTAGAACGGTATAGTTATTAGCAATTATTGATTGCTCTACTATTTAAAGGAGGCATTCACAGTGTTATGTTGTTCAAAAGTCATAATTTCTAAAGATAGATAAAGCAAAGTGCTGAATTTAGTGCTTGTTGCTTGAGCTTGATTTTGGGTATCAACTCTGTGTTTCTACAATTGTGAGTATTTAGAGAACTCTAAAGTGCAAGTCAGTGTGTTTGTTGGATGTTGGATTCCACAAACTTGATCTTCATTCTGTGTGTTTGATCTTGAGTGTAGTGCAATTGGAGCAATGCCTTGACAGATCTAAGAGGAATTGTAGTGTTGGTAATATTCTGTAGTTGTGAGTGCAATGCAATGTTGATGTGAAGCAATTTTGATTGAGGAAGTTGTGCCTTCAATGGAGGGGTGGAACACAATTTTGAGACAAAGTTGTTTAGCAATGAAGTGTAGTCTTTGGGAGAATATGAATCATCACAATCAAGAATTGTTTGGACAAGTGTTTGATGGAGCTATGATTAATGAACGTTAACTTGTGATGAGACTATGAGTCAGTGCTTGTTACTCTGTTCTAGGTGTAGTTTCTACCTAAGAGACTAAAGATGCAACCAAGAAGAATTGAGATTGTTATTGTTGCTTTGTATTTGACCAATTCTGAATTGTATCTTTGCGGGAATGAATTTTACTTACCTGATTTTTGCAAAAGTAATAGTTGCCGGGTTGTCACACTATTAGTTATAGAGTGAGAGAGAAAAAAATTTGAGAGCAAAGAAAGATAGTGAGGAGTTAAGATAGGGAAACTTCTGGTTTTCTTTGGCAAGGATGGAGAAGATGTGGAGGCCTTTGTGAGAGACTTCAAGAGAGATTGCATAGGAAACAATGAGAGGAGGAAGAATGACTGGGCCTCTTTATTACCATTTTATTAAGGATACATCATCTACATGGTATGAGTTAGAATACCAAAAGAGAGAGAGAAGAGATGGGCAAGAAGAGTCTTGGGAGAGTTTGACTTTAGCACTCATTGATAATTTTGTTCCAGATAAGAGTTATGAGAGATTATGAGTAAGAGTACCTTGCTCAAGCAAGGAGATGGAGAGAAAGTGAGAGTCTATGTGGAAAGACTGGAAAAGTTAGAGTCCAAATTTTGCATAGTGTTGAGGAAGGGTGGGGATGATGTGGAGACTACTATGATTGGCATAAGGCCATGCTCACCAAGAATTTTGTGGGAGGATCAAGACCAAAAATTAGAAGCAAGGTGAGATATGAGAAACTTTCTTCCAAGGTTGAAGCTATCAAGATCACAATTTGTATGGAGGAGGGTTTGGAAGAGGATGAGAGTGATTTGGTGGTGAAGGAGGTTGTGCATCCTCCTCAAGGTAAGAAGTATGGTGGAACTTCTGATACTTTGGTGACAAGGGTTGCACCACAAGTAGTAGTTGCTCCAGTTGCTCCTTTACTAAAGGATCCACTTCAAACCATCACAGAACAACTTGCAAATCTCAAGATTAATGTGGTGCAACTATGAGAGAAGAGAGAGGTTGATCAAAATCTAGGGAGAGAGCCTAAGAGTTATGGAAACTATCTATATAGAGGAAGACAACCAGCCAACAATTTCAATGATAGAAAGTGAATTGGTTGTGGAGGAAGAAGCCATATCCAAAGGAATTGCCCAAATTTCACTTACCATGGAGGAAGGGGTTATGAGGAGCCAATAGAGGGAAAGAGAGAGGAAGTGAAGCCCAAGTGGCTCCTAATCCAAACAAAGGTAAGGGGATAGCTTCCATAGATATGGTTGAGAGCAAGTATGAGAAGGGAGAGTGCTCAAACTCCAAAGTTCTTCATTTGGATCTTTTGGTGCAAGAGAAGAAGAGAGCTCGTTTTACAGAGGATGTGCACTCTTCTCAATGATTTACTCCTAGCCAAGATACCCCTATGCCTACTAGGAGAACTCCCACAAGCACCTCAACACCATCAACAAAGAAGACTCCAAGAAAGAAGTTGGGGATGGAGGACTTCTTAATATCAAAGCAACAATGAACTACAATGTCTTGGAGGATGTTGGTAGTCACAAGGCTAATATCACAATGGACCAACTAGTTGCTTTGAATCCTACTTTGAGAAAGGAGCTTAGAGATGGCCTGAGTTTTGCAAGGAGCAAGAAGAAGAAGAAGGCAAAAGCTCTAGTATCAATGGGGGTGGTGGATACCAAGCCAACACCATGGAAGGCTTGTGAATATGCTCCCAAGATTGATGTGAGAGTGAATGGTCACAACATCAAGGATGCATTGGTTGATGGAGGATCAATAGTGAATGCCATGTCAAAAAGGTTGATGAAGAAGTTGGGTATGATACCCTCTAGACCTTTAACATTTGTGGTGAGCATGGTAAACAAGCAACAAGTTTGACCAATAGGGGTGATGGATAAGGTGGTAGATTCAGTTATGGGAGTTCAAAATCTCATGAATTTCCAAAGTCTTGAAGGATTCAAGCTATGACTTACTTCTTGGGAAGCCATGGTTGAGAGCAACACGCACAACTGATCAATGGCACAAAGGGTACTTGAGGATTGGGTCATCAAACCATAGAGTCACAGCTCATATGACTAACACTACCAACACTTCACATTCAGATACATCATTTTCTGATTATTGGGAATCAGATTCAGGAGGAGCTTCAGGTGTGGACACAAGCTTAGATGAGGAGACTTCCATGGAGGAAGATGAATCTGAATCTGAATCTGATTTAGATGTGAATTATTTCTATGCTATGGATTTTTCACCTAAGCTAGAGGTTTTGAAGGACCCAGATAAATCATCATTGACACTTGAGGAGATAAAGAGGAGGTTATCTACCCTCAAGTATGGCCCAAATGTTACCAAGGGGAAGAAGGTAAGATTTGAGGAGATTTTCCGCAAGTTCATCTATGTGTTTACTTTTAGGTACAATGATTTGAAGGAAGTCACTTTTGGGAAGCACAAGATAGAGGTGGAGTTACATGCAAGACCAATCCGCCAAAAGCAACATCACATTAGCCCACCAATATCTTTGGTTGTGAAGGAGGAGATTGATAAGCTCAAGGAGGCCAAATTTATCTTTGAGGTGGAGAATACAGTATGGGTGTCTCCAATTGTCATTGTGAATCAAAAGAATTGCAAGCTTCAAATATGTACGGATTACAAGAAGCTCAACATTGTTACCAAGAAGTACTACTACCCATTGCCATTCATTGATGAGATCTTGGAGGAGAGTTTACAAGAAGCATCACTACAACCATGCTACAACATTTCTCTATCATACATAGAGTAACTACATCTTATAAACCAAATTCCAATGGCTTGGCAGAGAGAACCAATCAGACCTTGTGCATGATGTTGGCCAAAGATGCAAAAATGAAGGGGTTTTAACATCATTGAAATAAGAAGATTCATGCAATTTTGTGGGAGTATAGGATAACCATGAAGACTTCCACCGGATATTCTCCATTTCAATTGGTATATGGTATTGAGTCTACTTTACTTATTCACTTTGATCTTCCTACCTTCCAAAGCATTCATAGGAGATTGAAGAAAGCACAAGGAGTTGATGTAAAGAAGTCAAAGGAGGATCAACTCATGGAGTTGGAAGAGGCAAGAGCAGTTGCTATGGTTTGAGTGGAGCAAACCCAAAGGAAACAAAAGGAGAGCTATGACAAGAGGTAAGGCAAGAAGAAGGTGGAGCCTTTCAAAGAAGGTGATTGGGTAGTGTTGTTTGATTATATGCCATTCAAGAGAGTGCAAAAGAAGTTTTTGCCTAAGTACTTTGGATCTTTTATAATGGAGAAGGTGTGGGGCAATTACACCTATTATCTCAAGGAGTTGGGAGGAAGACACTTTGATAGGATTAGCCATGATAAGTTGAAAATGTATCATAGAAGGTAGAGAGACCTTCACTTTGAGTACAAAGTGAAAACTTAGTTGGGAGGTAAATGTAGCACCCATTTGTGCATGTGTGTGGTATTGTGATATTTTAGTCCAAGGATAGCCCATGTGAAGGAATCTTTGACTTAGTAGTTGGGTCAAGATAAGATCACATGCTTAGTAGAATATGCCCATGTGGATGGATATTCCTTTATACTTTTTGAATTTACTTGAATTTTAGCCTAGTTACTTGAGCTACTATGGTAAACAATAACTTTGGTGCATAACTATATCACAAGTATATAAACTAGGGGTGAGAAAGTACTCATCATCCTTTCATTTGCAACTATCTTTCTCTCATTGAGTTCTTTAGTGAGCAATATCTTGAGTCTTGGAGTGTTAGCCTTGGAGTAGTATGATGGAGTTGGGGTTCTTTGCCTTCTTAGTCCATGGTGCACTATCATAATACCATCAGAGGTTCATCTTGAGTGAGAGATAGGTCGGCTCACAATCCAATCCTCATTGATGAGGCAAAGGAGAATGAGGTCAAACATATTCTCCAAAAATGCATTCGTGGTACTTGCCATCCTTGTGTGAAATATTTGGTCCATTGGAAAGGGTATCCACTATACAAGGCAACATGGGAGCCAATAGCCAACTTGACCAACGCATCAATGTTAGTTCAATCTTTTGAGCAACAACTTCACTATGAGGATGTTGTGTCTTAAAAGGAGAGAGGTCTATAATACAAGCATAGACATGTTATCTAGAGGTGAAAATTGGCTTGGTAACATCTTGAAGGATGTTGTGTACAATGGGCTCGGTAGATCAAACACAGGTATCACCAAAAGCGTACTTTTACTAATAGAGCAGAAGTAAAAAATAGCCTAAAAACTTTAAAGTTATTTTTGGAGGCATAAATGGATGAATTAGTACTTGAAAATAGTTAGGTTTTGTGGTACCCACATTTTTCATTTTGGACAAGTTTTGAAGAAGAAATGCCTTGCTGAAACCAAACTGAAACCAAATGCAGAAGAAATGAGTGGAAACTTGTGTTTTCATCAAGCCTGAGGAAGTTGAATTTGTGTTAGAGGAAGAAGGACTCAAATTGAGTCAAACCCAAAGAAGCTTACTTCGTGTCAGAGAAGGGAAAAACTTGGATAAGATGTTGAAGGAGAGCAAACCTGAAGGAGAAATAAAAGTTGCAGGTCATGATTCTTGCGGTGGCCATATCTCAGTGATCACAAGTCTAAATCATGCGTAATATATCTCGTTGGAAGCGTCTTGTTCAAGGCTTTCCATTGCCACCAAAATTGCAAAGTTTGGAGGTCTGTACAAGAAATAACAAGCATTTGAAGTTTTGGGAGTAGATATACTTTGGGTTGAGGTTCTTTGGGTCAATGTGACTTCGTACTTTGTACTTCGGACTTTGGGTTTACATGACTTTGGGTCTAAAGACTACCTTAAGACAAATATGATTCAACCCGAGGAAGTCGGACCTCGGAGTGCAGTGAAGGTGAATTTGAGAGTTTTGCAAGAGGGATCACATGAAGTTAGAGTAGGGAAAGAAGATAGTTAGGATACCCATGACTTCAATTTTAGTTTTGATTGAAGATATGAGAGAATTAGAAGAGAAATAACAGTAGTGAATAAACCTGAAGTGCAAGATTAGACTATAAATATCTTCGGTTCAGTTACATGAGTTATTAGGGGAAAGTGAGTTACAAATTGAAGGTATAGATAGTGAACCTATGCTTTCAATTACAATTCTTAATGATGACATAGTAGAATTAGTAAAGGAATTGATAGTAGTTAGACCCAAAGTAAGAGAGATAGGAGTGCAAGTGTCTTTGGATTTGACATTTGACACTTTAGAGAAGAGTGGGTCTGGAGACAAGGAGTTAGATAGATTACACACTAGTGCAATTTCAAATCAGGAAAGAGAATTGTTGGAATTTGTAGAAGAGGTAGAAGATATGAAACCCGAGGATAGAGTAGTAGGAAGTAAAATTACTTTGGGTTTGGGTTTGAAAGCCGAGGAAGAAGTAGACATCGGATCGGAGTAGTAACAGTTTTGAGATATGAAGAGGCAGATATGAAGAGGTGCATTGTCATTTCGGATCTGCAGGTTAGAAGAGTTGTCGTAGAACGATATAGTTGTTAGAACTGTCGATTGCTTCACTATTTAAGAGTGGCATTCGCAGAGAATTGTTATTCAATGCTCATTATTTTTGAGAATAGATAAAACGAAGTGCTATGAAGTAGTGCTCGTCGCTTAAGCTTGATTCCGAGTATCAACTTTGTAATTGTGTTTGTGAGTGTGTGGAGAAATTTGAAGTGCAAGTCACTGTGCTTGTTGGATGTTGGATTCCATAGCCTTGATCTTCATTCTATATGTTTGATCCTGAGTGAAGTGCAATCAAAGCAATGCCTTGACAAATCTGAGAGGAATTGTAGTGTTGGTAGTATTCTGCATTTGTGAGTGCAGTGCGAGGTTGATGTGAAGCAATTTTGATCAAGGAAGTTGTGCCTTCAGTAGAGGGGTGGAACACAATTTTGAAGCGAAGTTGTTTTGCAGTGAAGTATCGTTTTTGGGAGAGCCTGAATCATCACAATCAAGATTGTTTGGAAAGATTTGAAGGATTTGTGATTATGGAGTGTTAATTTGTTACAAGACTGTGAATCAGTGCTTGTTACTCTCTTCTGGGTGTGGTTTCTACCTGAGAGATTAAAGACAACCAAGAAGAACTACATTGTTACTGTTTGACTTTGTATTTGACCAATTCTGAATCGTACCTCCACGAGAACGAACTTTACTTACCCGATTACCGCAAAAGTGATATTTGCCGGGTTATCACAAGTTTCCTCCCCCCCCCCCCCCCCTCCTCTCATGATTTTTCTTCTCAAGAGCTTTCCAATGGTACCTTACCCACGCGATTCTAAGCTTCTTACAAGAAGATTCCCTAAAGATTCTCTTTGGTCAAACCCAGTTGACCAACTAGATAGGACAGGGATTGACATGTCACCCATCCAAACAACTAATCCAAGGATAGAGCTCACTGACAGATCACCAATCCATGTATCTGATCCAAGGGTGGAGCTTCTTTTGAGGGGATCCTCTTTGCTAAATAATAAAGAGCAAGGGCTCCTTTGGGGCATCGGAGGATTGAATGTGAAATGCGTATTTTCTCTCTTGAAGAGTTCTCTTGTCCTCAGAGTATTATAGAGATGCACTGGTTCCCAAAGCCATCCACTACCATTTTGTCATAAAAAACAAGAGCTTGATGGTCAGAGGAATTTAGACTGGTATTACTTTGGGTTATCGGTTTCTCCACCTATACATCTGAACCAATTCCCACCAACCTACTCTACTTCATGTGAAACATCTGCAGTTGAGTTTGACTAAGGGAAATTTCCAAGATGTGAAATTCGAAGTAGTCACTAAAATAGAAGTGGGAACCTCTTAACTAGAACAAGAACAACCAAATATTGTCATAGCAATTTGGAAACAAGACCACACCGAGAAAGACTTGGAGATTATATCATGGTGCTCAACTACATGACAGCAGAGGTTGCTATAGTTGTAGATACGGAGTCCATGCTCTACTATTGCAAACCAATTCTTGGTCATCTTACTCATTCCTGCTCAACCCCTTCTACCTCCCTGTCTCAATGAAGTCCTAATCTCTTTCTTGTCTCCTCCCTGCCAACCTGCACTAGCTCTTGACATGGAATTCCCCTACGATTGGAGGAATAATTAAAACTAGTGATGACCTTTAGGGTTCCTCATAAACAAAGGCCCCCCTCCTTGATGATCAAATTCCAGAAATGATACTTGAGTGTTGGTCTCAATCCAGCCAGCTCCACAGATGTTACAGTCATTTCTCCAATGTCATTATGAGCTTTCGCATCCTTGATGTTGCATGTGTCCTATTGCTACACTAGGTTGCAATTGCTGCAACATTTCCTCCAGTTGTAGCACAGCCGCCATGACCCACAACAACAGCATGGTGTCTATCTCTTGTAGTTTTTACTCAACTCATGGATGATGCAAAGGTTTCAATTCCTCAATGCATACCATGACTCAAATTGGTGCAATGGCTTAGGAAACTCTTAGCAATGTTCACAAGAAATTAGAGAGATTTTCTCCAACATTTTGTGGCACTGAATTGAGACCTCAAAACATGTTCCCGTCCAAAAATAACAATGTCATTATCTGCAGTACTGGCTCTGTCAATGCAGTTCAAAGAAGTTTCAAAATACCGTGGAAAATATATGGCTGAGGTAGGAATAGTTTGCAATCGGAGTAGCAGCTGTTGCTGCCCACCAACTAGTGTTGTCAAGCTGACTTGCACTCAAATCTGAAGACATATTTTCTCTTGTTGCCTCAACATGCCATCAATATCTCCACCGCCTCCAAGGAACTATCAAATATCTTGTATGAATCTCACCTCTGATACCAGTTATTTGATAAAACTCATGAGAGTTACAACAACATGCAGATTATAGGTGAGTTTATGCAGTAGATATGATTACGTGGTTCATCTCGATGTGAGGCTACGTCCGCGTGAAGCTTTGCAGGAATTCTTTACTGAATCTGGCTCTTCTCAGATGCAAGTCCAGTGCTACTACCTTCTCACAATCCACTCTCTCTATCAACATGCAAGTGATCAATATCCCACATACAAGGTAACCCTAAGGCATAAGAGTAAAACCTAACATGGTCTTAAGCAAGCTCTTAGAGCCTAGTATGAGAAACTAGAATCATACTTGAGAGAGTAGGATTTCAAACGAGCAGATTCTGATGAGTGTGTATACAAGAGATGATGTATACATAGTTATATATGTTTTCATGCGTATATACATTGCTACACAACATAAATCATTGTCAACATCATACACTATAGATGCACAACTCACACATAAGTCATACATGAAATCTAAAGTGCCACAATAATCAATTTATTCTCAACTCTATTCACACTCAATCAAATCAGTACTTGATCTATTACTCAACAATCTGCCAACAACTAGGCATTGATATAGTCAAGTCACACCCACTCTAGCTAAGCAACTCTAAGTGACGCTTGCCAGCCTCTATCCACCATAGCCAAGAACTCAAAGGCACAACATCAAGGAAGTGAGCTCTTTGGAGCTGCACTTCAAAAGTATATCCTCTGATCTTGACCTAGGTTTCCAACCCTTACGGTCTTGCTGATGGCACACTTGATGGTACAAATAGTGCAAATGATAGTGGGCCCTACCATGGATTTCATCCCATTGCCTTTGTGTCTTGTAGACTCAATACGACGGAAAGGAATTACTCTAATGGGGATCAAGAACAACTAGTGATAGCATATGCCACCAAGGTATGGAGGCATTATCTCTTGGGGAAACAAGTGGTCATGCAAACTGATCACAAGCCTTTGTTGCACACATTACATTTGAAATATATGAAGAGTCAACATCATTGATGGGAGGAACAACTACAGTTGTTTGACATCAAACTTGAGTACAAACCCAATCAGTTTTATGTCATCCTTGATGCCCTATCATGATGACCTGATTTGAAGTCTCTTCCTCTCATCATGGCAGCAATTACAACGGTGTCAATTGACTCCAAAGTCCAAACCAAGTTTAGGATAGCTCTACAACAAGAGCAATTATTTCAGATGATACAAGGTTGCCTTGCAGCATGCAACAAGAAGTACAACACCTTCTCCTTCAAGGAAGGCCTTCTATTCTATGAGGAACGGATTTATGTTCCAATCAAAGGTGATCTCCGACTTGTGCACTTTCAAGAAGCCCATGATTTACTAGTTGTTGGTCACATGGGTGTGGACAAGACCTTAGGAACCCACCAATGCCAATAGTGGTGGCCCAACATGGCACAAGATTTTGGGAGTTTGTATGATTGTGTAAGAGCTGCCAATGCAACAAGGGTAGTGACCAAAAACCGAGTGGACTCCTTCAACCATTCCCTATTCCATCTACTCATTGGGAACATATAAGCTTAGATTTCATCACCTCCTTGCCCAAGACAAAGCAAGGTCACATAACAATTGTGGTGTTTGTGGATAAGCTTAGTAAGCAAATCCATTTGCCACCAATAGTTGATATTATGGATGCTCCAACTTTGGCATATATCTACTTTGACAATGTATTCAAGCATCATGTGATACCTCATATACTCATCTTTGACCATGATCCTTGCTTCACTAGAAAGTTTTGGCAAGCACTCTTCTAGATACTTGGCACCAAGCTTGCTTTGTCCATGGCCTATCATCCTCAAACTGATGGACAAACTAAATGTGAAATTGCACCTTAGAGGATATACTTTGTGCTTTTGTCAATGTTCACCATACCAATTGGGATGAATATCTTACAATTGTGGAGTTTTCATACAATAATTCCAAACATGCAAGCATCGGATTCTCTCCTTTTTTCCTCAATTTTAGGCAAGATCCACTTGTTCTAGATTCTCTTCTTGCTTCTCTTCCATCTCATGTCCCTCATACTTCAACCTTCTTGACCACCATATCCCAATCCCTCCAACAAGCCAAATCTCACCTCCTTGTTGCCCAAAATCATCAAAAACAATATGCAAACCACTTGTTGTGATCTCACCTTTCAAGTTGGTGATGAAGTCATGCTCTTGTCTACTAACCTGCCCCTCCCACTTGACACCCAAGTCCATAAACTTACTCCTAATTGGATAAGACCCTTTGAGATCGCACAAATCATTTCTCTTGTTGCTTATCGACTTGCCTTGCCTTGTCATATGCACATCCACCATGTCTTTCATGTTTCTAAGTTGAAATCCTTTGTCCATAATCCATCTTCTTTTTCCTCTCATGTCCATCTCCTCCTCCTCCCATCCTATCAACAATCATGAGGAATATGAAGTTGAAGTCCTTGCATGTTGTCACATTCAACAAGGCCGTTGATAACATACGGAATATAAGGTCCTTTGGAAAGAGTATCCCCTTCATGATGCACATGGGAACCTCTTTCTCATCTATAGAATGCAAAAATGGCCATCCAAGAGTTTGAAGCTTCAATGGCGACAAGGATGTCACCAACTAGCGTTAGGAGAATATGTAACAATATAGAGTTTAGCAACAAAGTTAGTTAGGGCTAATAAAGTAGCAAATAGGCCAAATTAGCTTAGAATATTCCAAAAGTATCTACAAAGCTTCTTGGGAAGTTTTCCAATTAGCTTAGCTTGCACCCTAAGTGAGTAGGTTCTAGAAGGATGCTTCTAGAAGTTTCCAACTAACTTAGCTTGCAAGCCAAGTAGGTGGCTTCTAGAAAGAAGCTTCTTGAGAAGCTTCTCAATTAACTTGGCTTGTATTTGAAGAAAGTGGCTCATAAAAGCTTCTTGAGAGGCTTCTCAAGAGCCTTGTATGCTCCTTATAAATACCAAAACCAAAGCTCATGCTAGGCATTTGGAGTTTACTCACATTCAAGTATCCAATTATGATCTTCCATTCTCCTATTTCTCTCCTCAATCTTGGTCATTTATAATGATGATAAATCAAAGCCTCGTCATACAAGACCTGAAACTTCCCCAAGAACTTTGTACCTTGAGCAATCAAAACCTCAGCAGGTGCACCAAAATGACTAAGAACCCGATCCAAGAATAAGTAAGCCGTCCCTTCACTCAACTTGTCAAGAATTGCCACCAACTCAATCCACTTGGAGAAGTGCTCCACCATCACTAAAACATACCAATGATATCTCATAGTCAATGGTAACCCAATCCCATGATAGGTAATGGATGTAAATTGTGGCATAGGAGCATTGCATGATGCTTTAACTCGGCCTCAAACTACACATTTGGCAACAAACTATTGTACATCAATTTGCATATTGCACTATCAATAATGACTCTAGAGTAAGTTATATGTCTGCTTTACTCCTAAATGTCCTAGCTCCTCATAAGCATGATGGACCAATTGTAATCTTTGAGATGGAAGTGGTACTACTTGCACTCTACCATCCTCCTATACATGAATAAAGTGTTTGCCCTCCAATCTAAACCGCTTGGCTTGTTGAAGAACACAGTTTCTCTTATTGGCTCCAACTGTACCACCCATAACACCAATGCAAAGATAATCTATCATTAAGACATCATCATGGATGTCTCACTAAGTTGTACCACCATCTCCACTCTTTGGATCTGTGACTTCAATAACCCTTCTTGTATGCATTGAGAGAGATACCACCAAAGTTTCAAAAAATATACAAAGAAAAGTAGATGCATGCCAACCTCGCACCATCTCCTCATTTGTCTCACCATGCCAATGTATTTCAGTCTCATCTTGCTTGTTGGGACATGGGTTCTACTCAACCCATTTACATCATAGTTCACAACTTTAGGTTTGTGAATAACCATGAAATCATACTCTTGTTAAATCAGAGCCCATCATGCAAGCTTCTCTAAAAGCTTGTCAAACTACATCAACCACTTTAGTGGTTGTTGATCAATGATGAGAGTAAAAGGGTTACCAAATAGGTAACATCAAAAATGTGCTATTGCACATATTGCTACCAAGCACTCTCCCTCATATGAACTATTCTTCACCTCCACTAAATTTTTGGAGTGACTAGCAAAGGCCACCACAAACTCCTTCCACCATCATCATGTTGGGTGATCACTGCTCCAAGCCCCAACATAATCCAATCAGTGTGAACCTAAAATGGTCGTCCTCTAATTGGTCTCCTCAAAATAGGAGCATATGTCAACCTCTCCTTGAGCTCTACAAAAGCTCTATCATGCTCACCTCTCCAACACCACTCATATGTAAGCTTGGTGAGTTTTGTCAAGCCTTGGCAATGGCACTAAATTCTATAACATAGCAGTGATAGAACTTTGTCCACCCAAGGAATGCTTGCACTCTGCTCACATTTGTAGGCCAAGGAATATGCACAATAGTCTCCACTTTGGTCTATTCAACACCAAGTCCTCCAAGGTAGATAGTGTGACCCAAATACTCAACTTGCTTGTAGAAGAATCTACACTTCCAAGGATGTAATTTGAGTCCATGAGATCTCAATCTCTCAAAAACCTCCAACAAATGTCTCTCATGCTCCTCCACAATATTGCTATAGAACAAAATGTCATCAATATAGCACTGAGCAAAATCCAACCTAGCAAGGATCATGTCCATGACCCTCTAGAATTTGACAAGAGTATTCTTTAACCCAAATGGTAAGAACCTCCACTGACATAACACATCCTTGCCGTGAGGATCAATAGCTCAAATGTTATCTTGGGCTTATATTCTTCCTTGATCCCTTATCTTGATTGAAGATCCAAAGTACTGAATACCTTTGCATGCCTAATCACATCAAAGATCTCCTTTGGTGTAGGCATATCATAACAATCAATCGTAGTCTATTGGTTGATAAGATGATAATCTCCACACATTTGCCTATCTATGTAGTTTCCATGCATACCCTTCTTGGCTAGCATCACTATGGCTAATGCATACTCTCCATGTGAAATCTCTACCAAACCAACCTCAAAAGGTCTCTACTCCTACTTTGAATCATTACTCTCTCCATGTCACTATATCAATAGGGATGTCCAAAAACTAGTGTATTGCTAGTCAATTCAATCCAAATACCAGGTTCTTCATACTAAAGGAAAAACAACTTGTGTAGCTCCTCAAAAACCTCCAAACTCTCTATCTTTCTCCTCTTATAAGTTGGGGTCCCAAATCTAGCTCCTAAGTATCCTCTATAACTGATATAGGAGTAGAAGACATATTGATTGGCTACTACATTGGGCCCTTGGGAAAAATAGTGTCATACTCCCAACCACTAGAAGTCCCAACCTTTGTGTGGAAAAAATCCCTTTGATCTGGTTGCAAGCTCCATATGTCCTTTGTGACAACCCGGCAAATATCACTTTTGCGGTAATCGGGTAAGTAAAGTTTGTTCCCGTAGAGATACAAGTCATAAATTTCCAAATACAAAGTCAAACTTGAGTTCTTTAATCTCTCAGGTAGAAACCACACCCAGAAGAGAGTAACAAGCATTGACTCGTAGTCTTGTCACAAATTTGCACTCCTTAATCACAACTCCATCAATTCTTTCCAAACAATCTTGATTGTGATGATTCAGGCTCTCCCAAAAATGGCACTTCACTGCAAAATGACTTCGCCTCAAAATTATGTTCCACCCCTCCATTGAAGGCACAACTTCCTTGATTGAAATTGCTTCACATCAACTTTGCACTGCACTCACAAATGCAAAATACTACCAACACTACAATTCCTCTCAGATCTATCAAGGCATTGCTTTGATTGCACTTCACTCAAGATCAAACACATAGAATGAAGATCAAAGTTGCAAAATCCAACATCCAACAAGCACACTGACTTGCACTTTGAAATTCTCCACACACTCACAAACACAATTGCAAAGCTGATACTTGAAATCAAACTCAAGCAACGAGCACTGCTTCACAGCACTTTGCTTTATCTATTTTCAGAATTATGAGCATTGAACAACATAAGACTATGAATGCCACTCTTAAATAGTGAAGCAATCGACAGTTATCTTCTTAATGCACCTCTTCCTAATGACTCTATAAACTTGCAGATCCAAAATGACAATGCACCTCTTCATATCTGCCTATTCAAATCTCAAATCTATTACTAATCAGATCCGATGTCTACTTCTTCCTTGGCTTTCAAACCCGAACCTGAAGTAACTTCACTTCCTACTACTCTTTCCTCGGGTTTCACAACTCCTACATCTTCTACCAATTCTACTAATTCTCCACTCTGATCTACAATTCCTATCACTGGTAATCCTTCTAAATCTCTATCTCTCGACCCACTCTTCTCTAAAGTCTCCAATGATAACTCCAAAGACATATGTACTCCTACTTCATCTACTTTGGGTTTTACTACTATCAATTCCTTTACTAATTCTACTATGTCATCATCAAGAATTGTAATTGAAAGCATGGGTACACTATCTACACCTTCAATTTGTAATCCACTTTCTCCTAATCACTCATGTAATTGACCTGAAGACACTTACTGTATGATCCTGCACTTTGGGTTTATTCATTACTTCTATTTCTCCTCTAATTCTATCTTATCTTCAATCAGAACTAAAATTGAAGTCATAGGTATCCTAAATATCTTCTCTCCTTACTCTAACTTCCTCTAATGCTTCCCCCAAGATTCCTAAAGTCACCTGCACTACACTCCAAGGTCCTACTACCTTTGATTTAGTCATCTTTGTCTTGAGGTGAAGTCTCATGACCCAAAGTCATGTAAACCCAAAGTCCGAAGTCCGAAGTCATATTGACCCGAAGACACTAACCCAAAGACACAAACCTACTCTCAAAACTTCAAATGCTTGTAACTTATTTTGCAGATCTCCAAACTTTGCAATTTTGGTGGCAATAGAAAGCTTTGAACAAGATGCTTCAAACGAGATATAGCACGCATGATTTGGACTTATGGTCACTGAGATATGCTCCCTGCAAGAATCCTGACCTGCAACTTCCCTTCCTCCTTCGGATCTGCCCTCCTTCACATCTGATCTTAGTTTTTCCTCCTTTGACACGAAGTAAGCTTCTTCGGGTTTCAGCAAGGCACTTTTTTTTCAAAACTTGTCCAAAATGAAAAATGTGGGTACCACATCCTTTAGCTACATCCCAAGTAGACCATGCTCACCTTGATGGACCCCAAGTAGACCTCTCTCACTAGTGGCCATTTTTATGTCCCAAGAATACCTTGCCCACTTAGTCTATTTTCCTTGGCATGTGCTTGAATCATCTTGATAGGCATAGAGCTCACAAGTGTCTGAGTGGTGATACATATGTTGCTCTACTAAGTCAAGGCTCACAATCCAGGTCAAAAAATTTGGGTCCTTAGCTTGACCTAACATTGGATGCTTGGATGCCTCTAACATACCTAGAATAGTAGTAATATAGGTGCAAAAATCCATTACCCACTTTCTTTCATTGGCATTGGGCTCCACCAACTACTATAACTATAAGTCCCAAACAAGTCCAAGACCTCCCTCTCAAAAAGCATGGAAGCTTGGGAAACTCATAAGTGGGGGAAAAGTGGCTCAGGGCTAACCAACTAGGTTCACCACTACCATAAGTGACCTATCAGCCACTATCACCATCTGAGACTAACGCCTATCATCCAAGATGTCATCAACAATGAGGTGGTCTAGTCGTTGAATCCCATTGTAAGCACACTATAGAACCTCTTTGGGTAAGAGGTTTGTCCACCAAAGACAAAGATGATGAGCTTATGATCCCAATCTAGATGCATCCAACAACACAGCAGGTCCCACCCTAGAATGGACCCAATGTGTACTTGCCACCACCCGGGTATGAGAATCACCCATCAAAGGGATGTTCTCCAAAATGTAAGTTGGAGAAATGGACTTATGAACTTGGAGATGTAGTATATGTAACATCTCCCCAAAACACACTAGAATAGAGATCTTGAAGACCCAAAACTTGGCCAGCATGTGTATGTCCCTAACATGGCCATCCAAAAATCACCAATTGAATGGGACCATGTCTCTTCAGATCCTATGCCCCTAGTAAGTAAATGTTTGTTGGTAGGGTCTTCTGGTAACCCTTAATTGTTGACATTGGTAATAACTCAAGATATTAATAAGCCAAGTGCACCACATGATGTAGAGAGACTTGCCTAGCAATCTCATCTCTCTCTGCATACAAGTACCTCTGTACTTGTATACTTGCTTGTATTATCGTAGCTAGTCCAGTGCTAATCTCACCAAACAATTCCAATAGACATACTCCCTCTACTAGATATTGCCAAGCAATGAGTGTGGTGTCCAAAGGAGTCAAGGTAATCAACTCCAAAGGCTCATCCTCACACTAGTCTCTTAGTGGTACAAAGGCTCCACTCCAAGCCAGTTGCACTAACTGATCCACATGC
Organism: Lunularia cruciata; assembly: GCA_948567375.1. Lineage (NCBI taxonomy): Eukaryota > Viridiplantae > Streptophyta > Marchantiopsida > Lunulariales > Lunulariaceae > Lunularia > Lunularia cruciata. The sequence goes on along the minus strand of OX419755.1, from coordinate 8,363,799 downwards.
TACTACAAAACTTCCTCTGAACTCCACAATGGAATATCCAAGCTGGATGGAACAATCTCACTTGTTCTCCAAATCCAAGTGATCTCCTTTGGTACCAAAGTATCCTCTACATGGACGTTCTTCTCCAATAAGTCACCAAGCCAAGTAATAGAACCACTAAAACCTAAAATTGATGCCGCCATGGTCCTAAACTATAGTGAACCAAAGACTGCCACTACTAAAGTGTATTGGTAGGTGACATACCCGTCCCTCACCTAACTACCAACTTGGTTTATTGGAGACTATTTCCTCCCAATATTCAAAACTAAAACCCATGAGGTACAACATTACTGTGACAACCCGGCAAATATCACTTTTGCGGTAATCGGGTTAGTAAAGTTCGTTCCCACAGAGATACTATCCAGAATTAGTCAAATACAAAGTCAAAAGTCACAATTGCAGTTCTTCTTGATTGCTTCTTTAATCTCTCAGGTAGAAACTCCACACAGAAGAGAGTAACAAGCTCACAATCTTAACAACTTGTCACAATACGCACACATAATCACATCATAGTAAATTTTGTCCAAACAACTCTTGATTGTGATGATTCAAATTCTCCCGAAGACGGCACTTCATTGCAAAGACCAATTTTGCCTCAAAATTGTGTTCCACCCCTCCACTGAAGGCACAGCTTCCTCGACCCAAATTGCTTCACATCAACTTCGTACTGCACTCACAAATGCAGAATACTACCAACACTACAATTCCTCTCAGATCTGTCAAGGCATTGCTCCGATGCACGTCACTCAGGATTAAACACACAGAATGAAGATCAAGGCTGCAGATTCCAACATCCACAAACACACTGACTTGCTCTTCAGAATTCTCCACACACTCACAAACACAAACATGAAATTGACAATCGGAATTAAGCTTAAGCGACGAGCACTAAGAACAGCACTTTGCTTTATCTATCTTTAGAAAGTTGAATACTGAATAACATTGTACTACGAATGCTCCACTTAAATACTGAAGCAAACGGCAGACTTGCCTACCTAAGCACCGCTTCCTAACATCTCTTCCTACCTACAGATCCTAAGTAACAATCTATCTCTTCATATCTGCCCTTTCGTATCTTAGAATTGACTTCTATCCCGATCCAATGTCGACCTCATCATCGGCTTCCAAACCCGATGATCTTCTTGCTATTTCACCTTCTTTGGGTATGACTGATTCTACTAATTTCTTTACTAATTCTACAACTTCTTCACTACAATCTTCAATTGAACTCTGGTTTACTCTATCTACACTCTTATTTCCCGACCCACTCTCTCTAATGTGTCAATTCTCAAGTCCGATGACACTTGAGTTCCTACATCTGCAACATCGGGTTTCTTCTCCACTATCACACTAGTCCAAATTTTCTCTAACTCTGAATTGACTAAATCTAGCCTAAGACTAACATTATTTTCTACCTCCAACATTTTTCTATCTACACGTTCTCTCAACCAAATTAGCAAGGTATTCATATCCACGTCCTTGGCTCTTTGCTTCCGAGTCTCCTACACAAGTAACTTCAACTCATGCAGACGAGCTTCTTCCAATCTCCCTTCAGCCTTTGTGCTTAAGATTGCTCGTAATTTCCCCGCAATGTCCCCTACTAAGTCCGATGCGTATCCTCAAGAATGTTCCACCTTCAACTCCGCTTGATACATCTCCAACTCGTCTTTGTATTCTGCAGCGAGCATCTTCTTCTCCTCTGCATACTACATACTCTGCAATTCTGCACTTCTGACAAGTTCTCGTAGTCGTTCCTCTTCTTCTTGTCTGGCCGCCAGCTCTCTTTACCATGCTTGATCTTTTGCTGCGGCACTCTTCTTCAAGCTATCCAACTCCTGCTCCATCATGATGGTCATTGCCTTCAGCTGAACATTTTTGATGCGCACATCACTCACTTCCTCCTTCATCTTGTTGAGCCACATTGCCTGCTCCTTCAATTCCCCGGCTTGCTTCTGCAATTCCTTCTCCTTCTCTGCGCATCTTCCTTGTATCAGGCTCAGCATCTCCTTCCTCGAGTCTTCCTCCCTCCGAAGATCTTCAATTTCCGCACTTCTTCGGACTTGATGCTCCTGTAGCTCCTGAACTTCCTTCAACAGATGCTTCACCACCTGCAGCTCATTCATCCCTTTCACTCAATCTTGGGCAATTCCCATACAATGTTCTTTCAATAGCTCAATCAAAGGTGTGACCACCTTTGTCAAATATGCTATCCTGCCGAAATTTTCTTCTTCATCGCCACCTTCGTCTGGAGTCTTCTCCTGCGTCATCGGCTCCTTCATTTGAAGTCGCAATCTTTGTATCTTCATAGTGTTGGCACTATCTTTGTCTTGGCCTCTTGAACTTGGCCCCGCGGGATACTCCTTCTTTGCTTTGGGTTTTGGCTTGTTCTCCATCATTGCCTCACTTACCACCACCGATTGTTGGACTTCAGGTTCACCCTCACTGTCGCTCCCAGACTCCTTACTTTTCAAGGTGAGCTCTTCTTCTTCCGAGTCTTCTTCTTGCGACTCAGTTTCTTCATCAGACTCCGACTCTGATGATGCCCCTCTGACAATTTTAGTGGTCTTCAACATTAGCCTCCGAGTCTTGCGTGGGATGGGCGATGATTTGGCTTCTTCGGGTTTACTTCGCTTCTTTGTCTTTGGACTGGCAACATCTTTGATCTTCCATTATCCCGTCCTTGCAAAGTATTTGTCATTCGCTCGCAGATGAAGCATATACTGTCGCTCCTCTTTGTCTGCTTCCCGCCTCAAATTGGGGTGCATGTGTGAGACCATACGATGACACTCATCTTTGGACAGTAAGTTCAGCCCAAAGTAGAAATGAGCCGCGAACGGTGCAAAATAATGCGGTGGCAAGCCCGTTCTCCAATTCACCACCATCTGACTTGTTTGGTGATGGAAGCATTTCGCCCAATTCACTGGTACTCCTGCAAACATTTGATGGAAGAAGACTACCTACTGCATGGTTACATAGGTCGTTCGCTCCGGCTTGAACATGGCCATCATCGCCTCCACGACACTTCTTTGGATCGGGTCCCGATAAGATTCCACCTTGTAACCATTCGTAGTTTGTGGAACAAAAAACGAATTGCAAATCTTTGCCGTCTCCTCTGCAGCATCACACTTCCGATAGAAGGTGATCCCTGTCGACTCTCCTGCTTCTCTCCCCAGGACTAACTTCCAATCCAACTCAGTCCATCAAGCCGGATTGCTTCTCTTCCCCTCTACTTTGGGACCCTCTTCACAATTACTGGCAGCAATCTCTACCATCACTCCAGGGAAACTGAAATTCCAGTTCCATGCTAAAAAGGTGATACGAAGTCTAACCAAGACTTTAATCCCAGCTACTACATCTACTCTTCAAATTGCAAAACCTCTCACTGCCAGCGCGTTGGCCACCCTCTTTGCCATGATTTGTTCTCTCGTTCTACATTGTTGGAAAATCAAACCCTCTCTTGTACAAGACACTCTAACTCCCTCAGGGTTTCGGAAAATTTCACTCTCGACGGGCTTTCGGACACGCATTACTGCAGGACAACTACTCAAAGGAATTGGGAATTTACTCAGAGGGTTCGAATTCCTCCTGCGTAGTTGCAATTTTATATTGCCCCAAATCGCAGTCATTCTTGAGTTGATTTCATCGGTGATTTTCTCTCTTTTGCGTGCACTCCCGGTCACTGTCAAGACATGATTCTTCTGCCCCCGCCGTTTCTTGAAATGTACTTTCTTGCCACATATAGAGGTTGTTAAACGGTCTTCGTCTTTCCTGCATTTTCCAACCCGAAGACGATGATCTTTGGCCTATTTCCGGCGTACTCCTCTTCCGAGTACCTCCATCATGAGATCCGATGTCAGCTTCTTTGGCTTTCCTCCGAAGTTACTTTCGCCTCTTCTTTGTCCGCAATTTGACTTTTCCGCGCTTACTTTGTCTCTTAAACCCTACTAACCATAAAAAAACAAAAAATGTGGGTACCACAATTGCTCTCCTAACAAACACATCATATGATTCAATATGGTTACAATGGCTTGAGCTCTCACCATAGAGCAATCAGTCAGATGACCAAGTTGAATCTGAACAACAAGTTCACCACATGTGATGTACTATGTAGAATCACCCTTTAGAGATGTTTGGATCTAAAAATGGACACCTCTCCATGTCGATCTTTTGTAATTCCAGATCGGCAACTATAGCCTTCTCCAACATAAGGAGCTGCGTACCAAAGTTTAATAAGATCCTCTACTGTAATACTCCGAGGACAAGAGAAGAGAGAAAACACAGATTGCACACTCAAACATTCGATGCCCCAAGGGAGCACCTTCTCTTTATTATATAGACAAAGAGGATCTCCTCCAAGGAAGCTCCACCATAGGATTAGGGACACAGATAGGTGACATGTCAGCAAGCTCCACCCTTGGATTACTTACTTGGATGGGTGACATGTCTGGTCTAGGTCCTATCTGGTTGGTCAAACAAGCTTTGACCGGAGGGAATCTTTTAGGGAATCTTCCTGTAGGAATCTCAGAATCACATGAGTAAGGTACCGTTGGAAAGCTCTCAACGAGACAAAGCAGGGGGGGAAGGCCAGCCTTTCCTTTGTTAGGGGGAATCTGTACATTTTCGAGGCCTAATTCATCCATTTAGGCCTCCAAAATTGCCTTCAAAGATTTCAGGCATATTTCGGTTCCTACTCTATTAGTAGAAGTCCCCTTTTGGTGACACCTCTTTCTGATCTGTTTAGTCCATCATGTGTAACATCCTTCCAAATGTTTCCAAACCAATTCTCACCTTTAAATCATATGTCTAGCTATTGGTTCTAAGGTTCTCAAGTCTATTTTGGTTTCTACCCTATTAGTAGAAGTACTCTTTTGGTGATACTTCTATCTTATCTATTTTGACCATCATGTATAACATCATTCTAGATGTTACCAAACCGAATTTCACATCTAGATCATATGGCTAGCTCTTGGTATTACATCTATGGTATACATACTGTCCCTAAGCTTCCCACCAAAAAAATCTCCCTTTGGTTATCCAATAGGACAACTTTAGGTGTAAACCACGCTCGCTCAAAGGCCGGTCTAGCTCATAACTCCTCCAATCTAGTCAATGTTACCTGCCATAAACCACTAATCATTGAGTGGATCCCATGCTCCTCAACCAAGTTACCTCCACTATCAACCACTTTTACTCTAGAAGCATGAACCATATCATTCCTACTGTCACAAAGCATGACAGCCAACTAGAACATTAGAGATGGGTCAACTTCCAATATAAACATGTCATTGGTTGAGAATAATGGAAAGTGCATAATCAATTGAGCCACCCTCAACATCAAGCTAGATTCAATGAGTGTAGTAGTACGTGGCTAACTAGTAGGTAGTTTATCATGCACCCCATCATCACCTACCACACCTGCACTAGGACATCTAGGAGCTATGGAAGTTGTCTTTAGTGCCTTAGAGAGTGTAAAAGAACGGGGAAATCTGACCTATCTACCAACCTCTCCTCTTTGTGGGTCCAACTCCATTGATGCTCCTTTAGGCTCTAGAACACATACTTCACTCCTAGTCACTATGGCACATGCATCCACATGTGTTGCTCCACTTGAAGTCCAAGATATCTCTATCACCAACATATGAGGTGGAAATCTCAATGCCCAAATTTTGTCTCCTCTAAATTATGGCCATGCTAGCCAATCTTTGCTCCAATTGCTCAATCCAAGTAGCAATGGCTATATCAGAAGTAAGGGTAGGTATTGCACCACTACCAGGTATGGATCCTCTACCACCACCTTTACTACCTTGTCTTCCATGACTTGGAGCTCCTCTACCACCTACCATAGCAGCCCTCCCACTCCATAACTCCGAGTGTAGGTCAAAGCATTGATCACTAGTGCAACCAAATCTGTGGCAATAGTCATAGTCACTATGCCGGTTGAGATGCACTAGAGGTATCATGTCCATTGCCTTGAGTGAACTCTCTCCTATGGTGAGGTCCACCACAAGTCCAACAAGCAACACCACCACTCATTGGCTACTATTGACCTAAAAATGAAGGTAAGGGTCTAGCTACACTAGGCCTTCTACTCACTCCATAAGATCTGAGCTGTCCACCTTGTCCTCAAAAACCAACATGGCATGGTGTACTCTGCTGCACTCTATTGCACTCTAGAAGAAGTAATAGTTGTGGATGAGGTCTCCCTACCAAATCCAAATGTTACCACTCTCTCTTCCACCATGTTGAGCTCAATATGCTCAACCAAACCAATGATTGATGCCAAAGTAGGTGAAGTAGCCTATAACAACATAGCATCACATACTCTATGTTGTAACTCCCTATCTAGAATCCCATACCAAAATTGGACTGCTTGGGCTTCAGTAACTCCTTAAGTAAAACTGATCAGCCATCTCATGTGAGTGCATGCCTCGTGTAGGCTTTGTCTAGAACTCCTATAAGCTACTCAACTTGTAAATCTACACTCCTTGGTAATTCTACCTCAAACACTAGAAGAACTTTACCATGGGGTTAAACCTCAACACTACACCACCTCTTGTAGTAGTACCTCCACTCATAATAGCACCATCTCCAAGAGATCCACCAACACTACTAGAGCTAGAAGTCATGGGTATTATTGATCTACCCCTAGAAACTAAGGTTGAAGTGATATAGATATAGTTTAAAGACCAATATTGTCTTCATAGTTCAATCTCCTCCAAGTGAGCTCTCTTGAACTCATGATAGTTGTGACAACCCGGCAAATATCACTTTGCGGTAATCAAGTAAGTAAAGTTCATTCCCGCATAGATACTAGTCAGAAATGTCCAAATACAAAGTCAAAATTCACCATGCAGTTCTTCTTGGTTGTGTCTTTAATCTCTCAAGTAGAAACCACACCCAGAAGAGAGTAACAAGCACTAATTCGCAATCTCATCACGAATTAATAGTCCTTAATCACAACTCCATCAAATCTTTCCAAAAAATCTTGATTGTGATGATTTAGGCTCTCCTAAAAATGGCACTTCATTGCAAAAGCACTTCATTACATAGACCCTAAAGTGCCACAATAATCAGATTGCTTAACACTTTCAACTCAACTCAACTCAGATCAGTACTTGATCTGTCACTCTATAAACTGCCAACAACTGGGCACTGATTACAGTCAAGCCACACCCACTCAAGCATAGAGAATCAAGGTGACGCTTGCCGGCCTCTGTCCACCATAGCCAGGAACTCGAAGGCTCAACATCAAAGAAGTGAGCTCTCTGGAGCTCACTTCGAAACTATACCCCCTGGACTCGAGCTAGCACTGGAACCCTAACGGTCCCGCTGATGGCACACTCGACGGTGCGAACGGTGCAAAGTGACAGTGGGCCCCACCATGAAGTCAGTACCCCAAACACCAAATCAGACTGTCGGAAAGTAGTCCCTGAGAAACTACTAGAATAACTCTAACTACTATCATTGGAACTCCAGTGTCTGAGCAGCTAGATGCAGAACTACAAATGGCGTGACAGCTGTCGTGCATATATACATCGCTACACAACATACATCGCTGTCAACATCATACACTATAGAAGCACAACTCACACATAAGTCATACATAGACCCTAAAGTGCCATAATCGCCTCCCTAGCTGGCGGTTAGGTCCCTCTAACTCCAGATAGCCATCTACTCTAAGTATATGGTAGACCCTCTAATGGGCAAAGATCAGGAGGCTGGGTGCTATGGAGCCCCATCGTTAGTTGCATGTCTGCAATCTATACCATATAAAGAATGAACTAGTTATAGGTCAAGTACATCTAGGACATAACCACTATCCTTGAGGAAACACCATGAGGGGTGGAGTCATACATGCCATATGCCATCCTCTCGAACAGCTATCACACACTAACATAGTAGCAGCTCCACCAGAAGAGCCACATAACATACACCTCAAGCATGCACGTACAAGTGCCAAGCTTGGGTCCATAGTACCATCAATGTTTGGGAGGTGGCATGGCGCACAATTGCGCACATGATCCTTCCAAACAACACCATCACGTCCTTCTAACACAAGGACTCCAGATGGCAAAACCTCGCGCACTCTCAAGATAGTGCGGCTTGTAGAAACATCAAGTGTCATCGGTGCTGTCTGCTGTAGATATACATAGTCGCCTAGATGAAATCAACGGATCGAGGGTCTATAACCTCCTCCTCGAATGGTAGCATAGCGTAAAGTATCTCTATGTTGAGCAATCGCCAAGTTCTCAAAGGCCATCGGCATCACTCTCCGAAAGATCTCTGCCCGTTGAGAACATGCACTCATCCATACATCGGGGTCATCCAAGTCCAAAACTATAGTAGCATCTTGACGAATGGCTGCAGGTAAATCTGGATCTCGTCCATAGAGTAGAAAGTATGGAGAGAAGGATGCTAAGGAGGCTTGCCGGCTGAACCAATAGCCCATGGCCAACCAAGGTAACTGGAGATCCTAATCTCCCAAGTGGCCTCTCTGCAAACCATACTTTTGCAATCCTCTCTTCACCATCTGAACCACTCTCTCTGCTAAGCCATCTGCCTTAGGGTGATCTTGGGATGTAGTACGATGATCAATCAAAGCCTTGTCACACAAGACTTGAAACTCTCCCAAGAACTCTGTACCCTGATCAGTCAAAACCTCAGTTGGTGCACCAAAATGACTAAGAACTCGATCCAGGAACGAGTAAGCTGTCCCTTCACTAGACTTGTCAGGAAGTGCCACCAACTCAATCCACTTGGAGAAGTGCTCCACCATCACCAAAACATACCGATGATGTCTCACAGTCAGCGGTAAAGGTCCAGCAAAGTCCAAACTCCAACGGTAACCCAATCCCATGATAGGTAATGGGTGTAATTGTGGTGTAGGAGCATTGAATGATGCTCTAACTCGGTCACAAACCACACATTTGGCAACAAATTGCTGCACCTCGGTCTGCATACCACGCCACCAATAATGACTCAGAAGTAAGCTATATGTATGCTTTACTCCAAAATGTCCTAGCTCCTCATGAGCATGACAGACCAACTGTGGTCTCTGTGATGGAAGTGGTACTACTTGCACTCTACCATCCTCCCATACACGCAAAAGGTGTCTACCCTCTAATCTGAACCGTTTGGCTTGTTGAAGAACACGGTCTCTCTCCTTGGCCCAAACTGTGCCACCCACAACACCAGTGCGAAGATAGTCCATCACTAAGACATCATCATGAATGTCTCGCTGAACTGTACCAATATCTTCACTCTCTAGATCTGTGACCTCAATAACTCCTCCTCTATGTGCTGAGAGAGATACCACCAAAGTCTCTGCAAATATAAGGCTGATGCATGCCAACTTGGCACCATCTCCTCATCTGTCTCACCATGCCAACGTGCTCCGGTCTGATCCTGCTGGCTAGGACATGGGTTTCTACTCAACCCATCTGCATCACGGTTCACCACTCCAGGTCTGTGAACAACCATGAAATCATACTCCTGTAAAATCAGAGCCCATCGTGCAAGCTTCCCTGAAAGCTTGTCGAACTCCATCAACCACTTCAGCGGCTGATGATCAGTGATGAGAGTGAAGGGGTTACCAAATAGGTAACATCGGAAATGTGCTATTGCCCAAACTGCTGCCAAGCACTCTCCCTCATATGAACTATACTTCACCTCCGCTGAATTGTTAGAGTGACTAGCATAGGCCACCACAAAATCCTTCCCCTCATCATCATGCTGGGTGAGCACCGCTCCAAGCCCCAACACACTCCAATCAGTATGAACTTGAAATGGTCGTCCCCTGATCGGTCTCCTCAAAATAGGAGCAGATGTCAACCTCTCCTTGAGCTCTACAAAAGCTCTCTCCTGCTCATCTCCCCAACACCACTCCTGTGTAAGCTTGGTCAGCTTTGTCAAGGCCTTGGCAATGGCACTAAATCCTCTAACATAGCGGCGATAGAAGTTCGCCAACCCAAGGAATGCTTGCACTCTGCTCACATCCGTAGGCCGAGGAATACGTGCAATAGCCTCCACCTTGGTCTGCTGAACACCAAGTCCTCTGGGGTAGATAGTGTGACCCAAATACTCAACCTACTCGTGGAAGAACCTACACTTCCCAGGATGTAATTTGAGTCCATGAGATCTCAATTTCTCAAACACCTCCAACAACTGTCTCTCATGCTCCTCCACAGTAGTGCTATAAATCAAAATGTCATCAATATAGCACCGAGCAAAATCCAATCCAGCTAGGATCCTATCCATGACCCTCTGGAACTCAGCAGGAGCATTCTTCAACCCAAATGGTAAGAACCTCCACTGATATAACACATCCTTGCCATGAGGATCAATAGCCCAAAATGTTGTCTTGGACTTAACCTCCTCCCTGATTGGCAACTGATGATATCTCGCTTGAAGATCCAAAGTGCTGAAGACCTTTGCATGCCCAATCGCATCAAAAATCTCCTCCGGTGTAGGCATGGCATACCAATCAGCCCTGGTCTGTCGGTTGATAGGATGGTAATCTCCACACATCCGCCTATCTGTATAGTTGCCATGCATATCCTTCTTGGTTGGCATCACTGTTGCTGATGCATAATCTCCATGTGAAATCTCCACCAAACCAGCCTCAAAAAGGTCACTACTCCGGCTCTGAAATCAATGTCCTCTCCATCTCACTATATCGATAAGGACGTCAAAAAACTAGTGTGTCGCTAGTCAGCTCAATCCGTATACCTGGTCCATTCAGAGCACCCAAATCCTTCATACTGAAGGCAAAACAACTCGTGTGACTCCTCAAGAACCTCCAAACCCTCCGTCTTTCCTCTCCAGTAAGCTTGGGTCCAAGATCTGGCTCCCAAGTATCCTTTGTAACTATAGTAGGAGTGGAAGACGTACTGACTGGCTACTACACTGGGCCTTTGGGAGCAATAGTGTCATGCTCCCCACCACTAGAGGTCCCAACCTCTGTGTGAAAAACTCCCTCCACTCTGGCTGCAAGCTCCACACATCCTCTGGCTGCATCCCATGTGGACCAAGGATGTAATCCAAGTAGCCCACGCTCACCTGGATGGACTCCAATGTCCTCTCCATCTCCAATGTCCTCTCTCTTTGAATCAATATCCTCTCCATCTCACTATATTGATAAGGACGTCAGAAAACTAGTGTGTTGCTAATCAGCTCAATCCGTATACCTGGTCCATTCAGAGCACCCAAATCCTTCATACTGAAGGCAAAACAACTCGTGTGACTCCTCAAGAACCTCCAAACCCTCCGTCTTTCCTCTCCAGTAAGCTTGGGTCCAAGATCTGGCTCCCAAGTATCCTCTGTAACTATAGTAGGAGTGGAAGACGTACTGATTGGCTACTACACTGGGCCTTTGGGAGCAATAGTGTCATGCTCCCGACCACTAAAGGTCCCAACCTCTGTGTGAAAAACTCCCTCCACTCTGGCTGCAAGCTCCACACGTCCTCTAGCTGCATCCCATGTGGACCAAGGGTGTAATCCAAGTAGCCCACGCTCACCTGGATGGACTCCAAGTAGACCACTCTCCCTAGTAGCTACTGGATGTGTCCCAAGAATACCATGTCCACTCGGTCCATCGTCCCCAGCATGTGCCTGATTCGTCTCGATAGGCACAGGGCTCACAAGTGTCCGAGTGGTGATGCCTATCAAGCACATCCTACGCTGCTCTGCCAAGCCAAGGCTCACAATCCAGGTCAAACAGTTTAGGTCCATAGCCTGACCTAACACCTGACGCCTGGATGCCTCTGACACTACTACAACAGCGGTAATACCGGTGCAAAAACCCATCGCCCGCTCTCTCTCATCAGTGTTGGGCTCCACCAACTGCTGTAACTGTGAGTCCCAAACAAGTCCGGGTCCTCCCTCTCGAAAAGCATGAGACCCTGGGAAACTCATGAGTGTGGGAAATGCAGTTCTAGGCTGTCCAACTAGGCTCACCACTGCCATAGGTGACCTATCAGCCACTACCATTGTCTGAGATTGACGTCCAGCATCCAAGATATCATCAACAAGAATGTGGTCTAGTCGCTGAATCCCATCATAACTACGCTGTAGAACCTCTCTGGGTAAGAGGTTCGTCCACCAAAGATGAAGACTATGAGCCCGTGATCCCACTCTGGCTGCATCTAACAATACAGTAGGTCCCATCCATGAATGGACCTGATGTGTACTCGCCACCACTCTAGTGCGAGAATCACCCATCAATGGAACGTTCTCCAAAAGGTAAGCTAGAGAAACAGATTGATGAACCTAAAGATGTTGTAGTATCCGTAACATCTCCCAAAACATACCAGAACGAGGATCTTGAAGACCCAAACCGCGGCCCGCACGTGTATGTCCCTGACATGGCCATCCAGAAATCACCAAGTGAATAGGCTGATGTCTAACTAGGTCATGCGCCCCCAGTAAGGAAATGTCTCCTGGTAAGGCCTTCTAGTAACCTCTAACTGCTGACATTGGTAATAACTTCGGATACCGATAGGCCAAGTGTGCCACATGATGTAGAGAGACTCGCCTAGCAGTCTCATCTCTCTCTACATACAAGTACCTCTGTACTCGTATACCCGCCTGTAACACCGCAGCTAGTCCGGTGCTGATCCCACCAAACAACTCCAATAGACATATCCCCTCTACTGGATATTGCCAAGCAATGAGTGTGGTATCCAGAGGTGTCAAAGCAATCACCTCTGGAGGCTCATCCTCACACTCATCCCCTGATGGTACGAAGGCTCCACTCCAAGCCTGCTGCACCAACTGATCTGCATGCTGTTGCAATGCCTACTCTGAACTCCACAATGGAGCATCCAAGGTGGATGGAACAATACCACTCGTACTCCAAAGCCAAGTGATCTCCTCTGGTACTGGAGTATCCTCTGCATGGGCGTTCCCCTCCAACAAGTCACTAGGCCAAGTAACTGCACCGCTGAAAGCTAAAACTGATGCTGCCATGGTCCCGGACTGTAGTGAGCCAAGACTGCCACTACTGAAGCGTACTGGTAGGCGACATACCCATCCCTCACCAGACTGCCAACCAGGTCTATAAGAGGTTGTCTCCTCCCAATAGTCAATGCTGAAACCCATAGGGTATAACATTGCTCCCCCAACTAGCACATCATATGACTCAGCTATCGTCGCAATAGCCTGAGCTCTCACCACCAAGCTATCAGTCGGATGACTAGGCTGAACATGGACAACAAGCTCTCCACGTGTGATGTACTGTGTCGAACCACCACCAAGAGATGTCTAGATCTGAAATAGACACCTCTCCACATCGGTCTTCCGTAACTCTAGACCGACAACTGCAGCCTTCTCCAACATAAGGGGCTACGCACCAGAGTCTAACAAGACTCTCTGTGGTGTATAGACCTTCCCTAAAGGTCCCACCAAATGAAAAATCCCCCTCTGGTTATCCAATAGGACAACACCAGGTGTAAACCGCACTCTCTCAAAGGCCGGTCTAGCTGGCAACTCCTCCAGTCTAGCCGTTGTTGCCTGCCATAAACCACTGGTCGTTGAACGGATCCCATGCTCCTCACCCAAGTCAGCTCCACTACCAACCACCTCTGCTCTAGTAGTAGGAACTGCACCATCCCTACTCTCACACAACGTGGCAGCCAACCGGAACACTAGGGCTGGGTCAACTCCCAATGTAAACATGTCACTGGCTGAAAACAAAGGATGCCGCATAATCAGTTGAGCCGCCTCCAACATCATGCTAGACTCAGTCTTTGTAGTAGTAGGTGGCTGACTAGTAGGTAGTCCATCATGTACTCCATCACCACCTACCACACCTGCACTGGGACGTCTAGGAACCATGGATGTTGTCTACAATGCCTTAGATAGCGTGAAAGACTGGGGAAGTCTGACCTGTCTCCCAACCTCTCCTCTCTGTGGGTCCAACTCCACTGATGCTCCTCTAGGCTCTGGAGCACGTACTGCACTCCTAGTCATTGCTGCAGATGCATCCACCTGTGCTGCTCTGCACATGAAGTCCAAAGCATCTCTATCACCAGCATATGAGGTGGAAGCCTCAGCACCCGAATCTGATCTCCTCTGAGCAATAGCCATACTAGCCAATCTCTGCTCCAACTGCTCAATCCGAGTAGCCATAGCTGTGTCAGAAGTAAGGGCAGGTATTGCACCCCTACTAGGTGTAGATCCTCTACCACCACCAATACCACCTCATCCTCCATGAACTGGAGCTCCTCTACTACCTGCCATAGCAACCCTACCACTCCGTAACTCTGGGTGTAGGTCAAAACACCGGTCACTAGTGTGACCAAATCTGTGGCAATGCTCACACTGCCTCTGTGCTAGCTGTGATGCACCAGAGGTATCAGGTCCGCTGCCCTGAGTACACTCTCTCCTATGGTGAGGTCCACCACAAGTCCAACAAGCAACACCACCACTCACTGGCTGCTGCTGACCTGAAAATGAGGGTAAGGGTCTAACTCCACTAGGCCCTCCACTCGCTCCATAGGATCTGGGCTGTCCACCCTGTCCTCGAAAACCAACTGGGCGTGGTGCACTCTGCTGCACTCTAGAAGAAGTCACAGCCGTGGATGAGGTCTCCCTACCAAATCCTGATGTCACCACTCTCTCCTCCACCATGTTGAGCTCAATACGCTCAGCCAAACCAAAGACTACTGCCAAAGTGGGCGAAGTAGCCTGCAACAACGTAGCATCACGAACTCTACGTCGCAACTCCCTATCCAGTATCCCATACCAAAACTGGACTGCCTGGGCCTCAGTAACTCCTTGAGTGAAACTGATCGGCCACCTCATACGAGTGTATGCCTCGCGTAGGCTCTCTCTAGCCTTCCGCTGGAACTCTTGCAAGCTCTTCAGCTTGTCAGTCCGCACTCCCTGGTAGTTCTGCCTCAAACATAGGAAGAACTCAACCATGGGGTTAAACCCCAATACCACACCACCTCTTGCAATGGTACCTCCACTCGTAGTAGCACTATCTCCAGCTAGTGCACCTCCACTAGCTCCACCAACACTACTCGAGCTAGAACTCGTGGTTACAACCAATCTACTCTTGGCCACCGAGCCTGAAGTAATGGAGACATAGTGTAGAGATCAATACTGTCTCCATAACTCAATCTCCTCCAAATGAGCTCTCCTGAACTCATGGTAGTCATCCATTGGCGGACCCTCCAGATGCTGAAACAACCCCTTCCATGCCATGAAGGGTGTGAACAAAGTCAGGTTCCGCATCTACTGTAGATCACACCAACTGTCAAACTCCTGGATGAAGTCATCCAACTCAATGGTACCCACTGTACCAGAGTAACGCCTAGGGCCTTTGGAGGCCCCATAAATCTTGTCCATGTCCCACAACAACGGTGCGGACACACCAAGTGCACTCTCAACTGAATCAACTCCTGTGTCAAACTCCAACTCAGAGTCAATCTCCTCCCTCACTAGGACCTGAGATACAGACTGATATTGAGCACCACTCCGAGTAAACCCACTGCGTACTATAGGGCTAACTCCTCTGGAATCTCCAAAGAACTCCGTCGTGACTACGTAACTGCAACAGCAAACCCAAACCACCAACTGCACCCGCAAGTCGCAACCGCAAGTGCCCCACCAAGTGCCAACACCAACTAGACACCACCCACTAATGTAACTCTAACAGGAGAAGGGCAACCTGTAACCTGCCATCATAACACGCACTCTCACGGTCTACAGGTCATCACTTCCTGCCTC
Organism: Lunularia cruciata; assembly: GCA_948567375.1. Taxonomy (NCBI): domain Eukaryota; kingdom Viridiplantae; phylum Streptophyta; class Marchantiopsida; order Lunulariales; family Lunulariaceae; genus Lunularia; species Lunularia cruciata. The sequence continues at coordinate 8,348,028 of OX419755.1, read as the reverse complement.
ATCGGAGAGAAACAAAGGTAGTCTGACTGGTCATCACTCCAGCCTCACCACCGAGAGCACACCAGAGCACCAACGCTCAAAAGTCAAGGCACCTCACACAAACATGGTGCACAAACATGAAGTAGAGAATGGAGGGGATCCAATCACAAGAAATCTAAACAAAAACCCTCCATCTCATAACACAACACGGGACTGACTCTGCCACCATTTGGCATTTGACATAAGAGAGTGTTCGTATCTAAGTCCTAAGCTACCAGGATCACCAAGAATGGGATCAAATTGCCACTCCTAGCCAAAGCTACATGTGTATAGATAACAGTGCCGCAGTCACTAGGACAACAAGTGAGGGTGGACCAGTTGGCTAGGGCACCAGTCTAGGAACAAGAGATCTAGGGGTCAAACCTTGTTGCGCACAATCTAGCAGGAAAGGCAGATTTGGCCAACCAATGACCAAGATCTACTTTAAACTAGCTAGCCTCACGCTAGCAAGCTGGCTTGCTGGCCCTTTTGGCCCTTCTAGGCCTTCTAGGCCTCTCATAGCCCACAACCCTATGCCTCGAAGCCTCGAAATGCCGAAATTCAGCCAAATGAGGCCTTTCTTGTTGCCACTTCGAAACCTCCTCCAAAATTGGCAAAACTTCTCCAAATCTACAAAAGTCCTCCAAACTAGCAAAACTCCTCCAAATCTGGCCCAAAATCTGACGTAAAATCTGACATAAACCCTAAAGATGGCTGTCCACCAAATCCCCCGCTAACTTTCCACTCGAGCCAAATTGACAAAACAGGTTTTTCCAAATCACAATTTCAGGAGAAGAGCTTCCCAACTCCACCTTCAATTTCACTTTCTAAGCCCAACTCGCAGCAAATTGGTCCTACCTTCACCTCCTGAGCTCAAAATCACAACACTGCTCGAAAATTGCTCCTTCTTTGCTCAAAATTTGGCCAGCGCTTCCGCACACCGTCCGCCTAACTGCCAAATCTGAATCACTTGAACGAGCTTCTGCACACTAGGGAAACACAGAACTTGAATCGAGCTACCACGATCCACCGAGCTTGGAGATACTACCAACACTCAATGTTCTTGCACCCGATTTCCCCCTGACTTCACTTCTCTGATGTAATCAAATTGCTTAACACTTTCAACTCAACTCAACTCAGATCAAAACTTGATCTGTCACTCTATAAACTGCCAACAACTTGGCACTGATTACAATCAAGCCACACCTACTCAAGCATAGAGAATCAAGGTGATGCTCGCCGGCCTCTATCCACCATAGCCAGGAACTCGAAGGCTCAACATCAAAGAAGTGAGCTCTCTGGAGCTCACTTCGAAACTATACCCCCCTAGACTCGAGCTAGCACTGGAACCCTAACGGTCCCACTGACGGCACACTCGACAGTGCGAACGGTGCAAAGTGACGGTGGGCCCCACGTGAAGTCAGTACCCCGAACACCAAATCAGACTGTCGGAAAGTAGTCCCTTAGAAACTACTAGAATAACTCTAACTACTATCACTGGAACTCCAGTGTCCGAGCAGCTAGATGCGGAACTACAAATGGCGTGATAGTGCAAACAAAGTTAGGTTTCGCATCGGTTGCAAATCACACCAACTATCAAACTCTTGGATGGATTCATCCAACTCAATGGTACCCACTATACCATAGTAATGCCTGGGACTTTTGGAGGCCCCATAAATCTTGTCTGTTTCACACAATAATGGTGCGGACACAAAAGCACTCTCAACTAAATTAACTCTTGTGTCAAACTCCAACTCAAAGTCACTCTTCTCCCTCATTAGGACCTAAAATACAAGCTGATATTGAGTGCCACTCCGAGTCAACCCACCACTTATTGCAATGCTATCTCCTCCAAAATCCCCAAAGAACTCCGCTGTGACAAAGTAACCAGAAACTACAAACCGCAACCATAACCATCACAAGTATCCCACCAAGAATTACCACCAAGTGCCAACACCACCAACCAAACGTCCCAATAATGTAACTCTGTCTATGACAACTACACTAGGGGAAAGAGTAACATGTAACTTGCTATCACAACACGCACTCTCACAATCTATAGGTCATCATTTCCTACCTCACCAGAGAGAAACACAAGTAGTTTGACAGATCATTGCTCAAGCCTCACTACCGAGAGCACACTAGAGCACCAATGCTCTAAAGTCAAAGCATCTCACACAAACATAGTGCACAAAGAGGAAGTAAAGAATGGAAGAGATCCAATCACACAAAATTTGAAACAAAAACCCTCTGTCTCATAAATCAACACCGAACATACTTTTCCACCATTTGGTATTTGAAATAATAAGAGTTATCTATTTCCTAAGCTACCATGATCACTAAGAATGGGATCAAACTTTCTCTCCTGACCAAAACTCCATGTGTATAGATATCAATGGAGCAGCCACTAAGACAACAAGGGAGGGTGGACCAGTTGGCTAGGGCATAGTCTAAGAACCAGAGTTCTAGGGTTCAAACCCTATTGCGCATAATCTAGCAAGGTGGAACAGATTTTGCCAAACAATGACCAAAAACTATTCTAAACTAGCTAGTCTCATGCCAACAAGCTGGCTTGGTGGCCCTTCTAGGCCTTTGTAGCCTCTCATAGCCCACAGCCCTATGTTTCAAAACCTCTAAATGCCAAAATTCAGCCAAATGAGGCCTTTCTTCTTGCCACTTTGAACCCTCTCCAAATCTAGAGCTCTCTCCAAATCTAGAAAACCTCCTCCAAATCTGACCAAGCTTTTCCAACTCAAGCCAAAATCTGACATAAATCCCTAGAGTTGGCTAACTGCCAAATCCTCCACTAAATCTCCACTCAAGCCAAATTGAAAAGATAAGAATCTTCTCATCTTTAATTTATGGGAATGGGTTCCCAACTCCACCTTCAATTTTGCCCTTCAAGCTCAATTTGCACTAAATTGATCATGCTTTAACCTCTTGAGCTCAAGACAAACACCACTACTTGAAATTTACTCTCTTCTCATGCAAATTTGGCCAATGCTTCTACACACCGTCTGCTTCACTACCAAAAATGCATCAATTCAAAAGAGCTTCTGCACACAATCACTATGGGGGAAAATTTGAATCACAATCAAGCTACCAACAATCAACAAGTTTTGCAGATACCACTAACATTCTCAGTTCATGCACCCAATTTCTCCTTAACCTCACTTCTCCGATGTAATTAGTCTGTTCTCAACTCAAATCACACTCAATCAAATCAATACTTGATCTATCACTCAACAATCTGCCAACAACTAGGTACTAATTACAATCAAGCCACATCCACTCTAGCTAAGAGATTCCAAGTGACACTCATTGGCCTCTATCCACCATAACCAAGAACTTGAAGGCTCAACATCAAAGAAGTGAGCTCTCTCCACTTTGAAAGTGTACCCCTTGATCTTGACCTAGATCTCCAACCCTAATAGTCCCATTGATGGCACATCCGACAATGCAAATAGTGTTGTACTTTGCTTTTCTCTCTCTTGGAACACACAAGATGCCTAGTTATGGAGCCTATAGATCAAAGGTTGGAGGTAAACCTATCTCTACTAGTTTGAGCGTGCATAGATCCCAACCAGTAGAACCCTTCACTCTAGGTTTTGGTATTCTTGCTATTGGGTAGAGTAGTAACTGGCAACCTAATCTATCATCATAACACGCACTCCTATTCTACTAGTGATCACTTCCAACATTACCAAGGAGAAATACACAGCACTCCTAGAAGGAAAGAACCTAAGCACAATGCCCGCACTATGAGCCGGCCTGTCTCTCACTCAAGATGAACCTCTGATGGCTATTATGGTAGCGCACCATGGACTAAGAAGGCAAGGAACCCCAACTCCATCATACTCTTTCAAGGCTAACACTCCAAGACTCAAGACATTGCTCACTAGAGAACTCAATGAGAGAAAGATAATTTCAAATGAAAGGATGATGAGTACCTCCTCATCCCTTGTTTATATACTTGTGAAATAGTTACGCACCAAAGTTACTAATTACTAGAGTAACTCAAGTTACTAGGCTAAAAGTCAAGTAAAGTCAAAAAGTAGAAAGGAATATCCATTCACATGGGCATATTCCCTTAAGCATGTGGTCTTATCTTGACCCAACCACTAAGTCAAGGATTCCTTCACATGGGCTATCCTTGGACTAAAGAAGAATCCAAAACAAAAAGGCTTGCGGGCCCAAGAGTTCTCAACTCTTTCCTCAAAGCCAAACACCTAGGAATAATACCAAGTCAACACACTAAAATCCAAAATAGTGGTGCTCATCTTTTCTACTTCCTCTAAAGTAAGGTCCCCTCTATCTTAGCTATGACTAACTTTAGCTAATCATGACTAATGTAGAATTATCCTTTATCTCTATATAAATAATATCTCTCAATTACTTTTAATACCAAGCTAAATACCACACACATGCATAAATGGGTGTTACAGCACACCAATCCAAACCAATTGGGCATACAAACAAGCATACAAGCATAGAGAGGATCCAATCACAAGAATCCAGCAACAACTCTTCGTGTTTTTTGTAAAAATTGAGCTTCAAAGCCCTCTTGCTCTTTCATCAAGTCAATTTCAATCTATACTCCAAGCTTCCTCCCATATGTGCTTCAGCCTTCACCCAATTTATACTCCAAGTGGAGTGATCTTATATCTTATTGATGAGGAAAATCTTATGTAACTCAGATAAGCATAACTTTCTTTGTGTAACTTTCATTACAATGTTCTAGGATTCAATGGAAATATTGTGAAATAAGCTTTCCAATGATACAAAATAAGCCATAATTTGATAACTATATCTTCCCTAACAAGCTCTCAAACTTGGCCAATTTTTTGCAATTTTTAGCTAACTTTGAAACCCCTAATTTAGGGGTTGCTCCTAATTTTGGGTAATTTTCCCTAGATTTCTGGATCAAAGGTGAATCTAATTCTCCCAAAAACTCCAAAAACTTACAATTCTCAATCATAGACACTCAATTATGATAAAATACATAAATGCTCTCCCGAGCTTTGATAGTATTTTTAGTAGAGTTTGTTGCATCAGCTCTCACTCTTCATGGACCCAAAGTCAACCAAATTTTTCATAGTAGCTTTTTTTGCCCTTGTCTAAATCTTTGTAAATTTTAGTACCCTAATCCAACCTCAAACTCTAGATATAGATCAATTCTTGAGCTGAGCTAACTTGTGAGCTCTATAGACCCAAGTATGCTTGATCCAAGACCCTAAATTTTCTATTTAAGGAATTCACATGAAACCTCTACATAGAAGTGAAAAATCTAGCCACCAAAAATACTAGAAATTTTCATAAGGTGATTTGGACCAGAACTTCAAGAGTGACCAAATCTTCAAACCAAATCAGAATGTCATCTTCAACTCCTCACTTTCCAAAGCTCCAACTTCAATTGGCCAGATCTGATTTGAGATTGATCAAAATCTAAAATTTATTGAGATTATCAATACAAGAACTTTGTCAACTCACCAACACAATTGATAGATCATAAAGATGTCTCATGAATCTCTTTAAATAACCTATTTTTTGCTCTTGGGTATGAATTTTACCTCCCTTGACTCAATTGATCATATCTCCTAGAGAATTAACTCAAATCACTTGATTATAGTCTTCAAATTATGGCATGTCAGCTGCTCTCTCCAACCGTAGTCTTATCTCCTCAAATGCCCTCCTTAAACTCCCCCGATGGTAAAAAAACTCTTGACTCTTTCTTGGAATTCAATCTCTTGCAATTTTGTCATTTAGCTTCTTCACTTTTTGACAAGTGGACCCCACAAATCCATCTTGAAGCTCATGAACGAAATTTATTCAATCTCCAATTACAAGAACACATAGATTTTCAAGTCCTATACTTGCTCATAAGTAAGTACCGGAAGGACAATAGGATCTGGATTTTCCATCATCGACTCTATGAATACCGCTCCAAAACGTGCCACCATCCAATCCCATAAGCCATCGTGGTGTAGAATCTGAAGCTTGACGAGAAAAGGATTCAGGAATGGCAAATCAAGAGCATGGGACATCTCCTGATCAGGAGCATGGGACATCAATTGCTCTCTTTGACGCTCGGCCTCCACGCTTTGCTACAACTCTCACTCTCAACATCCTCCTCCCGCTTGAGACTCCTCCCACTAAAACACCCCTTCCACCCAACTCTCCACCATCGATATATATAAGAACCCTCAAAGAAGACAAGACCATAATCCATATGGCCAATCGTATACATGTACATAGATTGCTCACATGGAAATAGCTCAATCGTGGGATCTATCATACAACCTACTCCATCTTTATGGAGATAAACGACATCAATTTACTTTTTCAAAGGCTACGCAAACCACAACATAACAATGGTGCAAGTAATAGTGGACCCCACCATGTAGTCAATACCTTTGTTCCGTCAACAAGTAGTCTATGAGTAATTGCCAAAATACTCTTTTGACTACCAATACTACTGCTCCAGCGTCCAAGCAATCTAGGTGTGATGCTACAAATGGTGTGACAACATAGATGATCAATTGTTGTTGAGGAATAGTGAATCTATCAATGGAGTGATAGATTTTTTGTGCTCTATTTTTTAGATGATTGCCCTTGGTCTTGTAAAATTCATTTTAGAAATCAAAGTGAGCCGAGAGAAAGAAGCAAGATGGATCCAGATCAATAAACCATAATATGTGAGCTCCATACTAGTTAAGTATCAGATGACAAAAGCGAATCCTTTCTCTAGACCTCTTGATCTAGGGTGGAAACACAATAGGATCACATATGGAGGGAGGTGAATCACTATGAAAAAATGTTGTATCAAAGTGCTCTTGGTTCTCTTGGTTCTCTAAGTTTATCATGGTCTATACAAGACCAGATATATGTTATGCAGTGGGAGCCCTAGCTAGATATACAAGCAACCTTGCGCAGGCACATTGGAAAGGTATAAAGAGAGTATTTAGGTACTTAAAGGGTACTCAAGATGCATTCTTGGAGTACCAAAAGCAAGGGAACATACTTGCTTCTACTCTTGAAGCATATCCAGATGCTAGTTGGGGAGATGACACAAATAACAACAGATCAACTAGTGGATATGTAATCATGCTTAGTGGTGAAGCAATCAATTGGCGTAGTAAACAACAAACATCTGTTGCATTGTCTACTATTGAGGCAGAATTTATGGCTGCCTCAAATGCTACTCAAGAAGTCATATGGAACATGAGATTTCTTAAGGAGTTGGGTTTTGAGCATGAAAGTCCTACTACATTGTACGGTGACTATACATGAATTATAGCACTCTATAAGAATCATGTACATCATCCAAGTAATAGCACATTGAGATTAGAAGAAGATTTATAGAGGAGACAGAAGAGGAGAATGTTGTGAAGTTAGTTTACTATCCTACACAAAGACAACAATGGATGTGTTTACAAAAGCACTACCTAAAGAAAACACATAAAATGTGTAATGGAAATGGGAATTGTCCTAAATTCACATTAAGTGAAAATGTTAATTTTAGTTAATCTCTAGTCCAATGACTTCTCTAGTTTTTCCGATTTTGTTAAATTCTTTTAAAATTCTACTAAATATCTACTTAGGGTAAAGTGAAACACAACCCCAATTAGAGTTGGAAAATAACACCTTAGAGTTGGCTGATGTGTAAATAAGAGTGTTTTATGCACTAGTTTAGATCAATTCTTCTACAAGGATGATTCCCAACACAAAACATAACATTTCATGAAACCTTGAGTTGCTTTGCATCACCTCAAGTGTGTTCTATGTTGTTTCTTAGTTGGGTGTTAGTAATGCTTCGTGAGTGAACTTGTTTGATGCCTTTGAACTCTGATACAAAGAGAAAGGTCTAGTATTGCAATGTGTTAGTGATGTTTGATACATCAGAGATTATAATGACCGATAGACCTTCTACTTCAAAGAGAAGGAACAAACGGTCTTATCATAATTACATTTAGAGAAACCGTGCACCAATGTGTATTGAGGAAATGAAGAATCATCTCATATCAAGAAATCTGGAAATAAACGAATGTGAAACAATTGAAAACCAAACTGAATGAGTGGAGAACTAATTGATTTAAACCAAACCCGGGATTTCGGGTATGAAAAAGTAGAGTGGAAATTCTTCTTTGAACAATTTCCATTTTGCTTTTACTTTCCCCTTTACTTCCCCCCTTAGGGGAAGTAAACCAGAACATGATATGTGCAAATAGAGATGAGTAACAAATCCGCAAAGGAGAGGAAGTGAATCGAACAGATCGAATGTGAGGTGAAGCACAGACGTAATATAAATATTTCCTGATCAATAGCAGCAGAGAACTGTTATCCATCATGTAATCGATAAGCTCTGAGCAAAGCATGTAGCGACATAGTGAGCACTTATATTGCACATTTGGAATTATGGCCTCGTTCAGCTTAATAGAAACTCTTCAACTGATTCACTGAGAATGTTGAACTACTCCACTAATGCGCATGGTACTTAATGGAGAGAATCCGACTGCCTCTCCCTTTCAACGCTTCAGTGGTCAGCAGATATAACACTTCCTAAAGAGACACCAATGGAAGAAAGGAACACAGGATAGTCTGAGATTTAGAAAACGTTCGTACACCGCTTACGAGCTGAAAAAGTTGCTAAGATCCTAGCGCAGGAGGATCTTGCCGTTCAGCAGGCCAAACAAATGGTCCAAGATTCGAGGCCCGTCTTCACGGATACCTGAGTGCATATACTCATTTGTGACCCACGTCCTGATCCCATTTATTTCGGCAGCAGTGGCTTCAGATATTTTAAAGCTCACATACATATCTTCATAATAAATTGCGGCGGCAACCGGTACCTGAAGCAAACAAGGAAGCTATCAACTTCTTGATACAATTCACAATGTACCTTGCAGAGCATAAATCAAGGATAGTGTTATAGCAGAGGTAACTTACCTTATTATTTCTTAGAGTTGTTTTGTCATATAGAGGTGGCCAGTCTTCCTTCTTAGCTAGAATTTCTGCAGCCCCCTTAAAAGGCTTCAGTGCCTCAAGTTCATCAAACATCCAGGGAAAGATCATCTGGAAAAACAATTGAGAGCGAAGTTAGTCTCCGCTGCATATGGACCCAAGGATAACAACCTAACCACAAGAAAGTATAATCACTCTGAATACAACCTGTCCACGGGAAAGCTTTACTGCTCAATACAAAGTAACCAGAAGGGAAGTATGACTACTTACTCCACTACCTGACAGGCAATTATCGTAGTCCATTGCACCTGCTAACACACTACGGTATAGTGGAGACAGAATAAATCCACTGACCTCTCCAGTGAATAGAACTCGCTGACCATTCGCTGCACGTTTTAACGCATCGAACTGTTCCGCTATCTCCTCTCGAACACGATGAGCTGCCCAATTTGACGCGGCTCCCTTCATCCAATTAAGATCATTCACATCAATAACGATAGCCCGCTTCGTGTCCCAAATTGTAGGTGTATCACAAATTCTTTTGTACATTAAGAACTTCAGCGAGAACATCAAGAATCTTCCTACATGTAACGTCTGGATATCTCCATGGTACAGATGCACAAATATTCCTGAGGTTGCATGGAAGAATATATTGAGATACTCCAAGTTAGTCTCTTCCCTTATGGTAAGTTGTCCTATAAAGTCTTGTTGGGGGCTCAACAATTTCTAGTACTTATATTTACTGAGGCAAAACAGAATATTCACACTACGCGATGGCCTAATTCAAATAGACCACTTGTGCCAGGTTTTGACGCCCCGAACCTAAAACATGCTCCACAAATGACCTAGTTTCAGGACCATTTTACATCTCCAACAACAGTATCCACGTCCAGGAACAACTCTTCACAATATAAAACCAACCGCAAATACAGGAAAGAGATGCGGACATCCAGCTCTGAAACAAGAGACTTCAGAAAAGATCAGCTTTTCAGTACCTGACAATATATGCTTTCATGCAAAAGTGCATAAAGTGGGTTCGTATCAAAATCTAGCAGCCAAGTTTCTACCTGCAGTTTTAGCACCATCCACGTGAGAAACAAAAAGAGTAGAAGAAGTTTCGGGCGACTTCTGGCTTGAAGCATTGTGTCTATTCCTACATCTATAAATACTGTGCGTGTACATCCAAGTCGTAACATAATAATTCCCGTTAAAACGCTTCCTTCTATCCAAACGCTTTTGGCACCACATTGGAAAGAGAAATATGGCCTTACCATTCGCAAAAAGGTGTGACTGAGTCTTATCTTGGCATCCGGCACCAGCTGTGGATCCCATGCCCTCTCCAATCTGAGCATAAAAGAACGCCTCATATCATATGCAATTCGTTTCTCTACTTCCAGAACCTTCATCTTCAAAACGGCGTAACTTACAGGTAATGCAGTCGCTCAAAACCACCAGCGGAACCCAAGCCAGAAAGACCCAGCAACTGCAGGACCCGAGGAGTTAAGATCCCCCCAGAAGGCAACGGTACCTATCAGGAAGTACCACTTAGCATTAGCAACAAGTTTGCCCGACTGGTAGTGATACTTCTGAGATACTGAAAGGAATTGCTTATGACGTTTAGGTTACCTGGTTTTGCTCTGGGATCAAGGCTGAAGTTCAAAATAGTTAGCTTGCTAAACAAAGGTATAAAACCAATGCTGATAAGAAACATAATACTTCGTAAAGAGGTACATGAATAAACTAAGAGAGAGAACAAAATATCACATTGCAGGGTAGCTGACTCACCCCGCCTTCTTCATTCAAGTGAAGGACAATTGACCTAACCACTCCTTCATTTTGAGGGAAACGTGTATAGAACTTGGCATTTTGCAGAGCTACACGGTTGTAACATTCGTGGTAGACCAACTCAGCCGTGCACCCATCACCCAAGGGTGGAAGGCCACCAGTGAGCAGCACAGAGCGCAGCCCCGCCGGAGCAAGGCTAAGGTATGTTACTGCACAGAAGCCACCAAAACTCTGCAATTTACAAGACAACGGCAACAACTTAGTCCTCAAAAAGAGACACAGTTTGCCCATGATTCCAAAACTACAGAACTAGTTTTCCATACGGGGTGAGAGCCAACCTGTCCCAGTATCGTCCAACGTTCTCCTGGGGGTAATAGACGACTCCTGACAAACTCTGCATCTCTTACAATATTATCTGCACGAAAGTGCTGCAAATAAGAGGCCTGTTGCTTTGCAGATGTGAACTGACTCAAAGTCGTCTGCGTAAGAGGCGTTGAAAGGCCTGTTCCACGCTGCCATTACAAACCATAGCCTCACGACAAAGTTCAAGCAAGGCAATTGAATCCAGAGTCATCCTGAAAGACGAGGAAAGTCACAAAGACATTACAGCCTTCAAAAAAGTTTGAGCTTGATACTATATGCAGAATTGTCATTCCCTAGATGGATAAGTAAAGGAGTTGAACCACCCTGCCTGATCAAGAAGAATCACACGATATTCCTCACAGGCTTTCTTCAACCATCCACTAGCATCCATGGGCCTTGCACATTCAAAACCTGGTCCTCCTTGGAGATAGAGCAAGTAGGGTAGATGGTGTTCTTCTTTCCCGACTGCATCACCAAATCTTGAGCTTTCAATACAGCTGATAGGATGCAAGGGTCAAGAGATATTTCTCCTGCTAGAGAAGGTGATAGGCTAGAACACTGAATTAGCTGGTAAGAATGAAAAAAGTAGAAGGGAATCTACTCTAAGTGAAAACCAATTTTCAGTAACCCAGATTACCTGCCACGACCTCGCGAACAAATATGGTGATAGATGTGCTATTTGGAGAAGAGTAATCCAACGGGACAACGAAGTAACTATCCCATACCGCAAGCTCCGGCACATAAAACCAGGCCCCTACTGTAGTACTGCCAGATGCCCTCTTATCTACCTCGCCAGAAGTCCTAGCTCTGATTCAACCCAAGAATCCATTTTAGAATGTAGGAACCGACAGAGGCTATTCTTGAGTTACCAAAATTACGTACCCAATGTTAACTTCAAACCTAGAACAGAAACATAGACAGAGCTTCTGCAGTTGCAGTCTTATCAGCATACAGCATTTCACTGCTTTTCCATCGTCTTTTTTATAAGGAGTGCGCACTTACCCTTTTAAAGCACCTTCCTCTAATTCCTTGCTTTACTTACTCGGTGAATCATTTAGTTAAAGAGCTTAATTGATTCTAAAGAGCTTCAATTAGACACTTAACTCAGAAAGTAGGGGAAGGTTGCCCAGGTCAGGGAGTACACAATTTTATTGTCCTACATGACATATATAGGTATACGAGAACAGACATGACATATATGTGTGTAGTGACTGGAGCATGCACACACTTGATTTCTTTGAGGCAAAAGCATAGAACGAGGTCTGCGCCACATGTATCTATCGTCAGGTCATAGATTTCAATTCGAGATCTCTTCACTGGCCTCCGTGAGTGCCACTGTAGCTTGTGATGATGCCGTCCACATTGTTCTCTACTCTTATCTTTACCTTGAAACCTTACGACTCGATTGATAAAGCTCTAAAACCTAGCAGGAAGACGTCTTTAGATGCTAAACCTTCTACATTATCAGCAATAGCTGCAACCAAGATGAGGCACAGATATCAAACATGCAATTCCCAATTTGGTAAACCTCTACAGCAAAGGAAAGGATCCCAATTAAGAGTTATAACGCAAGCTCCACTGAGGTTACTAACTTTCCAGAATCAAGCTGCAGTTTGTTGCCAAGGAGGAAGGATCATACTTGTCTCGGGGTCCCATCGCAATAAAGTCGTTGGCGGCAGCGAAGGCGAAGCTACTAGAAGAGAGGGAGGCGCACATGCCCAGGGCTCCAGCTGCAACACTGCCGCCCCGGTGCACTCGAAATTGAGCGATCTTTGCAGAACTAAAACCCGCTGCTCGATTGCATGTACGCAGTCCCGATCTCAAAGCCTCGGCCACAATCTGCCTTCTCATCATGCTGATAATCCTCCCCAATTTGTATTTGTATCTCGTGCAACAACGTAGACTACGCAAAACCCCATGAAGTCTGAGAATCCAACACGAAAGATATTAACCACAGTTGCCAAGAGTTACGACATCAGAACTCATAAACCACATTCTTCATGCTGAGATGTTGGGGTACGACAAGAAACGGGAATGGCGAAGAGTACAAAACAGTACTGTAATAACAGACATCCGATGTGGAGGAGGTCCACAAAGAAATCATTCCCTCCCTCGAGATAATAATCATACAATGTCAAAAAGGATAACTACTGTAGGGAAGATCAGACCAGACCACTCGATACAAGAACACTCACATATTACTGTCCCTACAGGTTTGCTAGTAAAGCGCAACACCACACCTCTAAATGCTGAATCATACAGCAGTTATAATTTACTCAGTGACGGACTGCCAGCTATCATCGACTACTTCTATGGACAACACTTGCACGCAAAATTCAAGGATCGATTAAAACAGAAAAGCTCCCGAAATTTCAGCTTGCAGTCATTAACGCACTGTCTGTCAGAAGTGTTGTCAGGTTGACGGAGACTGGCGCCATGTATTACGCAGTACCGTTATCAATCCCGGCCAGTATTGAGGAGCCCGGTTATTAGAAGCTGTGCATCTCTTACCCGACGCGCAGGCAAACCCGCACTTCTGATCCCTCGACCTCTATATCTCCTTCGAATATCCGTTCTCTCGTAGCGTTCTGAGAGAATCAACCCTCCCGTCTCTATTCAAGAACGGCGCCGGACTTCTCCATATACGGATCGAGACCAAAGCGCTTCCGTTGTATTTTCAACTTGTAGCATATTCGTTTGTTTTGTTGCGAGGGGAGCCTCGGTTGGAAATAAATCTGTCGTGCTGACATGGTCATTATATGTATGTACGAGTTCGGTACATACTCTTCTTTCTGTGCAGCGCTGAACAAAATCATTTGAGCAGAGAATGTACATAGGTATCATCGAGGTAGTACAGTCGGCATCAGTTTATGGGCATGTACAGACCTTTAATCCTTGTTCGGACATGCACAGCCGAGTTACTCTGAGACTGGTTGAACTCAATAAATTCGATGCAGAAACTCCAGAATTTCGTGTTATGGTAATTCGTTCAGCGTGTATCTTGTCCGGAACTTTCTTGGAGTTCTTGTGATCTGAAAGTAGAACGCTGGTCGATGGCCCAAGCTTGCTACATGAAGTCCATAGACTGAGATACGGGCATAATATCTATTTCGGCCCAGTTCTTCGCGCTTTCGCTAGCCGAGAAATAAGTACGAGGTGCACTAGGCCTGAGATCGTGAATCCTAAGCCGAAAGACAAGGCAGCTTAGGAGATTCTTGTGGAGTTCCCATACATAGTTTCAGATGGATAGCATGAATTTCGTCCGCAGGATATATGGAGAAATCAACAAGCGTGATCGAAAAGCCTCAAATCAATAAGATATTGATGTGATCTCGGTGTTTAGATGTACATTTGTCGCGTTGAGTTGAAAAGCCGACTTCCTGCCAGGTATCTTCATCCTATAGAGAGACTGCATGATCCATGACCTAGTTCAGATTAGGGTAGCATATAAGGAAGCTGGAGCTACTCGGAGGATGCTTGGCCAATTTACAACCGGCAACTCTATTGCAATTTGGATCAGGCTTCTACACTGTGTCTCTCTCTCTACAGCTGCCTTCTGCTCCTTCCATGTTCTCAAATTCTTTATTTTAATGAATTCGCACTGCCAGACAATTTCTCCCTTTACGAGAAGCGGACTATGTTGCACCGCGCGAACTTTAAAGAATGAGAGCTCGCTATCACGTGCCCATAGTCAGCATCAATCATTTTAATACAAACCTATGTGACAGTCCAGCCAAAATGTAACACAATCGCACTACAGATAAATAATAGATACTAGTTTAAACCCTGTGACTATTCTGGCAGGATCCTTACCACTGTCCATGTGGCTACGTTAAGGACCTTCCGCAGAACGTCTGAAACTAGCTCACCAAAGTTATGACCACTAGCTTAGCAGCAGAGACACTGGACACCCAGGGCTGAGGAACTTTCCTGTTGTTTATGGTAATCAAGATACACGCCCAGCAGCTAGTGCAACAAGGCTCCAAAGATACACAAGAGCCTATTCCTATTACCTCAAACACGAATACCTCCTCTATTGACTTACAAAACCTGTATATGCATGATTCTAACAGTACTAATCGTGGTCCTCGAGAGTCATTTGAGTCTGATCAGGAACGTACGCAACCCACAATACGCAAGAAATTATTTGATCTTTACATAATATGAATGAACAGAAACTCGTCAACGCATCAAAGAAACTCCAGTGTGAGACAGACGCTAAGACTTTAGTTTGTAATGTAAATAGATACCGCAAGCAATTTCATCTTCAAAAGCTTGATAGGCATAGCACTCAAAGCTTTGCTCTTAAGAAGAGGCAAGATAGATGATTGCGGTCGAGAATACAGAAATTGGTCAACATCTACTGAAGAGCCCTCTTCCCCGGAAACTATGAAACACATCGAGGGGTACCGCCGCTTGCAAAGAGCTCCATCAGGACGAACAAAATTCCCGATCTAACGACCTACTTGACGGGCTTTTTCCCTGATGCTTTGACAAGTCCGCTGCTTGTGCTGAACATTTAAGTACGTAAATGAAACAAGCCAAGCTATTTTCAACTCCGTCATGGTCTTCAGAACTGAAATTCTTCAACCAAGAACTACGCACAGAGTGGGTAAACATCAACGAATCCAAAGATGGCAATCAGTCGATGACGTGAAAGTATGCCAGCAAGATTAAAACTATTAGAGCATTGAAAACAATAACGGGGCACGCGTACGTAGAGTAGCATTTAACTTCGGCTTTCACGTGCTCCCACATTGTTACTGTCGGTTTTTCTTCAACCTTGATTGAATGATTTTTCTCGAGATCATAATTGTCGAGCAACGGGATCGACTCAGACTTCTGTACCTCTCCTTCCTTCAAATCTGACATTTTATCCTTTGCTCCAGATCTCAGCTCTCAGCAAGACGAAGCACAGATTAGTGTGCCTCCCGAGTACTACCACCGGCACTCGCGCTGTGAAATAAAACAAAGTGCAAAAGACAATTTCTCCCCGTCTCCTCTAATGCAAAAACACAAGGAAGGCAGAACAGAAATACTCTGGCGAAGAAATATTGAATTGAAACGAGTTAAAATCATAGCATGCCAACAGTACCTTCCCGCGAAAGGACATTATCTTTTGTATTTCTGCTTGACAAGTTTCATAATCGGCACCCGTCCGGCCCATGCAGTTTGGACACCTTTCATAGAACACCGCTGGACAGGAGAATCAATGGGTAAAGACTGGGGGAATCACAAAGCGTGCTCATCAATTCTTCAAGTTGAGTGCTCGCTTTTAAAGTACCTGGATGTGAGGCACCCAGGAAGTCAACAGGGTGAAGCGGTGAGAGGACATCTTGTCGTGGTCGCGGTCTAAACACGTGTAGCAGAGAGTCCGCCTTGCCCAAGTGGCTGGAGGTTCGCCTTTGAGGACAGCACTCCAACTAAAGGAAAGGCGATGGCAAATGATACCCAGTTGCGAACTCCATGTAGTGGATGGATGGCTTCTAGCTCAGCAACCATCAAATTGGTTTTCACAGCTGAGATTCGAATGTAGAACACAGGAACAGGTCCCATGTCTGCGAAACAACATTCAAGAAATTGCTGCGGAAGGCTCTAGTGAAATAGCGTCTATTAGAGGCAGTCTGTTAGTCTGTGATTGGTGGTAGTCTTCTAAATTTGTGCCAACTACAGCAATTGTAAGAGGCATTGCACCACTTATTGGCAGCCTTTCTAGCACCACTTACTTGATTCATCGCCGAGGCAGATATTTGTTTATTTCTGAAATTGGTAGATCAAAGAAAGAATTAGGCCTTCTCATGTGTGAAGATTGGCCTTCATTTCGTCAATAATGATATTTACATTGTGAATCAGTCATTGGACTCATTGCAGATCAATGATGGACTGACTCGCATGCCTGCGAAGGTTATTAGATTCAAACATAAACAAATGGCCCGTGAAGCAAGTAAAATTTTGTGGAGGATGGAAGGTCCGAGCCTCCGTTGCCCCTTTCCTCGCTAGCTTACCTACGCATCTCAAAGTCAGAGGTAGGACAGAGGTTCCAAAGTTCTCAAGTATGCACTTTAGTCAACCTATTGAAAACTGGAAAGTTTCATCTGGAATTGACAAAACTATGTTCTAGGTCAATGAGCAAAACTTTACTCTCCAGGGAACTGAACACGGACTCCCCGAGAAAAAAAATTGAATATACAGTCCACATTATGCCTCGTTGCACTTCAGTATTTCAACGGTATCTGCATAATGGCAATAAGTACATAACATTAGCTTGATTTCTGAACCTTCCGGGTACAATCCGGAGGTTGAACTGGAAAGGGGTTACCTGAGACATATAAATCAAAAGTCTCACGCGACAGCCCCTTGTCTATGAATAATGCGTGAAAGAAGGCGAACAGATCCTGAAATGTCCGCTCAAGTGTTCAAATTTCAGAACTGGCTGGCGACTGGGCTATGTGTCTAGTTTGATCTCATGTTCAACACTGTACATAGAATGAAATCCTTACGAAGCCATCTAAATCATGGTTGGTTCATAAGGTCAATTTCCTACAAAGAATCCTCAGAGCAAGAATGGGAAACTAACTTGATGGGGTAGATATTTCAGGAACTTCTAGGTCCCAGATAACACACCCCCAACCAGCCCTCCTACCCATGTATAGCTAAACCATGATTGGACTGGTGCACCATTTACACTCTTTTAACTAACTGCCTGGATGGTAAATGTACAATACCACAAAGCCCCTCTAGAGATCATGAGTTGCGTTCTCAAAAAATTCCTTCCCGCGAGTCATCTGTTCAATGGCTGTAGGGAGAAGCTCAGGATGTTCAAAATCCTTTATGTCAGTGACCTTCCAGAAGGGGTGCATCATCATCTTCATCTTCCTTCGCAAGTGCGGCTGCAATTCTTTTAGAGGCTTCCTCCCTGCACCAATTTAACAAAACTAAGTAAAAAGGATTGCATCCACTGTGGCGAGAAAGGTACATCTGGGCTCATCATCAAGGACTAAATGTGCAGTAGCTAAGGAGCTGTGCTTGATGGCATATGTGATATACCTTGTGTTTTGTTCATACTTCCGCACTACGAAAACAAAAGAGAACCAAAAGTAGACGTAGCAGAAGGCAGACGAGCGACAATGATTGTGGCAAAAATTCTATCGACTTTAAGAATGCGGTTACAGCATAAAAGCATAAATGATTATGGCAAGAGTGCATATAACTATCCGAGAAGAACGTACTTTATGCAACGAGGAATTGCAGTGCGATCAATCAGGCCAACAAGTTGTCGACCCTGGTCCTGCCACCTCTTCCCGGATCGTGCTACAACCGGTAGCTGATCAATATCGCAAGAATTCATCAGATCAAGTGCACTCCTTAAACTCATGTCGGGAAAGCAAACCACAAGGTCCGTCTCTTCGCCCTGGTTATCACCCTTTCCACTGCAAAATGCAGCAACCAGCATTGTGTCTACCTGCAAGCAACAAGCCAACAATTAACCATATTGGCCGCATATTCAAGCTAACAAATCAGCCGTATGATGACCAGCCTCTAGAGCTTCGCCTCTACTTTACCAATTTACGCTATAATTGTTGATATATAAGGAAAGTTTGTACTTACCTCTAAAACTGTTCGATCACCCCGAGCACTCATTTCCGCCGCTTTCATCACTTCATGCTCCAGATCAGAACAGGTGAAGATCCCCTCCAGTAGGTCATTCTCGTCCACTACTAAGGCACAATTTTTAGGCCCTTTCAACATGGCAGCAATTGTCTCCTTCACCGTTGCAAAAGGTAGTACTTTCACACAACCTTTTGACATGGCTTGAGATACCTGTTTTACACACGTGACGAGCAGCTAAGAATTCTGATATTCTATCTATGGCTCAATATAGAAGGTGACAAAGATACCTTCTCTCAGAACACATGCAGATCAGAACACATGCAGCATGACCATACGAAATTGGCGTAAAATATGGACACGTGCAGTAACTTCCCAGTCACTTCAACAGGACAGACGCATGTTACAGGTCAGGAAATATCTATCATCCTAGAAACACAAATCAGATGAAACCTTAACAAACCTTAACAGTGTCCATAAGCTCATCATCTGAAATCATATCAGAGCGGGGGGTATAATCCTCCATAGTGCAGAGTTCCACCTCCATCCCGTCAATCCCTTTGCGTCTCCACACTCGTTGCGCATGCAACCCATCATTATCCAGTATACCGTCGGAAGCTGTGCCTGAATAATTTACAGCTCCGCGGTTCATAGTAGTTGCTGTAGTCGGTTGTTTCTCTGCACTTTGTTTCGCCACAGCAGCGACCCAAATGGCAACGCCAATTCCACCCTGTCCCAACATATGACAATAATAAGTAGAGCTTATACGTCAGCAATGAAGCTTTCCTTTGCAGCCACTTCGATGGTGAAGTTATTTGTAGCCCCAGACTTGGGAGGAAAGATCAACTCGAATTTGCTCTGATGTTAATTCTTGGTCTAAACAGCTTCCCATAATGCGGAACCCGTTTGTAAAGTCCTTCAGAAATAAAATACCCACAGTAAATATCCCGCCATTGAACGGTTTTATCCACCAATAAGCTTACTATGTGCGACGATGAGATAATTTTGTCAAAGAATTGGCCCGGAGGTTGGAAGAGATTACTAGTCCACCTCCATTGTCCAGCTAGAAACTGAATGCTAGCCGAGAATTAGTTGGCTTGCCTTCGGTCCAAGAACTACCAACTAGAATTTGAACGCCAAGATAAGAGAATAAGTGCGATTTAAAGTAATATCGAAATGCAAAATATGTGGCCATGTTCATTGAACAGGATCGAGGTAGCTCAACTTACCATGAGGGGAAGTAAAATGTGGTAATCTTTCGTCAACTCAAAGAGCAATAATACGGACGTAAGTGGAACGGAGCAAACGCCTGCAAGTAGGGCTGCCATTCCTACCTGCACAGGAGGTAGTCGCTAGATCAGCCCTCTAAAACAACGCCCAAACTATACTGATGATTAAGAAGTACATAGGATCCTTGACGAAGCGGTTGATAAAGACACGACCAAGATTCCTCGTCATTTATAGATTCAGATTACTGTCCATATTATATGACTTCAGACTTCAAATTTCTATCAGCGTAAAAGGAGTTCCTCTAGCAGGCGTAAATACAGCGAGCTCGATTTCCTATCTAGATAAGTATTGCACAAACTTTCCTGAGTCTCACAATAATGATGTACAATAACGGATCAGACCACACTACCAGTGCATATGCCTGCGGATGTGCCACGGTGTCATGCCCAGGCATAGCTGCGTTTATCGCCTTTCCAGCCATGGTACCGTAAACAGAACCAACCGCCGCTCCGATAAACAAACTGGGGGCATATACCCCTCCCACAAGTCCAGAACCTTTGGAGAACGAGGTAGCAAACACCTTCGCGCAGATTAATTGTATCAACAAACCCTGGCCTGGGGCTGTTGCTGTTTTCCCCGAGTGCAGGATTTCATCAACATTAGTAAATCCCCAATATAGCACACCTGGATATTTAAGGGCAATCAAGCCTGTTACAAGGCCCCCGATAGCTGGGGTCACCGTTGCTGGTATCCCAATGCGATCCTTTAAGAACTCAAACATATGAGTGAAATAATCCGTCATGCGCGTGAAAATAACACTCACTACGCCACAGACTCCCCCAAGTAGTAAATACAACGGAAGTTCTGCACAACAGAACGCTCCACATTAGATACAGCAGTACCCACAAAAAACTACAAATTAAGTAATGGCATAATAACCCGTTACGGGAACCTAACTTCACAGTCACGTGAGCAAACATGAGAGGATCCTCAGATTATCATCGAACAAGCAGGGAAGTTCATAGGGATATTAGGAGATGAGAGCAGAAGCCGTTCTATGAACGGGGGATCCAGAACTCATTAAATGCATATGAAAGGTAACCAAGATATGTTCAAACCGAGAAGAGTGATAATCCGTAAAGTAGATGAAGTGAACTGACCAAAACGAATGTAACCTGAAGCAAAGGCATCATAGCAACATATCGAGAACAACATATATAAAGAACTAGTAAGCAACGTGTATTCGGTAACAGCTATGCAACCTAACTCGAGAAATATAATACATTGGGTAATCGACCACCTACAAGAAACGCTTGAACCATAAAGTCAGCTAAAGTCTGAAGTCGGGCAGGAACCTTGAGATCGAAAGTCATGTATGAACCATGAAACAGGCAAACGGCAAGCGAATAGTAAGAGAGAGGGAATTAATTGAGGACGGGAGGAGTGGAGCGAAGGGGGAGCGGAAGTTCATAGGGATATTGGTAGATGAGAGCAGAAGCCATTCTGGGAACGGGTTCATCGGGATATAGAGAAATGAGGACAGAAGCCGTTAGAGAAACGGGAGATCCAAAACTCATTGGATGCAAATGAGATGCAAGATATGTAAAGTATACAAGATAGAGGACATCTGATCGAATGATAGTATAAATACACCATAGGGATTCATAGGGACAAACCATAGGGTGTTCATAGGGATATTGGTAGATGAGAGCAGGAGCCATTCTGGGAACGGGTTCATCGGGATATAGAGAAATGAGGACAGAAGCCGTTAGAGAAACGGGAGATCCAAAACTCATTGAATGCAAATGAGATGCAAGATATGTAAAGTATACAAGATAGAGGACATCTGATCGAATGATAGTATAAATACACCATAGGGATTCATAGGGACAAACCATAGGGTGTTCATAGGGATATTGGTAGATGAGAGCAGAAGCCGTTCTGGGAACGGGTGATAGTTCATAGGGATATAGAGAAATGAGGACAGAAGCCGGGGGATCCAGAACTCATTGAATGCAAATGCTGGGCCCGATATGTAATGTAAACAAGATAAAGAACATATGGTCGAATTAAAGTATACGTAATTGTAACCTGGAAGCAATGTAAAAGCAACACCTATATCCTATATGCATCGAATAAACAGAAGCAGGACATGTGCATATAACATCATCGACATGAAAGGCGAAATAAATGCACTTGGAAACAATTTAATAGTAACACGCATATCTGAGAGGCACCCATCAAAGAAGCGGATACAGATAGGGATAGTTCATAGGGATAGTACAAACGGGTTCATAGAAATATATGTAGATGAGAGCAGAAGCCGTTCTAGGAACGGGTGATCCAGAACTCCTTAAATGCATATGATCGGTAACCAAGATGTACTTTATGCACACTGCTAGAATAGTGATAAATCCATGAAGTAGAATGCACCGAATGTAACCTGAAGCGAAGGCATAATTGCAACAAATCGAGAACAACATATATCTAAAAGACTAATAAACAACTTGAAATCGATAACAGCTATTCAAACGAATTCGAGAATATAAATTGACCACCAGTAAGCAGTGCATGAACGAGGAAAATTGAACTGTAGACTGGAGTCGGGTAGGAACACTGGAGACACTGGGGATCGAAAGTCAGGAATGAACCATGAAGCAGGCAAAGAGCGAGGGAAAAATAATAGGGAGGCAATTAGCTGGGGAAGGGAGGAGTGGAACAATGCGGGAGCTTAGGGATAATACAAACACGATGTAGTAATTCACAGATCAGTAGCTTGTTTTGCATAGCATATACACACCGGCTGCCGAGCGCAATTCGTAGGTAGGTACTGTGAATGCTGCTGTCTCTCCAAACAGGACTTGTGATACTGTGGATGATATAACCGATGCCAAAATGATCATAGCCGTGGTAAGAGGAGGAGAATTTTCGGCGTGCTGAGGTCGCAGCACCGTCTCGATGGCAAAAAAACATCCTGAAACTGGAGCATTGAAGCCTGCATCAGATGTTTCCAGACGTCAGCTTCTACTCTTCAGCAAAGGCAACAAGCTACATGGTCTCTTATGTGATTGTCAGTCTCTTCCAGGAAAGCACTTGCACTACTTGCCCATCGTCTCTCATTAGGTTACATTGATTTATTCCTGATAAACAAGGATGGAAGCCAGCTCACTTGTCTCCAGTATGGCAAGAGACGTACATGCAGAGTCTGTTACGGGACAGGTCAGCCCTCGGGTTTTAGATAGTTCAACTTCCTGAAGTTAGTTCTAGCACAAAGATTATATATTGTGGCTAAATCGTCAATTATCCTCAAAACTTCATGAATATCCTCATTTTAGGAGTTCGAGTGGATGGTATGCCTGGAGCTCAGCTTCACACATCCTACTCTCTCCATAGCACCATCACGCCACACCCTAAATCTGTGGGTTTCAAGGGTATATGTAGCGAACCTGCAGATATACCAGCGGCTGCACCAGCTGCTACCAGCGCAATTCTTCTTTCTCGATTATTTTTCATCACTGTAGCAAGACCATGAGCCCAAGCCTTTCCAATGTCCACACTTGGACCTTCAGGCCCTAGAGAACCCCCTGTACCCAACGTGACCATTGCCTGGGTTGCTTTGAGTGCTGGTTTTGTTGCTGCTAGCCAGTCAATGCTATGTCTACGAGCAGGTCTCGATGCTTTGACTTGATCTATAACTGCAACAATAGCATGCATCATACCAACCACTACACCTCCCACAACTGGTATCAGCATAATTCGGTGCCAAATATCAATCAGCTTTTGAAGCCGAAGCCATGCAGCTCCTTCGTGTGGTGTCCCTGCCCATGCCAAATCATGAATCAAGTGTACCTGATAATCATGAAACCAGCAATCAATCACCACATCAGAATTTCTGGAAAGCTCAAGTCACGCTTCTGTCATCCAGTTAGAGACCTAGAAGAATTGCGGCAAACTAGTCATCGTCGGCAGGACACCTCCATCTCAATGCATTGAGCCTCTTCTTAGTTACAATTTACAAGACTATGCTGAAGAAAATAATATTAAATGAAATGGCACCCATTCGTCACATTGCAAATTCAGTCTAGTTGCCAATTTCTCACCTACCCTCCCCTAATCAGTAAAGGACTTGCCCAGCTAACACCATGGTCAAGTAAGATGGTGGGTTAAGACTACGAAGGAGAATCTGTCTACAACTTATGACATTCGTCAAGAGAGTACTTTCTCCGGTTCCATGACATTTCTTACCCCGCGGTTGAAGGTTACGACACTGAGCCCACTAGCCAAACCCAAAAAGCACCCCAACAGCAGAAGAGCCCACTCGGGAGGAACTCGTTCTCCCCATTGCGCACCGATTGAAGGCCTTCTTTGAAGAGTGGGACGTTGAGCTGATCTTTCAATGTCATCATCGTGTGTATCAAAGTCTGAATCAATGTCAGGTTCTGGGGAAGTGACTCGAGAGACTCGTCTGTTTGAGGACCTTGCTCTCTCCCGTCCTATATCAAGCTGTGCTTCTAAATCAACATCTGAAGTGGGACCTAAGCGAGACGATCGCCTTCCACGATTTATAGATCCCCTGTCCCTCTCAATCTCCCGCGAAGAATCACCTGGTACCTCATTCCTGGCTTGTGGGTGCAACAATGACCTACGACTCCCTCCATCTCGCCCTCTGTCGGCTTCTCTGCGCGCTTCTTCATCAGATTCAGAGTCCGAAGCTGGAGATTGAGGAATTAGAGCTTGCGGTTTGTATACATTACCCTCTGCATTTTGCCCCCTGTTTGACTGTTCTGGATGATCATCTATGCGGACGACAAAAGATTCAACGGTACTTCTCTCCTTATCCTTGTGTCCTGGTCCGTCATCCGGATATGTCGAAGCTGTTATTTCCCCCCCTTGTTCTAGTATACAACTCCTCCGTCTATGTTCCTGTATTTCAGAAACTCGACGCTTCAATTCGGCCTCTGTTTCCGCTATCATTGCAACAGGATTAGAGGACGACAGCTTGCCGTTTTGATCTGAGAGCTCAGCCCACGGAACAACTTCCCGCTCTGCATCAGACTCTGTATCTGAAGTGGAATGTAGAAACGACCGTTTTTCTATTGGGTCGGTCGACATTGTTTCAGGTTCTCATGCGCTCTCCTTCTGCCTTCAAAGCAAATTTGGCAGATTTGTTTGCTCCTTCCACAATTCCTAATAGTATACAATATCAAGAGGAGAAATGAAATTGAAGCTTGAAGAGGGGAAGAGTGCGAAACATTCAGCGTAGTAGGACTCGTGAAAGATTGTTCAAATCCTCGATATCACGATGCAACAACTCATGGCTCCTCGCAGACCAAGGTTTCAATGTTCCAAAGGAGTCAGCACACATAGAAACCAGGCTTGTTTAGTATCAGCCAATTGCTCAAACTCCGCACGTCCAGCTGCCTTCCTGGTCGAGGCCCTCAAGAGTCCAATTTGAACTGATATCCGAAATGCTTGACCATCTGATCGTAAAGTTTCAACTTCTCGTTGAACTCGAGCGATGTTCCTCAAGGAACTACGGTTCCGTTGGTTCGGTGCATTGACAACAATAATGGCATGTTCTACAAGTATCCCAGTTCCTCCTCCCATCAACAACAGACCGTGAGTCATAAAGATCTCCCATCTGCTTCATCAAATCAGGGGCAGCACACAAGTGATCCTTGCAATTGACATGTTTGGCATCCATCTAAAGGAGTAATGTCCATAATGGCCTGTACAACGAGTTTCCTTCACTTTCAGCTCCACCTTTCCTATCCCCATTATTATACTTGCAAATCATCGGCTTGAGGCTGAAGACTGAGAACTGGGAACTTAAAACCGACCGTTTTCATCGGTAGCACCATGGGAGTCCCTTTAAGGGCATGATTCACTACCACAATGTCTCAGTCCCCTTTGGTTCCATGGAGTGTTTAGTCGGAAAATTTCTCTAGATCGTCCAATTTAAACCCCTGTTAAATAAGCCAGCACTCTCCTCAAAGTTGGTACGTTTCCTTCAACCGACGGGTGGCAGGTGGTTCAACGGCTATATCATCTGAGATTGCACAATGTATTAGAGAAAAATCTAATGTCCGGCAGAAGAAAACTACTGCAAAACTGCGGCAACTTGAGTCCAGACAACAGCCACTGAACAGCTTCCGCCGTTGACATCTCCAAATCAAAATCCCTCCAAGATCTCCGATGCGGGAATCCTTTATCAAGATCCACCTGGAACAATTGACCAAAGATTGATTAAGTCTCACAGGGTGCAGGAACAATGCAAAGCCCTCCCATAGACTGTTCTATGTTCGATCAAAGTAGAAGAAGTCCCTTCGAGTCAACAGCCCCTTAACTAGTAGCCCCCGTCAAATCTTACTGAGCTGTTTACTCATCCTGCCATCGAACTAGCAGATCGGATCTGCTTCCTGCATCGTAATTACTTGTTTAATTTTTGCTAAAATTAACCCCTGAGATTGATGCTTCTTGCACAATCCCCTAAACTTCTTCACTTCACAAATTTCTTGCCACTAAGGCAATATTAGTCCGTCCCTCTGACGACCATCGTCTAACTCTGATCGCCGGATACAAAAACATCACAGAAGCTGCCCGTCAATATTTAGGGTTATGAGAGCAAGAATCAACCAACGAACACAAACAAACCAGAAGCAAATGAGCGAAAGCGCAAGATGTAAACCTCCTCGCGCCCTGCCCACGCAAGCCAGTCAGGCAATCAGTAATGTACGTTCCCAGATTCAGCAGCTTCAACAACTGGTCCTCCTCCTCCACTTCAGGCCTTCTTCTCTCACTATCCCAAGAACAATCTATAACCTGGTCCTCCGCATCGTATTGCAATCGATCTCCCGGGAAACAGTGAAGGAGCGAACCACAAGATCCGAGCTGTACCCTACTCTAGTCCCAGCGCTTCGAAACAGCGTCCTCAGCACCAAGCAGTCTCCCCTGCCCCGATTCACTGCTAATGTGCGCTCGTCCCCCGTCGTCTCCCCCTCTGCTTTGTATATCACTTCTTCTTTCCACAAAAGCTCCCTTCCTCCTCGTTCACTGCACGTTCAATCAGCGTCCCAAACCTCCAGAAAGAAACCACATTATAGACGCGGAGGCCTTTTTGGAGCAGCCTCTGCTCCTTCCATCCTTCCCCGCTCCACGACATGGCATGCTTCACCAGTCACGGCACGACCGGATCCACCCTACCCTGCCCTGCCCGGCCCGCCGTAGTCGTCCTGCTCCTACGCTTTCTTATTCATGCCAATTTGTTCGAACCCGGGCACCTACCTCCCATCCATCGGACCGCCCGGCTCGTATAACCTGCGTGCACAGGGATTAGGCCATGTGGCACTTGTCTGAAAGTTCTTCCTCCTCCTCCTCTGCCCCACCTCCTCCTCTCGTACCTCGACGAACTATTCGGTGGCATTCTCCTGAAAATTCCGCCGAACATGTCAAAATCCCGATGGGAAGTCAACACGAAACCCTGTCGCATTTTGGATGTTCTTGGCAAGTTTGGGTAATCTCAGTGGAGTATCTTCGAGGATATTGTCGCAAACCCTCCGGGTATTTACCGTCCAAAACTCTTCTGGTACCGGCATAGGCAGTGACCAACGCAAGTAAACGTCTTCGGGCACTTCCGACTCTCCGAACATTTGTTCATTCAAGGCTGTGAGCCACAGATTTTAAATTTATGGACAGTAGCATCGTGATCGATACTCAATGAGACTGTGCAATTCCAAATTATTGTTAATTCCCATGATTTAAGCATAAGCTTTGTTACTCTGGTTTCAGTTCCCCTGTCGTCCCATCGCTTTGCTGTGGTTTTGCTCTCCACTGGAAACTAGGGAAGGGTTGGAAATGACACAATGGAAGTGACGATAACAGGCCTACTTTGATTGTCATGACTTGGTACATCCATCACGCAGTGACTAGAAAAGGTGGGGAACGGCACAGTGACATCCAACACAAGTGTGTCGCCATGTAGACAAGTGTAGCTCTGTCGGCCAGGATACCCTGACACGTAAGCAGGACTGCACGCCAATTGACGAACTGAGTAACTTCACGTTCACATATTTGACAAGTGTCAAGGACGTGTCGACTTTGCCTTTAAGAGGTAATTCGGAGCGTGTTCCTGGTTTCTCTAGTGAGTAAACTCTAGGTTAGCAAGTAAAGAAAACTTCATATTGACATCTATGCTTAGGGACTAGTATCCCTTTCCTAGGACGCAAGGGCTCGAGTCCAGGCAGGTCTTCACTTCCACTAATTTCTCACTCAGATTTTAGTTCTCCGTAGGTGTTTTGAAGGTTGTGTGCCCTCCCTTCGCTTGGAGTAAGAGAAATTCTGCCAAGATTGTAACCCATATTCACTCCCACCCTTATGGGAAACACATGTGGTTTATTCCATTCTAGCATGTTGTTATCTTTTGTAGTGTTTCCTATTTAGCACAAACTTATCCACCCCAAAATTATTCTTGCTTTATTTATGCACATTTAATATTACCATTTATTACACTTTCTTCACTCGGTTAGGGCCACCCTATAATTATTCTTGCTTCATTTATGCACATTTGATATTACCATCTATTGCACTTTTTCCATTCTATTACGGTAATGTATGTTCCCATGATTATCAAATGAGTAACGTAGATTATAGATAGCTTTACCCACACTCGGGATATAGTCTTTTATTAGAGGAAACTATTGCACTAGTAACATTTATAGCAGTATGCTTTAGCAACTTCCCCTTTTAGTTCAGTGTATTATTTCTGGCTTTCAACCATCTCTTTTATTGGCTTGTAATCTAATATCATAGCTACATGCACAATACTCCTTACATTTATTGACTTAATATCTCTAAACTCTAGGAAGAATTCAGTGGATCTTAGTAACATATATGCACATACAAATCCACACTAGCATCTTCACAATTAAATAAAGTTAGGATTTTCTCTTGTGGAGACAATTGCTCCAAAACTTGGCTCCAAACCCTTTTTTTATTGAGTACTTTTGATTTATATCAGACAAATTTACAATAAATTTTGAGTGTGATGGGGTCCATCACATCTAGCATTTCTAGAGCTCTCATACCAATGCACACATGGTTCTCCCTATAACACATTAGGGGTTTTCAAATATAGAGTTATGTGGAGATCGAGATCACCGAGATCCAACTTTTCTACATGTAAAAGGCTTGTGACTATAAATGTTATCAGTAATTGAAAAGATGAACCGTAGCACTTTATGGCAAGTGGGTCTTCACTTGTCAAAAATATCAAATTCTCTCGTAAATCTAAACCCTAATATACTAAGATTCAGAAATCTATATTTGAAATCCGTGTATTCATATTTACATTCTGCAATAGGTACACCAAAGTTCATAATGTAATTTGAGATACAAGGTATAGATCCTACAAGCTACATAGTCCTAAATTTAGATTGAGTGATGATTGGACCTACCAGGATCAACTCCTTACTTTGTGGGAGTGGATATCATTACATTTATGGATGTGCAACATACCTTGCATGATGTGGTGTTTACAAACCCTTATAAGCAAAGTTTTTGATGTAAGTCAACATATCAGGGGGAGCAACAACAACCATTGCCACTTGGACAAGAATGACCATTACACACCATAGCTAACCTCTTATACTTTTCTACATTTAGCTATTGAGATTTGTGTGCACCTTTATCACCACTTTGATGATCTTCTCAAGGAAGCAACACAAGGTTCTTTACAAAGGAGAGGAGCATTTGCTATCTCTCCAACTATGCTTCCATAAACAAAAAGTCTCTATTACTTTACATTGCTCTCCGGTTTTGGGTTTTCATATTTGAGCAATAACAATAAAAGCACTCATTGCATTTAGTATCTTCCTCCACTTACAAGACGTGCCATTGAAAGATCTCCAGTACACAATTCAACAACAGATTACTTTGTTCTTATACATTATTTTGTTGTCTGTGGCCTCCGGGCAGTTTATATTTCTTCCTTTTTAGCCTTTAGGACCATTGGACCTCACTCTCTTTATTCCATTTTGCACTTATTTGTGCATTTTACTCCTTTTTGTTGTCCTATTAGGTATTACATTGAGCCTTTGGCTTAAAAGAAATAAAATTTCCTAGGAAAGTTTGAGAGTTAAAAGATAATCAAGTGTGGAAGTGCATTTTTTTCTAGACGAGGGTGTTAAGATGCCGTTTTCTTTCCAGCTATTGGATTAAATAGGTCTAGAGACATATTTTTTTGCTTAAATATGAGTCAAATAGTATACCTAAGAGTGCAAAGAAATTTAAGGGCGGGAATATATTAAAAGAATGCACAAAACTCTAAATCAAAGAAAATTATACTGGTCCCCAAAACTTAGAAAGCGCTTTAAAATGGCTAAACTTTGTATAAAGGAAAGTTATATTGACTTAGTAATTGCCTACTAATGTTAAATCGTATGATGAAGATCAATTAAGAGTATAATCGGTAAAAGCGGTATAAATGTTTTAGACGGGAATAGAATTCCCATATCGACCGCACGTCTACCTAAGTGTCACAAGGTGCAGGGTGACTGAAACTTTTTATGAGAAAAAGGAATTGAATATAATCGATAAATTACTTCGTTTCCTTGCAAAGAATCTCTTGCTACCTCTAAGAAGATCATGATAATGATAAATCTTTAGTATAAAATATACGAAAAGCGTTGAGTCGGCTTGCAAATGATTATCCTCGCTCTTATCTTCATTCGCAATGATCGTTGCTACCATTATCGACATGAGTGCATGCACCAAAAACTTTATTCATAAACAATTAACAGTATCCAATAATACTCGTCTTTTGTCTCACTTTTCAAAGAAACAAACCGTGCGAGTTCAAGCAACATTCAATCTATATGATAAATTCAATTAAAAATGAAAAATCATCCTTCAATCTCTTATCATGAATTCAATATTGAAACGTTTAACCATCCTTCAATTTATATCATAGATAAACGCTAGAAATATATATACCATAATATCTATGCCAATATAGAGAAAATCTTAAAAGAAATTAAAATTTAATATATATGCCACTGGAATACTGTAACAAAGTGTAGAAAATTCCATTTATATGTAAGGTTTCTGAGTCTCATTAACTAGCATATGCTACAGTACTGTAGTTGGGAGCTCTTTGAAACGGATATTGGTGCATTGAGAGTAAAAAGGTAGAGTTTTCAGTCTGAATCGTTCATGTGGGTAGTCCGACAAGAATTCGATAAATATCTGGTAAGTCGGGTGCTCCCATTGTAGTTCTTTTACGGGTCTAGAATTGCAGGTGTCGAGGTGATGAGTCTTTTTTGGTTATGGTGGTACCCTCGTTCCAAAGGCATAACTCAAAAAGGTGTCGTATGAGATGGCGCGGGGGAGCTGCGGGAGAGGGTGGAGATGGGAGAGGAGAGGGAGAGACGTGAGATACTTTTGATCATTTCTGAGTGCTCTCTAGCATGTAGCATTAGAGTGAATGGTCTTTTTTCTTCGTTTTTCAATTTCGATTCCATTGGTACCTAGATTGAAGACTATGGAGAATGGAGTAGAAAGTTACAAAGACTTTTTGTTTTTTTAGGGTTGAGAGTGATTATTATACATTGAGAGTGATGGGTTGGGAATTTTTATTTCTAATTTATTTGTTTTCATGATTAAGTTCCATGTGAATTTAATTTGAAAATTTTGGAGATGGAAATTGAAAGTTATGAGAGTTTATAGATTTTAGGGTTTGGAGAGATTATTTTTTTATGTGAGTTGTGATGTGAGGGGTTATAGTTTTGCAGATATGGGGAGATATGGAGATGAGTATCATGTGGGGAGATATGGAGAGGAGTATCATGTGTTACTATCACTATTCTTGTGCTAGCCATGGCTACATCTTCCCATGTGAGGTCGCCTAGAGCAGGTCGGGATACACCATGCCCGGTGGGTCACCGACGCTTTACCTCGCGAGGGGTAAAGACCCATGTGTGAAGGATGCACAAGGACTATGATTGGACCACTTGGGATGCACACGTGAGACGGGCGACCACATTGACAGCAGTGACACTCGAGATTACGCACGCTTCTTTTATACCTTTGTTGATCGTTCCAGGTATACCGATTGAGTCGTGTGAGTGGTTAGCTTCTCAGGTGGGTGCATTTTGGGGTTATTTGAGACTAGTTTTCCATGTCCACATCTATTCCATAGGCTACCCCGCACACTCCATGATGAGACTAGACAGGCTTTTCGCCTACCACTGGATCGTTTGGCATGTGATCCCTTGCACAAGTTAGCGTAGTTCCTATTCCTCCTACTCCCTCAATGGTGTCTTCGTTATGCTAGAGGGGGATGCGCGGGGCATAGAGAGGTGGCGGCTAGATTTCATCAATTCCGAGCGGGGGATTAGGCAGCGCTTTAGGAGGAGTCTGTTTGGGCTACATGATTTAGGAGATAGGCATCACCACAGGATACCACAGATTCCACTCGATTACGACGATGTAGGACATTGGGTCAGGCGGGAGAGTTTAGTAGAGCAGCACGAGCGCTACACCCTTTGTCTATAGCGAGTCCTACTGATGAGACCATCTCTTCCCTACGCTCATTGCATCCTATAGCAGTAGAGGAACTACCACTAGAGGTCTTAGATTATAAGCCTAAGCAGCCTTTATGTTTTGATAGGTCACTATTTGCACAAGCATTGTGCACTGCCCCTCGCTTTTCCTCAAGAGGCTTGTCAGGGATGGTTTATGAGCACCTTAGAGATTGCTTCCAAGTAGATGATCCTTCTAGTGGTTTTACCGAGTTGTTTTAGGTGGCTGCAGCAATAGTGAGAGGAGACATTCCTATGTCTGCTAGTCGGGTCTTAGGTGCTAGTCGACTTCTCGCGATCAAGAAGGACACGGGAGGCATTAGACCAATTGCTATTGGAGAGATCTTTTTGCATTTGGTCAATCAAACCATTGTCCTTCAGCATCGTTCTTACTTTCGATAGCACCTTAGTCCACATCAGTTTGGAGTAGCTACACCTGGAGGATGTGATGCTATATCTCTAGGCATTAGAGCACTCCTAGATATCCATCCGGAGTGGGTCATCCTATAGGTGGATGTTGAGAACGCTTTTAGAAGCGTCTCACGTGCATCTATCTTTAGAGAGCTTCGGGAGGCTAGTGGATCTTTGGCGAGTCTCATTCCTTTTGTGTGGTCTTTTTATGGCTCTCCTGCTTCCCTTTACTACCAGCATGGTGGTTCACAGGAAGGAGTCACCATCTTGGAGTCAACTATTGGTACACGATAGGGAGATCCTTTGGAGGAGCCCTTATTTGCCATGGCTCACTTTAGAGCTCTCCTATCTATTACTTTGGCCATGCCAGGTTGTGTATTTCCCTCCTTGGCAGATGATACACACATCGTATGCCCTGTAGATCAGATTAGGCAGGCCTTTGACTACTTGACTATCGAGCTACATCTAGTAGGCTTGAGAGTCAAGGTGTCAAAGTGTAGAGCATGGTCCCCTTTAGGTATCCCTCCCCACCTTGAGCTTCCAGAGGGGTGTATCACATCCACAGATAGACTTCGTGTTCTTGGAGTGCCAGTAGGATCGGAGGATTTTGTCACACGCTTCTTGGATGTTGCCCTTGCAGAGGATGTTCTCCATGTGGATGACCTTCCATTACTAGGAGATCCGCAGGTGGCATTTGGTATACTCTCTTCCAGTATTGCTCGTCGACCATCCTACCTCATCCGTACAGTTCCCTCCTCACCGTCCTTTGAGAGCATTTGATAGGAGGATTATGGGAGTCTTTGGTGATATTATTGGACCAAGGACTTTTGAGTGTGTGATAGGGGATTTGGCACGTAGACAGACGGCTCTACCAATCTCTTGTGGTGGGGTTGGCTTGCTTTCTATGGAGGAGATGGCACCTATAGCGTATTTGGGTAGTTGGGTTCTCTCGGCACCCCTACTTGCCTCTCATTTTGTGGTTGCTGATAGGCCGGTTTTGGAGACTTATGTGACAGAGGTGGAGGGAGGATCCTTTTCTCTCCAGGTGTTATTGCGGTAGACGAGAGATAGTCTATCCCCATGAGCACAAGAGGCTTTTCCATCGTTTGCTTCACTATCATCAGATTGGACTAGAGGTCTACAGTCTTCCTTGATGGAGCAACAGTGTGAGCATACGCTACATTCTCTCTTAGTTGATTCGTCCATTCCTCAAGCTACTAGAGCACGTCTACACTCTTGCTCCGGCAAGGGTGCAGGCTCGTGGATCCTAGCTTGACCATGCATTAGGGCTTTCCGACTCGCACCGGCTACTTTCTCTACAGCAATGAGGTTTTGCCTAGGTTTCGTCCACCCATCTGCATCTTCACTACTCACTTGTGAGTGTGGTTCTACACTAGATGCAGCGCCGGTCCACATGACACAGTGTCCTTTTGGAGGACAGAGGATAGCTACACATGATGCCATTAGAGACATAGTGTTTGCTATGGCATGAGAGAGTGGATACTTAGCTTGGAGGGAGCGTTCGTATGTGTTGTAGACGACACGTGTCAGGGCAGACTTATACTTGGTCCGAGATGATCAGGTGACAGTAGCGGATGTCGTGGTCACGGACCCTATGCGGGATACAATTTCGGAGGGAGTGATCACCCATCCCCCTGGATGGGCGGCGAGTGCAGCAGCAGGTCGCAAGGTCTCCAAGTATAGGGGCATGCAGCGAGGTCACCTCTTTGTTCCTCTAGCCTTGGAGTTATATGGAGCGATGGACACGGCATTTGACACATTTGTCAGGGAGTGCGCGAGAGCTTATCATGTTAGGCGTCAGGGGGTACCACTCTCACTCTCAGACTTTGTAGCTTACTTTAGACAGCGTGTGTCCATTGTTCTACAGAGGGCAGTGGCTGGTGCAATCCATAGGAGAGCAATCACATTAGGTGATGTTTCTTCGGATGCTCCAGTTGTGTGTAGACCATACGGCTTGCATAGCTCAGATATCTTAGGTGCGGTAGGGCAGATTTCTCATACAGACTCTATTGGGGCTTAGCCCCATGTTACCTTTTTTGTCTCTCCCTTGTACGGCTTGATGGGGTCTTCCCATCCTTCATTTTTCCTACGCGGTCGCCTTTTTTCTTGCTAAAAGGTGTCTGGAACATGACATAGTGATTAGGAATTCAGGGCCCAGTTAATCTTTATTTGACCTTGAATGCCATGCTGGGTTGTCTCAACTTCTTTCTGGGAGGAATTAATACCTCAAAACTTGCCCTTCACCGGTCACGGAAATAGCTAGAGAATAGGATGATTTAATTACGGCTTGTTTACCCTCAGTAAGACATATGGTTGCTATTTGTTTTCCGTGCCGCATATGATTATCTCAGGGAAGAAACTATGACATGGTGACGAGAACATCTACCAACAGTTCCGAAGTAAACGAGCAAAGAAAATGGCAGAGATTGCAATTTGTAGAGCTGGAATCATCCTATATCTGTCGTGAGTTGGAAGTAGGAGGTTTCTGTTGGCCGATAACTCTTCCTTGATGCGTCACATTTTTCTCATAAATTATCGTGCCCTATGCCTGAGAATCCCGCCAGTGTGTGCCGCTTCCATCTGCACAAAGCTTGCTTGCAGGCACGAAGAGGAGTGCTAAGGAAAGAATCATGTACGATGCTTTTCAACCAACCACTTTCGCAAGCAAAGTGGAGGAAGGACAGGCACAAGGTGCACCTAGGATAGCAAAATGGAAGAAGACTTTGTCAATGAGGACCACTTTATCACGAGCATAACCTACAAAGATATGTTTTGCAATGGTTCAGAGGGCACAGGTGGGATACAATGGTGGACCTCAGTAGTGTTGAACTCTACACTAGTGGTGGGTGATCCCGATCAAGAACTGTACTGCAGGTTAGGGGCCGCCTCCAAGCATTCATGTTTTGCACAACAGTAGGATTTCAAATGATGAGAAAAGATACAATTACTCCTTGTGTTGACATCCGCACAGCATCCATCAAATATAAAGCATATTAGACTGTTCACATGTGCGACATGTGATATTGAGAACTTGGTCAACCAGTAACGACACGACACGAGTACTACTTATTCAGTTATCGTTCCAAGATCGGAAATACCCGCAACCTTACTCTGGAAGGAAAAGCCGACCTCGTAGGAGAACAAGAACGATGGAAGACCGACCCCATCAGGTTGTATAAGGATAAGACTTAAGAGGTAAAATGGGGCTCAGTATCGGTATGAGAAATCTGGATCACTCTGGATCACAAACTATTTTGTATAGGACCTGGTTTTGACCCGCCGATAGAATTAGGAAAATGTATGTTACATAGTGACGAAATCCATATCTTCAAGTTATATTTCAGCTGACTTACATCCCTTCACTTTGATAAAATAATCGCTTTGAATCTTTGACTTTCTTATTAGGTGCCTTATCCAGAGAGCAATCTGGGCTCGTAAAGTGCCTTTGTCGTGGACCACACTTAATGTCCACTTCGGTAGTCCAGTGATTACCTTGACCTCAACCAAGGAGTAAACCATGAATTGAAATAGAACGCTCCCCAACGAGTTTATTGATCGGACTCAAGTGTCAAAGGATTCAAACCATGGAACAAACAATCTTGGACCCATAACATAAGCCACACTAATAGTAACAAACATATAGCGGCATTAGGTTACAGCATTATTGGTGCTAGCGGCATTAGGTTACAGCATTATTGGTGCTGTAACCTAATGCCAAATACGTAGAACAGTGGGCCTCCCATTTCCTCCCAAGATCTTTTCGGGTGTTTTCAGTACCGTAAATGGACAAACAACAAGTATCTCATGGTGACAGCCACTGAGAGGTGGGGAGAAGGGCGTCCCGCGATCCGACCAAGCCTGGTCTTCAGGGAGAGTGAACACCCCTTCTGCTTGACTTTGACCAGATTGTCGT
Source organism: Lunularia cruciata (assembly GCA_948567375.1). Taxonomy (NCBI): domain Eukaryota; kingdom Viridiplantae; phylum Streptophyta; class Marchantiopsida; order Lunulariales; family Lunulariaceae; genus Lunularia; species Lunularia cruciata. Next base: position 8,311,143 of record OX419755.1, on the reverse strand, counting down.
TCCAGTCACACTTTGATAGTGAGGTGAAAAACTCTTTAGCTGTTAAGGATCTCAATTTGATTGGAGTAAGCTGAAAGAATTTGCATGGCGTGATTCATCTGGCTGTAAACCTTTGCTCTGTGAGCTCTTAAGCATCTCAAAATTGATTGAAACGGATGCTAAAAGAATTTGCGTGGCGTGTCCCATCTGCTCTATCTCTATGCCGTATTGAATGGCTCCACTTGTCGACGCTACGTCATCCATAAACAAACCACTTAATCAAACGTCATTTTGGTTATGTAAAGCATATCAGACATCGATATACCATATTGAATGATTCCATTTGTCGATGATCCGCAATCCATTCTCTGTCATTTTGGTAGTGTGATCCATATGGGATACACCATATCGAATGACACCATTTGTTCGATGCTATGCCATCCATTCTCCATCCATAAAAAATCCACTTAATCAAACGTCATTTTGGTTATGTAAAGCATATCAGACATCGATATACCATATTGAATGATTCCATTTGTCGATGATCCGCAATCCATTCTCTGTCATCCGCTCGAAAAGAAAGAGCCATAAAACCACACAGAAAATTAAACACTTCCAAATGGTTCCAGGAAGTTTTATAACACTTTCTTTCCGAGTGAGGGTCTGTAGAGAATGACTCGCGTTACGTCACAAGTGGAGCCATTCAATATGGCGAATCAAATGAAACCATTCAATTCGGCACAGCGATGTCTGACAGTCTGATATGCTTCACACAACCAAAGGGACGTTTGACTAAGAGATTACCACAATCTCTGGTGCAGTCTAGTTGGAGCTGAAAAAACTTTCGGTGCCTGCACAAACATGCTCGCTGCAAGGCAACCGACGAACATGAGGCAGGTCTATCAATGTGACTGGCAATACGCCGATCTTATCGATCTCTACATCAATTAGCAGCTCCTACCAGAAAATTAAAGAACGAATTAAAAAATGGACCAAAACTGCGATAATTAGGAAAAGATTACGGCACTTACCGAGAACTATATTTGAGTTGAAGCATTTAACAGGGCTGATAAAGCATCTGCAAGGGTTCCAGCTAGTGCAAGATTTTTGGGCAATGGGTGCAGAAGCCGTTCACCGAACGGGGGATCCAGAACCCACTTAGGACTAGAAGGTATGGTTAAAATCTAGTTACGAACTTAGCGACGAATTGTATAACATGCATTTCCTGCACCCGGAATATTGTGTCTAAAGATTGTAGAACACAGCACTCTTGCGGACAAAAGCCCACCTTAATTAATTTCTTGCCAGAGGGAATAGTCTTTAAGGAAAACCCAAGTAGGCGATTCACTACATGCTTTAGATTAACTGTCAATTGAGGAGCAAACGACTACTGTAATTAGGGCAAAGAAGTCATGGTCGAAGATGACCAGTTTTAACAAAAAAACGACATCTCAAGTCAAGCACAGGAAGATGCCAGCTAGATCAACCACAGATAAAGATTCTCCCGTAGCGTATCGCTCGGAAAAATTAGGTTCTCAAATTTCGTGAACTTCAGCAGGATGCAGACCACTTCGTTTAATTTCATACAGATGGGCACAAACCCAACAAGTTACCGCCAGCGTCTTTCTAGGGGGCCATTCCATGCTTTCAGCCTTATCCCTGTCAAATCTATTTAAACAAAATCGCCCCAAGCTCTAAGAAATGAATGACAACAGAAGGGGCAGCGGTGCTCCGGTCCCAAAACAAACTACTCGCTGTGGAAGTGCTTCGGATCTTCCTCTGTAGCCAATATGTCCTAGTCCTGGAGATATGAAATGAATCCAGGTTGAAAGACCAGCATTCCTTCCAACCAAGCCCTGATAAAACGCGACGGATACTAACTTGAACAAATACGTCTTAACGGTAAGACTTCTGGAAACGCGAACGAGCTCCCCGTCCTCCAAACTTCTTTGGCTCGCAGCGCCTGGGGTCGGCAACTAGTAAGGTTCGGTCATAGCGCAGCAAAATGTCCTTGATCTCCTTCTTGGACTGCTCATCGACGTACTTTTGGAAGAACGCAACCAGGGCCTTCGCAATACTCTGACGAATAGCATAAATCTGAGAAGTATGTCCTCCACCTCTCACACGAATGCGCATATCCACATTGGCAAATCTTTGGCGTCCCAGCAACAAAATTGGCTCGAAAGCTTTGTATCGCAAGATTTCGGGCTCTACCAGCTCGATGGGGCAACCATTAATTTTGATCAAACCACGTCCTCGCTTGCAGTATGTCACTGCCACAGCGGTCTTCTTGCGACCGAAACATTGCACAGACTCCATTGCAGATGACATTTCGAGCTCAAAACCCTAAGCCTCGGGCTCCACAGCGGAGAAGCTCCACGACACTTCTGTTCGAGAAAAGGACGCGACCACCGAACGCCCTAGCCTTTCTATGTGCCCCCAACCCTAATGATTTCCCATTCTCTCCTTTGCTTCGACCTGCGATCCAGGTTAGCAACCCACTCTTCGCGAGAAACTAAGCGGGAATCCGCTTTTGGTTACCATTCTAGTGAACATGGTCCTTAATCAATGAACTTGCCCATGCTTTGATGTGCTCTTCTTTTCTATTAAGACAACCTGGTCTCCTTGTCGTCGGGGTTGACAAATGAACTCGTTAGTTTCCTTTTCAAATGGAGATTAAACCATGGCCTCTAAAGTTTCATATGAAAAGTATGTTTTTAGGAGATATAATATATAACATATTTTTAAATTAAATCATTTATTTTTTAAGATTAAATTTTAAAATGTATATTAATATGAGTAATAATATATTGATATGTATATGTAGTTAATATAGTCTATAGAGATATTAATATATAGTTTAAAATTATATTTATTATGGGATGAATTTAAAATTCATAAATATTTTTTAATGCATAAATAAAATTTTATTAATCATAGAGAATAATTAAATATTAGATTGTAATGTAAAATTTTTATATATAACTAAATATATTAATATTTAAATATTATTTATCCAATATGATAACTTATATATGAATTATAAAAAGACATGATAAAAACTATTGATCTTAAATTAAAATATTTTATTTCCATAAAATATAGGTTGTACATTGATGAAAATTTTTTTTAATAAAAATTACACATGAATGAAGAGAATGAAAAGTTTTGATAGAAAAAAATTATTTTTTAAATTAATATTATAGATATCATAATATACAATAAATATATAAATCAGATTATAATTCATAATAAAAATTATATATATAATTTGTATATAATGATACAAGTGATACTTAGAATATTATCTAAATATCATATTCTAATGGAATATAAATTGGTCGACTTATATTGCTTTAACATTCTATCACCTTAGAGTAGATTTCCCACTGTCCATTGTTTCCATTTTCTCACCTCTAGCATTGTTCTCCCATTCGATAACACTTCAGTTCACATCAATTTGGAGTAGTAGCGGGAGGCTGTGAGGCTATATCTCTAGTCATTAGGGCACTCATAGATATCTATCGAGAGTGTGTTGTTTTACAAGTGAATGTTGAGATCGTTTTTAATAGCATTTCATGAACATTCATCTTTAGAGAGTTTAGGGAGGCTAATGGATCCTTGGCAAGTTTTATTACTTTTCTGCGATTTTTTTATGGCTCTCTTGCTTCTCTTTGCTACCAACATAGTTGTTTGGACGAATGAGTCACCGTCTTGGAATGGATTGTTGGTACACGTCAAGGAGATCCTTTAGGAGTACCCTTATTTGCCATGGCTCACTTTAGAGCTCTCTTATCTATTACTTTGGCCATGCAAGGTTGTGTATTTCACTCCTTGGCAGATGATACACACATCATGTGCACTATAGATCAAATTAGGCAGACCTTTGACCACTTGACTACCGAGCTAAATCTAGTAGGCTTGAGAGTCAAGGTGTTAGAGTGTAGTGCATGGTCTCTTTTAGGTATCCCTCACCAACTTGAGCTTCCAGAGGGATGTATCGCATCTATAGATGGACTGTGTGTTTTTGGAGTGCCAATAGTATCCAAGGATTTTGTCACACAATTCTTAGATGTTGCACTTGTAGAGGATGTTCTCATGTGGATGAACCTTCCGTTACTAAGAGATCCATTGGTGGCATTTGCTATACTCTCCTCTAGTTTTGCTTGTCGACCAACTTACCTCCTCTGTACAATGCCCCCTCTTTGACCTTCCTATCATGTCAAAGAGACTTTGATAGGAGGATTATGGGAGTCTTTGGTAATATTATTAGACCATGGACATTTGAGTGTGTGATAAGAGATTTGGCAAGTAGACATACATCTCTATTGATCTCGTGTGGAGAGGTTGGCTTGCTATCTATGGATGAGACGACACCTATAACATTTTGGGTAGTTGGGCTCTCTCGACATTTATACTTTCCTCTCATTTTGTGGTTGCTAATAGGTCGGTTTTAGAGGCTTATGTGATGGAAGTGGAGGAGGGATCCTTTTCTCTCCAGATGTTATTGCGACAGATGAGATAGTCTATCTCCACGGGCATACAAGGACCTTCCATCTTTTGCTTCACTATCATCAAATTGGACTAGAATCAAATTGGTTTATAGTCTTCCTTGATGGAGTGACAATGTCAACATATGCTACATTCTCTCTTAGTTGACTCATCCATTCCTCACACTACTAGAGCACATCTTTGCTCTTGCTCCGGCAAGGGTGCAAGCTCTTGGATCCTAGCTTGATAGTGCATTAAGGCATTTTGACTTGCCCTAGTTACTTTCTCTATAGCAATGAGGTTTTGCCTAGGTTTGGTCCACCCATATGCATCTTCATTACTCATTTGTGAGTGTGGTTGTACACTAGATATAGTAGTGGTCCATATGACATGGTGTCCTTTTGGAGGATAGAGGATAACTACTCATTATGCTATGTAATCTTTTGAGGATAGGAGATCTGAAGAGAATCACATAAGAAGAAACACACAATTTCACACTCAACCTCTGATGCCTCAAAGGAGCACCTTGATTGTATTATATAGCAAAGGGGACACCACCAAAGGAAGCTCCATCCTTGAATTAGATACATGGATTGGTGACCTGTAAGCAAGCTCTGCCCTTAGATTGGTTGCATGCATATGTGACATGTTGGTTTTGATCTCATCTAGTTGGTTAAACCATCTTTGACCTTAGGGAATCTTTAAGGAATCTTCTTGTAGAAATCTCCAAATTGTGTGAGTGAGGTACCGTTGGAAAGCTCTCAACAAGAAAAACCTGGGAGAAGGGAAGGCCATCCTTTCCTTTAATGGGGAAGGGGCAGGAGAACCAATAAATTTTGAGGCCTAATTCATTTATTCAAGCGTCCAAAATTGGCTCTGAAGTTTTTAAGCTATTTTTGGCTCCTGCACTATTAGTTGAAGTCCACTTTTGGTGACACCTCTATCTGAACTACCTAGCCCATCATGCATAACATCCTTCCAAATGTTACCAAGCCAATTTCCACCTTTAGATAATATGTCTAGCTTTTGATATTACAAATTCAAGCTCTTATTGGTAGAAGTACTCTTTTGGTGACACCTCTCTATTTGGTCTACCTAGCTCATCATACACAACATCCTTCCAGATGTTACAAAGCCAATTTTCAACTCTAGATGATATGTCTAGCTATTGGTATTATGAACCTCCTCTCTATTAAGACACAACATCCTCGTTGCAAAGTTGTTGCTCAAAAGATTTCACTAACACCAATGCATTGGTCAAGTTGGTTGTTGGTTCCCATATTGCTTCATATAGTGGGTACCCTTTCCAATGTACAAGATATTCCACAAGCAAATGGTGAGTTCCTCAAATGCATTTCTGGAGAATGCATTCTACTTCATATTCCTTAGTGTTAGCAATGAGTGTTGGATAAAGTCAAATCTCCTATATAAAAGGAAAGTGGCACGGTTGGTGTAACAATATAGAGTTTAGCAACGTAGTTAGTAAGTCTAACAAAGTAGAGAATAAGCCAAATTAACTTTGAATATCCTAGAAGCATCTAGGAAGCTTCTTGGGAAGCTTCCCAACTAGGTAACTTGCGCCCCAAGCAGGCAGCTTCTAGAAGGAAGGTTCTAGGAAGAAGCTTCTAGAAGCTTCTAACTAGCTTAGCTTGCATGCCAAGTAGGCAGCTTTTTGAAGGAAGCTTCTTGAGAAGTTTCTTGGTTAACTTGGCTTGCACTCTAAGAAAGCGGCTCAAGGAAGCTTCTTGAGAAGCTTCTCAAGGGCCTTGTATGTTACTTATAAATATCAAAGCCTAAGCTCATGTTAGGCATTTGGAGTTCTCCTTCATTCAAGTGTCCCAATGTGAGTTTCCATTCTCCTATTTCTCTCCTCGGTCTGGTCTTTTACATTGGCATCAAAGCAGGAATGGGATGGATGGAATTTATGGACCACCAAATCCACTCTTGCCAAACCATTGGGATTTTCATGTCCAGATATTACCCAAGCATTGTTTCACACACTTCATCATCTTGCGCTTTGGGCAGGATTTTCTACATATGATCACCTTGTTTGAGGAACCCTTGATATTTCCGATTGTAACTTATGGAGAATGGTGGACGTGTTGCATCTATGTGCTTATCAATTAGATAGATTGGGAGTAGTGGGATAGAGTAGTAGCTATGGAGGCAATACCGGATGTTATCCTTGCAATGCAACAACAAATCAAGCACCTTACTCAATTGCTACATGAACAAGATTAGCAACAACAAGAACATATAGAGAGAGCGCCAATTTGAGATAGAGAAGATCGCATTCAATTTCCAAAACCCAAGGTGTTTGAAGGCAAGAATCTTTCAAGCACAATGGAGAATTTTGTGTTTGACTGTGACCGTTACTTTGAAGCCACCAATCTTCAAGATGAATAGAAATAGATTCTCTTGACCTCTAGCCAATTAGATGGTGTGGCTAAACTTTGGTGGCAATTCCGAGTAGAGCAAGTTGAACGATAGATTGTTACACCAATTTTGACATGGGCAGAATTCAAGGATGCAATATTGGATCAGTTTCAAACTATAAATGCCACCCAAGCTGTACAAGATAAATTGGCGGAATTGAAGCAAGTCGGCTCAATAAGGAGCTACATCACCCAATTTAGAACATCACCATGCAAATCCTAGATATACAAGAGGCTGAAGTTCTACATCAATTTGTGCAGGGATTGAAGTCATGAACTAAATTGGAGGTGACCATGCGGGAACCACAAAACATAAAAGAAGCCATGCAATTGGCTAAGCGCTTTGATTCCTTGCTTATGACAACTTGGTCTCGACCTCGACCTACACAAGGCCTACTAGTACATTATGCACGGGTGGAAGAACCAACACCAATGGAGATTGATGCTATCCAACGGAGACCACTTGGTATTATGGATAGAGAAAGATTGTGACAAAATAGAGGTTGTTTTTATTATCACCAAGTTGGACATTGCATTGTTGAATGCACACTTAGGAATGGGCAACCTCAACAAATTGCCTAGATGGAGTTTGTGGAACAAAATGATTAGGGAAACAAGGAATCCCAATAGGAGATTTTGGGCCGCCTACTAGGAGCTTGATTAGTTCTAATGGGATTGAAGGCTTGACCTATGCAAGTTTGCTTCACTTGCAAGGTATGATATCTAATTGGGGTTCTAGGATTTTGGTTGATTTTGGAAGTTCAAAGAATTGCATGTCTATGCAAGTAGTAAAGGAATTGGGTATTCTTATTAAGCCAATGATTGGAAGTAGTTTGATGATGAGGGATGGTAGAAAGGGTTCTGCATTCCACACCTCGCATCCTATTACCTTCAAGATTGGGAAGGAGTATTTGGAGTGTATGAGGTTTGTAATGGCACCTCTACACTATGATATCATTCTGGGTCTACCTTGGCTTAAACATCATAAGGTTTAATTTGATTGGACCAGACAACAAATTCAAATACAACACCAAGGTAGGAAATTCTGATTAGGTTGTCTGGCACCTTTGAGTAAGACACCTAAGAATAGTCAGTCCCTAGATGGGAAGTTTGTCGAGAAGGTAGCCATAGAGCAAACCTTGAAGGGAGATGAGTCTCAAGATGGGAAGTTTGCAAGGAAGGCAACCATGGAGCAAGCTTGGAAGAGAGATGAGTCCCTAGAAGGGAAGTTGGTTAGTAAAACAACCATAGAGCAAGCTTTGGAGGAAGATAAGTTTGTATTTGCGGTGTGGATCAAGTCGATTGCACAAGAACAATCTAAGGAGGGCCAAGAGCCTCATCAAGCAATGGTTGATCAGATAGTTCAAGAGTTTGCGGACATGTTTCTGGATGATCTGCCAAAGAGATTAGCTCCCAATCAAGGTATGCTCTTCAAGATCGAGTTATTGCCAAGGAGTACTCTAGTGAGTAGATTGATCTATTGGCTCTCACCAAAGGATTTGGAGGAGTTGCAAATAACACTTATAGAGATTTTGGAGAAGTACTTCATACGACAAAGTACCTTTCCTTGGGAAGCACCAAAACTATTTGTTCCAAAGAAGGATGGAGGATTTCATTTTTGTATTGATTACCATGGGCTCAATAAGCAAACCATGAAAAATGCATATCCCTTGCCTCTGATCGATGACTTGCTTGATCAACTAAGTGGAGCATGCTACTTTTCCAAGTTGGATCTTTGTAGCGGCTATTGGAAAATTCCTATTGATAGAGAGGATGTGCAAAAGACTGCCTTTCACACAAGGTATGGGCATTTTGAGTGGAGAGTTCTACCTTTTGGACTCACTAATGCTTCAACAATCTTCATGGATCAGATGCATTGGGTGTTGGATGGACTATGGGATTGGTCCGTGGTGGTGTTCTTGGATGATATCTTAATCTATAGTAAGATAGAGATAGAATACGTGAATCATGTACGAAAAGTCCTAAGACAACTATGATAATGGAAATTTTACTACAAGAAGTCAAAGTGTGCCTTTTGGCAAAAAGGAGGTTACATTCTTGGGTCATAAGATCTCATCAGAGGGGATCAAGATGGAAGAAGAGAAAATCAAAGCTATTACTGATTGGCCTACCACAAAGGATGCTACAAAAGTACGGGCATTCAATGGATTGGCCAATTTTTACCGACAGTTCACCCACTATTATGCTCATGTGGCTACACCATTGACAGACCTCTTGGGAAAGAACTCAAGCTTCTTGTGGACCACCAAGCATGAAGAAGCATTCCAGAAGTTAAAGCATATGGTGTCTTCAAAACACATTCTTCAACCATATGCTCCTCAACTACCTTGTATGGTTGATTTTGATGCTTCTAACTTTGCAATTGGAGCTATGTTGCAACAAGAATTCCCAGATGGACTACATCTTATTGCCTTTGTGCCTCGTAGACTAAATACAACTGAAAGAAATTATTATGCTCAAGATTGGGAACAAATTGCAATGGTATATGCCACCAAGGTATGGAAGCATTATCTCTTGGGAAAACAAGTGATCATGCGAACTGATCATGCAAACTGATCACAAGCCATTGTTGCAGATCTTACACTTGGAACACATGAAGAGTTGACATCATCAATGAGAAGAGCAACTCCAATTTTTTGACATCAAACTTGAATACAAACCAGGTTGGTTCCATGTCATCCATGATGTTCTATCATGATGACCTGATTTGAAATCTCTTTTTCTCATCATGATAGCAATTACGACAGTGTCAATTGACCCCAAGGTCCACAACAAGTTTTAGTCAACTCTACAACACGATCTCTTCTTCTAAATGGTACATGGTCATTTGACAGCAAGCAACAAGGAGTACAACACCTTCTCCTTCAAGGAAGACCTTCTATTCCATGCGGACCGGATCTATGTTCCAACTAAAGGTGATTCCCAACTTGTGCGCCTTTAGGAAGCCCATGATCTACCAATAGTTGGTCAGATGGGGTTAGACAAGACCTTGGGTACCCTCTAACCAATGGTGGTGGCCTAACATGACACGAGATGTTCAGGAGTTTGTCCAATTGTGTGAGAGTTGTCAACGCAACAGGGTCAGTAACCAAAAGCCGAGTGGACTTCTTCAACCACTTCCTATTCCAACTACTCATTGGGAACATATGAGCTTAGATTGCATCATCTCCTTGCCCAAGACACAACAAGGTCACACAACAATTGTCGTGTTTGTGGATAAGCTTAGTAAGCAAATCCATTTGGCACCAATGGTTGATATTGTGGATGCTCCAACCTTGGCGCAACTCTAATTTGATAATGTATTCAAACATCATGGGATGCCACATGTACTCATCTCCGACCGTGATCCTCGCTTCACCAAAAAGTTTTGGCAAGCCCTCTTCTAGATACTTGGCACCAAGCTTGCTTTGTCCACAACCTATCATCCTCAAATTGATGGACAAACTGAATGTGCAAATCACACCTTACAAGATATGCTTTGTACCTTCATCAACATTCACTATACCAATTGAGATGAATATCTTGCAGCTGCGGAGTTTGCATACAACAATTCTAAACAGGCAAGCACCGGATTCTCTCCTTTCTTTCTCAATTTTGGCTAAGATCCGCTTGTCTAAAATTCTCTTCTTGCTCCTCCCCCGTCTCTAGTCCCTCATACTTCAACCTTCTTGACCACCATATCCAAATCTCTCTAACAAGCCAAATCTCACCTCCTTGTTGCTCAAAATCATCAAAAAAATATGCGACCACCATCGTTGAGATCTCACCCTTGAAGTTGGTGATAAAGTTATGCTATCCTCTAGTAATCTACACTTCCCTCTTGATAACCAAGTTTGTAAACTTGCCCCTAATTGGATAGGACCTTTCGATGTCACCCAAATTGTCTCTCTTGTTGCTTATCAACTTGCTTTGCCTTGCCTTGTGCACATCCATCTTGTCTTTCATGTATCCAAGTTGAAACCCTTTGTTCTTAACCCCTCTTCTTTTTCCTCTCGAGTCCAACCTCCTCCTCCCTCTATCCATATCTATGATCATGAGGAGTACAAAGTTTATCGTATCCTTGCCCGTCGTCACATCCAACGAGGACGCTGATAACATATGGAGTTCAAGGTCATTTGGAAAGGGTATCTCCTTCATGATGCCACATGGGAACCTCTTTCTCACCTCTAGAATGCACAAACGGCCATCCAAGAGTTTGAAGCTTCAATGGTGATGAGGACGTCACCAACTAGCAACGGGGGAATATGTAATAATATGGAGTTTAGCGACGTAGTTAGTAAGGCTAACAAAATAGAGAATAAACCAAATTAACCTAGAATATTCTAGAAGCATCTAGGAAGCTTCTAGGGAAACTTCCCAACTAGTTAACTTGCACTCCAAGTAGGTAGCTTCTAGAAGAAAGCTTCTAGAAGTTTCTAACTAGCTTAGCTTGCACGCCAAGTAGGCGACTTCTTGAAGGAAGCTTCTTGAGAAGCTTATTGGTTAACTTGGCTTGCACTTTAAGAAAGCGGCTCAAGGAAGCTTTTGAGAAGCTTCTCAAGGAAGCTTTTTGAGAAGCTTCTCAATGACCTTGTATATTACCTATAAATACCAAAGCCGAAGCTCATGCTAGGCATTTGGAGTTTTCCCTCATTCAAGTGTCCCAATGTGAGTTTTCATTCTCCTATTTCTCTCCTTGGTCTTGGTCTTTTACAATCGGGGTGCACCTTTGCATAGTAAGGAAACATGGAATATTGGATGAATCTTCATGTGTGGCGGTAGACCCAAGTGGTAGGCCATTGTGCCAATTTGATGAAGGATGGAAAAAGGCCAATAAAATGAGGTCTGAGCTTGTGAGGACCAACTAATGTGAGATTGGTTGTTGATAACTAGACTTGATCTCCAACATTGAACTCCATGTGTTGGCAATGTGCATCTGCATAATGTTCTTGTTGATTTTGGGCAATCTGCAACCTATTTTGGCGTTCTCCACTCCTTGTTGGATTTTGGAAATGAAAGTGTTGACAACATCCACCTTTGTATCCACCAGGTAGATCTTCATCAAGCTCGAAGGTGTGAAAGGATGCTCTTTGTACATGAGGAAGAATGATGTAACTTGTGTGGATGCATTCATTGAATTGTTGTATGCAAATTCCACCAGTGGCAATAAGGTATCCCACCTTTCTTGTTCTTCTAGGGTGAAGCCCAAGATCATGTCCTCAATGGTGCGATTAGCCCGCTTTGTTTGGCCATTGATTTGTAGATGGTAGGCTATGGACATGGCCAACTTTGTTTTGAACAAACCAAAAAGTGTTCTCCAAAACAAACTGTTGAATTGGGTAGATTTATATCTTATGTTTAGCTATTGGTATTACATGCTATTAGGGACATAGTGTTTGCTATGGCATGAGAGAGTGGATACTTGGCTTAGATAGAGCATTCATATGCTTTGCATACAACATGTGTCAGGGTAGACTTATACTTGGTTAGAGATGATCAAATGACAATAGCGTATGTTATGGTTATGGATCCTACGCATGATACACTTTTGGAAGGAATGATTACCCATCCCCCTAGATGGGTAGTGAGTATAGTAGCAGCTCGTAAGGTCTCCAAGTATATAGGTATGCACCTCTTTGTCCAAGTATAAGGTTACTTCTTTGTTCCTTTAGCCTAGGAGTTATATGGAGCTATGGACACAAGGTTCAACACATTTGTTAGGGAGTATGTGAGAGCTTATTATGTTAGACGCCAAGGAGTACCACTCCCACTCTCATACTTTGTAGCATATTTTAGACAATGTATGTCTATTTCTCTATAGAGTGCAGTAGCCGGTGTAATCCATAGGAGAGCAATCACACAATGTTATGCTTCTTAAGATGTTCCAGTTTTTTTTAGATTGTACGACTTGCATAGCTTGGATATCTTAGATGCAATAGGGCAAATTTCTCGTATCGACTCTATTTGGGCCTAGCCCCATTTTACCTATTTTGTCTCACACTTGGATGGCTTGATGGGGTCTTCTTGTCCCTCTTGTTTCTATGTGGTTACCCTTTTATCCAATATCTCACTCTTGTATTATTGGGGGTTATTTTACTTCTTAAGATTGATCCTCATATTGTTTGCGGTGTCCTCCCATCCTTGGGGCAATATGCAAGTAATCTTCTTTTATGTTCATAACAACATATTTATAATATTTATGTTATATAAATAATTAAGAAAATTATGTTCTAAAAATCTAAATATTTAGAGTAAATTTTTTACTATTAATTCTATCATAAATAAATAAATAAAATTTTTAATATATATCATAGAACTTTCTGACCCATGATTATTTAAAATGAATAACATATGGTTAAAAATTTCTTATATATAACTAAGTAAAAGGAAATAATTTACAACAAAACCTAAAAAATTGGAAAGAAACCTAGTTATAATTGTATCAAATTTTTTCAAATTACCAGGATTATGATAATAAAATCAGAATTTTCAAAGACGTTTCTTGTCTCGTTCTTAAGTTTTCGATGAAGTCTTCTATCGCTTGCATTTACGAGTGATAGTTCATTGATGCTTTCTCTTCGTCTTTGATGGGGTCTTCCGATCCTTCGTGTTTGCTACGCGGTCGCCTTTTCTTTCTCTTCGTCTAATGCCTTGTGCAGAATGTAAATATAGAGATCCAATTTCACCTGCAGTATTGAAGTTTTTATTTCAGTATGAACATTCGTTCTCATATTAACTTCAAACTTCCAAAAGATAAGAAAACTTCCCACGATGAAAACTGTGAAGTTACACATGAAATTTCATTTCGCAAATTACAGTGACTAGTTATAAGAACATCGTCTAGCTGTCCATGAAAGCAAGTGCCAAGTAGACTCAAGTGCCATGGTAAGCGGAAAGGGGCACTGTTAAGCCTTTCTGCCAATCTAGGGGTACTGTCAACTCGATCGTCTGGATAACAGAGTGTAGCGCGTGTGCTGGCTCCTCGTGTACGAAGTTCTACTAACTACTATACACCATAGTTGGTGCTGAAAGGGCGCGAAGTTTAACTGCCAGTTGTGAATCTTTCGTTTCAGTGCCAATAGATAAGTGTGCTGTGTGCCTCACCATACTCTTGAGGTCGGCCTCGGAGGACGTGAGGACTTCCCACCGCGGGAAAGAAGTGTGAATTCTGAATCTCCTGAGTGGAGGTCGGCGACGACGATGTAGTTTTGAAAATGTGGCGAATGATTGTACCTGCGGCAGACGTAAGGTGGAGTCCGCATGAGAAATGTTTCCGCTGCAGTGGTGGAGAAGAGACGAGACTCTAAGCATAGTATTGCAGATTAGTGAAGCAAGAATTGGCTACTGGAAGCTTTTGCGCGGCGCCACTCAGGCCAGCATAACGCGCTGTTGTTGTTGGTCTTGCCATTACCCAAGCGGTTCAAACATTTTACATGAAATTCATAGGGGCCATTGGAGTCGTTACTATGAGACCTGGAAGGCCTTGAGCGAGTTATCAAGTGTTTATTGCTGTCATGAGACAAAGTACCTGCTCGAGGAATTGCATCCGGAATCTAAGCTGTTTTAAATTCAATGCCGTGTCATATATATTCAATATGGAACGAGGGGAGTTCTCGGAGGTGGAATTGCGCGCTTGTCTTTTTCTACTGATAACTTGGATGTGTGCTCAGAAATAAGGGCTCTAACGCTATGTCGGTAAATGATGGAACCAGCTGATGAAGGTGCTGATGAAAACTACATGAGCACGAAATAACGAGTGTGCAAGGTTTAATTTGTAACATGACCGCGAAGCATGGTTGTGAGATGGTTGACTTGCACGGTGGACGGCACTTAGACATCCTTGTTACCCAAAGGACGGAACATATCATAACATTATCGAGTCCAGTCCCAAGAATTAGCGGTACAATTCAGCTTTAGGACGGTACATATTATACTCGTTGCCATGGATCGATCCCCTTCAAGACAGAGGAAGGAGAGAGTAGCTTCATCTAGTGGAGCCAACAAAGGCAAGCGGCCAATCAGCTCCAGCTCCGGCTCGGGAAGGAGACTTACGACATATGAAGTGCCAAATTTGAGAAAAGGAAAGAGAAAAGGGCCTGTTGATTCGAAACCTGGGACTACCTCATCCTGGCCTGCAAAGCCACCACCTCCGATGCCCTCTGACAAATTCGATGACGAATACAGCAATGCACCAAGTTACAGACCTGGAGATTCGCCTCATCCAACTCAGCTCTGTGAACATGTTCCACCTAAAACCATGGGAACCTCCAGACCAGGGTCACGTGCTCTGGCGACAGGAGTAAGACCAGGTTCTTCAGCTCGATGCTCTAGTCCTATTACCTTGGGGGCTCCCATCTTCAGGCCTTGTAGTCCAATTTCCAACCCCACCAAGGTGTATACTCCATATCAGATGAAATTCCCACAAACTTTCGTTCCGAAAATGGAAGGGCACGCAGATTTCGGTGTAAGAGATGCTGAAGAGCCGTCATGTGATCCCAGCGAATACATGGACTCGGATTCCGAATGCAGCTCAACTGGTCCTCCGACTACCGATATATACTATTTTGATCCAACGAACGTCGGAAGCTATCCCCCTAAACCTGAAGACATGCTACTATTCCCTCCCTGCAGGAAACGCAAGCGTAGACTGGAAGAGTTGGACATAGAGGAAGATCTGCTGCTTCAGCCGGAAACTGATGTGCAACCGCTTGAGGATCACCCGGAACCATTTGATGTTCAGCCCCGTGCTATTGACCGACCAATTAAGAAGGGCAAGCCCACAAAGCTTACTCTGCCTCTTGATTTATTTGACAGTCCGGACATGGACTTGGAGCATCCGTCGATTTTGATAGAAGAGGTAAGTGTTCAGTCGTCTCAGCAGAGCCTAGGTAGTCCAATGCAGTTATAAAGTAGAGCTTCGCTCTGAAAGAAGATCGTAGCCTACGTTTTACCAATTCGTTTTTCTTTTCTGTGGTCAAGAGTAAACCGTTCCAAACTTCAGTCCATTTGACTGTATTAAAGATTTGAGCCTGCTTTAAAGTAATCAGACAAGCGTGTTGTCTTTATAGAAGTCAGGTTGAAGGGCTCCAATTCTTTGGATATTTTAGGATGAGGGGTCTGCTCCATGAAAGCCATTGGCTTAGTTAGGAACAAAACCAGCAGCACTTCAGCAATGTTACCGTCAACCTCATGAACATGGCAGTGAGGCCTGGCCCGATATTTTCCAGCTTCACCAAATCAAGTTCCCTTTCTAGTCAGCATGGTAAGACTCGTCAAAGTTTTAAGGATAGCGATATAAGATGGGGGAGGATATACGGTAATTGACATAGCATTAAAAGTCTGGTCCTCGTAAACATTGCTGTTTGCGAAGGCAATTGAGAAGGGGGAACGCGGTCTGCGAGCGAGGACAAGATTCTACTCGAATGATGGAAAACCATCGTGGAGGTCATGTGAGGTGTTGAGCTGGTGGAAGTCTACTGATACCTACAACATCGAGTGGCTCAGTCCAAGTGGAGAGCCCACTGGGAAGAATAAAACTGTAAGGAGGTGAGTCCGATTCCTACTGTGAGTCAGTTGATGATTAACCATGGCAGCATGGTGTTACCCGTGAAGTAAGCACCGAACCATGGTAGTAGTAGACCAGTGCTTGACAACCAAACAGTTTACAGCTTTTTTGGACAACTGAGAAATCGATGCTATCCTACAGCTTAGACCTGATAAGAAAACATCAGCTCAGTTCCTTTCCTTCTAGTATTTCGCTGAACTCAGCTCATATAATCTTCAGTCACGTTGCCTGTGAGTGCTGAATTTCGAGACCTACCTACACAATCTGTCTTCCACATGCAGGCTTAACCTTTTGCTTGACAAAGAAAGCGAGGGGAATTTTGTTGCAAGACTCGTAGCTGCTAAGGAACTCAGGAAAAGAGTTGAAACGCAGATGGTGAGCAACCATGACGTAATTGTATGTAGCATTATGTTATCAACCCTGCTTTGAAAATTGAAGAACAGTAAGATTGTTATTAGTGAGAGAGCGTCATCTGGATGGCGGGTGTGACTCGTTCTGTTGGTACGTGGTAACCAGTGGCAAACCCATCTCTGCATATCGTTTACTTGAGTGTGGTCTCTGAACTACCCACCCGTCTTTATCTGGGGCTCAATGACCGCGCTTCAAATGCTTTTGTGTATTAGTTTTCTCGTCTCAGCAATTGACAGGTTAGTAGACAATCCTTGGTAAACTTGGAGCGGTTCAAATTGCGATCTCGTAGAAGTCTGCAACGTTCATCCAAACCCATGTAGTAATAAACTGTTTCTGGGATCTGCGTTTTGAGTTTGAGTGCAGCGTTATTCAACATTTTTGGAGACCATACCGTTTCTCAATCCTGAAGGGGTCGATGACAATTTGATGCTACGGGTGATGGATCGTGTGGGAAGAAATCTCAGCCTCAAGTATTTTGCCGTTGTAAAAGCTCTTATGGAGGAACTGAAATCCGACTACCATACTGCAGTCAATAAGGCTATACTGGATTTTCGCTTTGCCGTGGCTGACGAGGAGGAGCGGGCTCACTTTTTAGGTCTGCAAATATTCCCGGGACCAGAACACAGTAAACCTACACCCAGGTAGCCAATACCTTTATCATTTGTTATTTCATGTGATTGAGCAAGACAAGCTTATGTCATCATCTCTCATAATGCTTGGTCGCTGTACTCTGCTGTTGTGCTTACAACAGCCTGGCTGAAGATTCTGGATGCGGTTTGCAGGCAGGGGTGCATGCCAGTACGCTACAACCCATATGCTCCTTACATTTCTGTTTATGGAAGCATGGCACAGAATCTTGTTGTGGCTGAGGAGGCGTTTTTGCTGGTATTGCAGCGTTTCTATAGCAATATGGACGTGAGCACCACAATTCTTGTTAACCCGGAAATATTTATTCTTCCAAGGCCCTTGGGAGTAGATGACTTCCGGATCATGCAAGACGAGTTTACGAGAGATACAGCGGACAACTTCAGAGCCGTGTAAGAATTGTCTCTTAAACGTCACCCAGAGATGTTATAAGTTATGGGGACGAATTGTAAAGCTCGGGAAGGTTCACATTTACCCGTAGGCGCTGAGAGTGCACAGAAGTCTCACTGTTTCGACCTTCTGTCGCCGTTAAGCAGGGTTCAAGTACATTGGCAGCTCTACGAAGATATGATCATGATGAACCTAGTAGCGGACTGTTCCTGCGCTGATAATAGGCTTTGTTCATGAGAAGACACCACATGGTCAGTGTACTGTATGATTCCCTACAGACTGCGGGAAAATACTTTGAATGTTTGAAAGGAGATGATATTTTCCATCATTTCTTATACCTTCAGAAAGTGAAAGCTAAGCTCTTGAACTCTTTGCGAAATCTTAAGCTGTGCAGATGGATCAGCAGGGTTCTTAGTCTCATCGATGAGGTGGTCCCTACAGGAGCGAACCTTCTCGATGAACCCAAACAAAGGCTATTAGCGGTTGTTTCCCGCTTGTCACTGATAATGAGTGAGCAACTTCAGCAAGTTGTCACGGTATCTGTTGAAGTATTCAAGCGAATCTGGATGGACTACTTTGTGCCGCGAAAGTCCAAAGATGAGGAACCCCAACCTTGGCCAATTGGTGTGAGGAAAGATCCCCTCTTCAGAATCAAGCTCCTATTAGACGATGACCATTTTGAGTTTCTTCCGAAGTTGGAAACGGTAGAGACTACCGTTCAAACCCTTTTGGAAGGCATTGTTGAATCAGTCAAAGGAATGGATGATCTTCAGACGAAATTAACGGATATCTTCCGGCACTACACTCCCAAGGAGATGACGACCGTAAGCATAAATGACAAACTTGTTACTGCGGCATGGGATGCCATCCAGGTTAGTAGATAAGTGCATGCCTAGAAGAAAAGGGAATATTGGTCCCTGGATATTTGCATGGACTTTGCTAGAAATTTTTGGGAACACTGAAAGATCTCCCCTCATACATAAGATACGGACCAGTTATCACCAAGAAACCGTATAGTGTATACCTGTGTTTCTCGACTGTCCTTCAATGCAAATACTTCCCGTTTCTAGACTTGGAAGGTGCAGCCATCTCTCACATGTACAGGGTTCTGAGCCACAATACAATGCTTATTTCAATGCAAGCAAAGCCTTGGGGGATGGTCAAGTTGCCGAATCACAGATCTGGGTAGATTTTCCTGCTATTTTCACCATTGCGAACTACGCAAGTTATGTTACTCCCACCCAAACGATAATTTCTGCCATAGTTTTTGTGGAGAGTAAAATTCAGTTCCGCTCATACTACTTGCGAGCACAGATAAAGACTGGCCTGGTGAGGGACTGAAGTTGGGAATGTAGCTGTCAATGTGATAGAATACTGCGAAGCAAGAAGACATTTAAATTGCCGAAACTAAAAAGAGGTTTATAAATCAGGTAGTTACTCTTGCAAATGTGATCACTGCAGGACATTCTGCAACAAAGTTTTGTGCAGCCGAAGTCCTTGCTTGACCGCTTTATGGCCTTCAAAGATTTAGCGGCTACTGACGTCCTCGACCAGATTACCGGGTGGAAAAATGGAAACCACTCTCTTGAGCAATATGAAGAGGAAATTACGCGTTTCCAAGAAGTAAGCACCTTCTATTGCAATCCTAGCATGTTCTATCGGCTTGTCTTCTTGGAATGGTCCTCAATAAATAGGTTCTAGTGGTGCTAACCTAACGAACAATTCCTAGACGTGTTCTCATAAAGCATTCGCTGCAGTGTACTTCAAGCAAAAGGAAATACTGGTACCTCAAACAAATCATTTACTTCTGTTAAATTAGGTAATGTCTAGTTTAGTGACTTTTTGTTAGAATCAGACAAAATAGATACTGTTCATGGGCGAACACTGTTCACATGCTTTCCATGAGCTGCATGTGTTACATGAGCACTACGGTAGCACACCTTTTAACACACTTTTCTATCTATATAATTCTAGTCAGGAGTTTCTTCTACTGGAGTTGATTTCTACCACTTCCCCTCTGCATTTCGTGAAGTCCTGAGTTGCCTAACACCATCTCAGGAGTGTTCTGTATTGGAGTTTTATATCTCAGTATTGGAGGTTATTTGTGCTGCGTGAGTGAACTGGCTGTACTGTCTTTGAAGGCTAGGAGAGAGTTGAATCTTTCTATGTGCAATTAGGAGTGCCTGCTTTGGTGAGACTAGGGAAATTGAATGTTAGGATGTCAGATACATCAGAAGTCAGATACATCAGAAGTCAGAATGCCTGAGAATAGACCATCTACTTCAAAGAACGAGAACAAACGTTCTCATCAGGTTATGGGCCCACAATCACCACTGGGATTGATAGGAGAACTCAAAGAGATAGAGAAATTGGGAAAGACTAAATACAAAGCTTGGGCTTTGGATGTGAAGTCTATCTTAGACAGTTATGACTGTCTAGAGTTTGCATTAGAAGCTCATGATATAGATGAGCTAGATACCAACAAGGAGGAGAGAGTCAAGCATGCTACTACTAGGAGGTTTCTGCTAAGGGCTATGGAAGAGCAAGCTAGAGACCTAGTAGATACTTATGTTGAGAAGCTGTTGAGAAGCTAGAGAGCTCCTATCGAGTCTGGTCTGCAATAAAGAACTTGAGATTGCAGGATGGTGAAGATTTCACCTGTTATCTGTCAAAATTGCAAAAACTCTTCAAGAGTATCAAGGAGGACAGGGTTGTACTTACAGAGAAGTACGAGATCAATCATCTCTTAGATAGTCTTCCTTCAAGCTATGACTCTGTCCTAGTAGCTCTGCAAGTTTTACCAGTTGAAACTGTCACATGGGATTATGTGATACACAAATTGTTGGTGTTTAGCAGACACAGAGAGGACAAAGGGCTGAAGTTAAATGAGCAGGGAGATGCTGCTCTGTTCAGTGCTTCTTCTCGTTCAAGAAGAGTGCCAGATGGAAGAGTGAGCAAACCAGAGCAAGCCAAAGTGAGTAAATCTGGTAAAGGAGTTAGTAGTGTTGATGACAGGACTTGTTATTTCTGTCATGAGAAAGGTCATATTGCACCTTTATGTCCCAAGAGAGGAGAAAGGAGAGAACGAGAGCTGAAGAAGGTAGGCAAGAGACCTCAACCAGCAAAAGGTCGAACATCTGGGAGTTCAGCTTACAACTCAGAGGAGTGCCATGAAAGAGTCAGCTATGAGGAGGGTACTCAGCAGAAGAGCCAGATTTTGGAATGTTGGCAGAATCACAGTTGTCCTCAAACGGTTCTGGATGGTTCTTGGACTCAGGAGCCACCTCTCATATCTGTTATCAGAAGGAGTTGTTCTCAACTTTTCAACCTCTGAAGACTCCCAAGAATGTCCGTTGTGGACCTGGGATTCTGAATCCAGTGTTAGGAATTGGCAAAGTTCCCATGCCTTTTCTGGAAAAGGCTATTTGGAAAATGTACTGTATGTTCCAGATTACACCAAGAACTTGATATCAGTACATAGCCTCATAGAGCATGGAGTGGATGTTCTGTTTGAAAGCAACAGGAATCAATGTACTTTGAAGAAAGGAGAGTTGGTCCTTGGGTATTGTACTGCCAAAGGGAAACTGTTCAAGTTGATGGAAGCTGATTGTTTTGATTCTGCGTCGGTAGCAGAAAACAGAAATGATATCCATCTCTGGCATTTGAGGTTAGGGCACCTGTCAGAGCAAAACTTATATGCTCTAGAGAAGGTAGTGGAGGGGTTGAAACTAGATCCCAAAGGAAAACTCGAATTCTGCATTGGGTGTGCAGAAGGTAAGGCACACAAAGCTCCTATCCCCAAGAAATCTTCATCTAGAGCTTCTGGTCTTCTAGATGTCGGACATTCTGATGTATGGGGATACATGACTGAGAAGTCATTGAGTGGAGCAGCCTACAATGTTTCCTTTGTGGATGATTACAGTAGAAAGAGCTTTATCTATCTCATGAAAAGCAAGGATGAAGTGCTGCGAAAATTCCAGAAGTCTGTAGCAATGGCTGAGTTGCAGACTGGGAGGAAAGTCAAGCGATTGAGAACAGATAGAGGCAGAGAGTACAGGAATGAGGATTTCCTCTCTTTTCTGTCAGAAAAAGGAATCCTCCTTGACTGTACTGCCAGAGACAGTCCTGCACAGAATGGAGTTGCAGGAAGGTTGAATAGGACACTGGTGGACAAAGCATTGGCAATGCTCCAACATGCCAAGCTGGAGAGAAAGTTTTGGGGTGCTGCAATTAGTACAGCAAATTTTCTTAGAAATATCAGTGGTACCACAGCATTGCAAGGAAGAACTCCTGAAGAATGCTGGAGTGGTAAGACACCTAATCTTTCAGCTTTGAAAGTTTTTGGATGTCCTGCCTATGTTCATATCCCCAAGGAGCAGAGGAGGAAATTCACAAAGAAGGCTGAGAGAATGCTTTTTGTAGGATATGAAGAGGGATTGAAAGGATATCTTCTGTACAATCCTAAGTCTGGACAGATCATCAGAAGTAGAGATGTACTCTTTGATGAATTGAGGACTTGGAGTGAGAACAGTGATGAGTTGCAGAAGCAAGCTGATCAGTTTGATCAGCCTAATCAATCTATCTTCCCAAGCTGCAGAGTCAGTTTTTCAGATCAATCATCAGAAGAGCAATCTCTACCTGAAGCTGATGGTTCACCAAAGGAGAGTCTGAAGGTGTACAAAAGAAGGCCTAAACAGACAGTGGTTTCTGATTCTGATACTACAGAAGATGACCCCCAGAAGCAGACTGCAGATGCAGAATCTCTGAGTGAGACTCTAGAGATGTCAAGAGACAGCATGAATCTTCTGGGCACAGAGCCAAGAAGATCACAGAGAGATAGAAAACCTATTGACAGACTTGGTTTTCTATCAGAAGAGATGTTAGATGAATCTTACATCTGTCATGAGGATTGCGATCCAGACACTTTACAGCAAGCTATGCTCAGACCAGATTCGAGTGAGTGGGAGTTGGCTATAGCAGAAGAGAAGAAGTCTCTTCAGACTAATGGTACATGGGTACTAGCTGATTTACCACCAGGTAGGAAAGCAATTGGCTGCAAATGGGTTTTCAGGGTCAAACGTGGAGATGAGAATGAGGTCCTGAAGTACAAGGCAAGACTTGTTGCAAAGGGCTTCAATCAGAAAGCATCAATAGATTATTCAGAAACTTTTGCACCAGTTGCCAGGTATGGATCTATTCGCATGCTTCTAGCTCTTGCAGCAGAGAGAGATTGGGAAGTGGAGCAGTTAGATGTGAAAACAGCCTTTCTCAATGGAGATTTGAGAGAGACTATTTACATGGATGTTCCAGATGGATATACTGAAGACAAAGGAAAAGTATGCTTGCTTAAGAAGCCCTTATATGGTCTTAAGCAAACTCCTAGAGCCTGGTATGAGAAAGTAGACTCATACTTGAGAGAGCAGGATTTCAAACGAGCAGATTCTGACATGAGTGTGTATACTAGAGATGATGTATACATAGCTGTATATGTAGATGATCTGTTACTGTTGGGGAAGAGTGAATCTATCAAAGGAGTGATAGATTTCTTGTGCTCTGTTTTTGAGATGACTATCCTTGGTGCTGTAAAACTCGTTTTGGGAATCAAAGTGAGCAGAGACAGAGAAGCAGGATGGATCCGAATCAGTCAACCACAGTATGTGAGATCCATACTAGCTAAGTATCAGATGACAGAGGCGAATCCTGTCTCTACACCTCTTGATCTGGGGTGGAAGCACAGCAGAATCATAGATGGAGAGATGAATCTCTGTGACAAAGTACTGTGATGAGAACCTTTGGTCCTGTTCTTTGAAGTAGATAATCTATTCTCAAGCATTTTGACTTCTGATGTATCAGACATCCTAACACTCAGCTTCCCTAATCTCACCAAAGCAGACACTCCTAATTGCACACAGAAAGACTCAACTCTCTCCTAGCCTTCAAAGACAGTGCAGCCAGTTCACTCATGCAGCACAAATAACCTCCAATATTGAGATACAGAACTCCAATACAGAACACTCCTGAGATGGTGTTAGGCAACTTAGGACTTCACGAAATGCAGAGGGGAAGTGAAATGCAGAGAGGAAGTGGTAGAAATCAATTCCAGTAGAAGAAACTCCTGATTGGGATTATATAGATAGAAGAGTGTACTGAAAGGTGTGCTAAAGGGTGTGTTGAATGGTGTGTTACCATAGTGCTCATGTAACATATGCAACTCATGGAAAACATGTGAACAATGGACATGAACAGTGTTCGCCCATGAACAGTACTTGTTTTGTCTGATTCTAACAAAAAGTCTATAAACTAGAGATTATCTAATTTAACATATTGTATCAGAGTGCTCTTGGTTCTCTAATGTTTATCATGGTCTGTACAAGACCAAATATATGGTATGCAGTGGGAGCACTAGGTAGATATACTAGCAACCTTGCACAAGCACATTGGAAAGGTATAAAGAGAGTATTCAGGTACTTAAAGGGTACTCCAGATGCATTCTTGGAGTACAAAAAGCAAGGGAACATACTTGCTCCTACTCTTAAAGCATATACGGATGCTAGTTGGGGAGATGACACAGATAACAGCAGATCAACTAGTGGATATGTAGTTATGCTTAGTGGTGGAGCAATCAGTTGGCGTAGTAAACAACAAACATCTGTTGCTCTGTCTACTATTGAGGCGGAATTTATGGTTGCTTCAAATGCTACTCAACAAGTCATCTGGAACAGGAGACTTCTTAAGGAGCTGGGTTTTGAGCAGGAAAGTCCTACTACATTGTACTGTGACAATACAAGAAGTATAGCACTCAGCAAAAATCTTGTACATCACCCAAGGACTAAGCACATTGAGATTAGAAGAAGATTTGTAGAGGAGAAAGAAAAGGAGAATGTTGTGAAGTTAGTTTACTATCCTACACAGGAGATGACATTAGATGTGTTTACAAAAGCACTACCTAAAGATAAACACATGAAATGTGTAGTAGATATGGGAATAGTCCTAAACTCTCATTAAGTGGGAGTGTTAAATTAGATAATCTCTAGTTTAGGGACTTTTTGTTAGAATCAGACAAAATAGGTACTATTCATGGGTAAACACTGTTCACATGCTTTTTGTGAGTTGCATGTGTCACATGAGCACTATGGTAGCACACCATTCAGCACACCTTTCAGTACACTTTTCTATGTATATAATCCCAGTCAATAGTTTTTTCTATTGGAGTTGATTTCTACCACTTCCCCTCTGCATTTGGTGAAGCCCTGAGCTGCCTAACACCATCTCAGGAGTGTTCTGTATTGGAGTTTTGTATCTCAGTATTGGAGGTTATTTGTGCTGCGTGAGTGAACTGACTGTACTATCTTTGAAGGCTAGGAGAGAGTTGAGTCTTTCTGTGTGCAATTAGGAATGTCTGCTTTGGTTAGACTAGGGAAACCGAGTGTTAGGATGTCTGATACATCAGAAATCAGAATGCCTGAGAATAGACCATCTACTTCAAAGAACAGGAACAAAGGTTTTCATCAACTTCAGTTCACATTGTGTATGATGGTGTAGTTGCACACGAGAATTGTCCATCATCAACTTCAGTCCACATTGTGTATGATGGTGTAGTTGCACACGAGAATTGTCCATCATCGTATGCAACTTCACTATGTATGTATGGAGGGGGATTACGGTAGTCGATAAAAATGCCTGAGATATTTTAGCTTTGCTACAAAAGTAGCTCGTAGCTTTCAGCATTGAGATGTTCTGTGGAATCTTGCAAGAGAGTATAGACTTCCTAACGACTATCTGAGATCAAAAGCTTCTGGACTTCCGATAAACTTAAAAGAACGTGGATGTTCTTGATACTTACAAATGCCAACTTTCTTTTCTGTTGTAAAATCCCAGTCCTCACACACTAGCTCCGGGGTGTCTCATAATATTTGAGACTTGGTCAGTTACTGTCCTATGCACTAACATCTTCATGTTGACATCATAACATCTTAAATCTTGTTTTAAGTCACGTTTCTCTCTAAAGGTTACACTTGCTAGCACGAGCAATACACTAAGTATGAAAACAGCATGGTAACCCAGGCGTGCAGATTTCGCGCACCCGCTTACCTCTCTATGTAATTGATCCTCATAAGATCCATGTAAAAATCGTCATAAGTATTTATGACGATCTTTACTAGGTTACCTCGATGTGTCAGAGTCAGAGTCAGTCCGGTCAGACGTGGGTATGGAGCTGGGTTGTTAACAACGGGTTCTGTATTCCATTTTACAAAGATGTTTCGACCTCAAAAGTACAGAAACTTGGAACTAGGGGTACTGACATTTTCATCCAGCTATCTCGGTTCTGCGAGGGCACTGACGAAGTCGTGAGCTGTAGTGCAAACTTACAATGAAAGACTGCTACTCCCTTCTGTCTGTAGTAGTGTTGACGGGCTCATCCTGACATAGAGCATGCATGGGTTAATCCCAGCCTTCATACCCTCGCTCCTGGGGCGTCTAGTGATTCTCCGTTAGGAGAGTTATGCTGTTTGTGTCCAATACACTGTGATGATTCAAATCGCTGTTTTTCTCATGGTTATTGCTCGCACAAATCCTGGCCTGCACGTACATATGTATTACCCCTTAAATAAACATCATCAAAGTCACCAGGATACTAACCTCTGAATGCAGGCGTATGCATGCTTATCTCTCTATGTAGCTGACAGTTATGAAGATTTTCATTATGTCAAGGTTATCATTGCACGATATGTTACCTTTTATTATGTCTTTACTTCTGCTTATCGTCTTACGTTAGATTTACTTAATTTCCATTTTCTTTGATGCAATATTCATTTCGATTTGCTTGCATTTCATATGCACTTTCTCGTTTCAATACTTAGTGGGTTCTGGATTCCCCGTTTTACGAACGGCCTCTGCTCCCATTTCTCACACATGTTACCTTTATTTCTTTCTGCCTTCAAACTACTTCTCCAAGCCCTGCTGGTTCAAGCACACCACACTGACCATTCCTTACTGGCACTGCGAGAAGTAATTGAGTTTGCCTTGGCACTCATGACCTTTCGAACAGAAACTCAGTACGAGGAGTACTGGCATTCGCCCAGCTACTTCGGCATTACGTTAAGCTACTACGGCATTACGTTAAGCACTGACGAAGTTGTTAGTGCTTTCGTGCAGGCTTACTATGACCGCCTGTGTGCTTCCTTTGGTGTTCAGTGTTTTGGGACTACTGCATTCATAGATTATGCTGCGATATAAATTATCCAGTCATCTCATGCTTCTGCGCTCATTGTTCATATCCAGTTATCTCACGCTTTGCTCCAACCCAGCCAAGATACCATCTATTCCTCTCCCACTTTGCTCCACTCCACTCCACTCATCTTCCACTCGCTCTATGAATGCATGTTTTCCCTACTTGCTCTATGTTTCTCCTTTGTCTTCCGATTGGACCTCCTACCCGCTCGGTGATCCTCCTCTGCTTTCAATTTCAGATGCTTCATCTGTTTGCCATTGTTATCTGTTTGTTATTCTTCTATGATGTATACTAGTTCACTGCAGGTGCTAGTTATGAATTGTATCAATTTTTGTTTGTTGCTTTCTATCACTTCCGCTTAATTTTGCCATGTATTTTATTGCTTAGATTCACTTCAATTCTATTTGCCTACGGTCATGCTTGAGGTTTTATTCCCTTCATATGCACGTTCTCGGTTCCCTACGTAGTGGGTTCCGGATCCCCCGTTCTTCGGACGACTTCCGTTCTCATTTCTCAAACATTTTACTCTATCAATTTACGTTCCTGCTATCTGCTTTCTATCAATTCTGCTTATCTCCAGCTGTGTATTTCCTTGCTTGGAGTACCCTCGATTCAATTTGCATCCATCATGGAAGTTGGTTCTGGACCCTCCGTTCTTCGAACGGCTTCGGCTCCCGTTGCTTAAATATGTTACTGCCAGAGTCAGTCCGGTCAGACGTCGGTACGGAACTTGGATGTTTACAACTGGCTCTTTATTTCATTACTCAATATGTTCAGATCTCAATTACTTGGATCACCTTGGGTCAACAATCCATTTTGCAGGTTGCGGATTCAGCTCTGAGAGGGTCTGAAAGAGAAAGTAGTTTTGAGCTGTTCGTAGTCAACTGTGAAACTCTATGTAATGATCTTTCTGCCAAGGCGAAGAACATTGCTGAGCTGCTGCTAACTCAAATTATGGAGGCAACGACAACAAAGAACGGAGGAATTCGCACTAGTTATGAAGAAATTGAAGCAGTTTTTCTGGGGTACCAAGCCCATTGCTTTCTTGATGATGCACACATGTTATAGCGAAAATTTCATAGCCAATGTTTTTACTTAATAATCTGACTACGACGTGTAGAAAAGATGTCGAGGTACGTTCATGCATAATATGATCCATGGAACGTTCAGTCACAAAATAAGCGCATTTGATCGTTTTCTTCTATGTGATGATCGACGTTCTTATGCCTCAATTCTATCTTAGTTCATACCAAGTGCAGTAATTTCCAGTAAATCGAGCAACTCAACTCATGTCATAACAACGGACTGTACGTCCCGCTAATCACTTGGTTGATTGCTGCACAGTCCAATCGATAATGCGGAGCAACTAGATAGAATGAGAGCGTATCTGCTGACAAGTAAGGATCCCCTATATAAGCTCAAGGATGAAGTTGAGAACACCAAAAAGGTTAGTCTCTCTTGACCAGAATTGTGCTTGACCGACTGTTGCGGTATTTCTTTTGCTGGGGATGTGATTTGGATCTTTGATTTCTCGAGATCTTCCTTCCCGTTCTCTGTGCCTGAAATGTAATGATCTTGAAACTTACTACATGACATTCGAACATTCGAACACGCGTATTCCGATGAATTCGCACGCATCCTTCAGGTGTCTACAGGTGCTTGGTAGAAATCTTGTTGACATATAGACATTTTCAAGACTTCTTGTTTTCTTGCAAAGTTGTGCCTATCTTACATTTCGACTGAAATTAGTCATTCTACCCAGAAGAACTTGCTATCATAGATTTAAATGCGTTTGACACCAGGTTTGGGCCATGCTTCAGCGAAAATCATTTGATGTTCCAGATTATCACAGTGAGTTCTATTGGATTACAGTGGGATGGCCTCAACGAATTGCGTTCGCTATCAGTGCTACCGAAACAAGACTTGCACAACAGAGGGTAAAACATGGCTGCTCCACATTTGTGATGTTTCGTCTGGTCTCCCGTCCTTAGGACCAAATCCGTAGGCATTAAAAATGCGTTTACCGTCATGCCAATAGACAGACTTCGCTCTGAATGGGAGCCCTGCATCTTCTCCGCGGAGGTCGTCCTATTCTCAGCGTCAGTCTCCTAGACAATTAGCACTACAGTCTTCCCATATTAGACTGTGTTTTGAGTCCACGATGAAGTGTTCTTTTACGTCAAAAGGCAGACGCGAATGGCAGAGCATACCTTAAAACTGTCGTGATATTTCTCTTTGATTCTTTGAAGGTGCTCTTCGTAAATGATCTAATGAGACAAACAAAGGAGCTCAAGGCAGAGATCAAGTTGCTGGCCGTGGAGTGCCATGATTTCATGCAGCTGGGAGACGTAGAAGCTGTTGAAGAGAGAACAGTCTATCTTGGAGAAATTGAAGAGAAGCTGAAGAAGTGTTTTGAGAAACAAGAGCTCTTTAACAGTCGTGAAATGGTTGTTAATTCCTTTCATGCTTCATTTGTAGGAAATAGGTCCATGGTTTGACACTTTTTCTAGCGTTTGTAATAACAAAACTTACTCCTTAGGTGTGATGCTTGTGATGCGTGAGATGGAAGTGAGCCTTCAGTTTCTCGTATAGTAGCTGTTGTTGGACTAGATAAGGTCTGAGATAAGAACGAATCACTTGCGTTCCTAACAAGTTTAGGAGTCACAGAGGATACACCAAAAGCGACATGGTTGACGCACATAAAGTATCGTCACGTAGCTAATTATGTCGTACTTGCTGAGCGCTGAGAGTTGATTTAACCGATCGCATGGTTGACGCAGATATTCGACCTTATGCTCACAGAATTCCCGGAGTTGGACTCCCTCAACGCCGAGTTTGAGAATTATGGTTTAATCTGGCACACAGCGTGGGACTTTCTGAAAATTCTTCCCGCTTGGATGGACGGTCCTTTCTCGAATTTAAATGCAGAAGAAGTGCAAAACAATGTCGAGATGTGGTATAAGAATTCTGCTAAGTGTTCGAAGGTCCTGATAAATGAAGCAAAGATAGTAGCAGAGGAAATGAAGAGACGGGTGGAACAATTTCAGGTAAAATATGCACCCATACTCCAGCCCGCTCTGTTATTTTGCTCTCTATCGGTGGTTACGTCACATCGCCTCCTTAGACATCATTGACAACAGTGGATGAAGAAGCGTATAGGTCTGCATTTAAAGGGTTTTTATCATTACGGCAACGTAACATAGGTGGTCTTTCCTTACACTGAACCAGCAAGTAACCTACATCGAGGTTGAAAACGTTCTTATAAATACTTCGAGTAATTCCTCGTTGTATTAACAGGAGAATGTGCCCATGATTTGCGCTCTCCGCAACCCTGGTATGCGAGATCGCCACTACAAGATGTTGAGTGAAAGATTGGGTTTTGAAGTGCGATCGTCGCCATCATTTACTGTCAACGCAGCTCGACAACTGGAACTCCAGAAGTATATGCCGATTCTTGATGAAGTCAGTAACTCCGAAAATTTTCCATACCCTACATATATTGGTGCATTATTTAAGTGAGCCGGTATTCGACTAAGAAAAAGCTGTGTCATGTCTGATTGCTATTCGCTGGAGAGTTCACTTAGAAGTTGTGAGTTTCAGAGTCCTCATTCCTCGTGATTTACAGGTGAGTGAGTTCTCAACCAAAGAGTATGGAGTCGAGCAGAATCTGGACAAAATGCAGAGTGCATGGACAGGGGTAAAGTTTGAATACACTGCATGGCGGGGGACTGGAACGTCCATATTGCGCGGGGTGGATGATCTACAAATGATGCTTGAGGAGCATCTTGTCAAGACACAATCAATGCAAACGTCGCCCTATATTGGGCCTTTTGAAGATCGTCTGAAGCTGTGGCTTGTAAAACTGAACCTCGTTCAAGAGGTAAGGACAGGATGGTATACACATTGCGTAAGTATTGTGATTGCTATATTCTCGTCTGTATTTCTTTTCGCATTATATCACCTTTTGAAGGTAGCCCTTAAATACATTAGATAAAACTGAAAGCCCGGGTGAAGTATTTTGTTGTAAGGAATTCTACTGGACATGCTACATGCGACGCTACGTTAACTTTATGAAGCAAGATGATTGTTCGAGTTGAATTTCTCATGTCCGCGTGAATAATGTACATGTGTGTTTTGTTTTCTTCAGTGTTTGGATGAATGGTTGAAGTGCCAGCAGGCTTGGATGTATCTTGAGCCTATATTTACTTCAGAAGACATCATGCAACAAATGCCTGTCGAGGGTCGCCGATTTAAAGCAGTAGATGCATCATGGCGAAAGATCATGGAGAAGCTGACGAAGAACCCAGAAGTGCTGATTGCAGGAGCCGATGAAGAACTGCTCGCCACTTTCAAAGATAACAACAAACAGCTAGACAACGTTAACAAGGGATTGAATGACTACCTCGAAACGAAGCGTCTCGCCTTTCCCAGGTTAATTAACTATCGGTTGCTTGAAGATTGAAACCGAGGAGGGTGCTGTAGTTTATTGTTCTGAGCTCTTCTGAACTAACTTACTTAACTATGTTTGACCTCGAGCCCTAATTCAAGTACAAAGTATACTGCGAAGATACCGCTTCTGCTCCTATTACCCATTTACTACGAATTGGTATAGCTATGTGATTAATATGTCCTGGTGCAAGTACAAGCATGCTCCATTGAAGTTTATGATTTCTGGTATATCACATTCTGTTACTAAAGATCACGTACTGTGCGTAAGATTTGTGGTCTTTTTATTTCTTCCTTTTCGGTTTGTTACTCTCTTTATCCTGGCTCCTTTATCTGTTCTATGTGTTATACGTGTTGATTCACTCACTCTTTCCACTAGCGTTATCTCAGATAATGACTTCAGTTTTTGGATTACCAGTGATTGATACGAATTAATATTCTCATACCTGCACAGCACTATTGAGGTGCCGATGTTTCTGATTTCAACACTAAATCTGGATGAATCAGGCTAAAAAGGTTTATTTTACGCAGATTCTACTTCTTGTCAAACGATGAGCTGCTGGAGATCCTAGCAGAAACAAAGGATCCACTTCGTGTACAGCCATTCTGTAGGAAGATATTTGAGGGTATTCATCGTTTGGTTTTCGAACCAAACCTTGACATAGTTGCAATGCTAAGTGAAGAAGGAGAGAGGGTGGATTTCATATTTCACTTCAATCCGAAAACTGCACAAGGTGCTGTCGAGAAGTGGCTGATTGAGGTACATCTATCTAACAAGACCTTGTCTGCATTTGAGCACATTGTTGGATTTGTTCTCGGATGTAGACAAACACACAACAGCATTAGCGGCATCTCGGTGGAAGATGCGGGGCTTAAGTCCTGTTGTGATCACGACGTCAATGAGGGGGCCATCAGTAGAGCTTGCGCTTAAGCCAGAAAAATGATTCAGGGACTAAACCAGAAATAACCTTCTTCTTGGATCAGTCGATCAATCCATTTTCAGCTACGCCAATGAGTGATTTTGGCCATGATCATCTCCAAGGAAAATTTCCCACTTTCTTGTGATCTTTGAAGCGTAAGAGATCCCTGACTAGTGTAGGCCTGCCTTGGATGACTCGCACTGATATCCTATTCTGATATGCAAACGAAGACAGCATCAACGGACCACTTCTACGAAATTGGGGTGGATCATTGTGAGAAGCAATTTTCTTGTCCCATCGGGGACATGCTCCTTCCTTAGCGACACTTAGCACGTTATATGAGAAGCTAGTAAGAACCGCTCATTCTTAGGATTCGTTGTCCATCGGGATTGATTTTTGTGGGTTTTAGAGTGTATCTAGTCATTCTTCCTGGACTTTATTCCCGTTTGTTGATCAAGTTGTAGTGAATCGTACTATGCTGTCTCCGTTGCCTTTACATTACCGATGAGAGGGACGGAAGTCACTTGGTTCTCGCACTCCGGTTAAGAACAAGAACGTGAGCAATGTCAGTTGTTACTAGCATGTAGTTCTGGTACTGGTAAGCTCGGTGAAGCTAACACTCCAAGCCTTCAGGTGGAAGATGCGATGAGAACAAGTCTGCAAGATGTGTGTAGAAGGGCATATGAAGCGTATGCTATCTCAGAGAGGATCCACTGGGTTATAGATTGGCCTGGTCAGATCGTGCTTTGTGCCTCACAAATATACTGGACTCAAGAGGTGACTGAGAGCATACGCAAAGGAACTCTTGGAGTATACGAGCAAAAGTGCACAACTCAGCTTCAGGGCATTGTTGAAAAGGTGATGGTCTTAGCTATCTCTTTTATGCCTACCTACCCCATAATAAATCCTTGTAGATATATTGGCTCTTTACATGATCAATGATGAAATCAACTACACTTTGACCAATAAATATCGAGGATACTTTTCATTACTCTAATCCTCACTTGCAGCTACGATTTAATAGGAATGCTTGCTCAGCACTGTGTGAATGATGGTGATGAGGATTTACATCTCAGTGTGTTTCACTATATCATGCGTTGTCCAGTCTTACGTGAGGATAGAACCGTGTTCTAAGAACGAGTTCCATATTCATACACTGATTACATATGCAGCATGCATGTCTGACTGATGGTTATGAAGGATTTACTTCTCATGCCAGGTTCACTATGTCATGTCTTTTCCAGTCTTACGTGGGTATAGAACCTTGTTCTATCGAATGGATTCCATATTCATACCATATATATGCAGAATTACTAGAAGCTGTTACGTGCACCTGCACAGAGACCTTTCTAGTGCTGACTTACTTTTGTTGGATTTATGATGCATTTCACGCAACATTGCAGGTCCGAGGAAGTATCACTAGTCTGGAAAGAAAGACTATCTGTGCACTGATTGTGATTGATGTGCATGCTCGTGATGTCGTGAAGGAATTAGCAGATGTCAGCTTGTCTGATGAGGCTGATTTCGATTGGATCTGCCAGCTCAGGTAGACCCTTATTACCTGAGGCTTTTGACAAGCATGCCAGTGTCGTATTCTGCCCGTCTTTTTGTAAAGCCTTATAAGGGGACATTTGGTGTAAGAATTTTCAATCCTAGACCTGGATACCGCACAAAATACGAAAAAGTAAAAGTAGGGAAAATCTAAGCTGGGAATAAGGTGCGGAAGTTCGCGAAATGAAGAAGAATGAATGTTGGTGTTGCACTCCAGGTACGGTTATGAGGAAGGAATTGTGATGGTGCGGATGATCAATGCAGCCATAGCCTATTTCTACGAGTACTTGGGAAATAGTACACGCCTTGTCATCACACCCTTAACAGATCGTTGTTATCGAACGCTGATGGGAGCTCTCCATCTCAATCTTGGGGGAGCACCTGAGGGTCCGGCAGGTAAGAGACTTTGCTGATGGTTCTTACTCTTACCATGAATGGAAAAATAAGATGCGGTCTCAAGATCTCTACAACACTCCTTCAGACAATCTCTAGGGAGTGGTTGTAGAATACACTGTTGAAGTGAAAGATAGGAGCAATATGCCTAACGATCCTACAACATGAAGTCTTGCTTTAAACACCAGTATGTGAACTTATTCACATTACAGTCAGCGCTCATGCAAACTTCTTGCAAACCTCCAATATCTTTAACAAATCACTTGAAACGCTTGAGATCAGTTGTTTAAGTACTAGTCATGCACGTGATCTGCGAGCACAGGCCTTAATTTAGTGAAAGTTTTGCACCTACAACTTTCAAAGTTTTCTATTTCCTCGACGACCCAACCGGACAAATCTGGATTTTGCAGGTACGGGGAAGACAGAGACAACAAAGGATCTTGCTAAAGCAATTGCTATGCAGTGCGTGGTCTTCAATTGTTCAGACGGTTTGGATTACCTCGCCATGGGAAAGTTTTTTAAAGGATTAGCCAGCTCCGGTGCTTGGGCTTGTTTTGATGAGTTCAACCGTATTGATCTTGAGGTTTTTCTCTTTATCAACACAGAAAGTTCCTAAAAGTTTTGTTGCTGATGCTCTTGACCTCCTTATTGAGTTTGCGCACTTATTTTAATAGAAGTGAGAGGCAATTCCAAGGAACTTCCATCAGTCCTTAACCCAGATGCGTATCAAACAGGTGCTGAGTGTCATAGCTCAACAGATATTGACCATACAGCGAGCGAAGGCAGCACATTTGAAACAATTCGACTTTGAAGGCACGAAAATATCGTTGAAACCAACGTGTTCGGTATTTATCACAATGAATCCTGGGTATGCAGGACGCTCAGAGTTGCCAGATAATCTGAAAGCTCTATTCCGAAGTGTGGCAATGATGGTTCCCGATTATGCTTTGATTTCGGAAATTACTCTCTATTCATTTGGTTATCTTCAAGCCAGAGAACTCGCAAGAAAGCTTGTGGCCACCTATCGGCTTTGCAGGTCAATGGCTGATACTTTCACTTTTCAAGTTAGTACGCAATACTCTAGCGACGTTGATTCAATCCTCAGTAAGAGTTCGAGGATTGCACCTATCTTACGGCACAAAATGAAAGTTGTCTGACAGTTGAATAATTTTGCGTAGAACTCTTCCGGTAGTTTCTAAATCTATTACTTCCTAACTATTGACATCTTTCTACGTGGTACAGCGAACAATTATCAAGCCAAAATCACTACGATTATGGCATGAGAGCTGTTATTTCAGTTCTTAGAGCAGCCGGTGCTGTCAAGCAGAAATATCCTAATGAGAAAGAGGACGTCCTGATGCTTAAATCGCTTAAAGACGTGAACTTGCCCAAATTTCTTGCTCATGACATACCGCTGTTTGAGGGAATCCTTATGGATCTGTTTCCAGGAGTAAGTTTACCACCCCCAGACTACGATATTATGGAGAAACATGTCCGCTTCAACTGCGATAGATGCAATCTTCAACCAACGAGCGTATTTCTAGAGAAGGTGAATCCAGATCTCACATATCGTATTGCAGACACCTACCTTTTGTTTCTGGCACTGTCTTTATCTCTAATTTAGAGAAGCATCTGATATTCTTCTTCCACTAAAGTGGCACATGAAGTCACTCCGCATAAGGGGTTGACAAACCACAGCAAGACAGGAGAGTAAAGTGATGCATGCCACTATTTGTCGACTTAATGCGCACTAATTAGAACTGGTGTTTTATGGACTGCATTTAGTTCACAGGAAGAACTACCAACAGACTTACTCTAATGCATCCATTTTCTGTGCGCAGATTTTCCAGCTATATGAGATGATTCTCGTCAGACATGGATTGATGCTTGTTGGTTATTCTTATGGGGCCAAGACTGAGTGCTACAGAATTTTAGCAGCTGCCCTGACAGATATGAAAGCTGCAAATGAGAATGAGCTCATAACAAAGTGTTATATAGTCAATCCCAAGTCAATCTACATTGGACAACTTTATGGGCAGTTCGATCCTGTCTCACACGAGTGGACAGATGGTGTGCTCGCTAAACAGTTTCGAAACGCAGCCGTTGAGCCTACACCAGACCGCAAGTGGATTATCTTTGATGGTCCTGTTGATGCGGTGAGAGACTTTCGTCACTTGCATTGTCACTTTGTAGTTGTCTCTGTGTTCTCTTTGTCTGAATCTTGGAAAAAGATGTGGCGGTAGAAGATTGGTATATTAAAGTCTAGATGGAATTATGGATTTTCTCCTAATTCATTTTATGCAACAAGTGATGATACCGAAGGTTGACAATATCTGGAAGTAAATTGTCATGACAGGTATGGATTGAGAACATGAATACCGTGCTAGATGACAATAAAAAGTTGTGCTTGATGAGTGGGGAGATCATACAAATGTCGCCTCCCATGAATCTCATATTTGAAGTGCAAGATCTTGCTGTTGCATCACCAGCTACAGTGAGCCGCTGTGGGATGGTCTACGTAGAACCAAGCCAGATCGGCTGGAAACCTCTTAAAGTATCCTGGTTGAGGACGATGACAGAAAAGTATAGTCAGATTGGAGAAAACATGCAAATGGTCGATGCTATGACAGAATGGCTCTTGGATCCATGCATAGATATTGTGAAGAAGTACTGCAAGGAACCGGTTCCAACGTCACTCATTAATTTAGCAAAAAGCTTCATGAATTTATATGAGAGTCTCCTCGATGAATTCAAAACACCTGTGATTAAAGTAAAAAGAGGTTCACAAGTATCATCGGCTGTGGAATATGAGGGTTTACCCGCTCCCAAAGGTGAAGACGCGATAGTTTGGTTACAAGGCTTGTTCGTTATGGCGCTCATTTGGTCCATAGGAGCCTCAATCGATGGAGAGGGGAGATCGAAGTTCAATGTTTTCTTACACAGGCTCCTTGCAAAAGAGGACGATTTGGGTGTTCAGCTGAGTGCTGGGATGGAAGTTAAAAAACCGGAGTTTCAGTTCCTTGCGCTATTGCCTGTAGCCGGCTCCTGCTACGACTTCACTTTCGCCAAAGCAGAAATGACATGGAAAAATTGGATGGAAGTTGTGGATCGGCGAGGTCCATTACCTGATGCCCAATTTAACGAGATTGTGGTTACAACCATAGATGTAGCTCGCTACTCGATCCTGTTGGTACTGCTGGTTACACACCACAAACACGTACTCTTTGGTGGTCCCACAGGAACAGGTGAGTAAAGCGAAAGTTCGTCTCTTTGGTTAGAACATTCGATATCAAGCCTTCTGTAATGGTTTGAAATTATCCCCTAAGTTGTTATGTCCGCAGTGAAGAGGTGTCCGAAGGTAAACGTAAACGCTGTTACCAAGTAGTAGAATATCGGACAAAAAAGTTGCTTCTGGAAGTAGGTCATGATATTTGATGCTCTTGCTGGATTTGTGGAGCGGCTTTTGAGACCTATAGGCTGGGAGAATGGTTCTAGTCTATCCACTATTTCTGATTGCTCCACTATCTATTTCGCTGATGTGGCTCATTGGTTTTGTAGGGAAGACTGTGTATATCAAATATCAGCTAACTCAAGGTCTTGACAAGAATTTGTTCAGAAATATTATGATGACGTTCTCTGCCCAGACCAACGCCAACCAGACCCAGGTTAAATTACTTCTTGTAGCACGATGCAGATTATTTTTAAAAGAAATATCGTAGCTTTGTCTGCTGATGAATCATTGTATCGGAGTATTAGAGGCATACCAACTTAAGATGCTGCCGGTCTTCTGGTTTCTGCTATCCTTCTCATGTTTCTTTAATAGTGTCTGTAGGGTACAAATATTTCTGTAACTCTGAAGGCAGATATAGAATCATGAGGCTAATCCAGTCCCACTTCCAGAGGTCTGATCTCTAAACAGCTCTTATTATTTGAGGTCATTCGTCCGTGCAATAGCATTACGATCAACCCCAAAGCCGTCAGCGTTGGGGCACATGCTTATGTAACTTGCTTCTGCAATCAGGATATCATCGATGGCAAGCTGGACAAGAGACGGAAGCAAGTGTATGGGCCCCCTGTAGGATCTAGATGTGTAATATTCGTTGATGACTTGAATATGCCGTCCCTCGAAACTTATGGTGCCCAGCCTCCTATCGAGATACTTCGTCAGTGGATGGATCATGGTGGTTGGTAAGCCTTGTGTACTCCATCGTGATACAAGTCAGGAAGGTCGGAATTTGAATTTCTGGTCTTTTCTTATCACTGTAAAGAATTAGGACTTTCTATTCCACATGACCTACTTGAAATACAGCTCGCATATCAACGCTGGTCTACAAAGTGTACTCACCTAAGCTAACAAGTGGTCAACTCTCTGGGACGTAATTCAAGAGCATTTTTGTGTAGTTATCCGTGAATTTAGGTCTCAAATCTCTCTCACTTTTGATCTTAAGCTCAGTCGGATCCAATCCTGAGGATCATAGAGGACCAGAACATCTAGAGACTCTTGGACACATACTCAGTTACGTCCTCAAGATCATGTGGATCTGCATATCGTAATGGCATTGCTCCATGCCGGACTTCAGGATCAGAATATAGTGCTGCCTACCACAGTACACCTTTAACACACACCATAATACTGAGCCGTCGCATAATACTCTATTAGTTGGAAACTTTTCGCTCCATAGAGTGATCAAGTTAAGTGTGAGTGGTCGTTATTGCAGAAAATCTCAGTCCAGCTATTTCAAAAATAGAGCCCCTAGAGTAGGTCAATAATATAGCGATTACTGCAGATTATGGGGTTTGATATCAATGTTCCCATTTCTCATACACCCACTCTTGCAGGTATGACCGAGAAGAAAACTGTTTTCGCCAGATCGTGGATATACAGTTTGTGGCTGCCATGGGACCACCTGGTGGTGGACGCAATCATGTGACACCTAGATACTTACGACATTACAACTTGCTCTACATTATTGACTTTGATGATGGCAGTCTAACCACTGTTTTCGAAACGATTATTGAATGGTGGGCCAGAAAATGTCGTATGGCACACGAGGTAAAGTCTTAATCTATCAGAAACTTAGTTGACATCGTCTATACCCATGTCTGTCGGACATAACGACTTCAGTAAAGAGCCTGAAACGCTGCTTTGAACGTACGTTCTTGTTGCCTGATATATGGAGGGTTCATAATTCGAAGTTTCAAACCACTTGCAGATGAATGTCAATGGAAAACTATTGGTGGCTACAAGTATTGACATTTATCGGGCCATTCAGCGGGAGCTTCTACCAACTCCTGCCAAATCTCACTATACATACAACATGAGAGATTTATCAAAGGTGTTCCAGGGTTTATCCCAGGTGAATACTGTTGCGGACAAAAAAGCCTTAATTCGGCTTTGGTGTCATGAAGCCTTGAGGGTTTTCCATGACAGACTCGTGAATGACGAAGACCGAACTTGGTTCATGGAGTATATGCAAGGGAAAGTGGAAGAGAAGCTGACCGTGAAATGTGACTACGTCTTTGGAGTGGAAGGTGGAGTGAAAGAGATCAACCGGGCTCTGAAGATCTTATCGTATGGAGATATCATGGACTCAACATCTGTCCCTAGAAAGTAAGTTCATTGCCTGCACAAACGTTTCAAGTATTTTCCTTTGGTTCACCCAGTGATAAGAATTGTCCTCACCTTACTAGCAGGTCTCACATTGACTTTGAAAATGGCAGCAGCATTACATCATCATTTAGGGGCGCTTAATCTGCCCATTCAACAAGGCTACTGCGCGCTGAACGTAGTGTGCTCTCTTTCGGTATTATCCACATTTTGGAAGGTTTGAGTCTGGTTGTCAGCCATTAGTCCATCAGTTATTGCTAGGTTCACGCGAACTCTGGGTAAGTCTAACGAGCGGCATTTCTTACCAACTCCATCCGTGTTATTCACTTACAGTTCTATCACATGTTTGAAGCATAGTGAACTAACTTGTCGTGTGGATCCTCACAATTGTTCATTTAAGTTTCTGTGAATTTTTCGTTGGTATATATTTTGCTTGAAGAATACTTAGGGGCTCTATATTTACTTCGTTCATGGAGGGACAGTGGATTAGGTAGTAAAATAAAGAAAAGTAAACATTTTATGGGGTATGCTCGATGAACCTTTACTTTAAGCTCATCCCAATCTTCTTTCTTGGTGGAGAAATTTATTCAGTTGGGTTCCGGATCGATGTACTCCCTAATATTTGGTTTTGATAGGTATATTCTTTAATAGGTATATCTGTAAGGACGGTCAGATGTGGGTATGGAACTGGGCTGTTTACAACGATTTCTG
Organism: Lunularia cruciata; assembly: GCA_948567375.1. Lineage (NCBI taxonomy): Eukaryota > Viridiplantae > Streptophyta > Marchantiopsida > Lunulariales > Lunulariaceae > Lunularia > Lunularia cruciata. Next base: position 8,270,366 of record OX419755.1, on the reverse strand, counting down.
TTTTCCTTTACTCAATATCTTCCAAGGGTAAAAGCTACTCACTCAGTAGAATTCTAGTCCTACTATCCCCGCATGTTAGACAGGAACCTTGAGCCTTAAGGTGGTTTCTGCTTTCACTGCAAATTGTGCATTCAATCATTGATCAATCATCAATCGAACATTGATCACAACTCCTGTCTCTTGATTCATCATTACAACAAACTGATATCCTGCGCTGCTTTAACGCTTAAAATTTTCCATCACAATGTTTCTACCATTAAATAACGGCTTGTTTAGATAGACCTTCTTAGATCCATTGGACATAAAGTAACTGTGCCTATCTGTATCTGTATCGTGTACTCTATATATGAGTTGAATGTTCCACATTGTACAGGTATGAAGAAATTCCGAACCAAGAGTTGCTTCTGACAGCAATGAATGAGCGTTTGAAGGAGTTCAACGCACAAACTCGAAACCCTATGGCTCTGGTCCTCTTCACTTATGCTTCTTCGCATGTCCTACGGATCAGTCGAATCATCAGACAACCTTTTGGTAATGCTTTGCTGGTAGGCTTCGGTGGAGTTGGCCGCCAATCTCTAACAAAGCTCGCGACCTTTATGGCAGGCTTTAGCATTTTTCAAGTGCAGATCAGCAAAATGTACGGGGCTGTTGAATGGGAGGATGATCTCAAGGTAATTCTGATTACCTCCGGGATGTTTGAGCATATGTATTTTAGGAACTGTTAAAGTGTTGATGTTTAATGTGTCATGGTGATGTTGATGGACTCCTGTTGACATAGGGGGATACAAGGGTAAATCCCAGTCCTCATAGACAGAAATTAAAAAGTTTAGAATGCCTTTTGCTTTCGATGTATTAACACCATGACATGATCCACTGATACTCATCGAGGGCACTTTCTTTGCACTAATCCTCGCCTGCAGGTACGCACGAACAGGAGACCTTGACTATGTGTGAGTGACAGTTATTAGGATCTACTTCTCATACTTTGTTCACCATGTCAGGTCTTGTCCACTCATACGTGGGTATACAACAGTGTTAAAGAACGGGTTCCATATTCATACACTCAATATGTACTTTAGCAACTGCTTATTAAATCCTGAAGTGTAGGTGTGTGTACATTGCACTGTATGAGGACTTAGGGATTGACCATCTTCCTTGGGGATAAGCTACTGCACACTACTGTCTTTTTCTGACCGGAAGTCGCAAATGCAAATGGAAGAGTTTTAACTTGCGTTACCTTTGACCTTGGATTCAGCTAGTGCTGAAGAAAGCAGGTGCGGACAATGTCCCAACCGTGTTCTTATTCAGTGACACGCAAATAAAAATGGAGCGATTTCTTGAAGACATTAACAACATTCTCAACACGGGTGAGGTAAAAGGCTTCACAATCCCATACTCAAACAGAGGCAAGGTAATACATCCATAAATTTGGCGTTTTATGTTAGAATTAAGTAATTTTTAGTTTAGGGCACAGTGGAGCATATACACTTCCTGTGTTCAGTCAAATACCACCTTTGTTTATATTTTTTTATATAATTGAGTTCTTAGACTTAAAGCTAATTTTTTCTACAAAAGTCATCCCTAGCACCTTGGTTTATGTGTATTCTGTATTTATCCGGGCTAAGTTGTATCTTATTCTAGATGATATGAGTAATAGGGAATGATAGGGAGTTGAGTATTGTTGTGTGCAATCAAGTGTGGTTACTCTAGTAAGACCGAGAGAGTGGTAGGATGTCCGATGCATAGAAGTCAAAACGATAGATGATAATAATAGTACTCACAATTTGCTCTATCATTGATCTCTCGTTTGAAGATCGGCTTCTGTCCTCATTTCTCAATATCATTGATGCGAGCGTTGAAAGAGGGATAACATTCTTACTCCTTTTGAGTTGCACATGAGAGAGCAACTGAGTTTGCCATGATACTCATGAGCTTTTGAACAGAAATTCGATACGAGGGGTACTGATATTGGCTCAGCTACTTCGGCACTGCGTTTTGCACTTATGAAGTTGGACGGGCTTTTGTTGAGATTTACTGTGACCGCCTTCTGCTTCCTTCAGGTGTTTAGCGTTCTAGGACTCGGGCGTTTGTAGCGCATGTTGCAATATAATCTGTTAGTTGTGATAATCTCTAGTTTAGTGACTAGATACATGACTAGGCTAGATACATGATTAGGCTAGATACACGATTAAGGTGAAGTGAAGGCGCAGCCCTAATTAGGGCTCTGCAAAGCAACCTGCTAGAGCTTGCTTGTGCATATATATGAGTGCTCTCTGCTCATGTTAAGGTAAGCTCTCGTACAAGGATCATTCCCAGCACCTTGTACCTTGTTTAAGGTGTGTTCTATGCTGCTTCCCACTGGGGTACCTTTCATGCTGCGTGAGTGCTGTTGTGTACTATCTTTGAAGGCTCTGAGAGAGAGTGAGTTGAATATTGCTGAGTGCAATCAGGAGTGTCTACTCTGGTGAGACTAGGAAGCTGAGTGCTAGGATGTCTGATACATCAGAAGTCAGAATAACTGAGGATAGACCATTTACTTCAAAGACTAGGAAGAAAGGTTCTCATCAGGTTATGGGCGCACAATCACCATTGGGGTTTGTTAGTTGTGATAATCTCTAGTTTAGTGACTAGATACATGACTAGGCTCGATACATGATTACACTAGATACATGATTAGGCTAGATACATGATTAGGGTGAAGTGAGGGCGCAGCCTCAATTAGGGCTCTGCAAAGCAACCTGCTAGAGCTTGCTTGTGTATATATATGAGTGCTCTCTGCTCATGTTAAGGTAAGTTCTCATACAAAGATCATTCCTAGGACCTTGTACCTTGTTTAAGGTGTGTTCTATGCTGCTTGCCACTGGGGTACCTTTCATGCTGCGTGAGTGCTGCTGTGTACTATCTTTGAAGGCTCTGAGAGAGAGTGAGTTGAATATTGCTGAGTGCAATCAGGAGTGTCTACTCTGGTGAGACTAGGAAGCTGAGTGCTAGGATGTCTGATACATCAGAAGTCAGAATGACTGAGGATAGTCCATCTACTTCAAAGACTAGGAAGAAAGGTTCTCATCAGGGTTGATAGGAGAACTCAGAGAACTAGAGAAACTAGGAAACACTAATTACAAAGCCTGGGCTTTGGATGTGAAGTGTATCCTAGACAGTTATGACTGTTTGGACTTGGCATTAGAAGCTCATGATATAGATGAGCTTGAGTCCAACAAGGAGGAGAGAATCAAGCATTCTACTACTAGGAGGTTTCTGCTAAGGGCTATGCAAGAGCCAGTCAGAGACCTAGTAGACACTTATGCCTGGAGTTGGGAGATCTGGCTCAAACTCAAGAATTTTTACTCTGTTGAGAGGCTGGAAAGTTCCAGTAGGATCTGGGATGGGATGTGGAACACTAAACTTGCAGATGGTGAAGACTTTACTTTGCACTTGTCAAAGTTACAGAAGGTCTTCAAGAGTGTAAAGGAGGATGTGTGTCCACTTACAGAGAAATATGAGATCAACCATCTCTTGAGGACTCTCCCTCCAAGCTACCAGCCTATCAAAGTAGCTCTAAAAGTTCTACCTGTTGAAGTTGTCACATGGGATTATGTGATAAACAGATTGCTGGTGTTTAGCAGAGACAGAGAGGACCTAGAGATGAAGTTTAATGATTTGGGAGATTCTGCTCTGTTCAGTGCTTCTTCTCAGTCAAGGAGAGTGCCAGATAGAAGAGTGAGCAAACCAGAGCAATCGAGAGTGAGTAAATCTGGTAAAGGAATTAGTTGTGTTGCTAACATGATCTGTTATTTCTGTCATGAGAAAGGTCATGTTGCACCTATATGTCCCAAGAGAGGAGAAAGGAGAGAACGAGAGCTGAAGAAGGTACGCAAGGGACCTCAACCAGTAAGGGGTCAAAAATTTCCGAGTTCAGCTTACAACACAGAGGAGTGCAATGAGATAAAAAGCGATGAGGAGGGGTACTCAGCAGAAGAGCTAGATTGTGGAATGTTAGCAGAATCGCAGTTGTCCACAAACAGTTCTGGATGGTTCTTGGATTCTGGAGCCACCTCTCATATCTGTTACCAGAAGGAGCTGTTCTCAACTCTTCAAACTCTGAAGATTCCCAAGAGTGTTCGTTGTGGACCTGGGATTCTGAATCCAGTGTTAGGAACTGGCAAAGTTCCTATTGCCTTCATGGGAAGATCTAACACAAGTTCTTGTAAGAGCTATTTGGAAGATGTGCTCTATGTTCCAGATTACAGCAAGAACTTGATATCAGTACATAGCCTCATGGAGCATGGAGTGGATGTTCTGTTTGAAAGCAACAGAAATCATTGCACTTTGAAGAAAGGAGAGCTGGTCCTTGGATATGGCACTGCCAGAGGGAAGCTGTTCAAGTTGATGGAAGCTGATTGTTCTGATTCTGCATTGGTAGCAGAAAACAGAAATGATATCCATCTCTGGCATTTGAGGTTAGGGTACTTGTCAGTGCAAAATCTATATGCTTTAGAGAAGGTAGTGGATGGGTTGAAACTGGCTCCCAAAGGAAAACTCGAGTTTTGCATTGGATGTGCAGAAGGTAAGGAACACAAGGCTCCTATCCCCAAGAAATCTTCATCTAGAGCTTCTGGTCTTCTAGATGTCATACATTCTGATGTATGGGGATACATGACTGAGAAGTCATTGAGTGGAGCAGCCTACTATATTTCCTTTGTGGATGATTACAGTAGAAAGAGCTTTATCTATCTCATGAAAAGCAAGGATGAAGTGCTGCGAAAATTCCAGAAGTTTGTAGCCATGGCTGAGTTGCAGACTGGGAGGAAAGTCAAGCGATTGAGAACAGATGGAGGCAGAGAGTACAGGAATGAGGAATTCCTCTCCTTTCTGTCAGAGAAAGGAATCCTTCTTGACTGTACAGCCAGAGACAGTCCTGCAGAGAATGGAGTTGCAGAAAGGTTGAATAGGACACTGGTGGACAAAGCATTGGCCATGCTCCAACATGCCAAGCTGGAGAGAAAGTTTTGGGGTGCTGCAATTAGCACTGCAAATTTTCTTAGAAATATCAGTGGTACCACAGCATTGCAAGGAAGAACTCCTGAAGAATGCTGGAGTGGTAAGACACCTAATCTTTCAGCTTTGAAAGTTTTTGGATGTCCTGCCTATGTTCATATTCCCAAGGAGCAAAGGAGGAAGTTCACAAAGAAAGCTGAGAGAATGCTCTTTGTAGGATATGAAGAGGGACTGAAAGGATATCTTTGGGACAATCCTAAGTCTAGACAGATCATCAGAAGTAGGGATGTACTCTTTGATGAATTGAGGACTTGGAGTGAGAACAGTGATGAGTTGCAGAAGCAAGCTGATCAGTATGATCAGCCTGATCGACCTATCTTCCCAAGCTGCAGAGTCAGTTTTTCAGATAAATCATCAGAAGAGCAATCTCTACCTGAAGCTGATGGTTCACCAAAGGAGAGTCTGAAGGTGTACACAAGAAGGCCTAAACAGACGGTGGTATCTGATACTACAGAAGAAGACTCCCGCAGCCCTAATTAGGGTTAAGCAAAGTAACCCCCTAGGGTTTGTTGAAGTGTATATAAGAGTGCTTTCTACTCCTGTTTCAGTTAGTTCTTCAACAAGGGTGATTCCCAACACCTCTTCCTTGCATTTCGTGAAGTCCTGAGTTGCCTAACATCATCTCAAGATTATCTTTTGATATCTCAGTATTAGAGGCTACTAGTGCTGCGTGAGAGAACCTACTTGATGCTTGTGAGCTGTGATACAAAGAGAGAGGTCTAGTATTGCAGTAGTGATGTATGATATATCAGAGATAAGAGGGAGTGATAGACCTTCTATTTTAAAGAGTAGGAAGCTTGGTTCTTATCAGGTTATGGGCCCACAATCACCACTGGGGTTGATAGGAGAACTCAAGAGAGATAGAGAAACTGGGGAAGACTAACTACAAAGCTTGGGCTTTGGATGTGAAGACTATCTTAGACAGTTATGACTGTCTAGAGTTTGCATTAGAAGCTCATGATATAGATGAGCTAGAGGCAAACAAGGAGGAGAGAGTCAAGCACTCTACTACTAGGAGGTTTTGTTGAAGGCTATGGAAGAGCCAGCTAGAGACCTAGTAGATACTTATGTTTGGAGTTGGGAGATTTGGGAAAAAATCAAGAACTATTACACTGTTGAGAAGCAGGAGAGCTCCCATCCAGTCTGGTCTACAGCAAAGAACTTGGGATTGGAGGAAGGTGAAGATTTCATCTGTTATCTGTTAAAACTACAGAAGCTTTTCAAGTGTATCAAGGAGGACAGGGTTGTACTTACAGAGAAGTATGAGATCAATCATCTCTTAGATAGTCTTCCTTCAAGCTATGACTCTGTCCTAGTAGCTCTGCAAGTTTTACCTGTTGAAACTGTCACATGGGATTTTGTGATACACAAATTGCTGGTGTTGAGCAGACACAGGAAAGACAAAGGGCTGAAGTTATATGAGCAGGGAGATGCTGCTATGTTCAGTGCTTCTTCTCAGTCAAGAAGAGTGCTAGATAGAAGAGTGAGCAAACCAGAGCAAACCAGAGTGAGTAAATCTGGTAAAGGAGTTAGTACTGTTGATGACAGGACTTGTTATTTTTGTCATGAGAAAGGTCATATTGCACTCATATGTCCCAAGAGAGGACAAAGGAGAGAATGAGAGCTGAAGATGGTAGGCAAGAGACCTCAACTAGTAAAGGGACGAAAATCTGGGAGTTCAGCTTACAACTCAGAGGAGTGCCATGAGATAGTCAGCGATGAGGAGGGGTACTCAGCAGAAGAGCTGGATTGTGGAATGTTGGCAGAATCACAGTTGTCCTCAAATGGTTCTGGATGGTTCCTGGACTCAGGAGCCACCTCTCATATCTGTTATCAGAAGGAGCTGTTCTCAACTCTTCAACCTCTGAAGATTCCCAAGAGTGTTCGTTGTGGACCTGGGATTCTGAATCCAGTGTTAGGAACTGGCAAAGTTCCTATAGCCTTCATGGGATGTTCTGAAAAAGGCTATTTGGAAAATGTACTGTATATTCCAGATTACACCAAGAACTTGATATCAGTACATAGCCTCATGGAGCATGGTGTGGATCTTCTGTTTGAAAGCAAAACAAATCAATGTACTTTGAAGAAAGGAGAGCTTGTCCTTGGGTATGGTACTGCCAAAGGGAAGCTGTTCAAGTTGATGGAAGCTGATGGTTCTGATTCTGCATTGGTAGCAGAAAACAGAAATGATATCCATCTCTGGCATTTGAGGTTAGGGCACTTGTCAGTGCAAAACCTATTTGCTTTAGAGAAGGTAGTGCATGGGTTGAAACTAGATCCCAAAGGAAAACTAGAGTTCTGCATTGGGTGTGCAGAAGGTAAGGCACACAAGGCTCCTATTCCCAAGAAATCTTCATCTAGAGCTTCTGGTCTTCTAGATGTCATACATTCTGATGTATGGGGATACATGACTGAGAAGTCATTGAGTGGAGCAGTCTACTATTTTTCCTTTGTGGATGATTACAGTAGAAAGAGCTTTATCTATCTCATGAAAAGCAAGGATGAAGTGCTGCGAAAATTCCAGAAGTTTGTAGCCATGGCTGAGTTGCAGACTGGGAGGAAAGTCAAGCGATTGAGAACAGATGGAGGCAGAGAGTACAGGAATGAGGATTTCCTCTCTTTTCTGTCAGAAAAAGGAATCCTCCTTGACTGTACTGCAAGAGAGAGTCCTGCAGAGAATGGAGTTGCAGAAAGGTTGAATAGGACACTGGTGGACAAAGCATTGGCAATGCTCCAACATGCCAAGCTGGAGAGAAAGTTTTGGGGTGCTGCAATTAGTACAGCAAATTTTCTTAGAAATATCAGTGGTACCACAACATTGCAAGGAAGAACTCCTGAAGAATGCTGGAGTGGTAAGACACCTAATCTTTCAGCTTTGAAAGTATTTGGATGTCCTGCCTATGTTCATATCCCCAAGGAGCAGAGGAGGAAGTTCACAAAGAAGGCTGAGAGAATGCTTTTTGTAGGATATGAAGAGGGATTGAAAGGATATCTTCTGTACAATCCTAAGTCTGGACAGATCATCAGAAGTAGAGATGTACTCTTTGATGAATTGAGGACTTGGAGTGAGAACAGTGATGAGTTGCAGAAGCAAGCTGATCAGTTTGATCAGCCTAATCAATCTATCTTCCCAAGCTGCAGAGTCAGTTTTTCAGATAAATCATCAGAAGAGCAATCTCTACCTGAAGCTGATGGTTCACCAAAGGAGAGTCTGAAGGTGTACAAAAGAAGGCCTAAACAGACAGTGGTTTCTGATTATGATACTACAGAAGGTGACTCCCACAAGCAGACTGCAGATGCAGAATCTCTGAGTGAGACTCTAGAGATGTCAAGAGACAGCATGAATCTTCTGGGCACAGAGCCAAGAAGATCATAGAGGGATAGAAAACCTATTGACAGAGTTGGCTTTCTATCAGAAGAGATGTTAGATGAATCTTACATCTGTCATGAAGATTGTGATCCAGACACTTTATAACCAGCTATGCTCAGACCAGATTCGAGTCAGTGTGAGTTGACTGTAGCAGAAGAGAAGAAGTCTCTTCAGACTAATGGTACATGGGTACTAGCTGATTTACCACCAAGTAGGAAAGCAATTGGTTGTAAATGGGTTTTCGGGGTCAAGCATGGAGCTGAGAATGAGATCCTGAAGTACAAGGCAAGACTTGTTGCAAAGGGATTCAATCAGAAAGCATCGATAGATTATTCAGAAACTTTTGCACCTGTTGCCAGGTATGGATCTATTCGCATGCTTCTAGCTCTTGCAGCAGAGAGAGATTGGGAAGTGGAGCAGTTAGATGTGAAAATAGCCTTTCTCAATGGAAATTTGAGAGAGACTATTTACATGGATGTTCCAGATGGATATACTGAAGGCAAAGGAAAAGTATGCTTGCTTAAGAAGGTTTTATATGGTCTTAAGCAAACTCGTAGAACCTGGTATAAGAAACTAGACTCATACTTGAGAGAGCAAGATTTCAAACGAGCAGATTCTGACATGAGTGTGTATACTAGAGATGATGTATACATAGCTGTATATGTAGATGATCTATTACTGTTGGGGAACAGTGAATCTATCAAAGGAGTGAGAGATTTCTTGTGCTTTGTTTTTGAGATGACTATCCTTGGTCTTGTAAAACTCGTTTTGGGAATCAAAGTGAACAGAGACAGAGAAGCAAGATGGATCCGAATCAGTCAATTACCGTATGTGCGATCCATACTAGCTAAGTATCAGATGACAGAGGCGAATCTTGTCTCTACACCTCTTGATCTGGGGTGGAAGCACAGCAGAATCATATTGGGGAGGTGAATCATTGTAACAAAACGTTTTATCAGAGTGCTCTTGGTTCTCCGATGTTTATCATGGTCTGTACAAGACCAGATATATGCTATGCAATGAGAGCATTAGCTAGATATACTAGCAATCCTGCACAAGTACATTGGGAAGGTAAAAAGAGAGCATTCAGATACTTCAATCTTAAATGCATTCTTGGAGTACAGAAAGCAAGGGAACATACTTGCTTTGACTCTTGAAGCATAAATAGATGCTAGTTGGGAAGATGACACAGATAACAGCAGATTAACTAGTGGATATGTAATCATGCTTAGTGGTGGAGCAATCAACTGGCGTAGTAAACAACAAACATCTATTGCAATGTCTACTAGTGAGGCAGAATTTATGGTTGCCTCAAATGCTACTCAAGAAGTCATTTGGAACAAGAAACTTCTTAAGGAGTTGGGTTTTGAGGAGGAAAGTCCTACTACATTGTATTGTGACAATACAGAAAATATAGCACTCAGAAAAAATCCTGTACATCACCCAAGGGCTAAGCACATTGAGATCAGAAGAAGATTTGTCGAGTAGAAAGAAACGGAGAATGTAGTGAAGTTAGTATACTGTCCTACACAGGAGATGGTAGCAGATGTGTTTACAAAAGCATTAGCTAAAGATAAATATATAAAGATGTGTTGAAGAAATGGGAATGGTCCTAAACTTTCATTAAGTGAGTGTTAATTTAGTTAATCTTTAGTTAGTGATGTCTCTAGTTTCCTTTTAGGGTTTTGGTTTTTCCTCCAGAGTTATGTTAGATATATGATTAGGTTAGATACATGATTAAGGTAAAGTGAGGGTGTAGCTCTAATTAGGGTTTTGCAAAGTAATCTCTTGGGGCTTGCTTGAATGTATAAATGAGTGCTCTTTGTTCATGTTTAGTTAAGTTCTTCTACAAAGGTGATTCTCAACACCAACCCATAGTATTTTGTGAAATCTTGAGTTGCTTTACCTCACCTGAGGTGTGTTCTATGTTGTTTCTTAGATGGATGTTAGTATTGATGAGTGAGTGAACTTGCTTGTTACCTTTGAACTCTGATACATTGAGAGAGGCTTAGTATTCCAGTAGTGATGTCTAATACATCGGAGATTAGAGAGATTAATAGATCTTCTACTTCAAATCACTATTGATACATCGGAAATTAGAGGGACTAATAGATCTTCTACTTCAAAGAGCAAGATCAGAGGTCTCATCATAGGTTTTATTCTCCATTTGTTTTCACCGTAGGTTTTTTTTTGTTATTGTTAGATCAAAGGATTGACATATTGCTTAGTTGACATATCTTGTATTTCATCTCATTTGCATTTAATGAGTTCGAGATTCTCCGTTCTAGGAACGGTTTCTTTCTTCAATATCTTGACTACCTTTAATAGGTACTTCATGAGTTTTGGATCACTTGTTCCTAGAATGATTTCTGTTCTCATCTCCTAATATCATTGATGGGAGGGTTGAAAGAGCTAGACAAAGTAAGTTAACATAATTACTTGTTTTGGTATTTGACTGTTCAACCTTTTTTAGATAGTTAGTATTGTTTGGACTTGGTGTTAGAAACATTGTACAATTAAAATATGTTTTGTAGATGGTCAAAGATATAGTAAATAGTTAGTTATTCATGATAATTCTTGTTAGAGAAAGAGATGATGTACATGAGCAAATGAATGAATTTTTCCAAAAGGAAAAGATTGAGTTCATTTCTCTAAATTTAAAGCATTTGAAGCAAAAGATATTCATTTAAATATATCTAAAGAATTTAGAGTTTCAAAATGACTACTATAATCACATATAAACTTTTAGATTGTATTTGGTAAATTTTTTTCTAAGTATTTTGTAATTTGGGATTGAATTTTAGTTTTCTTTTTCAAATTGTAGTGAAATCTTTTCCTTTAATACATTCATAAATGTCAAATTAAAGGTTGAGCAAAACAATTAAAACTTTTACAAATTGAGATTTTTGTTTAACTATAAAATGTATTAAAATATAAAGATATAAAATATTTCTTTGATATGCAATTAATTTCAATTGACAATGAATTAAATAGTTATTTATTTTTCTCTCCTTGATAAATTAATTTGAAAGTTCTTATTAATTTGTAATATAGAAATATTTGACAAATATATTGATAAAGTACAATAGAAGCAATTGTTTGAATTTATTCGGTTAATACTTTTTTGTAAAACCAAAAGATCAAAGAAGATAACATGATGGAAATGAATTGTTGGAAGCTATTTGCTTAATATTTCATTGTAGTGGTTCGACAAACCAAGTAGAAAGTTAAATTGGAAATTATTCAGTAACTATTTCTTTGAAATTATGTAAACAAACCAAGTAGAAAGTTAAACTTAGTTGGGGAAGAAGGTTATTTTAGTAATAGAATATATTGTATTTTGCTTATGGAAAAAGATCATATATCACTTTGTTATTAAACAAAAATAAAAATAAATAACAAGAGTAATAAAGAAGAAGTCACATTTGGTAAACTAGAAATTATTTTTTACTATGCAAAATATTATAATAGATAGAGATAAGAAAAACATGTAATTGAAATTTTATAATAAAATCATTAAAAACTTCAAATATTTCAGGACAATTTTTTGAATGCAAAAGTAATTTTTTCACATTTATGAAAATAAAGAAATATTTTCTTTGCTTCAAGTGATGAACTTTTCACGACCAATTATTTTGGACTTTTGGATTCTATATTAAAAAGAAACAATTAGTAAGGTTTTTTAAGGTATCCATAAGAGGATTTTATGCACTTCTTTGTTAAATTTATTTAAAGAATACTTTATACCTTTTTCATTATACCCAAATTTAGTGATTTTTTGTTGTCTATTAATATGTGAAATGAATATTTATTTCTAAAATGGAAAATAAAATATTTTTTAGATAACATTTTAATGTATGGGTAGAGACGTGTGAAAGTAAACTGTCCAAATTATTGATTGTATAGATAATAGATTAAGTACAGAAAGACAAAATGATATGTTTATTTAGAGTCTTTAGTTAGAATATTTTTTTGAACTTTAGGAAGAAACTAGAAGATTGAAAATTAATCTAAATTTAATCTTTTATTGTTTAGAGAAAAAACCACATAAGAATAGAGTAAGAAAGAGACTGAATAGTATATTGTTGGTCAAAATGTTAGAAATGTTTTAATATGGTAAGTAAAATGTTGTTTTGAGATGTAAGTATCTTTATTGTTAAATTTTCAAAATTACCATTTAAAATTAGATTTTAAGAGAAAACATCTGAAAATTATTAAAGTAGAAAAAGATATGATAATTTTGTATTGAAATTTTTTTATTGTCATGTTCACTTCACTTTGCTCTAAAGTAGAAATTATCTTATTATATTATTTTAATACTCACCCGGGAATTTAGGACAATTCTCATATTTGCTGAACATGTTTTACATTTTTCCTTATTCAATGTCAATGACCTTTATATATTAGTAGACCTATGCATATACTTTAGAAGGGTGGGACCTATCATTTCTAGTTTAGAACAATAGATTCATTTCATAACAACTAGTCACATTGTTCTATTGTAAAATTTGTTCACTCAAATTCGAACGCTTTAGGAAGAGTCTTGTCCCATATGATTCCCTATGGAGCATTTGAGAATACTATGAATTTTATCACAATTATAAACATACAGTAAATGCTTGTTATTACTATTGTTCGACCACTAAGTATAATTATTTATCCACTAGTTGATTTATTATTCTCAAAATTAGATCTTCTATCAGTATATGTATATAGTATTAGAGTAAGAGCAAGTATCTTCTACATTAAACATTTAAACTAGTTTTGTACTTTAAACATGTTCAAATCCAAATTCTTGAAGAATTCTATTGTTCTATATGATTTCTTGTGGAATATTTGAAACTACCATGAATTTTGTATCAATAAAAAATGCAATAAATACTTGTTTTTTAGTACACCAACCCATTACTCTTCCACTAAGTATGATTACTTATACACTAGTTGATCCATTATTATCAAAATCATCTCCTTGACTAACATTTGTATGGGGTTCTAGAGTAGTAGCGGATATGTCTTATTGCTTCATGTGCTCTAGAAATTGTAATTTGAGTGCTTTTCAAATACTTGAACATTCTATTCCCACCTTGTTAGTGTATTTCCATAGGTCTACTAATATATATAGCAAGCTCCCATTGCATAATATATATCAAGTTTTATATAAATAACCAAAAACATCAACGAACTACATACATTTTGATATAGAAATTGAAAATTTTTGTCATGATATTTTACTTTTCTTTTTGCATTTCTATTTCTATCTATTTCCACTATAGAACAAGAGGTGTAGAAATAGATTTTAATAGATTTTGGTTATCATCATTTTTGCACAATGTTTTAAATTAAATCAAATCCAAGGCATTTACTTATCTCTAGTTACCTCAGTCCTTAGAATAAGTTTCACTAAATCAAAAGTAGTTATTTAGAAACTAAAATTAGAAAATCTATCATTCCATTGATAAAATTTCTATGTCTCAACAATAATAGATCATCCTAAATATAGCTATCTAAACATTGTATTCACAATATTCATTCTTGCGGGCATTTGCTCGGTTGAAGCCTTTCTCTCTTTAAGTATGAGTCTAGCTTTTCATACCAAGCTCAGGGTGCTTGCTTAAGACCATATAGAATCTTCTTAAGCAAACATACTCTCTTTTTTTGTTTCCAACATTGGCATTTAGAATATCCATATAGATAAATAATCTTTTTCAAATCTCAGCTCAAAAATTAGCTGATATCTAATTGCACTACTCTTCTATCTCTCTATAACAAATATTATAAACATCTATAACAAATACTATAAACCTCTGAATAAATTCATATCTAGTCATAAGCGCACAACTTTCTGTATAGTTTATGGTTCCTTCTGGTTGACGCTTTTGCAACGAGTCTGGCTTTGTATTTCAAGATCTCATTCTCGGCTCAAAGTTTGACTTTAATTACCTGTTTATACCCAACCGTTTTTCTATTTGGAAGTAAATTAGCTAATATTCATGTACAGTTGGTATGAAGGGATTTCTTTTCTTATGCTATAGCCAACTCCCATTGACTCCAGTATTGCTTATTGTGAAGTTTCACAATTACCATTTATCTCAATGCAGATGTATGGTTTATCTTGTATCACTTTCGTCACATGTGGTTGTTGTTAAAATATAGTTAATGCTTTGTTCACCAGGGCTTTGTCCACTTCAATTCTATCAAAAAGTAACACTGTCTATCATTTTATAATGATAAATTCCCTAAGAACGGTTGAAACACTTTTGCTCATTATGAGTTATCTAACTTGCAAATGAACAACTACTTGGTACGTATAAACTTTTCTGTTGAATGTTGTTCCAGCACCTAGCTCAGGATTATGTGATGGTATTGATGAAATTTCGAAGATTTAGAGTTTTAGACATTCAGGTTATGAAGATCTTTAGATGCACGGAGGGATCTATGTGTGGTTGTTATCTTTTCTACGAACTAAATGATTTCAGAGACTAAATGATCTGCATCCATGGCTCCGATTGTCATACTGCTGAGATGTAAGTTGTTTATGAGTGAAGTAGCGTGCATGATGTAACAAAACGATCTGAAATCTAAGTCCCGTCCTACTAGGTACCAAACCTGTACCCGAAGGATGAAATAATGGCAATTTTTGAGGTGATAAGGCCACGGGCAAAGAAGGCTGGCCGAGATGGATCTACCTTGGAGATGTACATGTTTTTTGTCGAGCAGTGTCGAAAGAATCTGCACATGGTCATTGCCATGAGTCCATTTGGTGACGCTTTCCGAACCCGTTTACGTATGTTTCCTTCGCTTGTAAACTGTTGCACAATCGATTGGTTTAGTGAGTGGCCACCAGAAGCCCTGAACTCAGTCGCCACCAACTTTATAGCAACTGTAAGTGTGACAGACCTTCTCATGTATAGAATTCAACAAAGTCACCTATCTAACACTGACGTTGAAATCTACTATGGGGAACGTGTCTTGTCTCCTGCCATCACCTTGGTATTGTTGGACATCCGTTATTTGCAGCTCCTTAGAATGCTATACTTGTATTGCTTAGCTCTGGATATAAAACGAAGGAGATGATCTTGATCACGGCTTACTTAGTGACGACACCCGCGGTTCTGGAATGAAAATGATTCGATGTAGTCTGAGATGAATCTTCGTCTTTTGTAGGCTGAAACTACTAGCAAACTTCTACCTGAAACATTTTCCGGTTCTGCTGTCTTTGCATGTTCTGCAGATAGACCTGGATTCGGAGCAGACTCAGAAGTCCATTGTAGATATGTGTATGACTTTTCACCTAGATGCCCAGAACTTATCTGATCAGTTTTTCCGAGAGCAACAACGCCATTTTTATATCACCCCAACGTCCTACCTAGAGTTGCTTGGCACATACAAGGACCTTCTGACGCGTAAAAGGCATGAGATTGATACAATGAAACACAGATATTCGGTACGTTCTTAGAGATTCAGGATGGATTGTGTTGTATTTGAGGTGGCCAAGCATAGAAGGATTTCTACTGCAGGGCTACTCCAAATTTTGATCCGTGTGAGTGGTACCCTCCTGTCTTGGACAGGGTGGGCTACAAAAACTATATGGAGCTGAAGAGCAAGTGTCGGTTATGAAGCAAGAATTGGAAGCTCTGCAGCCTGTTCTTCTTAAAACAGCAGAAGACACCAACACTCTTCTAAAGAAAATAGCGGCTGATCGGAAGGACGCTGAAACAACTCGAGCACTGGTCGAGAAGGAGGAAGCAGTGGCCAATGTTAAAGCCGTTGAGGCCAAGGCTATCAAAGACGATTGTGAGTCTGAACTAGCAGTGGTAAGTGAGTTGTGAATGACCTGTTCAAGCGTGCTCTCTTTCTGCTTCCATCTTGGATTTCAGCCTTATCCAGATGTTTAATCTTCACTTGTCAAATAAGATATTGTCTCGGATAATGCTGACAGGCCATGCCTATGCTTGAGTCAGCTCTGGCCGCATTAGACACACTCACTAAGGCAGACATTACTGAAGTGAAAGCCATGAAGAATCCTCCAAAACCAGTCAAAATTGTAATGGAGGCCTGCTGCATTATGAAGGAGGTAATCTGCATAACTCATTTAGCATGCAGGCCATTATGCATGCATGCTTGTTTAGCACGGAGGCCATTGTGCATGCACTCAAGAACTACTTATTACCTGGTTCCGTGATTGTTGTTTCAAGCACTAAGTTGCACTGGAATATCAAGATGGATTCATACCACTGATTCCACTGTTCCACGCGAGTTTTAACTCAGAAGATTCTGATTACACTCCAATCATCAGCATGAGTGGCGTAAATTCTGTATTGATTCGAGTTGTATTCCGTTGTAATGTTAGATGGTAACGATCCGCAATTTTGCTATTGAAGGTGAAATCGAAAAGGATACCTGATCCCAACAAACCCGGGGCTAAGATTGAAGACTACTGGGGTCCTGCACAACAAATGCTTGCAGATACTCAATTTTTGCCTTCTCTGAGGGACTTCGATAAGGATAACATTAATCCCAAGACGATTGAGAAGATTCGCCCCTACCTGCTTCTCCCAGAATTCGTTCCTGAGGTGGTTCAGAAAGCATCCAAAGCAGCGTTTGGACTATGCTGTTGGGTGAGAGCAATGGAGAGTTACGAACGCGTTGCCAAGGTACGTTCTGTTCCCTCACGGTCGTATGCAGTGTATGCCACTATAGCCAGATTATGATTTTTCTGAGGTCGCGTGGAAAGCGGAGATGGTTATGCGCTCACAGCGTTTTGGATCTTAGAGAACGAAGAATCAATGTCCTCGGAGCTCCTGCACAGTAAGCTTTTTATATTCTGGCATGATTGCCAACCTATTCATATTTTTCTGCAGCTTCATTCTACATTTGTTATTGCAGGTTGTAGCACCCAAGAAGGCAAAACTGGCTGCAGCAGAAGCTGAGTTCAAGGAGCTCCAGACAGCACTTGCTGCGAAGAAGGAGATGCTGCAACAAGTACAAGCCAAACTGGGGAAGTTACAGGACAAACTCAACATTATGGAAGGGAAGAAAGCTATACTAGAAGCTGAAGTCAATAATTGCCAGAAGGTACGGGTGATTTGAGAAAAGGATATGAAAAAGAGATCGGAATTAAGATTGTCAATTATTGCGATTACTCCTTTCCCTACACTTTTGCTTGCTCTTCTTCCCGGTGGCTAGCAGTTTACGATAGGTTGTACATGACATTTCTGGTCGTTTTGCGCCTGTTCTTTTCTCAACATTTATACTACTTTGAGTGGCACTTGTGGGAGCAACGGAGTTTGCCTTGGCACTCATAAGTTTCGAACATAAACTCGGGACAAAGCAGTACCCTTGCCCAGCTAATGAGGCACCGATGAAATCCCGGTTGCTTTCGTGGAAGTTTACTATGGCCGCCTTCTGCTTCCTTCAGTTGTTTAGCGTTTCAGGACTCTCAAGCGTCTATAGCGCTTGCCGAGATATACTATATCCAGTTGCGTTACACTGTTACGCTTCGATCCGTCCTATGGAAAACACTGTCCACTTTACTCGCGCATTGCTCCACTCTTCCCGTCCTCCACTATTCTCTCCTTATTATTTTTCACTCGCTCCTTGCCTGCTTCATGGTTCATACTTGACTTTCGATCTCCAGTATTCCTGCCTGACTCTAGTTAATTTTCGTCGTTCTCGCGTAGCTTATAGCTGGTCATTTGCGCAATGTATTTCTCAAATTCGGTAAAATTTATTATTATAAATATTTTATTTATATTATATATATATCCTGAGATTCTCATAGGATTTTTTTCTATTCTTTTACCACCGTTACATAAATGCTCTAGATTTTATGATATTTAGTTATTTACTTAGTTCATGGACACTATGTTATTTTTAATTTGTTTCAATTATGTTTTTGCCTATCTTTAGTTATTTACTAGTCCCGTGGACCCTATGTAATTTCTAATTTATTTCAATTATGTCTTTGCCCGCAGGTTACACTCTAAACATTCTACCTGAGTGATTTAACACTACTCCAGCATTGTGAATCATTTCCATATTGCTACTACTCCAGCATTGTGAATCATGTCCATATTGCTGAGCGATCTTTTGTATTTCATGAGTTCTGGATAACCCATTCTGGGAACGGCTTATGCTCTCATATACCTATATATTCGTCTGGAGAGGAAAGTGGCTCGCCTTCTTACATTCTACGACGTCCTGAGTACACCCTTTGATGGAGTTTGATTGGATTTGAATTCTACTTTTAAAGTTTCTGCAAATGCTGAGTAGCTCTTTTGGATTCACGTCCTTTAACTCTTGGACTCCTGTAGGTTACAATATTCGAGGCCGGGTTATTCCCAATTTGTTTCAGTTATGTCTTTGTGGCACTGCAAGTTACATTCGATCGATGCATTCTACCTTAGGGATTTAACATTATTATAGCATTGTGAATCATGTCCATATTGCTTATAGATCATTTGCATTTCATGAGTTCTGGATAACTCGGAACGGCTTCTGCTCTCATATACCTATATATTATTCGTCTCGTCCGGAGAGGAAAATGGCTAGCCTTCTTACATTCTACGACGTTTTGAGTACACCCTTTGATGGCTGCGGCTATGACGAAATTTGGATTTGAAAGCTTTCGATTATTCCCTATGGTTAAGTTGGATCTGAATTCTAATTTTAAAGTTTCTGCAAATGCTGAGGAGCTCCTCTGGGTTCACGTCCTTAACTCTTGGACTCCTGTAGGTTACAATATTCGAGGCCGGGTTCGCTCACTACCACCAACAACACTTTGATAGGACTCTCTTTCCCTCAACTTCCACCTTTTCCTTCCCCTCTTCTCAGGTTCCATCTCCTCCTACAGTACTTCCTTTGGTCAGTACTCCGCCTTCTAGGAGATTCGGATACAGAGACTACCTTTGAAGGGTCCATTATTTATTCACTTTACTTGATGAGGACCAACTAACGAATTCCTTCCTCTCTCGCTTTAGAGTCAGAAACCTTCTTCGAATTCTTCACGTACTCAAATCCACTCCCACAGTGGTGCTACTCAGAAATGATGTAGATCTCAATACTCTTGTAATTGTCTTTTTTTTTTAACTCTCGCCATACTATTCTGTTCGCAGATCTACCCCTGATATCCGTCCGACTCTCATCATCTTTCGTTTTGCCTCGGAGGAGATAGATAAAGCTAGATTACAGTCTTTGCTCTGTGACCGTGAAGTCCTGGAAGCGATTCCTCCGAATATACCTTTTAGTACTCCCATCGTTGCCTACAGGTACAGCAAAACTTTGGGCCGTTTACACTTTAATTTTGCCTCGATTCACAGAAAAGTTTTGAATGTAACGTCCCCTTCTTCTCCTTGTAGTTGTCTTCATCATTCTGGATTCATTAACCCTTCCTACGCTCATGTAGTTACAGCTTCCCTTCAAATCTTACCGTATACAAACTTCACACTTCTCTTCTCTAGAGGTATTGAGTTTCGAATTTCTTCCATGTTTCCCCTTCTTCCTTCAATGCTATTCGAGCTAGTGTTTGCAATTTCGTGCTTGCTCAGGAAGCAATGATGGGCACCAACGGGATTCTCAACCAATGGAAAGCTACCCTTCTTCAAAATGTCAAGCGCCTCCTCAACCTCCCCACATTCGGAACGATTTTCTTGCTGCTGATCCGATCCTTCTCTCTCGTCACGACAAAGACCTCCTTTCCCACTTCAAGTCCCAATTTATTATTAAGTGTCCTAACAACTTCGACAAGTGTCCTAACAACTTCGTCTTTGTTTGCAGACAATTTTATGTTCAAACTTTACTCCAAGAACTCCATTCTCCCTCTGCTACCTATAAACTGTCACAGATTCTTCAACCACAACTTTTACAGTCTCATAAAATCTTCAACTCTACTTATGGATTCCGCAACTCCAAAGATAACGATAGACTCCCCTATCTTTGCTGCGCCTTTAAATTCCATAAGTCCCCTGTAGTCCCTAGGTTCATTGCTGCAGGACATTCTACGACACTTTCAGAACTCTCATGAGGTTTGAGTTCTTTCTGCTACATTCAGCTAACAACCTCTGGAGGGAGGTTTCCTACGAGTAGGTTTGGAGGTCGATACAACCTGGATCTTTAATGACTCTTCGGGAGTCCCCATTCTGCTTGAGAAGGTGCAAAGATTACCTAAACCAATTTCCACTACTCCTCAAGATTTTGGTTCAGGGTTGACTCCGGCGACCCTAGATAAAGTTCTTTTCCAGAGTTTTGATTTTACCACCCTTTACACTAAGATTCACCTTGACAACCTCAAAACGAGGCTTACCACACTTATCCCTTCTATTTTTAATTATAGGTTCACTCTGTACAGGGAGTCTTTGTTGCTAGTCAAGACCTCAGCTCTTGCCTTTAAATATAGATGGCTCAAATAACATTCTTCCAT
The DNA here is from genome assembly GCA_948567375.1 of Lunularia cruciata. Lineage (NCBI taxonomy): Eukaryota > Viridiplantae > Streptophyta > Marchantiopsida > Lunulariales > Lunulariaceae > Lunularia > Lunularia cruciata. The sequence goes on along the minus strand of OX419755.1, from coordinate 8,249,523 downwards.
CTGCAAAACACCTCAAGCTCATGACAGTTGATGAGGACACTCTTATCCGATGGATGCTGTTTTTATTTGATAACCTGTACATCACATTCGGGAATCAACTGTCCGTCAAGTGACTGGAATTCCCATGGGGACACCTTGTGCGGTCTTTGTGGCTAATTTGTATCTCTTTACTTACGAAGTTGATTTTATTTGCAGAATAGTGGATTCTTATGATCTAGACCTGCTGCACAATCTGTCCTCCGTTCGAAGATATGTAGATGATCTTCTAATTGTAGGCTCTGACCTTGTTAACTTTAGGGATTTCATAGATTTGGATGACACTGCCAGAGGAGGGATCTATCCTAGATTTTCCTGTGAGTTGATTCAGACCCACTTTGGCACTCATTGTAATTATCTTGACTGCAGAATTACTCAGGATGACTTTCTCATCTTCGTCTCCATCATTGACAAGAAAGAGTTGTACCATTTGCTAAATCAAGACCATCTCTCTACCCCATGTTCTCTCTGATATTTCCTCCAATTGCAAATTAGGCAGTATCAAATCAGAGTGTGTGTTAGATACAGGAGAGTGTGCAATAATAAAAAATCATATCTGGTAGCATGCAGGAAACTTATTGACAACTTTGTCTCTGAAAACTACCCTATACACCTCATTCGGAGGAAGTTTAGCTCTGCTTTACAAAGAGAAAAGGAATCCATGGTTGATCATGGTATGAGCATCTGTAGAGACTTGAGAAATTCTGTAGCTCCTGTGCAATCCCACCAGTAGAGTTTCATAAGTAATAGTACTTGCTGGTTTATTTACTGACACATGGTCCCACACTGCCCGCTTCCACAGTACCCGAGGCCCCTCAAGGCACCTGAGGCACTCCTCTCGAAAACCCCCTCCCCTTTCCCCCGTTCCTATTCCCCTTTCCCCTCTTTAGATTATTGTTTTCGTTCTACCTTTGGTTACTGCTCGTGCTGCTTTACTCTGTTGAACTTTCGCCCCCCCTTGCTATGGCAAATGACATGCTCTTTCCCTGTGTTTTTGGACTCGCTCCCTACTGTCTTCTTTGGGTGTCAAACGACTTGCTCCTTCCCGTGCCTTCTGACTCAGCTCTTTGCTGTTTTCTTCGGTGATTTCTCAGAGTTAATTTACCACCTGCTTCATTTGTTTGCATCATCGAGTAGTTCTAGTTAATACTAACATCGCTCCAACTCACATTTGTTGTTTTGCTTCATGGTTCCCTTACATGTGTTCTGTACAGTCTGTCAATTTCAGTTCTCTTGAATGGTTTAGTTTTGACTTATGGGTCTTGAATTACAGCTTGTTTATTTCACTACATGCTTTACTTGGCGCTGATGTATAGGTGTTCTCTACTGTTGATCAGGATATAGTGATATTTCGTTTGTGCTTAAGCTCGCATTTAATCTGTTAGATGCTTTACCTTATTTAAGGTTTCATTGCTCATCTCGATTTACACACATCATGTTTACATTTCGTATGCACACCATTTGCACGTATTGAGTTCTGGATCCCCCGTTCTTCGGACGGCTTCTGCTCTCATGTCTGAATTTATATAGATATGTTGTTCTCGATATGTGGCTATAATGGATATGTGGCTATAATTCCTTTGCTTCAGGTTACATTCGCTGCATTCTACTTTAGGGATTTATCACTCTTCTCGTAATGAGCATTTCTTGGTTACCTTTCGTATGCATTTAATGAGTTCTGGATCACCCGTTCCTAGACGGATTCTGCTCTCATCTACCAATATCCACCACCAGGTCACAACTAATTTTCGTGCTGGATATGCTAATCATCTGTGCTTTTTCTTATTGCATTCTATTGGAAGCTATTGATCAAGACCGTCCATATCTAGAGCTCTGGACTTACACAACTGCTCACGAAGGCCCCTGGTTATATGCAGAAACTGGGTCGTGCTGAGAAACTAATTGGAGGATTGGGTGGAGAGAAAGTGCGCTGGAATGCTGTGGGTGATGAATTAGGAAAGGTCTACATCAACTTGACAGGGGATGTCCTTTTGGCATCAGGCTATATCGCCTATCTAGGACCAATAACGCTCCCTTACAGAGAGCACTTACTCAAGAGTTGGGGTGCACTTTGTGCGCAGAAGTCTATACCAAGTTCTTCAACGTTCAAACTAGCCACTGTTCTTGGTAGCCCGGTCACGATTCGAGATTGGGTCATTGATGGTTTGCCAAATGACAGCTTCTCCACCGACAATGGCATCATCATCCACAATTCAAGACGGTGGCCGCTTCTGATCGATCCACAAGGACAAGCAAATAAGTGGATCAAGGTGAGTGCCTAAGTTGTAGATATGCTGAGTGTCCTCGGAAGGAAATGACCACCTTCTCCAGCAAATGGTTGTAAACTGATGACCGAGTTGAGAAATGCAACGATCCAATCGGAGATCAGTGCTCAGCCCTGCTTTCACGCACTATTGTGTTCGCTGTTTGTTAAGATCAGTGAATACGCTTGAACCGAGTGACCTTCATTTGGAAGGAAATAAAAAGAACGTGAAGGAGATCTAGATTGGGTTGAATATGAGCTGACTCGCTCTTAAAGTCCGACAAGGATAGTTCTCCATTCAATCCTGGTCACACCTAGCAGTCATGGAGATTTTGATCATGGGAAGAGGGTAATCTAAGGTAGAACCATGTTTTCTTGGTAAGGACCTTTCTTTACTATATGTCCCACCGCTCCTCTCTAGTATGACCTCACAGACTACAATCCGAAAGCCGTGAACCAGTTCGGTGGTAAAGTACATAGAAGTCTAGAGTGATAGATACGATGTTATCCAAGATGAGTTGTCAGTATATCAATCCTGGAGTTCACAGGACTGATCTTGTGTCATCGATGGGAAAAGCGCGATCATTTGGTTCTAGCGGTTTCTTGTTTTTTCAAATGGAACTCTGGCTACTCGGCTATTGAAGACAATAAATATTAAAACTGTCTTACTACAAGCGTATTACTTGACCATTTGACAGACCATGCAAAAGAAGAATAATCTGCAAGTTATGAAGCTATCTGACGGAGACTTTGTGCGGAAGCTTGAAAACTGCATCACCTTTGGTTATCCTCTTCTCTTAGAGAATGTGATGGAGGAGCTTGATCCAACTTTGGAACCGTTACTGGCCAGAGCTGTTTTTAAGAGCGCCGGATCCCTCCAAATTCGACTTGGTGATAGTGTGATTGAGTATAATGAGAAGTTTAGGTTCTATATCACAACTAAAATGAGAAATCCTCATTATGCTCCAGAGGTATGCCCCAGTCACTTTACGGTTCATATGGCTTGTTATTCTTCCTGCCCAGCTAACTTTATCCTACAAATGTCCCTCTTGATCAGCTGTAAGAACTAATCTCTGGAGTCCTAGGGACTAACTATGTGCTGTGCTGTTGAGTCCACTCAGGTATCAGTAAAAATAAGTCTTCTTAATTTTATGATTACGCCGGACGGTTTGGAGGATCAGTTACTCGGAATGGCGGTGAAAAATGAGCGACCAGATCTTGAGGAAGAGAAAACTCAGCTCGTGGTTCAAGGTGCAGAGAACCAGCGCCAGCTTAAGGATATAGAAGATCGAATCATCCAGGTGAGTTTACTAACAAATGCTTCAAGCTGCGACCTATCCTCTAAATTGGGGAAGATTAGCCCCAAAGGATGGACAGCATCAACATATTTTCTCCTTTCATTTAGGTAGACAGGTGTTACCATCTTCTTGATGTGCACTTTTTGTGGAACCTAAGTATGTGACGCTTATTGTGCTTTGTAGTGTTGGCGGGCTCACGCTGACATAGAGCATGCAGGGGTTGATCCCAGTCCCTCATACACTCGCTCCGGGGGTGTCTCATGATTTTGGTCAGAGACTCATGCTGTTGACGTCCTATACACTAACATTATGATACATTATGGTAGTGTCACAGAATCATGCTTTTTTCTCAAGGTTACACTTGCTCGCACTCACTCACAACACAACATCATACTAACCCCAGTATGCAGACATACGCATGGTTACCTCCCACTGTAACTGCAGTTATGACGATCTTTACTTTGAACTTTACTGTCAAATGTCAGAGTCAGGCTGGTCAGACGTGGGTATGGAACTGGGTTGTTTACAACGGTTTCTGTATTCCCTTACACAAAATGTGAAGATATTTTTGACACCGGTGGTAAGTTGTATGCTCTGCCGCTAAATGAGGATTGGACCACTGCTTCTTGCAGATCTTATCAAGCTCTGAGGGTAATATCTTAGAAGACGAAACAGCTATTGAGATAATCTCCTCATCGAAGGTCCTATCTGTTGAGATAGCGGAGAAACAGAAGATTGCCGTGAAAACTGAAGCTCGCATTGACGAAGCTCGGAAAGGCTACATTCCAGTTGCTGTTCATGTTGCATCATTGTTTTTTACCACGGCGGATCTCTGCTGTATAGATCCCATGTATCAATATTCTCTTACCTGGTACGTTCCTCGATGAGCCCAACGGGCGAGCCCGCTTCACTGATGTTTCTCCTAGGTCAGACCTGGAATACCGGGAGCATCACTTGTTCTATGTAAAGATTATCGAGCACTGGCATCTCTGAAGGACGTGAGATGATGGGCTCATAGGTTGATAATGGGTCGATGAATTACATAAATCTCACTTACACTGAGATTTACATTGTAACTCTGAGTGTTTCTTTGACTGTGTACGGGCGATCTTCTTCCCTGGTTAGTTAGGTGATGACTTTATTGAGACGTGATAAGCATTTACTGCCTGCAGATGCCAGGGCAACCATAGGAAATGCTCGTTTACGCTTGCCTCCAGAACACAATTTACGGTTATGTGGCAACTTTCACTTTCTCCTAATTTTCTTGAAATTTTTGTAGGTATATGGGACTTTTCTATAATGCCATGCGAGACTCCGGCAAGTCTGCGAATCTAGCGACACGTCTGGAGACACTAAAAAATTTCTTCACTTACTTACTTTATTGCAATATCTCTCGAAGTCTTTTTGAGAAGGACAAAATGTTACTCTCTTTTTTGATATGTACCACAATATGGTTGAAGCAGGGGAGGATACTTCAGGAAGAGTTTAGTTTCTTCGTGATCGGTGGACTGGCTCTTTCAGGAGAGCAGGCAAAGAGCCCTGTAAACTGGCTTGCCGATAAGCTTTGGGCTGAAATGATCCACCTTTCACACCTTCCCAACTTTGCAGTAAGTTTAATCTTTCTTTTCCTTGTGTATAGTCTTCTTTGGCTTCCTGTCATACATCTCAGCCTTTCCCTGCTGATCTCGTTTGCTTGCTCGTTTCGTTGATTATAGAACTAGAACCATGGAGGTCATTTTCACGTCGCATTTCATGCAAACGAGGGAAAACTTGTATATCTCCACGCTTGTTATCAACTACAGACCATCACCACGTTGATCCCCTCCATCGAAGTAAAAATTTACTTGCTTTGGAGATTCCTGGCTAACGAACTGCAAGAACTTCAGAAGACTCTTTACTCTTCCATCCTACACGTCTACTGATAGTACTATAGCTTAACGTATCCACCCCCATCATACGTTGCGTTGCAGTCTGTCGTTAATGTTACAGAGTTTACTCCACGCAGGGCTTCAGTGAGGACTTCGCCAAAAATCCAAACCAGTGGAAGCCTCTATATGAGAGTCCAACACCCTATAGAGCAAGCTTTCCGGGAAAGTGGGAAAAGATCAACATTTTTCAGAAGCTTCTAATAGTCAGAATCTTTCGACCAGAAAAGATTGTGGAAAGCGTGAACGACTTTGTTTTTGCTGCTATTGGTCAGAAGTATATGGAACCCCCGCAGTTTGATTTGTCTTTGGCCTATCCGGACTCCAGCAACACCACTCCTTTGGTTTTTGTGCTTTCTGCTGGATCAGATCCTATGGCATCTCTTCTCAAATACGCGGAAGGACTGAAACAAAATGTGCATTCCCTAAATCTTTTGTTTCAATACTTGTTTCTTAACATACTGTGCTTTCTGGCGAAATCATAGTTAGATTATCACAAATTAGTTCGAAGATTTTACACCCTTCGCATTCACACTTTTTAGACAGTGCATTGGACCTTCTCGTATGGTTCTTCCAAAAGTTTCTGCTGTGTTCCGCACTTTCTTCCTTTCATCAAGTAACTGGAGCTGATGTTCTACCTCGAAAGGAGATTTGCAGGTGAATACTGTTTCTCTGGGTCAGGGACAAGGGCCGAAGGCAGCTGAAATGATTGAAAAGGGTACACGAACTGGTGACTGGGTTGTTTTACAGAACTGTCACTTGGCATCTTCATGGATGCAACATCTGGAGAGGATTTCAGAGAACATTAATCCAGAGCATGCAAACATTACTTTCCGGTTGTGGCTAACTAGCTACCCGTCTGACCAATTTCCAGTCTCTATTCTCCAGAACAGTGTGAAAATGACTAACGAATCTCCCAAAGGCCTGCGCGCCAATATGCTGCTGGTAGTATTTTCTGTCCCCTGTCAGTTAGTTCAGGAGCTTTTCGTCCTAGACAGTAAAACTGAAATTAATTGTTTTGAGCTACGAATCTTTCTGGAAACATTAACGTAACAAAATCGGTCACTCATCAGTGGTTTGTCTACACAAATTTCCGTGGAAGTTCCTCAACTGAGAATCAGGGTCGTCGTTCTCACTGCAGAGTTACCAAAGTTATCCTCTAAGTGATCCGAAATTCTGGGGCATGGTGATTGGGGAGAAAGGCAATGTTTGGAGAAAGATGATATTTGGCTTAGCTTTCTTCCATGCGTCTGTACAAGAGCGCCTCAAATATGGACCACTGGGATGGAATATACCTTACCAGTTTAGCGATCCTGACTTGAAAATCAGTATTCGACAGCTCCAGTCTTTCCTCATCGAATACCCAGACAATATTCAGTTCAAGGTAACAGTCAGCTTTGTTCTTCTCTTTACCACCTCTTGACACAGTTGCACAGAGCTGCACGTTAGGCCTAAATACAGTTCGCAATCTTGCAGATCCCATGAATGTCCTGATTCAACTGTTGACCTTCAAAAGAGAAGTCGAAGCAAAGATTAACTGTAGTGCACGTATGTCCAGGAGTGTTAACAAATTCTCATGCGTGCAGGCACTCGTGTATTGCACTGGTGAGTGCAATTACGGAGGCAAAGTTACAGATGCACACGATCGCAGAACCCTTATGAGTATTTTGTCTGTGTTTTACTGTCCTGCAATTCTTGACGACGAGTACAAGTTTTCTCCCTCCGGCTCATACTACGCTCCGCCTGACACCAAGTATCAGGACTACATTGATTTCATCAAAGAATTTCCTCTTCAAGCCAAGCCTGAATGCTTTGGCCTACATGAAAACGCCGATATCACCAAGGACCAGCATGAAAGCACACTATTGCTCCATTCTATCCAAGCCACAATGGTGCTTTCCAAGCTCTCACCTCTCACCACGGAGAATGACTTACCCTCCCTTTTATTGACAAATAGGGGACATTAGACCTTTGTCCTTACGTAAAACTAAGTTTGTATCACTTGCGTCCTGTCTATTGATCTTTAATGATTCTCTTGAAGGTGTAACCAGTCAAAACAGAGAAAGATGTGACCGAATAGCAGATTGAAAGTATTTTAACCAAGTAGCAAAACCACCCAGAAGAGGATTTATCCATATTGGCAACAAATCTTCTTCTGAAAAGTCCCGCACCATCGTTAACACAACATCTATTTCTCTGTTTGCTCCTAAACACTGGGTGATTTTGTCATTTGCTTCAAGAGCAAAACGCCGAGTCCCGTCTACTAGTTAGCCATTAGAACTCGGAAGCCAGAGGCTGGCTGATGACTTCTCTGGTGAGGGAAACTGTTCGTTACATATCTCTCAGTTCCTGGACATGAAACAGACTCCCCTAAACCCATACCCTAAACCCTCAACCCCTTTCACTGCAGAGTCCATCCACAGTGCGGGGTTTACGTTGCGGAATGATATTAGCAGGCACTGAGCGATTAACCACTTCTAGTTCTTGAGTTCAAAGATCAGGAGCCTCATTTTGAATGCACAATCCAAGTCACGTTGCGATGCATTACTCCCCTAGTTCATAGGAGCGTCTTTGAAAAGCACCTTGTTCTTAATGCAGGCAAATACAGGCAGTACAGGAGGACGTAGTCGAGAAGAAGTTATTCTAGAGATTGCTGCTGATATAGCATCCAAATTGCCAGCCCCTTTTGATGTCGAAATGGCCCGTTTCAAACATCCGGTCAGATATGAAGAGAGCATGAACTCTGTACTGCACCAAGAGATGATCCGATACAACAAGCTAACGGATGTTTGTAACCCCCATCCCTACTTTTTCTGTCAAATAACGTGACCATGAGGTCAATGGTTCATTTGCCTGAGGAACCATTCACATTGTTGGCGGGCCAGAAAGTCGAGGTGGTCAGCTCAATTTATTTAGTTCCACATGGTTTGAACCATCTTGTGGAGTACAAAAATGACTCGTTTCTTATTTACATACTATAACTGCTTATGATTCCTGCAGGTGATTCGGAGTAGCCTGGTTGTGGTACAAAAAACTTTAAAAGGATTGGTAGTCATGTCCTCAGAGATCGAGAAATTGGCATCGAGCATGTTTTTAGGGAGAATGCCGGCTATGTGGGCTCCCTTCTCCTACCCAACAACCAAACCCCTTTTAAACTATGCAGCCGAGTTGTTTGAGAGGCTGGCGATGCTGAAAAACTGGATGGACAATGGAGCACCTCCCAAGTTCTGGATTAGCGGCTTCTTCTTCACCCACGCCTTTTTGACAGGAGTGCTGCAGAATTATGCTCGAAAGTACCATATTCCAATTGACACTCTGGGATGGAACTTTAAGTGCATGCCCAACAGCGATGACTATAACACCAAGCCTGAAGACGGGTGCTACATCTATGGAATGTATTTAGAAGGTGCAAGGTGGGATGACATGGATATGTCCCTGGCAGAATCGCATCCAAGGGTGCTCTACTCGCCCGCGCCACTGATCTGGTTGCGACCATGTATCGTTGCGGAGAAGAAGAAGTTCCCCTCTTACTTATGCCCGCTGTATCGGACTAGCGAAAGGAGGGGGGTGCTAGCCACAACTGGCCACTCTTCCAACTTCGTTATCAACATTGAATTGCCAACAGAAAGGCCCTCGGACCACTGGATTCGTCGTGGTGTGGCAATGCTGCTTACTCTTAGTGACTAAGTAGTTGTAGTTGTAGTAGTAAAACTATTCGACTCCTGGTCAGTGCTTGGTGACTCATGGACTACCATGAAGCGAAAAGAAGGTCATCACCGTTAAGAGTTGGACAGTACTCATCGTCCCATCTTATCGACTTGGTTCTCCTCCTAAGAAGCAGACGAAGCAATGCTTTTGTATATGAACAATTTTGTCTCCGACCTTCACGAGGAGTTATTTGACACTTATTCAGTGTATATATGCTGAAACGGCTATACATTAACCTCAAAGTCACACCATTCGTGTCACTTATCTTGTGGAGCCTCTGAATGACTTCGCTAGGTAGTTTCAGATGTTTATGCTTAGAGTTCCGGCCTAGTGAGAGCTCGTAGTAACTCCATTGGTTCGAAGCTGTTGGTATTCCCTTCCGTAGCTCAGTAAGTCTCATTGCCTTCACGAGTCAGGGATTAATGTCATTGGTTTTCTCCTTGTCTATTCCTCTTGGAACACAAGATCCTGTTATATACTTATCTTTCAGATGATGGATGCAATGCAATTTGTTGGCCAGAAAAGGAAGTTCCGTATTTCGAGATTCATCTGTCATACAATATTGTCTCTAAACCAGTGTAGGCCACAATCAGTGCTGAGTAGAAAGTGGCGCCCACTTCGCTCCGTGATATTAATTCTTGAGAAGTTCAAGTTGTACTGCACTAAAAGCCTGTCGGTTGATAGTTATCACCGATCATAAGTTTGCGAAAAGAGTTAGACTGCCGCTCATAAGCAGCAGAGAAAGAGAGACTATTATCAACCGACAGGACTTTCCAGTTGTCGGGGTCACCCCACTAATATTCTCTAGATCATTAATCAGATCAGACCTTAGTGTAATAAAGGAAACGAAAAGGTGGCTGCCGCTCATGAGCAGCAGAGAACACCAAGCCTACTACCAGTTGCATGCGTTTAGTTTGAGCTGCATTCGATGATAATCTCTCGTATCCTGGACACCACTCGATCTAATGGTGTCAAATCAAGCTTCATTGACTTCTCCCAGGACATACCCAACTCGGTCAAGCAGTCAATCACCCAAAGTCGGTGAAAAGCTTCGGTGAATCGCATGCACTAGAAAAAAGAAAAAAAAACTCACTGGATCACATATTTCGATCCCTCGTTGCAGCTGTCACCTCTCGTCGCTTACATAGAAAGTCGACAACAATAACAAGTACGGTGCTTCATACCTATCCTGTGTTTAGAGTTCGATCGGATCTTTCCTTGCAACTCGGACTCTCAACCGTCTCGATCACATGGGAGGCCGTCAACGCAGACATTGAATCTCCACACTTATCCACTACTCGATCTTCGATTAGATCCCCCGTTCCAGATTTCAATCAGACGGGGTTCAGGGTTTAGCGCTTCTTCATCGAAGCGCGCCGAGTATATCCTCTTCCACGTGGCGAACTAGGGCTATAAGGCCATCGGCTTTCATTTTATTTAAATTTAAAAAAATTCAAAATTCATGCTTTGTTGCGTGAGAAGTTGAGATCAGGAGCTCCCTTCAAATTTTATAGATTCATTTTTTAAGGTAACTGGGGTTATATTAAGTTTAGCAATTTTATTGGACTACAAAACTTGAACGATATCCATTTTTATTTTAAAATGTGAGGTAATTCGATTTATTTTATTTTCAGGACTAAAAACTATTATATTATCTTTATGTCTTTGATACGAGAGGATTTTGTTGACACTAGGTTATATGTTAGTGTAAAGTTGTATGTAAGATACTTATCTGAACGTTTAAACGTGTTGGGTGAGAAAAACCCTAGAAAGGACATTTCGTAGTTAGAGTTTATAGACTGTCTTGTTATAAGTTTACGTACATATATTTATAAGATAATCCGAAAATCAGTATGATTTAATCCCTTTCTAAATTATATTTACTTAAATTTGAAAATTATCCTTTTACAAGGAAAATAACAAATACTTGAAAATGACTTTGAAGAATTCTCGGCCGTGTTGATTTGGAGAAGGTGATTATAATGAAATTGGAAAATGTTGCAGATGTGGGAATTCATGGTTTTATAATTGCATGATGCAATTTCAAGAACACTTCATCTTTACGGTATTAATATGGATTGTGATTATTTGTGGATTAAGAGACGAGGGAATGAATTTCTACAATTTTCGCAGCTTTTTGTTTTACCTTTATATAAAGTTGTCCATTTTGTTTTTGTCTATTTTGTCTATTAAAGTTGTCTAGGATTTCGCTCATAGGATAATCTAATCAGAATTCCTTCTTTTCCTTGTCAAAAGTGATATTTTCATAAAATTCAAGAAACCTAATTAAAAATTCGTCATGATTGAATTCCAGATTAGATTCCCAGCTTAGTAAGAGTAGAAGAATAAGAAGGAAAAAAAAAAAAAAAAAAGGATTAACTAAGTAGCAAGAACTATAATAATAGTCAGCTTTTCTCCTGTTAATTTTTGCTATTTATCCTTAACATAAAAGAGAATGCTTAAGGACCGATAAAGAAACCCGATATAAATAAATAACAACTTGGATGATGTGGCATTAAAGGTAAATGAGATAATACTCATTTTGTGCACTTCTTTTATCTTTTCGATAAACGAGAAACAAAATAAACCAAGGCCGGATGAACAAATTCCTTCACTAAAAATTTATAGAATACATCAGAAAAATACCCCCCTATTAGCAGGATAGAGAGTATATTAACATCGAATTTTAGTTATGAAAATGAGATTTAATAAGGGATGCAAAGCAAGAGAAACAAACTTAACTCTTAATTTATAACCTTTATTTTTATTTTATTTTATTTTCATCGCTGGGTCCAAAAATACTCTGCGTTTAGTCTAAATCAACAGCGATGCTTTTCTCTCGTTCTATTTGTGTCACACCTCCTTAAAAATACATGTTTTTTAATTTATACATAAATTTGCTTTTTGCACGGAATTATCTTGATTATCAATTATTACACGAGGTGGCTCCATGAATGATTGAGAGCGAAGGAGCTATGGCAATAAAAGATTACACCAGATCGTATAAATAGCCTCGTATTCCTATTCATAGAGTTTTATTTGTAATGTCAAACAAAATAGAATTGGTTAAAATTTTGTGTTTAGTAGGTAACCAGTATTTATTCCTGTCATATCCAAGGTATTATATTTTCTATTGTCTTTGAAAATTAGTATCATTTATTCATTCATTCATGTCAGGGTTAATTTTATGTTGATTTTTCAAGTACTGTTAAAATCAAAATAATTGGACTATAGTACATTGAACATCGTTTATATTCAAGGATAATTATGCTTAAAATTAAGTGCACTATGTGTTAAGAAAACCCACTTTATGAGAACCTAAGCAGGAGAATTGGTCAATGGAATGGTTCATCAAAAAGCTGAAAAGAAATTCATATCTTTATCCACCTGCAAATTTTTTTGTTAATTACTAGATTTGTTTCAATGGAGAGTCAGTCTGTTTTGTGAGAAAATAAGTTTTACAATTAAAAACTAGGAATTTTATTTTAAACCAAGAATGTGAGGACCTAGTCAAGTACATGGGAGGCTATGAAGTTTAAAAGGAAATTCAGTCAAGCGTATGCATTTGAAATTCCAAAAACATACATAATTAATATTCTACGATTACTTATCTTTCAAGAAAGAGTGTTCCATGTGAATAACGCCGTCTCAGTTTCATGAAAAAAAATTTACAAACTAACATCACCATCGTGTATGAAGATAATATTTTATAATGCTAGGTTGTGTTCATGACATATTGATTTGAATGTTTGAAATTAGAAGAACTTTTAAACACTTCCAAAACGATTTATTGAACCTTGGTGATTTTTCTCAACTCTTATCTTTTGAAATTTTTTATTGCTGTTGTATATATGATTTATAGTTTTCTATTTTATTTTATTTTGAGCTAAAACTAACTTCGATGTCGATGAGTCAGTCCTTTGGATTTCACTTTTTTATCTATCTAATGAATTTATTTAATAATGAGAGTGCACTAGTCTCTAACAATTGTATTAATGAAAATTAATACAATGACCTAAGCATATGAGGTTCTAATTTGTTTCGTAATTATATTGGGGACCCATTCTATAGAGTTATCATCTTGAATCAACTTTTACCTCCTTTCCCTTTTCTCCTTTTTGTAGATGGTCTAGATGGTCACATGTATGAATTTTGGTTTCTATAACCTTATTATTGGGTTATGGATAACATCCTATTATTTCCCATAAATTTAATAGATGTGTATGTTTTGTACCTAAAATAAAATTTCAAGGTGAAAACATGGTATAATTACAAAATACTAAATTTCGGTATATTTAGAATTAAAATCAACATATATATACTTATATACAGTTATTGGTAAATGACAGTCTAAATAATAATTTTCTTAACACAATTTTAAGTATTTCGAACTAATTATATTAATGAGAAGCATGGTGAATAAAACATGATAACGATTATGAAAAAATGGCATGGAAATCTCAAGTATAAATTAAATAAAATTAAAAAATTAATATGTAATTTTAATTCGAATTAGAGTTTATATACATATTTGTATCAATTTAAAGCTATATCTCTTTGTACTATCACATTTCTGATATAATAAAAAGATATCAATCTTCATAGGAATTAGAGCAATTTCACCGTATGACCTTTGTTTGTGCCGGTATTCCACCGTATGACCCTGTTTCAAACAAATTAACAGACTACGCGTGAAGAGCCTGCCCATCCTTCATTTTTCCAACGCGGTCGCCTTTTTTCCATAAATACTACTTTGCGTGTAGCATCCACGTATATTGACCAAAAGCTTTTAGTGGAATAATTCGCAGTCATACCCTACACTTAGAATTTTTACACATAAACCCACCATAGCCAAACAAAAATTCACTAGATTTGTATTGAAAGAGCACTCAAAGGGCACATGTGGACCATATATGGGAGGATTTTACTTTGACATGAATAGTTTTGAACATGTATTTCAGAACTTCACTTCCACAACCGAGGATGAAATAACACGTCATTCGTTGAAGATCTGAAGCCAGTTGTATATCCTGACCATCTCAAGTTAATAAGATCACTTTTTGAATTTCAAAATCCTTTAACTTTGGTTAACATGCATTTCCTGGATCAGACGGGAAATGGTTGAGCAATTTCATAAGGAACTTTGTACATCTCCAGAATGGTGGAGATGTACAAAATTTTCATGAAAACTTTTGTTGTCATAAAGGGAGGTGTAACACTGCTCTAGATGTTTCAAATTTTTCGAATTTTAATTGACAATATCGACTCCATTGTGAATCTGGTACCGAGGCAAGCTAACCACAAGAAATTTGACATGCACATGAAATCAGTTCAAAATTGTATGGGCAAATAAGACCGACATGGTGATGCACAAGGTGATGGTAGATGAGACCACCACATGCATGGAGTACAGTATTGCATGCTTATGGTAGATGAAAACATATGTATGGAAATGTGATGGCGGATGAGAACATTAAGCGGACTCTTAAGAGATGTAGCATTTTAGATGTACTAGGCTCAACGAACCCTCAACTGCGTAGGGTGTTCGTTGAGCCTAGTACGTCGACGATGCACGCAGTAAGTAGCCGCGTTTAGAAAGGAATTATTTTGTATGATTTATTGGACCATTGGACATGTTTATTCTATGGTAGGTGATTGATGAGAATAGTCGTGGTATGGTGCTCAAATGCAGGTTTACTTTAGTGCAAACCGTGATTATCTTTAGCCGTAGCTCATATCGATATTATTGGGGCCTAGCCCCATTTTATATCTTTTTTCTCCCTTGTACGGTTTGATGAGGTCTTCCCATCCTTCACGTGTTCTACGTGGTCACCTTTTTACTCTGATTATGTTTAACTGTAGTGTTACGTTTCTTTCCAGAGAAAGACTTAACCGACCCTCAAGTGCCACGTCTTCCAACGTGGCATCAGCGAGTAATAGGTGGCATGGAGTGAGCTCGTGCTGGCGTCCAATTTCCTTGTGTTTCAAACGGTCGTGTTTGTGAAGTCCGTTGCCACATAGGACTGACGGGCGCTTGTCAAGGTTTCAAGGTGGTCAGTTAAGTCTTTTTCCCAACTTGGGGGTCGGTTGAGACTATCTCTGTGTTCCTTCGAAGACATCTGACTGATTGCTTAGTCTAAGGGTCACTTGCTGCATCTTGGTTTCGTGAGGATGTTTGTTCTACAGAGCTTGATTGGTCGACTTTCCGTAGTTGTAGATGTAGTGGTCCTAGTAGTGTTTAAAGAATCGTTTTCCCCTCAAGGAAATGAATCGTTTACCTCGTTTGTCTCTCCCTTATAGGACTTGATGGGGTCTTCCCATCCTTCATGTGTTCTATGTGGTCACCTTTTTACTCTAGGAAATGGGAATCAGGGTATTCATCATCACAAGATACATGAGGTTTACCAGGATACGGTCACAAATCTTTGCAGCGAAAGAGAATTGTGGCCGTCATTTGCTCATCTTTCTGAAAAATTGCCGCAACTTGATCCCTCGATTATTGAGTGGTCTCCAAGCAATCCTAACCACGGACCACAATACGAGACATCTTGTCACATGTACAAATCTCGCCGATCATCACTCGGTAAGCGCCTCTTATCTCGTCACCACGTAGACATGCAAAACGAGTGAAATAACACATTAGCAGAAGTTCGATTCTGGTGTGTAGGATAGAAGGATCTAATTGTTGTCAGGGCCCGTAAATCACTGGCCGGTAGGAAAGTGGTGTACGATACGTCTTGGATCACAATCGAGGAAAATTTTTATATTGAATCGGTAGATACAGTAGATTCTTTCAGGACAGGAAAATATTGTTCCTTCATGGTGGTTTGGCGCGGTAAGTGGACTGGATGTCTAGTGTCTTCTCTAGTTGCAATCGGGCCCCAAGTCGCCAGCGCCGCCAGGTCCGAAGGAAAGTGGTTTTGTGCCTTGACATACTCTTGCACTCACTGGCATCTATCACCTTGTCTCCATCGAGTCTGTCTTACGCGTACGCATGCTTCAAACAGTATAGACGTGTGGAAATTAAGTACACCCTTTCCCCACCGGCAAAGCAGAGAGCATCTACATCTCTGCTTCGTGCTGTGCCCGCACTTTTCAGAACCGGAGAGCTATTGGGTATGGAGATGTGGAAGTAGACGGCTACTAGTTTGCTACGGTTGTTGTACCTAGGAAGGAGGCATTTACTCCTTCATCTAAGCCCTTTTACTGGGCGTATATTTGTTGTCACTTACTTCCACAGCTGGTTTAATCAGCTCAAATACAATCGGGATTGGATCAGGCTGAAACTTTTTTCAACTTACGTTAAATGTATAGTCCAAGTTATCTCCAATCATGTGTTCCCATTGTGCATGAGGGAATCCTATCGAGTTGACTCCATACCAATGCGAACTTGTTGTTCAAGTAATTTAAGTGTAGTATACTATGTACCATCCTTCGTGTTTTCTACGCGGTCGCCCTTTTCCTTTTTTCTAGTAATTTAGGTGTACTATGATGGGGGAGTGTGGAAAGGCTCATGGGTATCGGTTTGGCTCCGGTTTTCTCTTCTTGTTTGCCACTAGCTCACGTACCGGATGGTTGAAGGATGTTTAATCCACACGAAAGCAACAGGAGTGGAGTCTCAAAGTTGCGTGACATGTTGTATTTTAAAGTCGTGAAGACGTATGGTGAGCTTTTATGCCGAATCGACGAACTAGAGGAGTTCATCACTAGGAGAAAACGTTCCACACCGTCTTTCTTTGAAGCATTAAGGTTACCGTATGTACACTTAACATCAAGGATTTAGTGCATCAGCACGCAACGGAAGCTTGTCACTCTCAGCGACACTAAATGCACTTGCCAATCTCTCGCAAACAAAATTCATTACGCTTTAGGTTGCAAATAAAATTGGAAATTATTTGACAGTGCGCAAATATAGAGCGGGATGAAAAATTCGATCATGTAGTTTAGATCAGTTGATCAGTACTGTAATACATATACTCGACACTTCTTCACGACAGGAAACCGGTGTGTGGACTAGGGGCCAAGGATTGATCCAACTTGGAGGAAGAAGATATGAGGATTGATGATAAAAGATCTCTTGATGGCCTCAGCTCAATGACAAGGATACCGGGGCTTGTCGGCGCGGTCAGATTCGTGTTCTAACACATGATCTTCGGCTTAAAACTCGATCTGAGTTGGTGATCAGGATGAGCTCAAACGAGTTTCTAAATTTGCCTAGATGCTGGCCACATCTCAACAATTAACGCATGAAAAGAGTTGTCGGGCTGTTAGTGTATAAGAGCATCCTTACGTTTGACCCGATTTAACCTTAGTTTCTCATATAGACTCTATTGGGGCTTAGCCCCATTTTACCTTCTTTTTTTCTCTCCCTTGTGCGGCTTGATGGGGCCTTCCCATCCTTCGTTTTTTCTACGCGGTCGCGGTCGCCTGCTTTCTTTCATTTAACCTCAGTTTCAAGGGCAATAGGACAGATTTCTCATATCGGTACTGTTGAAACTTAGCTCATCCTTGGATATATCGATACTGTTTGAACTTAGCTCAATCCTTGCGCTTGATGGGGCTTCCCATCCTTCTTGTTATTATTGTTATTATTGAAACTTAACTCATTCTACCTTTTATGTCTCATCCTTGTACGGCTTGATTGGGGCTTCCCATTCTTCTTGTTATTCTACGCCTTTTACATAACCTTAGTACATGATTTACTTCTTTTAATCCAAATTAGTTCGTTCTATAAGGATGAGGCTTAGAGGACTTTAAAACCACGATATCTTCCCCTCATATCTAACTCCATGGAACAGTGGAGTCCGGAAATTTTCATGGCTGAAATGGACCATTGGCGAAATAGGTACCAGCTCGAAGAAGACGATGAACTTAAATATTCGATTTCTCACTAAAGATGGCGAATCACAGCTCATGCAATGTGTTCTCGAATATCTTCCACCATGTACATTAAGAAATGCTTGTACAACTCAACAGGACTTGTGTGGCAGACATTCACCGATGCAGACTTAGGTGCAATAGTACCCTCCCACATTCATCACCCATTTTTGACACTCCACATGTCGTTCTTACGCAACTCTTCGAAATTTGGTTGTTCACAAAACGCTTACAACTCTCGGGGACAACACAGCACCCTCGACGGGCGTCCATGTTGACAGCACAAATATACAGGCAGACAAACAGGCACGCTGTATCTCCCTTCTGTACTCCAGTTCAAATATAGTCCTCACCTTTCTGTTCTTTGGACGTTTCTTGCGCCGGTGAACCCATGTGATCCCCTCGTCCGTTCAGCTCCAGGTTATCTGGAGACCAACGAATTCTCATGGCTGCCTTCAACCAAAGTTCACTCCACTCACTCTCTCGATTGGATAAAGATTCCCAACTCTTCCTTCCATGTTAGTATGTTACATATCGCTTTCCACCCCACCCAACCCCCACGAAGCCGTAGGAGCCAGACCCTCGTCCCCTCTGTTCACAAAATCCCCCCTTCTATTTACCCGCACATTCATTCGTTCTAGTCAATCACGACCTTTACAACCGCATCACATGTTTTTCTGTCAGTCGGACATTCCCGGTTACGGACGTGTCATTGCGTACTCACACCACAAGTTTTTTGATGATCTCCTCCTTCAGTCTGCCGTAGCCTTCCCCGCCCCTGCTGCCTGTTGCCTGAGATCTTTATCCAAACTCTATCGTCCGGGCAGTGTGTCTCTTATTCGAACTGATGACGTCCTTCTCAACCGCTCTTAATATTTTACAAACTGTGCGGCTGCGAGCTTCAGCGCGCAGTACAAGCTGCACGCACACGTGGAAGCGTCAATCTTTGCCATCTGACGCGTGTCATGCCACGCGGGCGTGGTAACATATCTTCACCGGCCGCGTGGGAGTCCCACAGCGGGACGCGAGTCCCTTGCCCCCGGTTCACGCTGTTGGGTTCTCTCACCTAAGGCAGTTAGTGGTATGCGGTCGCTTCTTCTAACTACGCATCTGGTCTCCAACCATGAGCTCTGATTTATGGCTCCTTCGTCACGATGCTCTGTGGGAACGGGCGTGCAGTCTTTTCTTGTAAACCGTGGGAAGACTGGATCGTCGCGCGTTCTTATTCTCACTGGCGCTGCGACCTTTCCAAAGGTCGCTACAACCTCTACAACCTCCCCTTGGACGTGCAAAGCCTTGTGCTCTAAAATACCTTGACTTGAAACGAAGAACATATGACAGTAATGGACCAGTTTGAATGGAATTTAAATAATTACTCCATACTATATGCAAACCTTTGAAACGGCTTTATGTTCAGGTAACTGAATGGTAGTCCTCTTGCCACAAACTATGCGATTAAAATTTTCAAATAGCAAAATTTACAATCTACAGTAGAAAAAGGACATATTATACTCTCTTCTACATCCTATAAGCCATTCCATACATTGTCTTCTCTTACCAAAGTTTAAGAGGTTACTCATATTGCTGTCAACAATGACAAATGTATATTGGGTATTCATTGGGTGTTCTTTCTTTGCACATGTTCTCGTTATAACACTCCGTAAGTTTTCATACACGCTAATTCCATTATGAACACTCACGAAGAGAAAGACAGAGGCTTTTCACGTCAAAATTCTTAACATTCTAGCAAAATGCTGCCATTGAGAAACGAGACTCCACAAGAAGCAGGAAAGTTCCTTTTTGACTTCCCCTCTCAACCACGAAATGACTTGATTCTCGCCGCGGATTCAGCCATGGCATCAAAGCCAAAATGGTGGAGATGCAGCGAGAATATGGGAGCTGGTGCCGAGAAAGAGCTCGAGTACCGCGGACTAACTACCGTTCCACGACATGCTCCTTCGTCGCGGGCCCGCTTGTTGACCGGCGTGCGGGTTTTTCCTCTCGAGCCACGAAAAGGACTGGATCGTCGGGCTTGCTGACTGTCGTGCGGCTTTTCCCTCTCAGCCACCAGAAGGACTGGATCGTCGTCTGGTTTTGATGCTGGTTGTCGAAGACCAAAGGCCGTGGAAGCTGCTGATTGACAGAACGTGATACTCCTATATGTGTTGTCCCGACTTTGACTTTTACTCTATGTGTTCGGGAAAAGGGACCAATTCAGAAGTATTGGAATAAAGCACGACCTTTCTAGACTCTCTTTCATTTGCTGTCTCCAACTGGACTTTCCTTTCAGGGCCTCAGATTTTAACCATGCAGCCAACCCTACGGTAACGATAGTCAAGCCCAGATTCACTAGGTAGTTCGGTAAGAATTGGATGATCTCAGTGGTTTAGCATGGTAAAAGATTGGATACGCTACATTAACCCAAATGGATGATCTCACTTTCTTGGCTCGGTTGATTATTGATTACACGACATTACTTTTAGTTGAACACGAAATTTCTCGTTTTGAAGTTGTCCCTTCCATAGTCATGCCTTACTTTCTTTTCAAATTACTCCTAGATGATATCTCCATTTAAGCCTAACTTAATCTTTGGTTGAGCTGTGTCAGTGCAATGTTTACTGTAATGCTTGGTTTGTTCCTTCCTTCCTTCTAGAACTTAATTCCTTCCCAATCTTTTTCCATCACTGAACAATTTAATGACTTTGAAGTAATGCTAGATATGTTGCTAAACTCATAGATAGCTGTTCCAATAAATAACTTAATAAAGATCACCTTGGAAACTGCAAAATTGGTTCTGTTCTGAAAGCAGATTTAGCTCTGGATGAAAAATTCTGTCAAGTACGCATCAAGATTGTTGTTCGACTGTCAAAGAGAAACTTGATATGGACACTACTTCTATACTTTTAGTTAAAAATTCAAGTATGCAGTATGCACCAAATGGGAAGAACAACATTGTTTTCAAGTTCTTCATCACAACAATCACGCGGCAATCAAATCCTCCACCGCCTTTGAGAAGATTGACACCGATCACATCATGTACCTTGATTCTAATTCGTGATATGTCCCTTGATTTAAATCAAGGAACATATCACGAATATCACATGTTGATGTTGTGCAACAAATGTATCTGTCAAATCTTAAGATTGAGATCTTCAAACAGAAAAATAGAATCATTTACACGAATCTTGAATGACATTACCACTCAAAACTAAGTGTCGAGCCCCACTAAATCGGGTTGGGGGAGAAAGATAACCACCAGGACTATGTGACAGTAACTGCAGTTCCTTCGTGGGATCAAGAGTACGAAGAATCGACTCTTTACATGCAGCAATATGATTGATGTCTTGGAATTTCATGTACACACTTCCTTACGAAAGCAAACAAGTTGTTATATCTCGATAAAGCTCTGTTTGGATCAAGCAAATTGATAACTTGTCGTACTATGCGGTTAAGGACGATGGTCAAACAGTAATAACGGTTCAATGTAGATATTGTTTTACTCTATGCTTGTATGGTTATGGTTTGCAAAAGGAGATGGTATCAATTGAAGCAGAATGACCTGCCAAGTGGTAGAAACTCAATCGTTAATAACTCTGGGGATGCTATAGGGAAAAAACAAGTGTTGCTGGGATGACCTTACCTTCATTCAAATGAATCTCTCCCCTAGCTTTCACATTGTGGCCGAAAAGCCAAAAGGAGGTGCTACAGGAAGTTCCACATATTGGCCTAAGGCCAAGACATGAAGAATAGGATCCTAATCTTCTTGGGAGTCTACAAAAACTGGATAAAAGTTGCAAATGGAGGCTAAGAAGCTCGACCACTAAGAATGGATTTAGCCTGCACATACTGATTCCTGGCGATCCTGGTTTTCTCCATTCAACCAAGGGCATCGCAGGTCCTGCTTACTATGGTAGCTCACATACGTGGCAGATGACTGAGTTGGACGTTTTAGCTTTTCGTTATTGCACCAATCACATAAAAGGTCACATAACTACGGCTAAGACCTTGGCACTTCAGTGACTCACCCGAACTGGTTACTGATACCTGGATTTCCTGATCTCCTCTGTTTACCCATGATACCGGTATAGCAGGGTCCTGCTATCTATGGTTACGTTAGAACGCCTGCCATGTGATTGGGTCAAACAAACCGGCTACGTGCTTAAGAATCTACGACTGCCACCCGTTATAAGAAGTCGGAACCTCGTGATGCACATCATGGTGTGGACAAGAAGTACTGTAGTATGTACGCTAATACCAGATCCAGATTCAAATTGAAAGTTCAAGAATGTATCCATTGTATGCTAATATAGAGTGCGTTTATAATTATCCGTGTGTTTATACTTTTTCTCCTGTTTTTTGGTTTATTATTAAGATATTGTTAAAACGATCCAAGTTGTTGACTAAATCGACCCACTTTACCCTATGGCAGGTGAATCTCCGTTCTATTGTAAGGTATCAAAGTAGAAAAAGGCGACCGCTTGGAGAACACGAAGGATGGGAAGACCCCATCAAGCCTTACAAGAGAGAGATGAAAAAGGTAAAATGGGGCTAGACCCCAATAGAGTCTATACGAGAAATCTGCACTACTGCACCTAAGATATTAGAGCTATGCAAGTTGAATGGTCTACAAACAATTGGAGCATCCGAAGAAGCATCACCTAGTGTGATTGCTCTCCTATGGATTGCACCAGCCCCTGCTCTCTATAGACCAATGGACACACACTTCCTAAAATATGCTACAAAGTATGAGAGTGAGAGTGGTACCCCTGGCACCTAACATGATAAGCTCTCGCACACTCCTTGATAAATGTGTCAAACGTCATGTCCATCGCTCCGTATAACTCCAAGGCTAGAGGGACAAAGAGGTGATCTCGCTGCATGCCCTTATACTTGGAGACCTTACGACCTGCTGCTGCACTCGTCGCCCATCCAAGGGGATGGGTAATCACTCCCTCCAAAACTGTATCCCATGTAGGGTCCATAACCACGACATCTGCTATTATCACCTGGTCATCTTGGACCAAGTATAAATCTGCCCTGACATGTGTCATTTACAAAGCATATGAACCCTTAATCCTGCTCCCTCCAAAGAATTCTCGACAACCATCAACCCACTTCTTGTGGGAATAGTGTAGGAGTGGAAATTGGTCCAGTCAATTTGAATGTAATCAAATTTGAAGTCAGTTCAAGGAGAATGTTGTTCAATTTGAAATCAAGTGGATATTAGTGAAATCAGTTTTTCCAATGTATGTTTACTTTGAAAAATTAGTATTTGTACCATGTCACCTAATTGCATTATTTTTGTTTCATTGTTAGATATCTAAAATGTTGCAATTTAGAGAATTTCTCATTCTTCTTAAGTAGCACAAGTAGAACCATGCTTTCACATGGAGAATGATAATTATAAAGAGGCCTACTTAAATGAAGACCTATGTAAATATAGGTGTTCAATGATTTTAGAGTGATGGGATTATTGTAATTCAAGATAGATGGGACCAATTTGAACTCCCACACTACTCCTTTTAATAGCCTGAGGATAGAAGCACACGAGATTAGGACTCCACAAGCACACAAGATTGGAACTCTCAAAAGAACTTTGATGTCCCAAAGGAGCACTTTGTCTTTATTCTATAGCAAAGAAGATCCCTCAAAGAGAGCTACACCCTTAGATCAGATGCATGGATTGGTGACATGTTGATCCTTGTCCTATTTGGTTGGTCAAACAAATTTGACCAAAGGGAAGTTTTGGAGAATCTTCTTGTATGAAGCTCTAAACAACATGGAAGAGGTACCATTAGATCTTGATGAGACAAACAAGGGAAGACAAGGAAATTCCTTTTCTCAAGCAGGTAAGAGGGTAAGATTCCATTTTTCAAGGTCTGGTTCTTTTGTTGAGGCCTTCCAAATTGGCTCTGAAGGCCGGTGTATTTTTGGCTTCTACCCTATTAGTGTAAGTCCTCTTTTGCTGACTACTCTATTTGATCTACTGACCATCATGTATAATATATATAAAGATATTACCAAGGAAATTACCACCTATAGCTAATTTTTCTAGCTAATGGTATTACACTCTTATAGGTCGTGTGTTTAGTTTACTTAGGAATTCTCTTTGTGAATGTGATCTAGTCATAGTGTCCTATCATGATATTACCAAGATTCCTTTTGATACTCTACAATACACCGGTGACTTGCATACCATAGGGTAGGATGGGTCAATTCAGTAAAATCTTGGGTTGTTTAATAATATCATGTGTTATACTTCTTTCCTATTTTGTGGTTGTTGGTAGATGTAATACCATTAACTAGTCAAATTAGGTATAGGTGAAAATAGGCTTGGTAATATTGTTAGAGATGTTATACATGATAGTCTAAGTAGATTAGATAGAAGAGTCTCCAAAGAGGACTTCCACTAATGAGGCAGAAGTCAAAAACACATTAAACACACTATAAACTTCAGAGCCAATTTAGGAGACCTAATGAAAGAATTAGGATTCAAAACATGGAATTGCATCTCCTTCCAAGGGAAAAGGCGTTGCCTTCTCCCCATTGTTTTTCTTGTTGAGATCTTTCTAATAGTACCTCTTTCCATGCTATTTTTAGCTTCTTATAAGAATATTCTCCAAAGATTACCTTTGGTCAAACTTGTTTAGGACAAGGATTGACAAGGATCCCATAAGACAAGGATCAACATGCCACAAATCCATGCATCTAATCTAAGGACGTAGCTCTTGTTCAGTGGATCCTTTTTGCGTATAATAAAGACAAGGTGCTATTTTGGGATATTAAAGTTCTTTTTAGAGTTCCAATCTTGTCTGTTTCTTGGGCTATAGTAATGATATCAGAGCAAGTGCTTTAATCCAAGCAAGTGGATCACCCCACTTGGAGGAACATAGGCTTTTGAGATTGAGTAACTCTGAGGGCAAAAAGAGTAGTGCAGATTATGAGATTGGGTGTTTTGGAGAGAGGATGGGATGGATCCTCATGGAGGATAATTTCCAAAACCTAATTTTCCCTTCCTCAAGCGTGGAGATGTCATCCTAGAGACTACTAAGAATAGGTCATGGATAGCCAACATTGCCAAAAACAATATGTAGATGCACATATTGGCACATGGAGTTTGAAGTTGGAGATCAAGTGTGGTTGTCCACCACCAACATTATGTTGGTTAGGCCTTGTAAGTACAAACCCCACTTCATTGGTCCTTTTCTCATCATCCAATGCATTGGAGTAGTGGTGTATCATCTCTAGCTAATTTCACATATGAAAATCCATCCAATGTTCCAAGTTTCTTTCCTATGTTGTTATATATCCCAACCTCCACATTTTCCTTCCATACAAGAAGCTCAAACTTGTCCAACACTCATTTATAAAACAGAAGAATACAAAGTAGAGTGCATTCTCCAAAAATGCATCCAAGGCACCTACCATCAGCATGTGGAGTATCTTGTCAACTAGAAAGGCTACAAATTTTATGAGGCCACTTGGAACCTACAAATAACTTGACCAATGCACCGCTAGTAGTCCAATCTTTTGAGCACAAGCTTTGCACTAAGGATGACCAATGCACCGCTAGTAGTCCGATCTTTTGAGCACCAGCTGTGCACTAAGGACATTGAGTCTTAAATGGGAGGAGGTTTGTAATACCATTAGCTAGACAAATTAGCTATAAGTGAAAATAGGCATAGTTATATCTTTAGAGATTTTATATATGATGGTATAAGTAGATCAAATAGAGGAGTCTCCAAAAAAGGACTTCCATTCATAGGTCAAAAGTAAAAAACATATCAAAAACTTTAGAGTCAATTTTAGAGGCTAAAAAAAGAATTAGGCCTCAAAAATAAAATCATACTCCCTTCCTTGACTGGTAAATTTCTTCTCTTCCCTTTTTTGTCTCATTGAGATCTTTCCAATGGTACCTCTTCCATGTTATTATGAGCTTCTAACAAGAAGATTCTCTAAAGATTCTATTTAGTCAAACTTGTTTGACCAAAGGATCAACCAAATAGGACAAAGATTGACATGTCACCAATCCATGCATCTAATCTAAGGCTGTAGCTCTTTTTGATATGATGTTCTTTGCTATATAATAAAGACAAGGTACTCCCTTGAGACATAGTAGTTTTTTGTGAGTTCCAATCTTTTATGCTTCTCAAGCTATTACTATAGTATTAAAGAATGTGATCTAATCCAAACAAATGAATCACCTTGCTTGGAAAAACCCAAGCTATTGAGACAAAATAATCTTGAGGGCAAAAGAATAGTGCAAATTGCAAAGTTGGGTGTTTTGGAGAGGATGGGATGCATCTTCCTAGAGGATGATTTCCAACACCTAAATTTCCTTTTCTCAATCCTTTCCACATCAAGATTATGAACATCTAATGTGAGCAAGTGAGAGTGTATCTTGTTTACAATTTTGGAACAAATCTCATGGATGTAATCATGAATTTGCCAAACCTTATGATTCTACCTGTTGTGATATATGATATAGAGTGAGATTTGACAATTTACATTTCATTATGATGCAATGGATTTGAATATATTGAATCTTTTTCCTTTCAACACTCAAATAGAACTATAGAATTATATAGTTAGGCCAAAGATGATGTTTAAGGATTTTGTAATTTGCAATTTTGGTGAGGAGTATTATCAACAAGTGATAGCTTGTAAAAGACCAAAGAGAGAAATAAATGTAATGGGAATGGAAGACCAAAGTAGAAGACCAAAGTAGAAGATCACATTGGGATACTTGAATGAAAGAAACTCCAAATGCCTAGCATGAGCTTGGACTTTGCTATTTATAGAGAAACATACAAGGTTCTTGAAAAGCTTCCTCAAAGCCGCTTTCTTAAAATGTAAGTCAAGCTAGCCAAGAAGCTTCTCAAGAAGCCTCCTTCTAGAAGCAGTCTACATGGCATGCAAGCTAAGCTAGCCAAGAAGCTTCCCAAGAAAATTCCTTCTAGAAGCCATCTACTTGGCATGTAAACTAAGCTAGCTATGAGGCTTCCCAAGAAACTTCCTCTTATAAGTCAACACTTGGCATGAATTTACCCAATACTTGGAAGGTACCAAAAAGCTTCCTAGATGCTTCTAGAATATTCTAGGCTAATTTGGCCTATTTGCTACTTCATTAGTCTTGACTAACTTGTTGGTAACCTCTATAGTATTACATGGCCTATAAGGTCCTAATAGTCCACTACTTCTCAAGTGATCATATTAACCATGTATTGAAGTAGGAAGTATCTATCAAGAGTCCATAGTGTATACAAATCTTGGAGTGACAATTTTAGGATCTTATGCAAGGAATGCAAGGGATGTTGAACAAGTCCCAAGAGATCAAGATGATAATGGAAGCATTACAAATTCAAGTAAGTATATTGTGGAGTGATCACATAGTGCAAGAAGGAAATTGTCCCAAAACCCAATGACAATAGCCAAAGTACCTATAGAATCATCCATAATAATGACTTAAGCCCCAATCAACAATGAAACCACATTGTTACTACAAATGAAGAAGACATGCAACATTGAGTCTTACAAAGGACAAAGCTCCAAATGAGTAGTGGAGAACTTGATCTTGAGAATGAATTGATATCTTTGATTGTTCACAACAAAGATCACAGATTTTTCTACAAGCATGTTTATATATGAGTACTTGACTTATAAAGCTTCCACTTGGTATGATACTTGGGAACAATCAATGTTGGCAAAAGGAAGGAAGATGACTTAAACGGCAATGCAAGAAGTATTGTTGAAGAATTTACAATTGATGGATTTTTTGCAAATAGCTCAAACCCATCTATGGGGGTTGAAGCAAAAAAATAAAATTCAAGAATAAATTGAGGTATTTCTTGATCTATAGGTCACTATAATTGATATGAGCCCAACAAAAGCTCTTGACAACTTCAAATGGGGATTAAAAGAGTGAAATGAACAAGAGTTGATAGTACAAAACCGTCACATAGTTTTTTAAGCCATTGTGTGTGCTCAAATAGTAGTAGGATCACTTGAAGGCAGTGAAGAAGCACCAACAGAAACCATCAAGTTGAACCACCGCACTTTGGTAGACCAATTCCTATAGAATTGAACAACTTTGTTTTTTAGAATAGGAAGCTTGATAGTTCCGAGGAGGACAAAGACATGTCAAGAAAAGGAGAGGTGAAATCCCAAGGGGAGAAGGGGCTCAAAAAATATGATGACATTGCTACAATTGTAGTTGGATTGGGCACAAAGCAATCAATTGTCATGCTTGCTTCCTTAGGGACTTTTGGCCTCAATACAAATAACCTTTGATAATTTAGAAGGAAAAATTAAAGATAAGGATATTGAAATCACATCTATGAATATCACTAGTAGATGTATCTTGGGGCTTTATTGGCTCAAAAGAAAGGAGCAAAAGTGGGGAGAGGAAGAGGACAAGTGCACAAAGATTGAAGAAGATAAATGTATAATTAATTATCATAGATGGAGTCCTAAAAGGCAATCAAGTAAGAGTATTGATAGACCATAGAGTAATAGAGATATTCTTGTCTTGCTCTATTGCAATAAGGTTGAGAATGGAGCTAAAGTGAGATGAGTGAAGAAGTAGAATTAGCCAATGGTTAGACATAGAGGATTGAGTCATTATCTAGAAAGGTAGCACTCTTTATATGAGCAAAAGGAAGAATTTGAGTGGCAAGTGATATGCTTAGCTCATTATGATGTGATCTTAAGTATGCATTGGATAGAGCACTACAACTCCACAATAGATTTGCAAAGAAGAATAGTGAGAACTAGCCAATCAAAGATATTTGGAGATAGGATATGACTCCAAAGGTCAAATTTACCTCTCTATGTTATAGGGACAACAATTATGAATAAGATAGTTAGGTGTTTCATGTGCCTAATAAGGGAAGTCTAGAGTGCATAACTTGATAGAAAAATTCCTAACAATTTGAAAGAACTAGTAGACAAATTTAAAGATGTACTTCTTGATGATTTACCATCAAGGTCAACCACCAAGAAGGAGAGTAGATCATAAAATTGAGATACTTCTTTAGAGTACACCTCCTTGTAAAGCCACATACCAACTATCACTTCATGAGTTGGAGGAGCGTAAGGCTCAAATTAAAGATATGTTGTAGAAGAGGTTCATCCAACCCAATGTATCATCATATAGGGCTCTTATCTTGTTGTGAAGAAGAAGGACAAGATGCTACAGATGTGCATTGACTATCATTGCCTAAATCAACAAACTATGAAGAACAAATATCTATGAACTTGAATGGATGACCTATTTGATCAACTCAATGGAGCAAAACACTTCACTAAACTTGATTTATAGAGCGGTTATAACCAAATTAGGATTGTGGAAGATGACATGTACAAAATTGCCTTTTGGACAAGGTATGGTCATTTAGAGTACCTAGTGATATTTTTTGGCCTCACCAATGCACCAATCACTTTCATGATTTTGATGAATGATATATCTGGTCCATACTTGGATAAATTTATTATCACTTTTTAAATGATATCTTAGTCTATAGTAGGATCAATGAAGGAGCATAAGCAACATTTGTGAGAAGTTCTTCAATTTTGTGAAAGAATCAGTTGTATACCAAAATCTCAAAGTGTGAGTTTGGCAAGTATGAAGTCAATTACTTGGGTCATAGAGTAAGTACAAAAGGTATCAAAGTTTAACAAATAAAATAAAGGTCATTAAAAAATGGAGTGCTCTAGAGGATTAGACTCAACTCAAGAGTTTCTTGGGATTAATTAGATTCTCCCATCAATTTGTCAAGGACTTTCCAAGGTTACAAAACCCCTTATGTAAAAGAGCAAGGAGAGAAATAGGAGAATGAAAGACCATTGTGAAATATCACCTTGGTACTCTTGAATAAGATAAACTCTAATTGAGGTAACTCTAAATTCCTAGCATGAGTTGGACTTTGGTATTTATAGGGAACATACACGGTTCTTGAGAAGCTTCCTAAAAGTCGCCTTCTTAAAATGCAAGCTAAGCTAACCAGGAAATTTCTCAAGAAGCATGCAAGATAAACTAGTTGGGAAGTTTCACAAAAATCTTCCTTCTAGAAGTCACATACTTGGCATGCAAGCTAAGCTACATGGGAAGCTTCCTCAGAAAATTCCTCCTAGAAGTCACCTACTTGGCATACATATCAGTCAGTACTTGGAAGGTACTAAAAAACTTCATAGATGCTTTAAAATATTCCTATATTTTTGGCTAATTTAACCTATTTGCTACTTTGTTAATCTCAATTAACTCATCTCTAAGGTCCATATTGTTATATATTTTCACATTGCTAGTTGGTAACATCCTTGTCACCATGGAAGCTTCAAACTCTTGGATGGCCATTTGTGCATTATGGAGATGAGAAAAAAAATTCAGGTGGCATCATGATGGGGATACCCTTTCCAAAAGACTTTGTACTCAAAGTGTTGTTGGTGGTCACATTGAATGTTATTATGTGCAAGAATACAATCAAATTTGTACTCCTGATGATTGTTGATAGAGATGGGGAGGAAGAGGAGGTTGTTGGACACAAGTGAAAAAGGAAGATGAATTAGAAACATGAAAGACAAGGTAGATTCACATATGAATAGGCAAGGAAAGTCAATAAACAACAAGAGAAATGATTTGAGTGACATCAAATAGACCTTTCCAATTAGAAATAAGTTTACAAACTTGGGTACAAAGTGGGAAGGGTAGGTTACTAGAAGAAAATATGACCTTATCACCTAGTTGAAAGGTGACAATGTTAACAATTGGGTCTTGGCAAAAATTAAGGAATAAGGGAAAGAATATGGCACTTGTATGCTTGAAATTATTGTAGGTAAACTCAACATCCACAAGACATTCATCCTAGTTATTATCATAACATTGACAAAAGCACAAAGCATATCCTTCAAGTTACAATATACACATTTGGTTTGCCCATCAGTTTAAGGATGATAGGCCATGGACAAAGCAAGCTTTGTGTTGAGTAGCTTGAAGAGTGCTTTCCAAAAGTTTCTAATGAATCAAGAATCAATGTCTGAGATGAGTACAAGAGGCATCCCATGATGCTTGAAGACATTGGCAAAGTAGATTTGGGTCAATGTTGGAGCATATATTGTATGAAAGGTTGGTGTTAATGGATTTGCTTACTAAGCTTATCAACAAACACCAAAATCATTGTATGACCTTGCTTTGTCCTTGTGAAAGATGTGATGAGATCTAAGCTCATATGTTCCTATTGAGCAAGTGGGATGGGAAGTGGTTGAAGTAGTTCACCAATTTCTAGTTGCTACTTTTGTTGCATTGTCAACTCTCACAAGGTTGAACAAAGTCTTAAACTTTATGAGCCATGTTTGTCCACCACCAATCTTGTTTTAGAGTAATCAAGGTCTTGTCTACTCCCATGTGTCCCACAAATGGTAAGTCATGTGTCTCTTGAAGTTGTGCCAAGCAAAGATTATCTAAAGTTGGAACATTGATGCGGTTCTCACAACATAG